>OY987315.1:16241422-17441422 GCA_963920655.1 Geranium rotundifolium
ATTCAATGGAGTTTGAGCTGAATACAATTCCTATGAATAATTCTAAAGTGTCCAGATAGGTCTGGAAGAACATGACATGCACCCGTTAGATACAGATTCAGAGTATCTGAGTGTGGTGGCATGGTCGTTGTGACTTTCGAGAATCCAGCACCCTTTCAAGAGACCGTGGACAACGCCAACTCTGAGTTTTGGCTAGGAGCTATAAGAGAGGAGGTGCAATCCATGTAAATTAACCAAGTTGGAACTTTGTTGAGGCAACTGATGGTGTAAAATCCATTAGTTGCAAGTATGTCTTTAAGGAAAAGACATGCATGGATAGCAATCTAACTAAGATCAATTCATATTCTTCTTGGAGAAGGATGATTGAAAGATTGTAAGCTGCATAATCCATTTATGGATTATAGCATATCTCTCAGAGTGGGACTCTTGTCTACACAAGATGACTAGTGGTAGTGCAATTGTCTTGGAGACAAGAAAACATAGTTTCAATGCACTACACAAGTCCAACTCTTGAGTACACAAGGTTGCTAGTGGGAGTGAAATTGTCTTGGAGACAAAGAAACGAGTTTTTAACGCACTATAGAAGAAAAGATTCTTGCCCACGTGACATGGCAGGAGACTCGGTAAGACTCAAGTGTCCTAGGACGCTTGATAAGCTGCACACGCTGATGCGATCACGTGTACTTCGGACAGTGGATCGATTGTGCATGCCATAGCTCATGCGAGATATCATATATCGTTAGCCTTAGAATGTACCAGTAAGTATCAATCTAATACCATATGGCAATATAAATTATCCTCTAGTACTTTGGAAGCACTGAGGACTCTCCAGGCATACAAGGGTTAAGATAAAAGGTTAGTCGTTGAGGATGCGACGATGCAAGTTGCCAGCCTAGGAATGATCGTTGATCATAGTCTGGATGTGTGTTTTGTATGATTGGTGGCATTGTAATCTGAAATGGTTCCAGGCTAGCCACCATCATCATCGATTTACAAAACGGAAGCCGAGTATTTAGATACTCTGGAAGTAGCTAATGAGGTTGTATGGGTTAGACGTAATGCCAAACCTGTCAAAACCGGTGAACTTCGCTTGTGATAACACAGATGGCCATAGCGACGACTATAAGCCAAGATCACAAAAGGCTAAACACATACTCAGCATGATACTCTCTTGTTGGAGCAGTATGAAGATATGTTTCATTGCTACTAATGATAATACAGCCGACAACTTGACTAAACATAATGGTAATGCAAAGTCGGTGGAATAAACTGTAACTTAGATTGGATCTACGGGAAAGTAGGAGATTGTTGGAAATGTGCCCTAGCCCAATATACACTTTAGGTGTAAATGTTCTATCGTCTTTGCCATAAATAAAATGGCAATATATTATTATTGTGTTATGATCATAGTTAAGTTTAATATGATGTATTTCATTGAGTGTGTCATCACTGATAGTAGAACTATACATCCATAAGGATAACGCATAACAGGTGCTTGGTCAAGAAAGCTTCTTTGAAGCCACCAATATGAAGAGAACTCTTGAAGGTCACGCTCTACTGATCATTGGCAATTGGATTGCCGGAGTCAAATCATAGATATCATCTGGAAAATGATATTGGACGACCCGACCTGAGTATGTGGCATAGATCGAGTCATAAGCATGCTCAATTGTCGTTGTATGACATGTA
The DNA here is from genome assembly GCA_963920655.1 of Geranium rotundifolium. Lineage (NCBI taxonomy): Eukaryota > Viridiplantae > Streptophyta > Magnoliopsida > Geraniales > Geraniaceae > Geranium > Geranium rotundifolium. The sequence continues at coordinate 16,243,112 of OY987315.1, forward strand.
TACTAAGCACTGAGGTATCTTTGTCACAACTATGCAGTCATCAACCAATTTTGACGTACGCCCAACGCTAGTCCGTAACTTGTTAGCCATAACGGATATGATTGGCTCAGGGAGGGACTGTGCGAGGAGTGCAAAGGACAGCCGAAGGATTTGTCCCTGATGCGATGGTATGAGAATGGTATTCGTTAAGGGCACTAGATGAGATGGGCTAAGGGTAAATGCATAGCCATGCTATTGATACTAGGTATCGTATCTCAGTCATCTCGGAGATCAAGGAACGATGATTGATTAGATAAGGATGACGTCTCTATGCCTTATGATCAATCTGGTTATTTGTGACAAAGGGATAGTGTTATAGATGGCAAAAGGTTAAGTCGAATTGTCGATCATCATGTACGTTGGGCAATCCTAATGTCTTACTAAGGACCACTTATGGTGGATGGGTGAAGTTGGACTTCACGCCAATATGCCAACGGGACATGAGCTTATAGGGTCACACGTAATGGATTAGGACCCGATGCAATTATGAAAAAGGCAAAAGAAGAGAAAATTGAGGCCTTGGGTTGTTGCCAAAATTTGATTTTAGGCCACGGGCTGAAAGGGCCAAAGGCTTAAGGCCTAAGGGTTTGGGCCAGTCAGACCCATTAGTGCCCAAACCGCAACCATAGGGCTCCTTGTCTTTTGGGGTATGGTCCCTCCCCTTTCTTTTGGGCTAATGGGTGTGATCCCTCCTTTCTTTTGGGGACTTTTTAGTAATTTTTTCCAATTGCTAGAAAGACCCCTAGAGCCTCTGATTCCCTATAAATAGAGACTCTCCCCTCTTGGTTTGTGTATCTTGAGTCCTTAGGGAGCCTCTGCCGAAATTGTTCTTAGGGAATCCCCAACTTGTTCTATTAGGCATTTGGAGATCGGTATTACATACCTCCTAATTCGCGTGGATTACCTATGGAGTGCTAGCCTTGCGAGGATAGCTTGGAGACGATTCTCTTGATTCTCTACACCTTCTTGTTTATCATTTTGCTAGAGAGGTAGGAATTTCGAAATCTCTACTCTCTTGCCATGCTTCTTCTCCTACTTCATTTCTAGTTCAAATGCAAGTTGATCCATGCTTGAGATGATATAAAATTTTGATTTTTAATGCTTCCACTAGGTTTTTATGATCATATCATTCCCCAACAGCGTCTACTCACAATCTTCTTCTTTATCAAATTGGAGTATGTGTTTTATCTACATAATAATATTTTATAACTTGTGCATTTCATAATAATAGGTTGTTTATATTTCGTGAATCTTTTTTTATTAGTATATTATCCTCAGAACAACAAAACAAAGGGTTACCCAGAAAACTGGAGTCAACTGCTTCCATAACTAAGGTTACTTACAAAATTCATTCCATTAAAAAGTGATGGGTTATTGGTAAGCTTTTTTCCTAACGAGTGCATTGATACACTTTCTTTTCCAATCTTGAACATTTAAGTACATTCTAGAAAGAACTTCATCTCCATGTTTTCACGCTTTCTATCTAAGATCTGTTCTAGACACAATCTTATAGATACTCAAGTCCTAAAGAGAACAAAGTGCTCATGATTATGGATCATGCATGTCTATATAAAGGCTAAACCTAGGCCGCTCTGCGTCTCAATGGCAAGTATTTTTCCTTGAATCTATCATTTCCTAGACACTGAAGATACCTTTCTTAAACTTATGTTTTAAACTTTAGTTCAATATTATATCGCTGAATTTTAATATTTGATGGACTGTAGTGTTTTATTTGCTATTATATTACATGAAAGATAGGTTGGGTATTTTTTGTCATTAGGAAATTATCAAATTAAGGCCTCTTGAATTTCCCTTCTATTGCTTCTTGATGAATTTTTGCCCATTTGAAATTAATGTCCATGCATATAGTTTTAATTACAAGTAGTTAAATGAATAAAAATTTGAGTCTAAGTAAAATATTTAAAATTGAAATCAAACTCGAATGATAGATTCAGCCCAAATTCTATTATGGTAAAGAAATCAAATCATATTGAGATCTTGCCATCCACACATATTGACTTCTTCCACCGATTCCTTTCCTATATTAGTTTAGTCAAAGATCGCTGTATATACTATTTGTTGTATTCCCTACATTATAGCTAGCAGTTATTGTATTTTCCTATATTAGCTAGCAGCTTTCTTGTATAAATAGGTATCAATATTGATCAATAAAGCAAGCTGAATATTCACAATATTCAAGTATTTACATGGTATCAGAGCGGGTTCAGATGTCAGAAACTGGAGGGCAATCAAGTGTGGGAACCGGGCGTCTTACTAGTGACCCCGATTCTCCATACTACCTACCACCATCTGATCATCCTGGTATGATTCTAGTGACTCAAGCATTAATTGGTACTGGAGACCATTACCAGACATGGAGAAAGCTGATGCATGGGGCTCTCTTGTTCAGAAATAAGCTCAAGTTCATCGATGGGACTCTGCTTCAACCGGACGATGACTCTAAAGAGCTGCAACCGTGGCTCCAGAATGATGCCCTGGTCAAGGCATGGCTCGTAAATTCGATGTCCAAGGAACTCCAATCAAGTGCGGTCCATTCCACTTCCGCTCGACAAATTTGGATCGATCTCGAGCAGCAATACACACAAGGCGTCACACCACGTGTGTACAGCCTGCGCTGGACTATCGCTCTCCTACAGCAGAACCAACAACCAGTTGCATCATTTTACAGAAAATTGAAAGGCACTTGGGATGAATTGCAGGACCTCCGTCCCGTCCCAAAATGCATCTGTGGGAAGTGTACCTGTCGGGTCAATGACCGAATACAGACGTTGCGCGAGGAAGAACAGGTATGTGATTTTCTTATGGGCCTGGATGATTCGTACTCCACGGTGCGCTCCCAAATTCTGAGCGTTCAACCACTGCCCGGAGTTGAACGGGCCTTTGCCATCGCCGCCCAAGAGGAATCACAACGGACTGTTTTTGCCACTAAATCCATGACTCACGAAGCAGCGGCACTAGCAGCCTTTTCAAATGGAACTATAGCAAATCGCGGTGACGGTGGACGGACAGAAGGACGCTCGGCCAGAGATGGATTTCGCCGGTGCTCGTATTGTGGAAAAACAGGGCATCGGAGAGAAGATTGCTTCAAATAATAGGCTACCCACCTGGTTGGGGAAGCGGCGGCGGCGTCGGGAAAGGAGGCCGCGACAGTGCCGGTCGCGGAGGTGCCGGCAGAGGACGTGGCACTGGAGCTGGAGAGGGTCGCGGCATGAAGACTTTCCTTGCTGCGTCTCCAATAGCTGCTGAGGATAGGGACGCATCAACTTGGTCCCAAGACCTACTGGGCCCGCCTGAGATGGGCTCCTCCACTCAAGCTCTCTTGGGTAGGTCCATTTCTCACAATCCAGGCCCAACAGGGGTTCATCCCTTACAAAGCCACACAATGAGTTATGTAAAGCCAAATCAACAAAGTGAAATAGGCCCAATTTTTGACAAATTCATGGGCCAGCTTACTGAGGCACAGAAGGCTCATTTTGTTGACATGTTCGGGCGCCAAAATATTTCATCTGATAGTTCCGTCAACCCGAGCATCCAACGCCCATCTGGTAGTATTTTATCCACCTGGATTATCGACTCGGGGGCTACTAATCATATTGCTCATAGGCGAAATTTTTTATCTAAATCATGGAACCAACCAAAATTATCTCATGTTGAAATGCCCAATGGAAAAGGTGCCCTGGTCGAAGCCGTAGGTCAAGTCACACTTGACACACAACTAAATTTGGACGACGTCCTAGTAGTACCACAATTTCGGTTTAACTTGATGTCTGTCAGCAAAATCACTCGCGATTTAAACTGTGCACTAGTTTTTTATTCTGGGTGTTGTGCTATACATGATTTACTGACGAGGAGGCTAATTGGGGTGGGTAGGATGCGGAACGGGTTATACCACTGGGGGCCTACGACAACGGGAACGGCATTGTTAACTCAAGGACATAGTGACACACAACTGTGGCATCGACGTTTAGGACACATAACTATCAACCGTTTGTCTTTGATTTCTGACTTATCTTTGAATTTCAATAAATCCAAACTGGATCCATGTGATGCTTGTTGTAGGGCGAGACATACTCGATCGGTTTTTCCCGTTCATACGAATAAATCTACTCATGTCTTTGATTTAATCCACTGTGACATTTGGGGGGCATATCCTACACCATCAATTTCTGGATGTCATTTTTTCTTGTCAATAGTTGACGATTACAGCAGGGCCACATGGGTATACTTGATGCAGCATAAGTCAGAGGTGCGGACCCACTTACTCAATTTCTTCAGCTGGGTCGCAGGTCAATTTAATACTCAGGTTAAATGTCTGCGCACTGACGGGGGGCGCGAATTCCAGCACCACGACCTGGTCACCAACTATCATGCAACTGGAATGGAATTCCAAACCAGCTGTGTTGGAACTCCACAACAAAATGGAGTAGTTGAACGGAAGCATCGCCACCTTCTTGAAGTTGCTAGAGCACTTCGCTTCCAAGCTGATCTCCCACTTCGATTCTGGGGAGAATGTGCATTAACAGCGGCCTATCTGATCAACAGGATGCCATTTGCCGTTATTAGAAACAAGACGCCTTTTGAGATGTTGTATGGTCGAAAGCCATCATACAATCACTTACAGAGCTTTGGCTGCCTCTGTTACGTTCATCAGCAAACACGCGACAAGTTTGCACCCCGGTCACAACCTAGACTATTTTTGGGATATCCAAAAGGACAAAAGGGCTATCGAGTCTTCAGTCTTGAGACACAGTCCATAGTAGTCTCGAGAGCTGTTCAGTTTTGGGAAAACATCTTCCCTGGTGAAAAATGCATGGATACAGATTACAACACACCATTAGAACCCGCACTTGGACCATCAGGTCATCCCTTCTCAGTTAACGATGAAGTCATAAACAATCCAAGAGGAACAACAGACCCTGAGGTAATTGTCCAGCCTATGCCTGCAGAAGCACCGCTGCCAACAAAGCGTGTTCCCACGACTTCTAAGCGCCTCAGTGGTTACGATTACACCCTTCCGCCCTCGATCGCACCTTCTGATAGCATTTGTGCCCTAGTCCAATTGCTATTAGCCTGTAAACGTCTATGTACATTATCATCGTTTGTAACATATATATAAAACGGCTTTGTATTACTTATGTGTTGAAGTAATATGTTAAGCATGATCTGATTTATGACCACTAAAGTAGTAGAACCATAAATCTGTACGGATCACACTTAACGAGTCCCTGGTCAAAACATGCTTCCTAAGAAGCGACCAGTATGAGGATGGTTCTTAATGACGTAGTTATACTTGTCATAGGGATGAGGGATCCTGGAACCATATCATAGATATCATGAGGTGATTGATATCGGACGACCCGCTTTGAATAGTGTTTTCATAGATTAAGCCATAAACATATTCAAATGCGATAGCTTGTCACGGCATCCTTAGACCAAGGAGTCTTTGTGATCACTATGCTATGAACGTACGGCTTTAACTTGCGCCAAACGCTTTCTGTAAAAGGATTGCTATAAAGGGCATGATTGGGTGGCGGAACGGGTTGCATGAGTGACACGAAAGACGGCTAAGGGATTTATCCCTCATACTACGGTATGGGAAAGATATCCGTTAGAAGGCCTCTTGATGGAGACTGACTGAGAGAAAGAGCATGGCCATGCCAATGATACGGGTTATCAGTTCTCAGCCATCTCGCATATCAAGTAACAATGATTGATTGAACAAGGGAGACGACTCTATGCCTTGTGATCAATCGGGATATCTAGAGATAACAGGATGGTGACTTGTACGCACAAAGGTTAAGTCGAATCATCGATCATCATGCACCTTGGGTAATCATAATGTTTTACTAGAGACCACTTATGATGGATCGGGCAAGAGCAATCTTTTGCGCCGATCTGCCAACGGTGGCATGAGCCTAGAGGGTCACACACATACAAGGCGGATAATTTGAGACAAGGAAACATTGATGTTTCTTGAGGAGTAATATATGGACAAAACTGGAGGTTTTGTGCCATAGGTTCGGTTTGAGAGAATAATTAGCGAATCGAGAAAAATTGAGTTTTTCGTCGATATCGCGTCGGACTTTGTTTGATAAGTGACGACAAAAGGGTCGGGCGATTTTTGGACACGGCATGAGACAACACGGGAGGGCCCATTGGGCTCGTCCCATGAAGCCTCATGGCCGGCCCATTAAGGGCCCAACAAGACCTCATGGCCGGCCCACATGGTGGGTCCATGTGTGGGGGCCACACAACACCATGCTTAGTTGGTGATTGTGGATTAAGAGGTGAGTGATTTAAGGGGTATGGGTTAAAGCACCTTTAAGCCCATACCAATCACTTTTGACCCATGCTTGTTGGATGATGAATTGAAATATCTAGCATTCATTCATTAATTCAAGAATCACACAACTCTCACAACACTCTCTCCTCTCTTTGCTCTCTTGTTCTTCATTTAATTGTTCTAGTAGGCAATTAAGTGAGGGATCATCAAGATCATCCCCTTGGTGTGGACTTGCTTTAGAGAAGAAGATCCGAACGTTCTTCTTTATCGATTCAACGAAGACTAAATGCAAAATGGAGAAACTGTCCAGATTGTCCAGTTCCGATGACCGACAATGCGTGAGCCATAGCCGCTTCGTCCGAGCTCCGATTAAGCTGAAACTTGCGGCGTTGGAAAGATAAGTCCAAGGGCTACAACTTTTGTGAAATACTGATTTTCAAAAAGAGCGCTGGTTTAGGAGATACAAGGCCGAGAAGCAGACTGGTCCGCAGAGTCTGTCCAGCGAGACGGGAAAAATGTTTTGCTCCAGACGGAGGTCTTCTCGTCCGAACTGGGTTTAGAGCAAAACACAAAAGATGTAGGGAAATGGCTGAGGTTTAATCTCCATAAAGAACCGAAGCAATTGGAGATCTGTAGCTCGATATATAGAGCTTCAAAGTCTCGGTTTTCTGCCGGGCAGATTCTGGTAAAACCCGAAAACTCGATTTCCTAAGGATCTAACTTGGTAGTCGATCTTGCGCAGGTTAGGGGCGGTTTATAGGTTGCTTCCGCTGCCATGAACGTAATTAGGATGCCCCGGGACCCAACACCTTCTGGTCCTACCCCTCCTTCGGCTAACTCAACGGTATATCCTATCTCCAATTTCCTTTGCTATGATAGGTTTTCTCAGGCTCACACTGCTTTTCTAGCGGCCATCTCCTTTGTGGATGAGCCACGTACTTTCCGACAGGCAGCCAAACACGAGCACTGTCAGAAGGCAATGACTCATGAGATCGCAGCTCTTGAGGCCAATCATACATGGAGTATGACCACTTTGCCCCCGGGAAGCGTGCTATTGACTCCAAATGGGTATATAAGGTTAAGCATCGACCTGATGTAAGCATTGAGAGATACAAGGCACGCCTGGTAGCCAAAGGGTATACACGGATAGAGGGCATCGATTATAATGAGACATTTGCCCCCGTTGCCAAGATGGTCACCGTCCGTTGCCTACTGGCGGTTGCAGCAGTCCGCGATTGGCCACTACATCAGCTGGACGTGAATAATGCCTTTTTGCATGGAGACCTGGACGAAGAAGTGTACATGAAAATACCACAGGGCTTTTCCCGACAGGGGGAGCACCAGGTTTTCCAACTGCACAAATCACTATATGGGCTCAAACAAGCCTCACGCAACTGGTACCACAAGTTTACTGAGTCCATTATGACCCTCGGTTATAAACCGTCTGGTGCTGATCACTCGCTCTTCACTCTCACTAGGCGGGGATTTTTTATTGCCGTTCTGATCTATGTTGATGATGTCATAATCACCGGTGATGATTCTGTGAGCATTCAAGCCCTGAAAGAGCACTTGGACAAGCATTTCAAGATCAAGGATCTGGGCAAGTTGAAATACTTTCTCGGTCTTGAAGTTGCCCGTTCACCTGAAGGGATCATCCTCTCTCAGAGGAAGTATTCCCTTGACATCCTAGCCGACAGTGGACTCACTGGCTGCAAACCGGCCTCTTTCCCGCTCCCGCAACAACATCGCCTCTCCTCCGAATCTGGAACTCTCTGTGAGGATAACGGCATATACCGTAGCCTCATTGGTCGCCTACTCTACTTGACGATCACCCGGCCTGATATCAGTTACGCAGTGCATATCTTGAGTCAGTTCATGCACGCTCCGCGACAACCACATATGGATGCTGCACTCCACGTTCTCCGCTACCTGAAAGGTAGCCCTGGGCAAGGGATTCTACTTCCCTCCAAAGGACCCCTTTTCCTTCGGGGATATTGCGACGCCGATTGGGCGGGCTGCCCAGACACTCGCAAATCTACCACTGGGTACATTATTTACTTGGGCGATTCCCCAATCTCATGGCGGTCGAAGAAGCAGACCGTGGTCTCGTGCTCTTCCGCCGAGGCAGAATATAGGGCAATGGCGTCCACCAGTCGGGAGATTGTTTGGTTACGACACCTGCTTCACGACCTTCAAGCTCCCCAACTACAGTCGATTCCACTCTTCTGCGACAACCACGCTGCCATTCACATTGCCTCGAACCCCGTTTTTCACGAACGAACCAAACATATTGAGATCGACTGCCACTTTGTCCGTCAACAACTCCAAGCATCGATCCTCCACCCCAAACCAGTTCCTAGCAAACACTAGCTCGCCGACATACTCACCAAGGGACTTGGGCGTGATCGTTTCCACGAGCTTCTGCGCAAGTTGGGCATTTCTTCCATTCATGCACCAACTTGAGGGGGAGTATTATGGTAAAGAAATCAAATCATATTGAGATCTTGCCATCCACACATATTGACTTCTTCCACCAATTCCTTTCCTATATTAGTTTAGTCAAAGATCGATGTATATACTATTTGTTGTATTCCCTACATTATAGCTAGCAGTTATTGTATTTTCCTATATTAGCTAGCAGCTTTCTTGTATAAATAGGTATCAATATTGATCAATAAAGCAAGCTGAATATTCACAATATTCAAGTATTTACAAATTTCATGTCCAAATATTTGATTTATAAATATCGGTTGGTTCGTTTTAAAAAAAAATCAAATCACTTCTTACTTGATTAAAAACCGATCATTCAATTACACTTGGTTTTGTTTTTAAGAATTACAAAACCAAGATTTCAGATTTGGGTTTGAGAACATGCTATTTGGTTCGATTAACAACCATGAACAACCCTAGTTGTTTTACTTGTCTTCCACTTGTACTTTCTATTTCTTATGCACGTAATTTACATTTCTTATGTTGCTACTTTACATTTCTTAAGCTAATATTTTAATTTTGTACACAATACTTTACATTTCTTAGGCTGCTACGTCACCACTTACCTTGCATTTCTTAAACTGGTATTTTTCATCTTGTATACAAGTACTTTCAATTTTTTACACATGCACTTTATGTTCTTTACATTGTTACTTTACATTTCGTATGCACTTACTTTTCATTTCTTAAACCAATACTTTCCGTCTTGTGTGCAACTATTTTTAATCCCTTACCGTGATACTTTACATTTGTTACTTTAAATTTTGGGATAATCTTAGCCAGATACAACTAGTTTGACGCCATTCTCACGTAACTACAGCTAGTTTATTTTTTCACTTAAAAACCCAGCTAGTTTTGGTAAATATCACCTAGCTACATTTTTCGTTAGTTTTAACTTAACATCGTCAGTTTTCGTTGCAAAATGACCCAAATGCCCCTGAGAGTTATCCAAAGGGATATTCTCAGCTAGTTACAACTAGTTTGACGTCATTCTCACATAACTACAGCTAGTATATTTTTGGGTTAATTACAGTTTGCCCATACTAGTCTGGCGCGATTTGCAGTTTGCCCATACTATGATAAAAAGTTCAAAATGAGATACGCTAATTACATTTTTTTGCAAAATTAACAGTTCAGTCCAAATTTGGGCGGAAACCTAAATTTTTTTTCCAAAAAGGCGAAAATATCCCTTCAGCTTGTTCTACTTGGACCATAAATAAACCATAATTGATTTCTGGTTTATTTAATTGGACCGGTTCTATATTAAATTATATGATAATAAAAAAATGATTAATTAAAATAATAATAATAATATATTGAAACTTTTGAATATCATAACTCTTTCATACGAGCTCTGTTTCGGGCTCGTAGTATATCAAATCGAAGAGAATCGGAAGATCAACAACTTTGAAAAAAATAAAATTTTGTTGATATATTATTAATAATTAGACCCGGATGACATTAATAATTATACATTCGAGAAAAAAAGTAAAGTAATTAAAATAATATTGATAATATACTAAAACTTTCGAATGAAATAACTCTTTCATACAAGCTCCATTTCGGGCTCGTAGTATATCAAATCGAAGAGAATCGGAAGATCAACAACTTTGAAAAATTAAAATTTTGTTTATATATTATTAATAACTAGACCCGGATGACATTAATAACTATATATTCGAAATAAAAATTATATAAACAAAGAGTTAATATACTACGAGCCCGAAACGGAGCAAACTGTAATTAACCCAAAAATAAACTAGCAGTAGGTATGTGAGAATGACGTCAAACTAGCTGTAGCTAGCTGAGATTATCCTTTTGAATAACTCTCAGGGGCATTTAGGTCATTCTGCAACGAAAACTGACGGTGTTAAGTTAAAACTGACGGAAAATCTAGCTAGGTGATATTTACCAAAACTAGCTGGGGTTTCCAAGTGAAAAAATAAACTCGCTGTAGTTACGTGAGAATGGCGTCAAACTTGTTGTAGCTAGCTGATATTATCCCTTAAACTTTTTATACACTTTCCATTTCTTATTGTTACTTTACATTTGGAAATCATATAAACAAAACATATTTCAACCAAAAAAGAGCAAGTACTTATCCAAATGAAAAGTAAAGCACATTGTCATGGAGAAAGTAAATCAATTCTACGCACACTTACAAAATCGAAAGTAAGATTGGAAAGTATTGTTGGGTCTCGAGTGAAGTAAGAACAAGCAAGCATAGCAGAAGCAAAATATAATTCCCGGGACTACATAAGGACCACTACAACGATTAGATTCACAAGACAAAATCAAATCACGATTTCTTACCGTTCAAAGGACACCGTGATGATAATGATAGGCTTGAGTCTCCATGACGCCTACGTATCCTCCACAAGAAATCAAAGCCACGTAGTTCTTGTAGTGTGGACTCAAGAACACAAATGAAGTTAGCAAGTGGAGGGGTTTCGGCCGAGAGCAAGCAAGAGGGAGAGAGAGTGCCTTCTCTTTCTATTCTTGTGTGTGTTGGAATGAATGAAATGATAATGTTGATTTATTATATTAATCCCACTAACTTAATATAATAATCATATTTATGGATGAGAATAAAGAGAGTGAGTGGATTAGTTGGTGATATGTGATAGGTCTGGGCCCAATCTTATCACTAACTAACCAACTAATCTAACTTAATAAATCCTCTAGTCATGTCATGACCAGATGGTCACTTGGGCCGGTGGGGCTTGGCCCGGCTATGGACCTTGTGGGCCGTGGCCCTCGGCCACGCCCGCGAGGTTCTGTGCCGCGTCCTTTGTCGCCCACGCCCTCTCATCCCGGGTATGTCCGACATCACCCGACGCGATCCTTCCCAAAACCCTTGGTCTTGTCTCCATCCGTTTACTTCTCATCTCTCACGGGCACATGACCCAAGACCCCGTTTTAGTCATGTCTCGTGTCATTCTCCCTTAGCCGATCTCCTCCATATCGTTTTTTGAGATTTTCCTCCGGTGTGACCCTTAGGCTCATGCGCGTTAGTGGATCGCGTAAAATCCCATTTTACTCAATCCTACATAAGTGGCGACTAGTGAGACTCTTGAATCGGCTGATCGTGCATAATAAATTGACCCTTGTCAATTTAACCTTTCTGTCATTTATATCACTATCCTTTTATCGCTAGATATCCTGATTAAGGTAAGACATAAAGACGTCATCCTTATTATTCTCAATCATTGTTCCTTGATATATGAGATGACTGAAAATTGATACCTAGTATCAAATGCATGGCCATGCGTTACTTTCAGTCACTCTCGGTCAAGTGGCCTGAACGGAGATCATTCCCATAACGTAGTATGAGGGATAAATCCCTTAGCCGTCTTTCGCGTCACTCATGCGGTCCGTACCCAAGCAAATCTTGGCCGTTATGGAAACCCAGTCACGGACAACGTTAGGCTCAGGTCAAACTCAGTTCTTTACCGCATAATAATAACATAAACTCATTGGTCTAAGGATACATGACAAGCTACGACACTGAATATGCTCATGACTTCATCTATGACACATATTCTGGTCGGGTCGTCCAATATCATGTCCTATACGATATCTATGATCAAACTCCGGAATCCATTCCAATGACTAATAGAAAGTGAGTCATAAGGAGTCGTCTTTCATAGTGGTCGCTTCTTAAAAGTGTAATTGACCAAGGACCCGTGAATTGTGATTTATCCTGATCTATGGTTCTACTTCGCATGGTGGACATAGATCAAAACACACTTCGACATATTACTTCAACACATAAGTAATATAAAGCCGCTTTACATTCATTGCAAACGATGATAAAGTACAATATAGACATTTAAAGATTTATTACAATTGAACTAAGGAACTAGGACTAACAATCTCCCACTTGCCCCTAGTTCCAATCTATATCACAGTTTACACCCATTGACTTTACATGTCTCTCATATTTTAGCTGTGAGAGAGTCTTATTCAATGGATCGACTATGTTGTCCTCTGTCGCAATGTAGGTGATCCTCACGTCACTTCTACTAAGAATATCTCTGTGAGGTGGTATCGCCAGAGTATATGCTTGGATTTATTATGCGATCTGGGCTCTTTAGCTTATGCAATGGCCTCTGTGTTGTCGCAAAATAAATTCACTGGGCTAGACGGGTTCTTAATTACACCCAACCCGGTCGTGAATTTCTTAATCATTACAACCTCCTTAGCTGTCTCCGCGACAACTATATACTCGACCTCTATCGTTGAGTCGGCGACAGTACCTTGCTTCACGCTCTTCCAGCTAAAAGCTCCGCCATTCAGCATAAACACATATCCTGACGGACACCTTAAGTCACCAGGATATGTCCGGAAACTAGCGTCAACATATCCTTTGACGACTAGTTCAGCTTCATGTTTCCCCCGTACACCATAAATGCATTCTTAGTTCTTCTCAAATACTTGAGAATCGTTTTGACCGCAATCCAATGCTTCTCACCGGGGTTAGACTAATGTCTACTGGGACAGCTCAAGGCATACAAGACGTCTGGCCTCGTACATATCATGGTGTACACGATCGATCATACCGCCGAAGCGTATAGGATTCGCATCATCTTTTTCAGGTCATCAGGTGTCGCAAGAAACTGAGTCTTGCTGAGCTTAATGCCATGACATGGGGGTAAGAATCCTTTCATGGAATCGAGCATTGAGAACCTACTCAATACCTTGTTCACATAGGCGCTCTGACTTAAACCAAAGACCCTCTTGGTGCGATCTCTATATATCTTAATCCCTAAGATATAAGCAGCATCGCCTAAATCCTTCATTGAAAAACACTTCTCTAACAAAAATTTAGTCTCATGCAAGGTTGGGATGTCGTTTACAATGAGCAAAATGTCATCGACATACAGAACCAGAAAGGTAATCTTACTCCCGATTGCCTTCTTAAAAACGCACGGTTCATCCTCGTTCTTAATAAAGCCAAATCCTACAATAGCTTCATCAAAACGAAAGTTTCTACTCCGAGAAGTCTAGTTCAATCCATAAATGGATTTCAACAACTTACAAATCTTTCCTTTCTTCTTCGGATCGAACAAATCTTCGGGCTGAGAGATATACATGTCCTAAGTCTTTCCGTTCAGGAAAGCGGTTTTGACATCCATTTTCCATATCTCATAATCATGATATGCAATTATGGCAAGAAGAATCCGAATCGATTTGACCATAGCCACTGGAGAGAAGGTTTTCTCATAGTCAATCCCTTGGATTGTCCTATAACCTTTTGCTACCAGCCGGGCTTTGTAGGTATGAGGATTGTCGTCCATGTCCATCTTTACTTTGAAGATCCATTTGCAGCCGATGGTTCTAACACAATCATCAACCAACTCCCATACTTGGTTATCCGACATGGACTGCATTTCCTCCCTCATGGCTCCCAGCCATAATTCAGAGTCGGGTCTGTCCACGGCTTCCTGAAAGTAGCTGGATCATCGTGATCCACTACAACCACACCGTCACCTCCAGATACAAAGAAACCATATCTGGTAGGTGGACGACTGGCCCTCTCAGATCGCCTTGGACCTTCCGGAACATTTACAAGAAGCAGTCCTTGCTCTACGACCAGCTCTGGCTCCTGCCCTTCTACTGGGTCGTCTAGTGGTTCCTGAACGGATTAAGATGGATCTGCACCATCCTGAATTTCTTCAAGATGCACAGTCCTGCCATTGACATCTTTGGAAACAAATTCCCTTCCCATAAAGACCCCACCACGAGCGACGAACACAATGTTCTCGATTAGTTTGTAAAAATAGTATCCCCTTGTTTCGTTGGGATAACCTACGAAGGTGCATTTGTCAGATCTTGGTTCGAACTTAGTCGAAACCAAACGTTTCACATAGGCCTCGCAACCCCAAATTTGTAGGAAGGACAAAACGGGCTTCTTCCCGTACCATTGCTCAAATGGTGTCCCTTCCACAACCTTTGTCGCAACCCGATTCAATATGAATGTGGTTGCCTCTAAAGCATAACCCCAGAAAGAGATTGGAAGATCAGCACAGCTGACCATTAATCGGACCATATCCAGCAATGTCCGATTCCGAGAAGATCCCACTCTCTGCTAAATGATCCATAAACTCTGTGGTCAAGTATTCTCCACCTCGATCTGATCAAAGTTCCTTAATACTTTTCCCAAGTTGGTTTTGCACTTCAGTCTTAAACTCTTTGAATTTATCAAAAGCTTTAGACTTATGTCTCATGAGATAGACATAACCATATCTACTAAAGTCGTTAGTAAGTATGATAAAGTAGCCAAAACCCCTCCTGGCAAGCGTGCTCATTGACCCACACACGTCCGAGTGTATTAGGCTCAATAAGTCACATGCCCTTTCACCGCGACCGATGAAGGGCGATTTAATCATTTTGCCCATCAAACAAGCCTCGCACTTTTCAATCAAATGAAATTCAAATGGACTTAGAAGTCCGTACTTGTAAAGAGCTGATATGTGTTTCTCGTTTATGTGCCATATTAGAGTTTGGTTTAAATTATCAGATTTAAGCCTCTTGGTATTAACGTTGTAAATAGAGCTTGAGGTATTGTTACCCATATTTAATATGTACAATCCTCCGACTATGTGAGGACAAGCATAAAACATATCATTGTGCATAATATTGTTTTCAATATCAGAATTATAACCTTCCTTGTCAAGTAAGGATACAAATATAATATTCATACTGAAAGTAGGTACGCAACATACATTATGAAGTAAAAAAACAAGCCCACTTTGCAAAGCAAGACAAATGGAACCTACAGCAGTCGCCGCAACCTTGATATTGTTACCCACTCTTAGGTCCACCTCGTGCTCCTTCAGATCTCTTCTACTTTCCAGCCACTGCACATTAGTACATATGTCAGATTCAGCCGCGATATCCAATACCCATGAATCTATAGAAGTAGAGAGATGTAGCTCTATAAAGAAAATGTGAAATGAAGGCGTAGTCCCACCGCCCCTCTTCTGATCATCCAGAAATTTCCTGCAGTCCTGTGTCCAGTGACCAGGCTTCTGGCAGTAGAAGCAGACCTTCTCAACCTCCTTACCCTTCATTTTGGCCTTTGAGGTCTTAGGAGAGTTAGGAGTTATCAGATGTCTTATCTTACCCGCCAGGTGCGCAGGGGCTTTACCCTTGCCACTTCCAGCTCCTCTCTTGAAGTTGGTTCCCTTGTGGACCATTAGAACATCCTAGGATCCCTAATCCTTGATATTTTTTTCAGCAGTTACTAACATGCCATGTAACTCTAATATGGTCTTACCATATCATGCATGTTATAGTTCATGATGAACCTACCGTAAGCACGAGGAAGGGACCGTAGAACCACATCTTCTTCCATCTCTTTTTCCATCTTAAGACCTAGTCTTGTGAGAAGTTCTAGATACCCCTTCATTGTTAGAACATGAGGACCTACGGAACCTCCTGCTGACATCTTGCAGGCAAGGAGTTCATTAAGGACATTGTATCTTTCGATACCTGCCTTTTCTTTGAACATGACCTTTATCTGTGGCAGCATGGCACGAGGGTCAGTGGATAGCTCCATAAACTGCTCCTGGAGATCACTCTCCATG
The DNA here is from genome assembly GCA_963920655.1 of Geranium rotundifolium. Taxonomy (NCBI): domain Eukaryota; kingdom Viridiplantae; phylum Streptophyta; class Magnoliopsida; order Geraniales; family Geraniaceae; genus Geranium; species Geranium rotundifolium. Next base: position 16,259,537 of record OY987315.1, read on the forward strand.
CAGCCCAGCATAACACACGCCACGTCTATGGAATCGCTAAGGTGTTTTTGGTATACATCCTTAACGGCCCTCGCGGCGTTAAGTGCTGGCTCCTCAGCGATAGCCTTGTCCAGGACATACTCTTTGCGTTCGAATTTAAGGACTATCCTAAAATTCTTGTCCCAGTCCAGATAGTTTGTCCCGTTGAGCTTGACCTTGTCCAGAAAGGTTTTCAACGACAAACTACTGCTATTCGCTTAAGCACTTGCCATTTAATCTACACGAAAAACAAATTTAATTAGTAAACTGAATAAATTTTATGAAGATCGTGTTAAACATCAACCATTTGATTCTAAATCTTTTAGAATCTAAACCAAGATTCACGATTCATCCGATTGTAGTGCGCTAGGGCGCACCGCTCCAACCGAACTATGTAGGTAGAACAACGTCCAATCACATCCAATGTGACTCTTTGCTAGGGTATGTACTTTCGTACACGACTTACCCTATCTGATACCCTAGCTCAACCCTGGCTGAGAATCGTATCCGGGTCCACCAATTCTCAACGATTGTCTGACACTATGTAGGTGCTCCGCTAAGGCACACGACACCCACATATGTCGTCCAAACCTAGTACCCCGCTTTCCCATGGATGCTCCGCTAAGGCGCACGACATCCATAAGACTGGGAGGTAGTAACGTGCCGAGAATTGGGCGGTATCTAACATGACCCGAATTTGTTAGAGTTATGCCCCAGTCCAATATAAAAGTTATCTACAGATATAATGTTTTATAATCTTTCTGAATTAATAAATCGGCATATATTACTAATGTGTTGTAGTAATATATTGAATGTAATTTGATATATGTCATTACGTGTGTAACCACTAATAGTAGAACTGTAGATCAGAAAGAATTACATTTGATTAGTTCCTAATCAGCTTAGCTTCTTTATGAAGCGATCGGTATGAGACCAACTCCTTGTGATCACGCTCTACTGATCATGGCAAAGTATGTGCCTGAGTTATACCATAGATACCATCAGGTCGATGATATCGGACAACCCGATTGTGAGAATGCTGCATAGATCTAGTCATGAGATACTCACATATCGTAGCTTGTCATTATATCCTAAAACCAAGGAGTCTTTGTGTACACTATGTAACAAATACCTAACTTTGACCTAGTCTAACGTTATCTGTAAAAGGGTAACTATAACGGCTTCGATTGGCTTTGATATTTATTGCACTAGTGAACTCGAAAGGCGTCTGAGGGATTTATCACTCATACTTCGGTATGAGAAAGATATCCGTTTAGGCCACTTGATGAGTATGACTGAAGGAATAGCACGGCCGTGCAGGTGATACCTTAGTGTCAGTTTTCAGTCATCTCAGATATCAAGAAACAGTGATTGATAAATTAGTATGACCATTCTATGCCTATTGATCAATCTGGATATCGGTTTGACAAAAGGATATTGACATGTACGATAACAGGTTAAGTCAAATAATCGATAATCACGAACGTTGGGTAATTATAATGTCTTGCTAGAGACCACTTATGATAGAAAGGGTAAAATAGTAATTTTACCAGTCTGCCAACTGTTCGTGAGCCTAGAGGGTCACACGCATTAAGCAACAAATAATTATGGATGAAAATTGAAAACGATTCGGTAGTTTTCTGGCCTAAGGTTTTAACCAGACGGTTGAAGAAATCAATTCGAGAAAATTGAACCGTTTTGTCTAAAACGAAATTAGAACTCAAGTTAATGAGTTTAATTTGGGTTTTAGTTAAACGGGCTTAAAGCCCATTTAGGGATTCAAGTGATGAATGGGGAAGAAGTGCAAATAGGAGTTTAAGAAGGGTAGATATGCAATTATTAATTTGAAATTAAAATTCCAAAATATCTTCCATCTTTTTCTCCAACTATTGGAAACCACTTCCCCTCTTCTTCTCCCTCCCTTGGCCGAATCCTCTCTCAATCTTCATCCACCATTTTTTGTCAAAGCTTCTCAAGAACATTCATAGCAAAAGTGTGAGAGAAAACCATTTCAGTTGTGGTGCTTGTGTGGACCTAATAGAGAAACACTAAAGTTGTGTTTTCATCGATTCATAAAGGTATTTTTCAGATTTGAAAGGTTGATAGCATGTTGAATTTTCATTAAGATCTTTCTATTTCTCGATCAACATGGTTACATAACTTTCGCTGCATGAAATTTATCGAATGGAACCCATGGTGATCTCTTTCAGAATTTAGTTGTCCGGTTGTGTTTAAAACTCCAACCACATCCCCGATGTGATTTAGGCATGAGCACATCCATTACATACACGATGTAATGATTCCTCTAATTGCACTTGTGCAATTATTCCTTCGAACTCATCTACTACATCCAATGCAAAGACGTATCTAAGGGCTAACAACAAGCAAAGAAAAGAAATTCGATTTTATCTTTGCATGTGAGATGATTTGCTTGAAACATAAAGCTAGGCATGCAATCTAACACATATACAATACCCGTAAAATTACTCATGCAAAACTAATCAAGCAAAACATTAAACGTGCACATAATAGCCCCCTAAACCGGTTTCCCACTAGCTTCTTGTGCTCCACCGACTCCTAGCCGATGCAAATGTCGAGACTGCCTTTCTTCCTCTTTTCCGTTTTCTCGTCTTCAATAAACGAATACAATAAAATATACGACTCGCAGGCCGGGAAAAAATATTTATTAAAATAGAGTGGTACGACGACCACACCTCGAAAAAGTATTTACACGCTAACTTTAACGGTTCACAGACCGCAATAAAAGAGATAAATAAATAAATCGAGCTCGGGGCTATTACGTGCACCATGCCATCAACACATCACACAAGATGTTACCAATCAAACATGTTATCACACAATATGCGAAACTTCCGGTTTTAATTAATTGCCGAGTTTCAAGTCCGGTTTATCGAAACTAGACCTAGTTTCGAAAAATTGGTTTATTGAAACCGTTCAAAAATTTTATTTGCAAATATTGGATTGCGGGTTCGTTGAGACGGTTTGAAAACCCGTCACAACAAACCAAGTGGCCCAATGGTCCGCGCCACAACCACTGAAGCGCGAGGGTCGGGCGACCCACGCCGTCGTTCCTCTACCACCGCCCACGGCCACCCCGTGGCCTGTGCCGGGGAAGGGACGGGTCGGCCACGCCGTCGGGACCATCCAATGGCCACCACGCCGGCCCGGCTCTGGCCAGCAGAGCCCCCTTTTGGTCACTATTTCGGCTCCTCGAGAGTCCCGGTCTGGTGACCCAAAAAATCTAATTTATTCAAAAATTTCAGATTTGAATAATTTTTCAAAAATAACATTTTCAAGGCAATAAACTCATAAGAAAAAAAAATCATGTTATCAAACAACATGTGATTTTCATGCAAAATCGAAATATAACACAGAAAAATTGTGAATCCTGGAGGTAGCCACGCTCTGATACCGCTGTTGGGTCTCGAGTGAAGGAAGAACAAGCAAGCATAGCGGAAGCAAAATATAATTCCCGAGACTACACAAGGACCACTACCACGATTATATTCACAAGACAAAACAAAATCACGATTTCTTACCATTCATAGGACACTGTGATGATAATGATCGGCTTGAGTCTCTAAGGGGAGAGGTTTCGGCCGAGAGCCAGCAAGAGGGACAGAGAGTGCCTTATCTTTCTATTCTTGTGTGCGTTGGAATGAATGAAATAGTAATATTGATTTCTTATATTAATCCCACTAACTTAATATAGTAATCATATCTTAAGGATGAAAACGAAGAGAGTGAGTCGATTAGTTGGTGAGATGTGATAGGTGTGGGCCCAATCTTATCACTAACTAACCAACTAATCTAACTTAGTGAATCATCTCGTCATGCCATGAAAGGATGGTCACTTGGGCCGGTGGGGTATGGGCCGGCTATGGACCTTGTGGGTCATGGCCCTCGGCCACGCCCGCGAGGTCTCGTGCCGCGTCCTTCGACGCCCACGCCCTCTCATCCCGGGTATGTCCGACATCACCCGACGCGATCGTTCCCAAAACCCTTGGTCTTGTCCTGGTCTATTTACTTCTCATCACTCACGGGCACATGACCCAAAATCCTGTTTTGGTCATGTCTCATGTCATTCTCCCTTGGCCGATCTCCTCAATATCGTTCTTTGAGATTTTCCTCCGGTGTGACGCTTAGGCTCTTGCGCGTCAGAAGATCAGCATAAAATCTCATTTTACCTTATCCTACTAGGCGACTAGTGAGACTCTTGAATTGCCTGATCGTGCATAATAAATCAACCATTTTCGATTTAACCTTTCTGTCGTTTATTTCATTATCCTTTTATCGCTAGATATCCTGATTGAGGTAAGGCACTTTGCCGTCATCCTTACAAATCTCAATCACTAATCCTTGATATATGAGATGACTGAAAATTGATGCCTAATATCAAATGCATGCCATGCGTTACTTTCAGTCACTCTCGATCAAGTGACATGAACGGATATCATTCTCATACCGTAGTATGAGGGATAAATCCCTTAGCCGTCTTTCGCGTCACTCATGTGGTCCGTCCCCAAGCCAATCCTGACCGTTATGGAAATCCAGTGCAGGTCAAACTTAGTTGTTTACCGCATAATAATCACAAAGACTCCTTGGTCTAAGGATACATGACAAGCTACGACACTGAATGTGCTCATGACTTCATCTATGGCACATATTCAGGTCGGGTCATCCAATATCATGTCCCACATGATATGTATGATCAGACTCCAGAATCCCATTCCAATGACTAATAGAACGTGAGTCATACAGAGTCGTATTTCATACTGGTCGCTTTTGAAAAGCGTAATTGACCAAGGACTCGCGAAAAGTGATTTATCTTGATCTATGGTTCTACTTCGCATGGTGGACATAAATTAAAACACACTTCGAAATATTACCTCAACACATAAGTAATATAAAACCGTTTTACATTCATTGCAAAGGATGATAAAGTACAATATAGACATTTACAAATTTATTACAATTGAACTAGGGCACTAGAACTAACAAATATTGTGACGAAACAGCCTTCAGCAAAAAATCAATTGAACAAATGTGCATGTGTTTTATCAATGGTCGCGTTACCCTAGTTTTGCAGCTTCGCCAACCTCACAAATAGAGACTCATAAAACCAGAACTTTTACAAAAAAATTTTTATACTATATATAAAAGGAGTCGATGATATAAATATATATATATATAAGAAGTAAGAAAGTTGTCTTCGTAGCGTGCTTCTTTCTTATTCATGTGTTGGCCTGGGGGCTTATGAGAGCCAATTATTTTGGAAATAACTGCTCCAACAATTACGTTTTTTTTCTTTGGTTTGATTTTTTTGTTTTCTCTCGCGGCTAAGTGTGCACCGTTCCATTTATATAAAATCGACAAATTATCCGGTGGCCTTTGATTTTTTTCGTCAAATTAGTGGGGCGTCGTTTCCTTTGCTCTGGTTTGAGATCAATCATGGGCTACCGGTATACGGTCCTCAATGGAGGACGTTGATGATAGGAGAACTGTTGGCGCCGGTTAATGTTTCCATTTACGAATTTTTTTCCCAGCGGCCACGCATCTAGAATGTCATGATTTGAAGCATGTTGTGTTTTCGCGAGTAGAGAAGTTGAGAACACTAGAAGTTTGGAATCATCATTTTTAAAGTGACTAAGTTTTTGTGTTTTATTTGAGTTCCCAATATGGTTATGAACCCACAATGCTTTGCATTGGTTTGGTATGCTAAATTACCTTCATTGAGAGTTACAAATTTCTTTCCAACAGAAGGAATGTGGATTGGATTGTAATCTGGCTTGTAGAGACCATTGTCATAGGATACTCAAAGGTCTTCTTTGTCAGAATTGTTACATGCTGCATTATTTTAATTTGTACAGTAAGCAATTAAAATATGAATCTCTAGTCTGGAATGAGTCTAGTTTAGTAAATAATCAAACCAAATTCCATACGTTTTTGTTGTAATTAAGTATCTTTAAAGCGTTCCATGATTTTGTTGTTCTGTATTTGAAAAGCATCTATTGATGTTTCTGGGTGAATTTAGGTTCTTGTTTTTTGATGAAGAAAAGAAGGTACAATGCAGATCAAGATGATTATTTGGTCGTCGTTTTGGTGGATATTTAGGTGTATATATAGTCGATTGTGGAATAACCCTTGTCAACCGTTTTGCTATGTGCATTGTGGATTACCATTATATCCCTTTTGTGGTTATTTTGTTCTTGTAATTCATAATATTGATATGGGATTGATGACGTCTTTCATGTATTATCCAACGACTCACAGTCGTTCCCTGTTTTGCAAGTTAAAGTATGTTTTCCGCTAAATTTAACACTCGTTGTTATTAAAGAATTTATTTACAAAAATGAGCTATTGTACAAAGTATTTACAAATATGTGCTGTGGGACTCACTCACCGACATGTGTCAGTATATCAACTTCTTTAATTTTCCTTTTTATAGTACAAGGCAGGCGTTAAGAAATGGCAACGGTCGGAACCCGTCATAGACATGTGTCAGCGTAACAATTGATTTGTTTTTTTTTTCATTTTCATTGTTGTTCTTATATATTTTATTTTTAATTATTTATATTACTTATATGTTTAACTTTTAATGATATTAACTATTATTGGGTGTTTAACAAAACCATAATTTTACATGATTCAATTTATTTATACTCAATCTCAACTATCTTATTATTTACATTCATTTAAAAAAAATAGATTTAGCTATTATTTCATTATACTTTAATACTACACATTTATTAATTTCTATACAATACGAAGACAAAAAAATATATAATTTACAATAAAATAGAAATTAATTAAAGTGTAGTTTAAGGTAGGAGTGTCCATTTTAAACCAAAAATCATACCGAACTCAAATGAAAAAAATAAAAATTCATAGATTATGGTTATAGTTTTATTTTTAACTTAACAAGTCAATTTTTGTTCAAATACGACTCATATAATAAAATATCACTGGTTAACAGAATAAACTAAACCGAAGTTAAACTTACCAAATGTCTTACTCAAAATCATTCATGTATTATGAAAGAGCTCTTTTTTTTATTCTCATAAAAAATATAGTTTATATCCACACAAAAACTCTTCCTTAAATTTCGATTTCATTGGAATTTTTTTTGCCCATTTAAAGTTAATTCCTATACATATTCTTACTTATCATTACTTTGAATGGATACAAAATATATTCCAAATATCAGACCCAAAAAATATGGTTTGTTCGGTTTTAAAAAAAATTCGAACCCCTTTCTAGTGGTTAAAAAACGGTCATTCAAGCATACCTAGTTTTGGTTACGGTTCTAAAATTGTAAAACCATATTTTTTGTTCGATTTTATTTTAGACCCTTTGATTCAGTTAACCGGATCATGCACAACACTGGGTTACGTTGTTCTTCACCCACTGCTCTAAGTATTTTTATCTATTTTGATGAAGAAAATAGATGAAAATGTTGATTAAGAAAACAGATAAATTAAATAGTGTTCATGAAGAAAATAGACAAAAATAATTAGAGCAGTCGGTAAAGAGTATTGTAACCTACAATTTAATTAATTGATATTTCCATTTCATTGTAAATCTTATACTTTTTATATTGTATTGTATAAAAATACATAAATGTGTATGATGTAAATATAATTGAATAATATATAAATAAATTTATTTTTAAATTACTATAATAATATGAATCATGTCAAATTATGGAGGGAGGTGACGGTTGAGATGAAGAGATTGAAGACCCAAAAGACGACACCCAATTCTTCAGCTTCCATGGTGATGGCGTGGGGGATGGTGAAGAAGACGGGGGAAATTATGTCATTTTCACAAAAGTAACACCCACGTGATGGTCACATGACAAAAAATTAACACCGTTAGGGCTGAGTCAAACATTAGTCTAGTTGTGGGGCTCCACAAAACGCCTTTTGTTTTCGGAGAGTTAAGTGAAAATCGTGTAAAGAACGAGAGAGATAAGTGACATTTTCCCATAATTATTTATTAAATAAAAATAAAGCAATTTCAAATCTGAATCGATCAAACCAGATTTGAACCGGTCTGACCAGCCTAATTTTAATTCAGAAGCAGTGATATCATTTTGATTCTTTTACAACAAAATTTTGTTTGATTAACGTCGTTAAACTTAAGTGTAACAAAACTTAGTTGGATGGATGCAAAATCATGTTCTTTTATGTTCGGGATAGTGATGTAATAATGACCGATAGTGAGGAGTAGTGATGTGTAATTACCTCTATATATTAACAATAGTCTTAGAGAGAAGTAATACAAATTCACAAAACCTTAACATAAAGTCGAAAATATAGAGATATTGATTTTGCTTATTGTAAACCAACCTTCTCGTACGAATCCACTTACCGTAACATTATCCTTCTGGTACACATCTTGTTGAACAAAGAAGATTGTAAATCCTACCCATCAAAAACTAGCCATTGCATGCTTTTGAGGTGCAAACTGCTTCTACGACCAGATTGTCAAACACCGGTTTGCCGAATCGAAACTGGTGAAGTTGGTGTTGGTATAGTGAAGGTAAGGACGCTAACGAGGAGGGAAGGGACAAAGAAAATTGGTTATAGGAACCAGAAATACAAACTAATTTCTAGAGTTTCGTTTTTGCATGTGTTACTTTTACCGGTATACACTTATAAGTAATATTTGTTAATAAAATATAAAATTGATGAGTATATAGAAGAGAGCATCACATAAATCTTATTGTAAATATTTAAAATATATTAAAATTTAATGTTATCAAAAAAATGCTATGCCGATCCCCAAAAATTTACGTATAACTAATAATATTTAAGGGTAATTTTACATAAGTCACCGAAAAAGTTTGTATTCACACGTAAATCACCACTATTTCCACATAAGTCATTAAAAAAGTTTGTATTCTCACGTAAATCACCACATTTTAAATTTAATTTCTGAGGTCACCAAAACATGTTTTTTTGCCTCACTCCATTAAAAAAAACTTGTGAAATGACCAAAATACCCTTACAATAAATGATTGAACAATTTCAATTTAATTATACTACAATTGAACCAGTTCATTAGGACAATTTTTGTTCGATTCTCTCAATTTTGAGCTCACGTCGTGTGAATACATTCTCCAAAGACCTGCAACCAACTGCTCATTTGCTTCAGAAAGACGAACAACTCACTGTCGGTTAACTTCCCATTGAGTCCACCATAAAGAACGTCACCGGAAACAAGTTCATCAACGCAACCACCGTTGAGGTCCAGCCACAGAGCTCTTGTCAGTGCTTGGAGCTTTTCCGGCGTCCATCGGGACACGCCTCATCACCCGGTTTGGCTCTTTTGGCTGGACCGGATTGGCTTTTGATTAGACCAAATGAACCGGTTCCATTGCAGTGTAATTAAATTAAAATGGTTCAATTATTGATTGTAAGGATACTTTGGTCATTTCATAAGATTTTTTTTAATTGAGGGAGGCAAAAATATGTTTTGTTGACCTTAGAAATTAAATTTATAAAGTAGTGATTTACGTGAGAATATAACATTTTTGATGATCTATATAGAATTAGTAGTGACTTGCGTGAGAATACAAATTTTTTTAGTAACTTATGTGAACTTATCACTAAAATTTACACACAATTAACATGATTTTTTAAGAGAAGAAAGAAATATCACGAGGGACGTAAATTGTATATAACTGTACTAAATATATTTGACACTGAAAATTAATTTTGTTTGTTGGTTGTGTTCTAACCTTTAATTTACTAATTCTTACCTATCTTTTCAATGTGTATTGATGTAGCTATCTCATATGTAACTGGTAAATTTGTTTCCCTCACACTTGTTTTGCATTAACTTAGGCCATCAAAAGGAAAAAGAAGCATAACATGCATTGAATGCCCTACGCGGTTTTGAGAGGGACTGTTAAATTTGCAGCAGAAGATAGTGGCACAAGATATATACTGCTGACTTTGCTTCTCTATACCTCATTTATTGCTCTTGCTTTGACTTATTCCATTTTCCTAGTGAAGGGTCAGCGTCTCATTGTTACTATTAATTCTTCATCTTCCTCTATTACTCTATATATATTCTGCAAACCTCTCCTCTCGGACCTTTGTCTTCAACTTTCCTACACACAATCAAAGAAATATTTCCTCAACCCAACAATAGGAGTAGTACTGTTTTGTTGATCATGGGTCGACCACCTTGTTGTGACAAAGTTGGTGTGAAGAAAGGCCCTTGGACTCCAGAGGAAGACATCATCTTGGTCTCCTATGTTCAAGAACATGGTCCTGGAAATTGGAGAGATGTCCCTTCCAATACAGGTATATATTATTCATTTCCTATATATATCTAACTCAACTTTTTTTGGTGTTTACATATTAATTAAATAAGCTTTGGTTTTGTTTAAGGGTTGGTTAGGTGCAGCAAGAGTTGCAGGCTTAGATGGGCTAATTACCTGAGGCCAGGGATCAGAAGAGGCAGCTTCACCGAACATGAAGACAAGATCATCATCCATCTCCAAGCACTTTTAGGCAATAGGTATTTCATTCCCTACAACCCAACACTATGTTTATATTGATGTTTCACGTGTATAGTCTCACATATGTTACATCTAAATGATGCACTGCACTTATCAACTTGAGTTTTTAGATGACTGTTGTTTGAGTTAATGAACTAATGAGGGAACTAAATATATGTATGTCCGATGGTGATGGCGGCAGATGGGCAGCTATAGCTTCATACCTTCCAGAGAGAACAGACAATGACATAAAGAACTATTGGAACACACATCTGAAGAAGAAGCAGAGCAATAAGAAGGTGGAAGGAGGAGGAGGTGGCATGTGTAGAGGGCAGTGGGAGAGGAGGCTCCAACAGGACATCAACACAGCTAGGCAAGCCCTCTCTGATGCCTTGTCCCCTCACCTTCATGCACCACCAAATCAACAGCCATCTTCTCCTCCTGCCTATGCATCAAGTGCTGACAACATAGCCAGATTGCTCCAAGGCTGTGGCTGGATCAACAACCCTACTACCACTTGTAGCACTGAAGCAACCATGATCACCCCTACCACTAGTGCCAACAACAACATTAGTGGCTTGGAACCCATGTCAGGTTTCAACAGTTTTGATGATCATATCCATGAAACCAAGCCAGATCTTAAGGAACTCTCACTTCTTGAGAAGTGGCTCTTTGATGAACCTCAAGACTTCCACAATGCTTTCATCCCTTTGGATTCTGATGCCAACAGTCCTCATCTCTTCCCAACACAAACGTGATCTTTTGCTTTGGGGGCTTCTTAATTTTTGTTTAGGTCTTAGCTATAATTGCATTTATTATGATCATCTTGTTAGTGAATCCATCCACAACTGCATCTCAATAAAAGTGTAAATTAATTGATAATGTTATCATCACTTGTCCTTGTTTAAGTCTTAATCTGCACCATGCATTGTTCTTCAAAGTTTATTTATGATGTCAATCTGGTCAGGTGGGTTATAGCTGAAGAGACTTGCAGGTCAATAAAACACCAGTGTAATAGAAGAATGAAAGAAAAAGCTGTTGACATATAAGCAAACTGTGGTCTGTCCAAGGTCATTTAGCATTACTTTCTTTTCATCTTAGGAATGCGAACAAGTTGGCCTCAAGTCTGATCCACCTAAAATCTAAAATTATTAATGACAGAGAGATTAAGATATAGAAATGCAACACCACCCTTCACGTGTATGCGAAAATGAGATTGTGGATGTGAAACAAGCACAACGGATGAGACGCAACCCTTGTGGGATTGTAGATAAAAGACACATGAAAATTTGATATTATGTTTACGTTTGATCCATCTTAAAGATAAAATAATAGTTAGAGGCCCTAAAAAGCTTACTGGGTGGTGAAATTTTTACCGAGAATAATAAGCTGAATGGAAAGCATGAAAAAAGCAGAGAAGATGCTCTGGAACCCCACATATGGGCTATAAATGCTCATACATACATGTGAAGAAACAATTTCCTTTAATTTTAAACAAGTAGAATTTTAGTCTCTTCTAAACTCTTGTGCAATTGTCGTGTTAATTTATGCAAGTAGATAGAAGAAAATCGACACTAAAGTAAAGTCTTGGGAGATCCATAAGCCACCCATGTTAAATCATAAAAGAAAGAGTCCTCTTGTTTTGGCCACCACTTGAAATTGGCTGTAAAGGGTTTTTGTATTAAACAAGACACACTTACAAGTACTTTGGTTTATGACACAAGTCATGAATCCCACATCTTCGCAAACTTTCCCCTTTCACTTCATTTCCTCCACGCACATATTTCATCCGTTCTAATAAAAGTGTCCACTTTGATTTTTATGTAAAATATTGTGTCATAAACCGACATTTATGTGAAATATCCATCTTCCTTTTCCCAACATTTACTATTGTGTCACAATCTGTTATAAATCCAATCCATCTAAAAGTTCAAGATGATAGATGAATGTCCAAGTTATTAACTAAGCTAGTTACGAACATATCCACGTCTTTTAGATGTAAAATCCTAACACACTCAAATTTCGATTTGATAAGTAACGATGTCACTGATTTTCATATTGCTAAATTGTCAAATGTAGGTGTTCTTCCCCTGTTGGCGGATCCTTGGCCGTCTCAATAATGTGGAATGGAGAATTTATATGGTACCTACCGTAATAGTTTAAAAACTATGCCATTCATTTTTCAAGGTCCTCGAAATTAAGACAGGATCATGTGACCAAGTCTACCTCATGAGGTATTAAGTGCAGCATGTGGGTATATTTCTATTGGGACACACCACAAGATCTTACAAAATTCTCTCTATCCATATTATTCAGGTCATGATCCACCTTTAGGGCACGACCCAATTTTTTCTCTTTCGTTTTTCTTATTACTGGGCCATATTCATATGTATAAATAGATAATTAAGTAAATTTAACACATTTAAGTCTTAAGTGTAAAATAGGTGGCAAATTAAAGTAGCATTTTTAGTTAATTCTGTAAGCTCTCGCTTTTAATAGACGCGGGTATATATTTTGGGTCCTTCAGCAGAAGGTCCTACATGTAACAAATAGAAAAACTTAATTTCAGCGGCTAATCTTGAAAGAGCAAGCTGTTGGGAAAACAGTAAATAAAAAGAAGACAAAAATGTATGTCAGTTTTGATCTTTACTTCGCTTGATCAGATCCGTTTGAAAAAGTGTGAATAAGTGTTTCTGTTCTTTTTACTTGTCTCGGTTCCTTGTGTTCATTGGTTTCATTTTAAGAAATAAATAAAACACATGTGCACTGTCAAAGAAGACAGAGACCCAAAGGCAAACATTTGTCTCTATTCTTTTGTTGAGTTTCAAATACCTTTATGTTTTTAGGTGATTTTTTCGACATGTTTTTAAGTTGGATTAATTTTATCGTTATATCCTTCGAAATTACGGTCATACAAGTCTCGATAGAAAGCAATCTTACAAAGATCAAGAGATTGTCCAGCAAAATTCTACCCTATGGATGAATCTGTTCTGCTTGTAAGAAAGTCCTTTTGATCAGAATCAACTCTCGTCAAAAAATTTAAACTCATAGATGACTGACAAAAGAATCTAATAAACTAAAAAGAATTTCTGGAGACCAATAAATCCACATACGCTCTCCATACAATAGTGTTGTAGATTGTAAACCGTTTGTCTAACACAAGCAATCGTGTACCATTTATACCATTTATACTGAAACCTCTCAGTATTTAAATGAAAGGGAAAATTGAAAAAACTTATCTTATAATTGTTGGTTTTTGCATAAACTCTCCAAGCACTGTCGTTTCTAGAAAAATTTGCACTGTTAATGAAAGTCCGTTATAAATGAAAAAATAATCTTTTAAGCAGGCATGAGATTTGCATGTGCTTAGGAGGATTACATAATCCCAAAAAATAACCTCACAGTTTGGTTTCTACACCTTTGGTTCTTATCATCGTTACTGTCCCCTCAAGAATAATTGGCATCATCAATTTTTTTCTACCATTCCAGCTTCTTTATATTCTGATCTTGCATAAACTCTATCGTTACTTTATTTCCATGAATTAAAGGATACATAGAATTAATTAAAACTCAATAAGAAACTTTAGTTAAATAACTATCCACCAAGGAATTAAAATCAAATAAAAATATTATGCCGGGCAAAAACACACAGTGTATTGGCTATTTTGATAATGATAAAAATACATACATTATATTTAATAAATTGTTGGTGAAATTATGCTATAAATTGTTCAAAAGGAGCCAACAAGTGAGTCGTGTGTGTTATTACTATAAGATTGACTATTTTAGCAACTGACAGAAAAATGTCTGTTTACATGTTGTAACATTAGTTGAATGCTGAATGAACAGAAAGATGTATGTCCAGAAGTAGGAACGTAAGAAGTGAAACATCTAGAGTGACGACTTTTGGTGAGTTTTCTTATTTAGAAGATCTCCTAGATGGAGTGCGATTCGATCTGATTCAGTTGTGTAGGACCTTAAGGAAACTTCATGAAGCATACAAGGAAGAGTTTGGAAAGCCTTAATGATGCGACGATCAACTACTGTATAAGCCCCGCGGTATTCCATTAGTAGTTGGGCCTTTTATTTTGTAAGTTGATCTTTTGTGCTGAGCATTCAGAGTTCCTAAACGTGTTGGACGAGCTTGTTGGGAAGTTGAATGATTTGACTAACGATCAACATTCTGTGCTCAATCACTATTCGAAGAAGAATGAGTGTTTGACTGATTTGAGGTGTGTTCGCGCGATTCAAGTCTCGTGCAACCAGTTGAAGAACAGAAACTGATCCGAGCAGAGGCGTTGCTCGACGGGTGGAACTGAGAGAGGATCTAAGATTTAGTGGGAGACCCTGAGATAGGTTTTCACTTGTAACAATAGCATAAGTTAATGATTTGTGTGATGATCATAGGAACTTGTATGTTGTGATTGGTTAGAATATAGTGAAACCTTTTCATTGGCAGAATGCCCCCAGACGTAGGTGACGTTGCACCGAACTGGGTAACATATCTCGTGTCGTTTACTTTTCTGTTCTGTGTGTGATTTGAGTTTGTGCATCTGCAAGTGTCTATTACTAAGTCGTAACATTGTGATTGACAACTTGCTACTAACCAGAATTTCAGTGTGAGAATTATTTGGAGGAAGAAAAGCGGATGTCAAACTGAATAAAAATGGGTAAGGAAATATCAACTAATTTCTCAAGTTTTTTACTTTTTTTTTCAGAAAGAGGGGATCATATTTAAGACATGCAACTACAATATTCAAATTAACCATAAAATTATTCCATATCCATGCGATTTAAAATTTCGTTTAAAAACGATAGAAATTGACCCAAACACAAACCCGAATAGAAAAAGTCCTATAATAATAGCTCTTTTACAGCGTTATCTTTCAATAACGCTTCAAACCTATCGAGAGTAACTCGCGCTTCAATGGATGCTGCCAAAGTTTCTTTTTCTCTCCCCTCTCCGATTGATGAAGCTTGTGAAGAAAATATGCCCGAGGTCAATCACATTTTCGTGTAATATTATATCATCATAAAATCAATAAATAGTCATTTCGTTATCAACATGTTGTGACTTGTTATAATGAGTCAAGCGTAATTTCATCTAATGTCATCGAGTGTGCCATCACTGATAGTACAACCATTAGATACACGTGAATTACACTTGATAGGTCCCTGGCCAAATGCTTATAAAGCGACCAGTATGAGGATGACTCTTGATCACGCTCTCCTGGTCATAGATATGAGTTACCAAGCCAGATCATAGATATCACTTGGGAAGTGGTATTGGACGATCCGAATTGAGTATGTGACATAGATCTGGTCATGTGCATAATCAGTTGTCGTATTATCATTGAATCCTTACGAACCTTGGAGTCTTCGTGGATTCCTATATGACTACTCCCATAGTTTGACATGCTCATCTACGTTGTCCGTAACTGGCTACAAAGGATGTATGATTGGCTATATGACGAATCATATGATGGATTGCAGTTGACAGTAAAGGGATTTGTCCCTAACGACTAGTGGGAACGATATCTGTTTAGGCCATTTGATGAGACTGACTGAGAGGAAGTTGTAGGGTTCTTGGGCATCCATATCAAAGTCACCGCAGAGGAACCAAGACTAAACAACCCCGAACCTTCACAAGATCAACTACCCAAGTTAGATCCAAAAGCAAAAGAGTTTTCAGGTTTTACGTGAATCTGCCCAGCAGAAAAATTTGACTTTGGAGCTTCATATCTGGAGCTACAGATGTCCAAATTCTTCGTTCTTTTTGGAGAGTGAAGCCTAGCAAATTATCTACAAAATTCATGTTTTGCACCACGGTCAGTTCGGACGACAGGACTTCCGTCTGAAGCAAAACATTTTTCCCGTCTGTGCTGGACAGATTCTGCAGAGCAGTCAGCTTTTCGGGCTAGTATCTCCCAAACCGACGCTCTCTTGGAAAGATATTTCGCAATTGGACCAGGGAGCTATGGTTCACGCCCTTTTTGTCGCCGGAACTTGACAGTGCTGGACAATTTCTCTGTTTGTTGCTCGAACCACCGAGAGAGTAAGACTAAACAGCATTAAAAACATATTATCAACAAATATGGCATGTAAATCATTATAAAACCGAAACAAGTTCAACAAAACGAAAATTAAGAGGGTTAACCACCCTCTGATACCACTGTCCGGATTTGGAGCGTTCAAGATCATCGAGATAGCAGAAGCATAAAGCATGATAAAGTCAACTCGTAAACTCATATGGGTTGTGATTTTTGTCTACTTCATCAACTCATAAAGCATGATTTATTAAAGGAACAAATGATGAAGGCATGGGTTAAAGGGAAGTCTTCACCTAACCACCCCCCCCCCCCAAACCACTCTTCTCTTAATCAACAACACCAACTAAGTATGGTGTGTGGCCCCTACACTTGGACCCACAGAGTGGCCGGCCACACCTAGCTTATTGGGCCTTTGTTGGGCCGGCTTGGTGACCTCATGGGCCGAGCCCAATGGGCTCGCCCATGCGGTCGCGTGCTGTGTCCAAAAATTATCCGACCCTTTATTCGTCACTTATCAAACAAAGTCCGACGCGACATCGACGAAAAACTCAGTTTTCTCGATTCGCTAATCATTCTCACAAAGCGAACCCATGGCCTAAAACCCTCAGTTTTGGCCATGTCTTGCTCCTCAAGAAACGCCAATCTTTCCTTGTCTCAAGTTATCCATATTGTATATGTGTGACCCACTAGACTCATGCCACCGTTAGCAGATCGGCGCAAGAGATCTCTCTTGCCCGATCCATCATGAGTGGTCTCTAGTAAGACATTATGATTACCCAAGGTGCATAATGATCGATGATTCGATTTAACCTTGTGCGTACAAGTCACTATCCTATTATCTCTAGACATCCTGATTGATCACAAGGCATAGAGTCGTCATCCTTGTTTAATCAATCATTGTTACTTGATATGCGAGACGACTGAGAACTGATAACTCGTATCACCGGCATGGCCATGCACTTCCTCTCAGTTACTCTCGATCAAGCGGCCTAAACGGATATCTTTCCCATACCGCAGTACGAGGGATAAATCTCTTAGCCGTCTTTCGTGTCACTCATGCAATCCGTTCCGCCACACAATCATGCCCGTTATTGCAATCCTGTTACGGAAAGCGTTAGGCGCAAGTCAAAGCCGTACGTTGATCGCATAGCGATGACAGAGACTCCTTGGTCTAAGGATATTGTGACAAGCTATCGCATTTGAATATGTTCATGGCTTAATCTATGAAACATTATTCAAAGAGGATCGTCCGATAGCAATCACCCCATGATATCTTTGATATGATTCCGGGATCCCACATCCCTATGATAAGCAGAACTACATCATTGAGAACAATCCTCATACTGGCCGCTTCAATTGAAGCGTATATTGACCAGGGACTTGTTAAGTCTTGATCTGTATAGATTTATGGTTCTACTACTTTAGTGGTCATAAATCAGATCATGCTCAACATATTACTTCAATACATAAGTAATATAAAGCCGTTTTATTTATTACAGACGATGATTTAATATACATAGACATTTATAGACTACTAGAAAATTGGACAAGGGCGCAAAAATGCTATCAAAGGGACCCACCCTTTGTGCCACTTTGGGCCTCAATAGGCCAGCCACATATGGGCCTCATGGGCCGAAGCCCAATTGCTTCGGCAATGTGGTCCCGTGTCGCGTCCTAATATTATTCGACCCTTTTCTGAACTTTTCACACAAAGTCCGACGTGACATCGACAAAAGACCTAGTCTTTCTCGATTCGCGAACCAAATTTTCTTGCATGGGCCCACGACCCAAAACGGCCGGTTTTGGCCATGGCTCATGTCTCCCGAATATACTTCTTTCTTTGCCACTTTATTTCAAAGGATTATATCCTCTGGTGTGACCCTTTAGGCTAATGCCCCGTTGGCAGATCGGCATAAAACTCTGTTTTTCCCGATCCATCATTAATGGCCTCTAGTATACCGTTATGATTACCTAATGTGCATGATAGTCGAACTAATAGACTTAACTTGTCTGTCGTCCCAGTCATTATCCTTTTATCGCTAGATATTCCTGTAAGCTTTTTTGTGCCGTAGTCTAATTGTATTAGTCTGTAAATGTTTGTATATATTAATCATCGTTTACAATATATATAAAATCGGGATTATATTACTTATGTGTTAAAGTAATAGGTTAAGTCTAATCTGATATATGACCACCAAAGTAGTAGAACCATATATCTGTACGGATCACACTTAACGGGTCCCTGGTCAAATATACTTCAATGAAGTGACCAAGTATGAGGATGATTCTTTATAGTATAGTTCTATTTGCCATTGGGAACGGCTCCCGGAATCAGATCATAGATATCTCTCGGGTGAATGATATTGGACGACCCGCACTGAATGGTGTTGCATAGATACAGTCATGAACACATTCAATTGTGGTTGCTTGTTGTCGTATCCTTAGACCAAGGAGTCTTCATGATCGTTATACAGTAAAGAACAACGTTTGACTTGCTCCTAACGTTGTCCGTAACAAGACTACCATAACGGAAAAGATTGGCACGGGGACGGGTTGTATGAGTGATACGAAAGGCGGCTAAGGGATTTATCCCTCATACTACGGTATGAGATAGGTATTTTTTTAGGCCACCTGATAGGGATTAACTGAAGGGAGAGCATGGCCATGCCAACGATACGGGTTATCAGTATTCAGTAATCTCACATATCGAGAAACAGAGATTGATTAAATAAGGGTGACGTCTCTATACCTTATGATCAATCTAGATATCGGGTGATAAAAGGATAGCGACATGTACTACATGAGGTTGAATCGAATCATCGATCATCATGCATGTCGAGTAATCATAACGTCTTACTAGAGGCCACTTATGATGGATCGGGTAAGATGAAATTTTACGCCGATCTGCCGACGTCGGCATGATCCTAGAGGGTCACACACATAGGATATGGATTATGAGACACAAGGAAAGGTCGGCGACACTCGAGAGAGAGGTATGGGCAAAAATGGGCGTTTTGGGCCATGGATATGTGTAATTGAATGTGACACGCGAATCAAGAAAGACTAAGTCTTTCGTCGATGTCGCGTTGGACTTTGTACGATAAGTTCAGGGGGTAAGTTTGACGTGGCACGGGACCTTATGGCCAAAGCATTGGGCTTCGTGCCACGAGGCCCTAGTGGCCGGCCCAACCAAGGCCTAATAGTGGAGCAAAGGGTGGGTCCCTTTCTCAACTAACTTTGGTTAAGTGGATGATGACTAGATACACACTAACCTAATCCATGTTGGGTAAGTGTGATTAAAGGTGGCCACCCAATTAGCATCATCATCTTCCCTTAACCCAACACATATCAATTCACAATCACAATAATCAACAGTCAGGAAAATATCAAGACATTTTTGGGAGCTCTCTCTCTCTCATTGAAGGTTCGGCCAAGGTCCTCCCTTCCCCTCCTCTTGCTCTCTCTTGCTCTCTCTTCTATTCTGGTAAAGTAGAAGAGTGTAGGATCCTCAAGGGATCATCCTATCCGTTTGGACTTTGCTAGAGTTGAAGATCCGAAGCGTTCTTCAAACCGATTCGAACAAACCGAAGTTAAACTTGTGATTTCGGTTTTTCCTTGGGATTTAATGGTTTGATGTTATTGGAAAGTTTTTGGGGTTTATATATGTTTCTTCTGCTGCCATATGAGTTCTTGATAGCCCCAAAGTTCCTACAGTGGTATCAGAGGACGGTTACCCTCTTAAATCTTCGTTTGAATCGATTTCGGTGTTGTTTTGCTTGCCTGGTTGCTATAATATGTTTATTTCTTGTATATGGGTTTTATATGCCATAAAAATGAAGTTATAAACATATTATAAAATCTTGCAATTTTTGAAAAAAATTTGATTTGTCGGGTCGCCGGAAACGGGACTCTCAGGGAGCCGGAAAAGGGGACCGGGCGGGGGCTTCGGCTAGGCGGAGCAGGGCTGGGCCGTGGCCATTAGATCGTCACGGTCATGTGCTCGCCCAGCCCCTGCCCCGGAAGTGTCCAGAAAGTGGCCGAGGCCGGTGGTGGAAGCCCGACGGCTAGGGTTGCCAAACCCTAGTGCGTCGGTGCGTAGGGGCTCGGCCCAAGTGGGTTTCGGCCCACTTAGTTTGGGCCCGAGTGGTTTGTTGCACGGTGTTTGATCCATGGCACAAACCCGCAATCCAATGTTTTGAAAAAATTTTAGATTTGAACGATTTCGATAAACTGATTTTTCAAAAGGTCTAGTTTCGATAAACCCGACCGAGCAACTTGGACATGAAAATTAAAACCAGAAATGTATCTTGTTTGACAATATGCTTGTATGATAATATATTGTGTGATGAGATGATATGCATGGTGCATAGATAGCCCAATATCGTTTAATTATTTATCGCTTTTAAAACGGTCTGCGAACCGTTAGATTGTAACGTGTAAATTATTCTTTTATGCGGTCTGCGAACCACTAGTGATAAAGTGTAATTATTCTTTCATCTAATCTATGAACCGAGTATTAATTATAATTAATTGCTCAAGTCGAGAAGGATGGAAACCGAGAACGTTGAAAATCTTGAAGGACGTCCACGAGCTAGTGGGAGTGGCCCTAAGTGATGATGACGAGAAGAGCTCATAGAGTCTTCGTCTCATAGAATACTTAGAACGTTGACACTCTTCTATTTATGCATATTTAACGCTTTAATGCATGCTAGAATTTATTTGAATGATAAATTTTATTGCGAGCATGCTTAGATTATTTTATGCAAAGCTGTCACCAACATGCAAGGATTAAAACCGGATTAATTGTTTGCATGATAAAAGCGTTGTGAACCATGGTCGCACGGGTCGTGATGGGTGTGTTCAAATTTGAAAACGTCTTTGCACGAGTTGTAAATGACGGTTTCGAAGAGAATAATGTGAAAAAAATTAGAAACGTCATAACACGGGTTGTTGATGACGGGTTCCTAATTGTATCAAACATAATTGATTTAAACTTAACCAATCACAAATAATTTTAAGTAAAGTGAGACACCAACCAAAAATCATAAGCTTGTATAGTTCTCCACTTTGTTGATGTCATGCGCCTTAGTAGAGCATCTTCGAAAGTGCGCTCTATACAAGTATGCTAAAGTTCTATCTAGATGTTGTGTGCCTTAGCAGACCATCATTATCGGACTTTGCATACATGATTTGGGTGACTTAACTGCGATTCTCGACCAGGGTTGAGCTAGGGTGTCAGAAAGGGTATGCTGTGTACTATTGTACTGACCCTTACACGGGTTGTAATTGGACCCAATTGCACGGGGTGTAATTTGATGCATGTCTTACCTAAATAAGTGAGTCGAAGCGGTGCGCCTTAGCGTACTTCGATTCATGAATCATGGGTCTTTGTTTTAGATTCTATTAACTTAGAATCGAGAGGTTGGAGTTTATTCAGGATCTTCGTAAATTTATTCAAGTTTATGATTAAATCTACTTTCCTCGTGTAGATTAATCGTGTAGATTAAATTTACGGTCCCTCTTCCAAGTCAAAGTTGCTCTCCAAAAAGGATATCATTAATGCCTCAAGTGCTTGGGCTTTTTGTAAGCATTTGGGCTTCACTTGTGAGGCTGATGATGAGACTGTTGTGCGTGACTTTGAAGAAGCCATGGAAGCTAACAAGGCCAAGCCCACATCTTTTATTGTTTCCAGCCATCCTATGACCAAAGCAAAGAAGAATTCCAAAAAGCAAAAAAAAGCTTCCAAAAATTCATGGGAAGGTTTTTGGAAAGAGCCGGAGTAATTCAAGACGGTCTCCCATTGAATATTCAATCCTCTAATTTTTCGTCAACCTTTTCAATTTCTCTCAATCATTTTTTATTTCAATCTCTCATTTTCATTGTAAGTGTATTTGTAATTCGGGCTTTCCCTCTTTCTCCCGTCTTGGGAGAAGGCGGGCTCTGCCTTTTCTAATACATTTTACTTTTGCTGAGTAAAAAAAAATAATAATAATAATTCAACGAACTCGAACAGTTTGTCATTGAGGCATATCCTTGAAAAGGGTAAGCTCAATAGTACAAACTATCGGGACTGGGACAGGAACCTACGACTTGTGTTCAAGTTGGAATGCAAGGAATACATCCTGTGTTGGGTTATGGGGCATCCAAATCCCATTCATAGCAGCGGAAGCAAGCTATAAACAGCACCGAACCTGCACAAGATAGACTACCATGTTAGATCCTTAGGAAATCAAGTTTTCGTGTTATACCTCGAATCTGTCAAGAAACAGATTTTGCAGAACCGTAGCTCCCAAACCAGCACTCTTTTGGAAAATCAGTATTTCAACAAAGTTGTAGCCCTTCGACTTATCTTTCCAACGCCGCCAATGTCAGGTCAATCGAAGTTCTGACGAAGCAGCTATGGCTCACGCAATGTCGGTCGCCGGAACTGGAAAATCTGGATAGTTTCTCCATTCTTGCTTGGATCACCAAGAAACAACCAAGAACACCATCAATGGACTTGAACCTCTTTAAAGGCGCCTATGAATCCTCCCAGAGGAATCAAAGCCACGTAGTTCTTGCTAGAGATTCATCACACCCATAATCTACTAGAAATATTGTGTGAGGAACAAAAGAGGGGGAGGGAGAAGAGGGGTTGCCATGGCCGGCCACCATTTGAGAAGAAGAACTTGGTGTCTCTCTCTCCAAAACGTGAAGTGGAAGAAGAAGAAGTACTTGAGTTGTGTGTGAGAAATCATTATATTATTGGTGATGGTGATGATGAAATGATGCAGGCATGGGAGGTATGGGCTTCCATGCTCATCATACTTATCACCAAGTATGGCCATGGGCCGACCATGGGCCAAGTCACCAATTTGGGCCTAAATGGGTCGGCCCACTAAGGCCTCATGGGCCAAAGCCCAATAGCTTCGTCCATGTGGTCTCGTGCTGAGTCGAAATATTATATGACCCCTTTTCCGAACTTATCAAACAAAGTCTGATGCGACATCGACGAAAAAACTCGTTTTCCTCGATTCGCAAACCATTCTCACTTACACGGGCCCATGGCCTAAAACGCCCAATTTTGGCCATGTCTCGTGTCTCAATAAATGCCGACATTTGCTTATCTCCGGAAACCCATATCCTTGGTGTGTGAACCTTTTAGGCTCATGCCACGTTGGCAAGTCGGCATAAAACCCCATTTTACCCGATCCATCATTAATGACCTCTAGTATATCATTATGATTACCCAATGTGCATTATAGTCGAACTAATCGACTTAACCTGTCTATCGTTCAAGTCATTATCCTTTTATCGCTAGACATCCGTTTGATCATAAGGCATAGAGTCGTCATCCTTATTTTGATGAATCATGTTTCTGGATATGTGAGATGACTGAAAACTGATGACCCGTATCACTGGCAGGCCATGCACTTTCTTTCAGTCACTCTCGATCAAGTGGCCTAAACGAATATCATTCTCATACTGTAGCATGAGGGATAAATCCCTTAGCCGTCTTTCGTGTCACTCATGCAATCCGTCCACCACCCAATCATGCCCGTTATTGCTTTCCTGTTGAGGATAGTGTTAGGCGCAACTCAAAGCCGGACGTCAATTGCATAGCGATCACAAAGACTCCTCGGCCTAAGGATACAATGTCAAGCTACGACACTGAATATGTTCATGACTGTATCTATATAACACTATTCAGGTCGGGTTGTCTGATATCAAACCCCTGATGATATCTATGATATGATATTGGAGTTCCGCATCCCAATGACGGGTAGAACTATATCATAAAGAATCATCCTCATACTGGTCGCTTCCATTGAAGCATATTTGATCAAGAACCGTTAAGTTTGATCCGTAGAGATCTATGGTTCTACTACTTTCGTGGTCATAGATCAGATCATACTTTAACATATTACTTCAACACATAAGTAATATAAAGCCGATTTTAATCATTTGAAACGATGATAAACTAGTACAGACATTTACAGAATATTCCAATTGGAACCTAGGGCACAAATGCTATCAATTTCCCACTTGCCCCTAGTTCTAATCTAAGTTCCAGTCTGTACCCATTGACTATACATGAACTTCATGTTTAGGCTGTGAGAGAGCCTTCGTCAAAAGGGTCGGCTGTGTTTTAATTCGTCGTAATGTAGTTGATCTTCTCGTTATCTCGGTAACGTCTGATTATATATATGGATTTGTTATGTGATGTCGGCATTTTAACTTACGCAATGGCCCTAATGTTGTCACAAGATAAGCCTACTAGGTTAGAAGAGTTTTTAATTACATCTTTGCGATCGCTATGCAATGTACGTGCGGCTTTAACTTGCGCCTAACGCTTTCCGTAATAGGATTGCAATAACGGGCATGATTGGGTGGCGGAACAGAATGCATAAGTGGCACGAAAGACGGCTAAGAGATTTATCCCTCGTACTACGGTATGGGAAAGATATCCGTTAAAGGCCTCTTGATCGAGAGTGACTGAGAGAAAGAGCATGGCCATGCCAGTGATACGGGTTATCAGTTCTCAGCCATCCCACATATCAGAGCATGGCCATGCCTTTGTAGGAGCATGATTCAAAATGAATGCGGCCGTCTCTAGGGCATAGCCCCAGAAGACAATAGGGAGGTCAACCTGACTCATCATTGATTGAACCATGTCAAGCAAGGTCAGATTTCTCCGTTCGTATACACCATTAATTTGAGGTGTTCCAGGCGGAGTCAATTCAGAGAGGATCCCACACTCCTTTAAGTGACTGTGAAACTCATGGTCCAAGTACTCACCGCCTTGGTCAGATCGAAGCGCTTTTATACTCTTACCAAGCTGGTTTTGTGCTTCGTTCTGGAACTCTTTGAATTTGTCAAAATTTTCCGACTTTTGTCTCAAAAGATAGACATACCCGTATCTACTAAAGTCATCAGTAAATGTAACGAAGTAGTGAAAACCCCTTCTGGCATGAGTGCTCATAGGTCCATACACATCGGAATGTATGAGACCTAATAAGTCACTAGCCCTTTAACCTAAACCGGCAAAATGTGCCTTTGTCATTTTGCCCATAAGGCATGACTCGCATCTCTCAATTAAAGTGAATTCAAACAAACTTAGAAGTCCACACTTGTGAAGTGTTCAAATGCGTTTCTGGCCTATATGGCCTAAACGGCAGTGCCATATCATGGTCTGGTTTAAATAATCGGATTTAACCCTTTTGTTACTTATGTTATAAATTGAGCTAGTGTCAGTGTTTTGAATAATAAGAATATATAAACCACCAACCAACGATGCATTGCAATAAAATATATTATTCTTAAAAATAGAAAAAAATATCCTTCCTTATCAAGCAAGGAAACGGAAATAATATTCCTTTGAAACACAGGTACACAATGAACATTGTTTAATAATAAAACTAGCCCACTAGGCAATCTGAGGCTAATGTTTCCTACTGCAGTTGTTAAGACTTGATTGTCGTCACCAACTCATAGGTCCGCCTCGCCTCTGCCCACTTCTCTTCTACTTCCCAGAGCCTGCACATTAACACAAATGTGAGATTCTGCACCGGTATCAAGTACCCAAGAATCTGAAGTAGTTAAACTGAGATTGAGCTCAATAACAAAAATACCTGATCCTGAAGATGTGGAAGATCCACTCTTCTTAAGAATGTGCTTGTGTTTCTTACAATCCTTCTTCCAGTGCTCCTGTCCTTGGCAATAGAAGCAGACAACATCCTTCTTAGGATTCTCAACAACCTTTGGAGCTACTAGACCCTTAGGTTGTCGAATCTTCCCCGCTAGGTGCATAGGGGCCTTGTCCTTGCCCATGCTTGCTTTCTCGAAGCTAACTTGCTTGTTGACCATAAGAAACTCATTCAACTTTCCCTTGAAATTCTTTTCAGCAGTCACGAGCATACCATGAAGCTCTGTCACGGTCTTATTCATGTCATGCATATTGTAATTTCCAACGAAATCACGATATGTCTCTGGAAGTGAATGCAACACAAAGTCTGCAGACATTTCTTAATCCACAGGATGACCGAGCATGGTCAAGTATTTCAAAAGAGGTTTCATCTTAAGGACATGGGGACTAACAGGAGCTCTAGCCTTCAGCTTGCAAGACATCAGTTCACTGAAAGTGTCGTATCTTTCGACAAGCGCTTTCTCTTTGAACATTTTCTCGTTCTCTGTCATTAAAGCCTTGGGATCATCGGAAATGTCCAAGAACTGCTTTCGCAAGTCAGGCATCATACTGCCCATCATGATGTACTTTAGGTCGATCCGGTCGCTAAGGAATTTCCGGTAGGTATCCCTTGGCGCCCTGGAAGCTTTCAGTGTTAGATCAGTAGGTGGTTGTTGGGTAAGGATATAGTCCTTATGTTCATGCTTGCGAACGAGTCTCAAGTTCCGGTCCCAATCGAGGAATTTTACGCCGTTAAGCTTATCCTGCTCGATTAGCGACCTAAGCGCGCTTTTACCAGAATGATTCGTGTTTGCAATTTATATCAACTCAGTAAAATTTTTTTTAATCAATATTAATTAAAATTGAAGTTGTAGATTTAGTTATAAAACACTTTCTAATTCTAACATTAAAATCTGAACCAAGTTCCTATCATACTCTCAATTGAAGTGAACGGAGGCTCACTGCTTCAATTGAGAGCATCAAGGTAGGAATACATCCATCTACAAGACCATGTAGTTCCTGGCTAGGGTTTGTACTGTAAGTACGTGGCATACTATATGCTGATACCCTAGGTCAGCCTTAGCTGACAATCATAGACAAGTCTACCAAGCTTGAACTATGGACAGAACTAATGTGGCTACTACGCGTAGGCGCACGCACCCACACAGAACTACCCATCTCATCCAGAATTCTCCTCTATGAATGTTACGCGGAGGCGTACCGGCATCCATTGGTTCAAAGCCCTTTTGAGTGCCCAAACTTGGATTGTATCACGCTTGACAGGTAATTAATTGCGTTTATGTGAATTATAACAGTCTAATTGTATATCGATACAATCTTAATCTAGAATCATCAATTGCAAATTCATGCAAAGATGATCCCTTAGCAGGTTACATGCAAGTCTGATTAAATACCAGTTTTTAATCTTTGCTTGTGGGTGATAGCTAATCATACATAAACTTGTATATTAAAACTATCATACATTCATATATATAAATGTAATGGTAAATTATGAATAACTATGTTAGGTTTGTGCCCTAGTCCAAAATAATTTCTCAATCTATATTGTAACGGACATCATTATTCTACATAATAAAAGGCAAAATATTACTAATGTGTTGTAATAATATATCTAATTGATTTGATCTATGTCATAATGTGTGTAACCACTTATAGTAGAACTATAGATCAGAAAGAATTGCATTCGATAATGTCCCTGATCAGCTAAGCTTCTTCTGAAGCGATCAGTATGAGACCAACTCTTTGTGATCACGCTCTACTGATCATGGCAAAGTATGTGCCGGAGTTATATCATAGATATCATCAGGTCGATGATATCAGACAACCCGATTGTGAGTATGCTGCATAGATCCAGTCATGAGATACTCACATATCGTAACTTGTCATTATATCCTAAGACCAAGGAGTCTTTGTGTACACTATGTGACGAATACCTAAGTTTGACCTAGTCTAACGTTATCTGTAAAAGGGTAGCTATAACGGCTTCGATTGGCTTTGGCATTTATTGCACTAGTGAACTTGAAAGGCGTCTGAGGGATTTATCACCCATACTTCGGTATGAGAAAGATATCCGTTTAGGCCACTTGATGGGTATGACTGAAGAAAGAGCACGGCCGTGCAGGTGATACCTTAGTATCTGTTTTCAGTCATCTCAGATATCAAGAAACAGTGATTCATAAATTAGGATAACCATTCTATGCCTGTTGATCAATCTGGATATCGGTTTGATAAAAGAACAGTGACATGTACGATAACAGGTTAAGTCAAATAATCGATAATCACGAATATTGGATAATCATAATGTCTTGCTAGAGGCCACTTATGATGGAAAGGGTAAAATAGTAATTTTACCAGTCTACCAATTGTTCGTGAGCCTAGAGGGTCACACGCATTAAGCACGATACATGACAACAACTATGGATGAAAATTGAGAACGATTCAGTAATTTTCTGGCCTAAGGTTTTAACCAGACGGTTGAAGAAATCAATTCGAGGAAATTGAGCCGTTTTTGTCTAAACCGAAATTAGAACTCAACTTAATGAGTTTAATTTGGGTTTTAGTTAAACGGGCTTAAAGCCCATTTAGGGATTTAAGTTATGAGAGGGAACAAATGCAAATAAGAGATTATAAAGGATAGATAATGAAATTTTAATTTGAAAAATTCAATTTAATTTTCAAATTAAAATCACATAATATCTTCCATTTATCCTCAATTATTATTCAGCAACTTCCTCCCTCATTCTCTCCCACTCATTGCCAAAAATCCTCTCCCTCTCATCCACCATTGTTGTCAAGTTTCTCTCAAAAATTAATAGCAAAATTTTGAGTGAAAACCTCTTCGGTTGTGGTGCTTGTGTGGACTTGATAGAGAAACACTATACTTGTGTTTTCATCGATTAGAAGAGGTAACTTTCAGATTTATATTTATATATATATAACATGTTGAAATTGCATTAAGATCTAAGCATGTTTCGATCACCACGGTTACATAACGTCCGCTGCATGATATTCGTCGATTGGAACCCGTGGTGATCTCTTTCAAACTAAGCCCGTCTAAAGTTCCTAAGAATCTAACAAAACTGATCCTAAACACTTGGTCTTTAAGGTCCAGACTTGAGGACTCCCACTGGCTTCGAGCCTCCTCCAAACTTCGAGTCTTCCTCTTGACTTGTATCTTGCGTCGGTCTTCGTGACTACAAATTTAAGTAAAATAAAGAAATTACAAATCACGACACGCAGGCCGTATTTACTAACACCCAAAACATAGGAACGCGCAAGTTGCAAAACCGAAATTAAAATTACAAATCTAGAGGGCTTAACTATACATCATGTGGAAAACATCATGTTATCAAAGATCATGTGATCACTCAGCATGCTTATCAAACAACAAGTTTTTCCAAATTTTATCTTTCTTCAGTGTGGAAAAATTCTGGTTCATCGAAAATAGACGGTTTAATTAATTAATTGAATTTTGAATAGGTTCACGCTGGTTTAACGAAACCAAACCAAATCTGAAAAATAAAATTTTAGGGTTTTAAATATTCTCGCGAACCGGCCGGTTCAGCTCGAATCTGGTCGAGCCGAACCAGCCCAGTCGAGGTCGCCCGCGGAGGCAACCATGTTGGCCCGCAAGGGCTGCTATGGTCGCCCCTAGGGCAGACCCTGGTAGCCCGCGAGGCAACCATGGTGGCCCGCGAGGGCTACCATGATCGCCCGCGAGGGCAGACCGCGGTCGCCCGTGGCATAGACCATGGTGGTCTGCGAGGGCTGCCATGGTCGTCCGAAGGCAACCTGGTCGACCCTTGCTGCCGACCATAGTCTGCCTGATAGCATTTTTAAGCCTTAGTCCAATTGCTAGTAGTCTATAAATGTCTATGTATATTTATCATCGTTTGTAATAAATAAAACGGCTTTGTATTACTTATGTGTTGAAGTAATATGTTAAGCATGATTTGATTTATGACCACTAAAGTAGTA
The DNA here is from genome assembly GCA_963920655.1 of Geranium rotundifolium. Classification (NCBI taxonomy): domain Eukaryota; kingdom Viridiplantae; phylum Streptophyta; class Magnoliopsida; order Geraniales; family Geraniaceae; genus Geranium; species Geranium rotundifolium. Next base: position 16,289,802 of record OY987315.1, read on the forward strand.
GAACCATAAATCTGTACGGATCACACTTAACGAGTCCCTGGTCAATATACGCTTCAATAGAAGCGACCAGTATGAGGATGGTTCTCAATGGCGTAGTTCTACTTGTCAAAGGGATGAGGGATCCCGGAATCATATCATTGATATCATGAGGTGATTGATATCAGACGACCAACTTTGAATAGTGTTTCGAAGATTAAGCCATGAACATATTCAAATGCGATAGCTTGTCTCGATATCCTTAGACCAAGGAGTCTTTGTGATCGCTATGCAGTGTACGTGTGGCTTTAACTTGCGCCTAACGCTATCCGTAACAGGATTGCAATAACGGGTATGATTGGGTGGCGGAACGGAATGCATGAGTGGCACGAAAGACGGCTAAGAGATTTATCCCTCGTACTATGGTATGGGAAAGATATCCGTTAAAGGCCTCTTGATCGATAGTGACTGAGAGAAAGAGCATGGCCATGCCAGTGATACGGGTTATCAGTTCTCAGCCATCCCACATATCAAGTAACAATTATTGATTAAACAAGGATGACGACTCTATGCCTTGTGATCAATCGGGATGTGTAGAGATAATAGGATAGTGACTTGTACGCACAAGGTTAAATTTAATCATCGATCATCATGCACTTTGGGTAATCATAACGTCTTACTAGAGACCACTTATGATGGATCGGACAAGAGAGATCTTTTGAGCCAATCTGCCAACGGTGGCATGAGCCTGGAGGGTCACACACATACAAAACAGATAACTTGAGACAAGGAAACCTTCACGTTTCTTGAAGAGCAATACATGGACAAAACTGAAGGTCTTGGGCCATGGGTTCGGTTTGAGAGAATAATTAGCGAATCGAGAAAACTGAGATTTTTCGTCGATGTCGCGTCGGACTTTGTTTGATAAGTAACGACAAATAGGGTCGAGCGAGTTTTGGACATGGCACGAAACCACATGGGCGAGCCCATTGGGCTCGGCCCATGACGTCACGTGACCGGCCCAACAATGGCCAATTTTTGGGCCAATAAGCCCAACATGGCCGGCCACCTTGGTGGGTCCAAGGGTAGGGCCACACACACCATGCTTAGTTGGTGATTGTTGATTAAGAGGTGAGTGATTTAAGGGGTATGGGTAATGAACCTTTAAACCCATGCTTATGAGTTGATGAAGTAGAGAAATATCTTGGGATTAATTCATTCACTCACACTCTCTCTCTCTCTCCTTGGCCAGCCACTTCCCCTTGCTCTCTCTTTTTGCTCTCTAGTTCTTCACTTAATTGTTCTAGTAGGCATTAAGTGAAGGATTTTGAAGATCATCCCCTTGGTGTGGACTTGCTCTAGAGAAGAAGACCTCATTGTTCTTCTTTATTGATTCAACAAAGACCAAGAGGTAAATTTCTTGTGGAATAGATTTTGCTTTGAGATTTAATGGTTCATGTTCTTGGACAAGGTTTGGAGTTGATTTTGTTAATGCTTCCGCTATCTCGATGATCTAGAACGCTCCAAAACCCTATAGTGGTATCAGAGGATGGTTAACCCTTTTAATCTTTATCTTGTTGAACTTGTTTCGGTTTTATGATGATATGCATGACATATTTGTTGATAACATGTTTTGAATGCTTTTTGGGTAAATTGCATGAAATATGTTATTTTTGAAAAATATATTGAATTTGGAATTTTTTTGGATTTTATTGGATTTGTCGGGTCCGAGAAGAGACTCTCGGGGAGCTGGATCGGAGGTACCGGACGAAGGTCACCGGAGGCCGGAAGAGGCCAGTGGTGACCGGGGCCGTCCCCCTTCTTGGCCGAGGCTGCGAGGGGAGGCAAGCTCGGTTTGGGCTTTTCTATGCCCAAACCGAGCCGTGGTGTTGGGCTCGGCCCAATGGGCTTCGTCCCATTGAGCGTGGGCCCGAATTGGTTTGTGCATGTTGATTATGTCCGTGGATGAACCCGCGATCAAATATTTCGAAAACTTTTAAATTTGATCGGTTTCGATAAACTGTTTTTCGAAAAGGTCTAGTTTCGATAAACCCGACCAAGCAACTTGGCAAAATTAAAACCGGAATAATTACATATTATTTTTTATCCGGTCTACGAACCGAGTATTAATTGTAATTTCTACTCAAAGACGAGAAGGATGAAAAATCGAACACAATGATGGTCTTGGAGGAAGTTCAAGAGCTAGTGGGAGCCCGAATGAGAAAGACGAGAAGATGTGGTGACTCGTAGAATCCTAAGATTAGGATGGGCTATAAAATGCATATTTAACGCTTTATGGATGCTTGCTTGAATTGTTTAATTAATAACATGCTTGCATGATTAGCTTATAAGTTTATAAGCCATCACCTCACATGCAAAGATTAAAATCGACTTTAATTGATTAGCTTATATATAACATGTTGAATTTGCATTAAGATCAGTGCTTGCATCGATCACCACGGTTACATAACGTCCGCTGCATGATATTTGTCGATTGGAACCCGTGTTGATCTCTTTCAATGGTATCAGAGGCATGGTTGTTATGTATTTTTCTACATGTTTAAATCTGATTTTTTTGAGTTTATATGTGTTCATCACCTTAGCATGCATGTAAATCGAAAAAAATTTCAAATTTGATTGATTTTGGAAATTGGAAAATAATTTTTTTTTGGGTGTTTCGGGTTAGCCATGGCCGACCAGGTCGAGACCCTTGGTGGACCATGGAATGCCCTGGGACAGACCATGGTCAGCACCAAGGGCCGACGAGGGTCGCCTACGGGCGACCATGGCAGCCCTCGCGGGCGACCATGGTCGCTGCCGCGGGCGACCACGGTCTGCCCATGCGGGCGACCATGGCAGCCCGTGAGAGCCACAATGGTTGCCTCACGGGCGACCAGGGTCTGCCCTAGGGGCGACCATGTCTGCCCTCGCGGGCTACCATGGTCGTTCCCGTGGCCGACCACGGTCAGCCCCGCGGGCGACCTCGGTAGCCCTCACGGGCCACCGTGGTTGCCTCCGCGGGCGACCTCGGTTGAGCCGGTTCGGCTCGACCAGATTCGAGCTGAACCGGTTGGTTCGCGAGAATATTTAGAAACCCTAAAAATTTAATTTTCAGATTTGGTTCGGTTTCGATAAACTAGCGAGAACCGGTCCAAAATTTAATTAATCAGTTAAAACGTCCGGTTTTGATAAACCGGAATTTTTCCACACTTAAGAAAGATAAAATTTGGAAAATTTATTTGTTTGATAAGCATGTTGATTGTATACATGATCTTTGATAACATGATGTTTTCCCATTAGATTTGCACTTCAATTTCGGTTTTGCAACCTGCGTGTTGCTTAATTTTGGGTTGTAGTAAATACGGCCTGCGTGTCGTGATTTGCATCTGATGATAACACAACCAACCCCTTGACTAAGGCTCTTCCTCAAGCAAAACATGATAAACATGTTAGGTCAATGGGTATAGACTGGGACTTAGATTGGAACTAGGGGCAAGTGGGAGATTGATAGCATTTTGTGCCCTAGTCCAATTGCTAAAAGCCTGTAAATGTCTATGTACATTATCATCGTTTGTAATATATATAAAACGGTTTTGTATTACTTATGTGTTAAAGTAATATGTTAAGCATGATCTGATTTATGACCACTAAAGTAGTAGAACCATAAATCTATATGGATCACACTTAACGAGTTCCTGGTCAATATACGCTTCCATAGAAGCGACCAGTATGAGGATGGTTCTCAATGACGTAGTTCTACTTGTCATAAGGATGAGGGATCCCGGAATCATATCATAGATATCATGAGGTGATTAATATCAGACGACCCGCTTTGAATAGTGTTTTCATAGATTAAGCCATGAACATATTCAAATGCGATAGCTTGTCACGATATCCTTAGACCAAGGAGTCTTTGTGATCGCTGTGTAATGTACGTGCGGCTTTAACTTGCGCCTAACACTTTCCGTAACAGGATTGCAATAACGGGCATGATTGGGTGGCGGAACGGGTTGCATGAGTGACACGAAAGACGGCTAAGGGATTTATCCCGTATACTACGGTATGGGAAAGATATCTGTAGTTACAATGATTTTAGAGATTGACTGATTTTTAAAGGGACTGAAGAACATGCTACAAAGAATGTCGAAGATGTCGAAGCATCTTCTGCGACATCATGTGTAACATGGTTGACGGCGTCTCGGCAAACATCCTGATCGACAGAAATCAGGAAAGTGCAGTTTCTGCAGAAAGGTCGAAGACGATTAGGAAGTTCCAGAAACGACTTCAAATCTGGAAAGAAGAAAGACGGTGCTTAAGAGGAAACCCATTAGGGTTAGTACTTATCCTTGATTGCTATAAAAGCTTAGGCTACCCCCTTAGCAATCGTGTGGTTCTTTATTTGTTTCCTAACAACAATTTGCAAGGTTCTTAGACGTGAAGGCTTGCGGGCTGAGAAATTGCAGATCGAGCTAAGGATATTGTGCATCACATAACTATTGAGAGTTAGGTGATTGAGGGTTTACTAATCGCGTGAGTGAAGACTGCACGCAACCACCAAGTTCATTAAAGAACTAAACCGACAGAGCAAGGCGATTGCTCAAAGAGTGGAATCAAGACGAAGTCTTGGATTCAGGGGGAGACCCTGAGATAGATTGCAGTGTAAGACGTAGCATAAAGTATAGATCTAGGGATGATCACAGGTACTTGTATGTTCTGACGAATTACTGATAAGTGAAATCTTTCCACTAGGCTGAGAGCCCCCAGACATAGATGACGTTGCACCGAACTGGGTAAACAGTCTACTGGGTCATTGTTAATAGCTTTATATTTCTGTCCTGTGTTATCTACACAAGAAGTCATACACGGTGTTATAGCTTCATACGTAACATTGTGTGTGACATCTTGCACGACTAGACTGATCAAAATTTCAATTGGTATCAGAGGAGGCACCTACAACTTTAGGTGAGTTCCTAAAACAAATATTTTGATCAAGATGGACAATACCAGAGAAGGAGGATCCATAAATCGACCACCTGTTCTAGATGGAAGCAACTACGGCTAATTGAAGGCTCGAATGTGTGCCTTCATGAAGTCACTTGACAACAAAACATGGAAAGTTGTGATCAATGGTTGGAATGCCCCACAACTCAGTGACAACGATAGTAATCCTATCGGTCCAAAACCAGAAAAAGATTGGACTGATGATGAAGACGAGGAATCACTGGAAAACTCACGAGCTCTTATTGCTATCTTCAACGGCGTTGACAAGAACGTATTCAAACTAATCAACACATGCACAACTGCCAAATCCGCATGGGACATCCTTGCAGTTGCATATGAAGGAACAACCAAGGTTAGAGAACAAAAAATGCAATACTTAACAACCAACTTCGAAGCCCTTGTCATGAAAGAGGACGAATCAATTGCAGAATTCAATGTTCGTATTCGTGATCTACCCAATGAATCCTATTCTCTGGGAGAACCAATGTTTGATGAAAAATTAGTAAGAAAAACCCTGCGTGCTCTTAGCCCTAGGTTTAAGATGAAGATCACTGCAATTGAGGAAGTTCATGACCTCAAGATCTTGAAATTTGATGAGCTGATGGGGTCTCTAATGACCTATGAGTTGTCTCTGCCTAACATCGACAAAAGGAACAAAGGAGTTGCTTTCAAAAGCTCAACACACAAGCAACCATATCCTGAGGAATCTGATTCTGACGATGACATCGATGCTACAATGGCCCTTCTCACGAAAAATTATAACAAAGTCATGAGAAGATTCAGTCGAATGGGTGGACGGAATGTCACAACAAATGTCAGAAACAAAGCCCCACAAAAAGCTCAAATAGGAGGAAGTGTTGACAGATCAAACAGGAGTGGGGAAGAAAACAACAAAAACAAAGGACTCCAATGTCATGAATGTGAAGGATTCGGCCACCTCCCTAGAGAATGTCCAAATTTCCTCAAACAACAAAAACAAGGTTACAATGCCACCCTATCAGTTGATGACAATGAAGATAGCGGATCTGAAGAGGTAAGCATCTTTGTTGCATTCACTACTACTACTACTCCTGTATGTAACATTGATAATTCTGCTAATATCAATGATGATCACCACCATCCAACTCTAAATGAGAATTGGACTAGAGAGCAACTAGTCGAGGCATACAAAGGCTTACATACAAGATGGATCAAGGAAACTCTGATACTTGATCAACAAGGTGAACGGATTATCAGTCCTACCAACGACAAGTCTAGATTTCTAGACATGATCGTGGAGCTAAAACGCGAAATCACCAGACTTAATGAAGAAATTAGTCTTATGACTAAATCGGTAAAGATGATGAATCATAGCATGGAAAGCCTTGAAAAGATCCTATCAGTAGGAAAGCAGTCCAAGGATACGACGGGACTAGGGTACTCACATGATATCCCCTCAACAACCGTGACGAAGTTTGTCCCACAACAAGCCATGGTTGACAAGAAACCACTGGATGCCCCAACACATCCTACAGGACAACGTACAACAAATGCCATGACATCGTCTACAACATGTTCGTGTCAAGCAACTGTCAGAAGACATCCTCCACGAAGACAACAATACTACAGAAGACTAGCTTATCAATATCAATGGATATGTCATTACTGTGGTCAACAAGGTCACATCAGACCTTTTTGTTTTCAACTTCTTGGGAGGAAGCAAGCTCAGCTACCATAAACGAGACATCAAAGGCATCTCTCAACTCCTCAAAAAACATCCCGACTTGAATGGAGACCTAAGAACCTAGTCTATCGAGCTAATGTTGCATATACATCCTTAAGTGCATCAACTAACAAGGACTGGTATCTCGACAGTGGATGTTCTCGACACATGACAGGTACTCCAGAGTTTCTTTCCAATCTCAAATTATATACAAACTGCTATGTTACTTTTGGAGATGGGATTCGAGCACGAATCATTGGAAAAGGAGTACTCAAGAATTCAGGAGCTTCCTGCCTAACTGAAGCATTACTTGTAGAAGGACTTAAGACAAACCTGATTAGCATCACCCAGATCTGTGATCTAGGTTCAGAAGTGAAATTTACTAAAGAAGGCGGTGTAGTAAAAGACTCTGATCAAGTCACTATTCTACAAGGAATCCGCTCAATGGATAACTGTTATATCTGGTCCCCCGAATCACATATCAAAGCGGCAAAGTGTTTTGTCTCCAAAGTAGAAGAAACAGAACTATGGCACAGAAAGCTTGGACATCTAAATCTTAGAAGCCTGCAGAAGGCAATATCCGAGCAAGCCATTACTGGAATACCAAACCTGAAAATAGTAGAAGGAAAGATCTGCGGAGAATGTCAGATTGGGAAGCAAACCAAGATGTCACACAAGAAGCTGCAACACATCACCACCTCTCGAGTACTTGAGCTAATACATGTTGACCTAATGGGGCCAATGCAAGTTGAGAATCTTGGAGGAAAACGCTATGTCTTTGTGTGTGTAGAGGATTACTCACGATACACATGGGTTGACTTCCCTCGTGACAAATCAGATACATTCTCGATCTTCAAGAATCTGTGCATCCAGGTCCAACGAGAAAAAGGGGAAACAATTGGCAAAATAATTCGAATTCGTAGTGATCATGGACGAGAGTTCGAGAACCGCAAATTTGCTGAATTCTATAACTCAGAAGGGATAGCTGATGAGTTCTCGGCACCAATCACTCCCCAACAGAATGGCATTGTTGAGCGCAAAAAACAGGACTCTACAGGAGATGGCTAGAGTTATGATGTTGGCCAAGGACATACCAACTCACTTTTGGGCAGAAGCACTTAACACTGCTTGCCATATCCACAATCGAGTCACTCTCCGACCAGGTATGTCAGTAACTCATTATGAAATATGGAGGGGGAGAAAGCCCAATGTTAAGTACTTCAACATCTTTGGATCCACTTGTTATATCCTGGCTGATAGAGAGCCTCGTCGAAAGCTTTATCCAAAGAGTGATGAAGGCATCTTCCTTGGTTACTCAAGGAATAGTCGCGCGTACCGAGTCTTCAACAAACGAACCAAAACCATGATGGAATCAATCAATGTTGTTATTGATGATTATTGTGAAGATGCCTTAGAAGACGCGACAGATGAAGACGGAGCCTATCCCAACAATGCTCGGAAGAATGTTATTACTGATGTCAGAGAAGATGCTAGCAGCAAATCAGAAAACAATGATGCTAGTCCAAAACAAAATCATGCGCAAGGGTAGTATGGATAATTCAGAGGAAGGGTAATCTCTCACTGATTCTGTATCATTATCTTTCCAAAATTATTTATTTCCCCTTTTTATAAATCAGACCTGTATTCAATACCTCGAACAGTAATTAAGTTATTTAGTTTCCATCTTTCCAAAATTAATTATTTCATTTTTTTTGCAAATCAAATCGTTATTTAATATATCTCGAACAATGATTAGGCTTTCTAGATTCTGTTCTTGCGCTCAATTAGTATGTCTCCATTTGATTTATGTTGTTAATGAATTACGTAGGCAGTCCTTAGACTAACTTTCATGATAGACAGACTTACTACTAGTCATACTAGTGAAAACACAACCACAAGTTCTTAATTGAAGCCATACTTTTTAATTCACAGTTTCACATTATTTTAACGTACTGACAATCATACTATATCACTTTATCCCCTCTCTTTGTTGATAATTATGTCCTAAATTCGTTACAAGATAATGAACTCTCCCGTGTCAGGATAGTCATACCAACTACAATGGTAGTCATACATACTCCCTAACACCCTTACTTCTTTCCATTGTAGCCAAACTAATTCTCATCATCCATAATCACCTCCTTGGTAGCCACACTTCCTCCCTAGCAGCCAAACTGTTGGAAACACAGCCATATGCTCTAAATTGAAGCCATACTTCTTAGTTCACAGCTACTCGCCATTTTGACGGACTAACACTCATGTTATATTACTTTATACCGTCTATTTGTCGATAATCATGTCATAAATTCATTACAAGATAACCATCCCAGAATCTGTTTGAAGTATGCAATAACTATCCACACCAATTATCATGTTATATTATTGGTAAGGAAAACTGTAATGCCCTTTCTTCACGATAGACATACCCACTATAATGTGAAAGGGATTCCCATGGGTTACATAGATTAATTTCATGCAGCGGAATGAATTAACCATGGGAATCAATGAAAAACATACGGATCTTATTGAGAAATTCAGCATACATGTAACCTTTTCAAATCTGAAAATCATAACTTTAATTGATTGAAAACACAAGTATAGAGTTTCTCTATCAAGTCCACACAAGCACGATAACCTTGGGAGGTTCTCTCACTATCTCTTGCTAATGAAAACTTGTAAAAAGAGGACAAACAACAGTGGAGGAATGAAGAGAGGGAGGGTTGGATAATATGGGAGAGAGGGGGAGGGGTAAAAAAAAATATTGTGTATTTATAAAAAAATCTGATTTTGAATATCATATAAATAATTACACAATTTACCCATTTAATCTCATAATCACAATTATGCCCCATTCATGATTTAAAACTCTAAATTGGCTTTCAGCCCATTTAGCCAAATCAAAATTAAAACCCATTTAATTGATATCTAGTTATGGTTTAGTTAAACCGATCCAATCTCCGTAATTCGATTTCTTCAACCGTCTGGTTAATAAACCTAGGCCTGAAATCAACCGAATCGTTTTCAATTTGACTAAACTGAAAATCGGATTCTCCCAATTACCATCCATACTTGTTTGTCACATATTTTACTTAAAGCGTTTAACCCTAGAGGCTCACAACCCGTTGGCAGACTGGTAAAATTACCTATTTTACCCTTTCCATCATAAGTGGTCTTTAGCAAGACATTATGATTACCTAACGTTCATTATTATCGATTATTCGACTTAACCTGTTATAGTACATGTCACTGTCCTTTTATCTAACCGATATCCAGATTGATCAATAAGCATAGAACCGTCACCCGAATTTATCAATCACTGTTTCTTGATATCAGAGATAACTGAAAACTAATACTAAGGTATCACTTGCACGGCCATGCAATTCCTTCAGTCATACTCATCATGTTGTCTAAACAGATATCTTTCTCACACCAGAGTATGAGTGATAAATCCCTCAGACGCCTTTGGAGTTCACAAATGCAATTAATATCCAAGCCAATCAAAGCCGTTATAGCCACCCTTTTACAGGTAACGTTAGAGTAGGTCACATTGAGGTAGTCGTTACACGGTGCACATAAAGACTCTTTAGTCTTAGGATATAATGACAAGCTATGATCTGTGAGTATCTCATGACTGGATCTATGTTACTTACTCACAATCGGGTTGTCCGATATCATCGACCTGATGATATCTATGATATAACTCCGGCACATACTTTGCCATGATCTGTAGAGCATGATCACAAGGACTTGGTCTCACACTGATCGCTTTTGAAGAACCTTAGCTGATCAGGGACTCATCGAATGCAATTCTTTCTGATCTACAGTTCTACTATAAGTGATTATACACATAATAATATACATCAAATTACATTCTATATACTACTACAACACATTATTAATATAATGCCTTTTATTAGATCGAAAAATTATGTACATTACAATATAGATTGAGGAATTACATTATAGAATTTTTGTGCCCTAGTCCAATTGCTAGTAGTCTGTAAATAACTATGTATATTTATCATCGTCTGTAATAAATAAAACAACTTTGTATTACTTATGTGTTGACGTAATATGTTAAGCATGATCTGATTTATGACCACTAAAGTAGTAGAACCATAAATCTGTACGGATCACACTTAACGAGTCTCTGGTCAATATACGCTTCAATAGAAGCGACCAGTATGAGGATGGTTCTCAATGACATAGTTCTACTTGTCATAGGGATGAGGGATCCCGGAATCATATCATAGATATCATGAGGTGATTGATATCGGACGACCCGCTTTGAATAATGTTTCATAGATTAAGCCATTAACATATTCAAAGGCGATAGCTTGTCATGATATCCTTAGACCAAGGAGTCTTTGTGATCGCTATGCAATGTACGTGCGGCTTTAACTTGCGCCTAACGCTTTCCGTAACAGGATTGCAATAACGGGAATGATTGGGTGGCGGAACGGATTGCATGAGTGACACGAAAGACGGCTAAGGGATTTATCACTCGTACTAAGGTATGGGAAAGATATCTGTTAAAGGCCTCTTGATCAAGAGTGACTGAGAGAAAGAGCATGGCCATGCCAGTGATACGGGTTATCAGTTCTCAGCCATCTAACATATCAAGTAACAATGATTGATTAAACATGGATGACGACTCTATGCCTCGTGATCAATCGGGATATCTAGAGATAATAGGATAGTGAGTTGAACGCACAAAGGTTAAATCAAATCATCGATCATCATGCACCTTGGGTAATCATAACGTCTTACTAAAGACCACTTATGATGGATCAGACAAGAGAGATCTTTTGTGCCGATCTGCCAACGGTGGCATGAGCCTGGAGGGTCAAACACATTCAAGACGGATAACTTGAGACAAGGAAACCTAAACTTTTCTTGAGGAGCAATACATGGACAAAACTGAAGGTTTTGGGCTATAGGTTCGGTATGAGAGAATAATTAGCGAATCTAGAAAATTTGACATGGCCGGCCCAACAATGGCCCATTTTGGGCCCAATAAGCCCTACATGGCCGACCACTTTGGTGGGCCCAAAGGTGGGGGCCACAACACACCATGCTTAGTTGGTGATTGTTGATTAAAAGGTGAGTGATTTAAGGGGTATGGGTAATGAAACCTTTAAGCCCATACCAATCACCTTTTGACCCATGCTTATGAGATTGATGAAGTAGATAAATAGAATGAGAATTAATAACACAAGACACTCTCACAATCTCTCTCTCTCTCTCTCCTTGGCCGACCACCACTTGCTCTCCTCTCTTCTTGCTCTCTTGTTCTTCATTTAAATGTTCTAGTAAGCATTCAGTGAAGGATCTTGAAGATTATCCCCTTGGTGTGGACTTGCTCTAGAGAAGAAGATCACAAAGTTCTTCTTTATCGATTCAACAAAGACTCAAAGGTAAATTTCTTGTGGAATAGATTTTGCCTTAGGATTTAATGGTTCAATGTTCTTGGACAAGGTTTGGAGTTGCTTTTTGTTAAATTCTTCCGCTATCTCGATGTTAAAGAACGCTCCAAAACCCTACAGTGGTATCAGAGGATGGTTAACCATCTTAATCTTTGTCTTGTTGAACTTGTTTCTATTTATGATTATTTGCATGCCATATTTCGATTTATGTTTTATTTCTTTTTGGGAAAATTGCATGAAAAATGTTATTTTTGGAAAATAAATTGAATTTGAAATTTTTTGGAAATTATTGGATTTGTCGGGTCCGAGAAGAGACTCTCGGGGACCCGGATCAGAGGTACCGGACGGAGGTCACCGGCGGCCAGGAGAGGCCGGCGATGACCGGGGTCGTCCCTACTCTTGGCCGAGGCCGAGAGGAGAGGCAAGCTCGGTTTGGGTTTTCTAGGCCCAAACCGAGCCGTGGTGTTGGGCTCGGCCCAATGGGCTTGGCCCAACTTGGTTCCTGCACGTTGATTATGTCCATGGATGAACTCGCGATCCAATATTCCGAAAACTTTTAAATTTGACCGGTTTCGATAAACCGTTTTTCGAAGAGGTCTAGTTTCGAAGGGATCTTGATTTAAAGATTCTAAACCTTAGAATCGGATGGTTGGTGTTTAATTCGGATCTTCGTAAATTCATTCTACTTTTCTGACTAAATTTACTTTCTTCGTGTAGAAATGGCTAGTAATTCAACAAACTCGTCTAATTTGTCGTTGAGGACTATACTTCAAAAGTGTAAACTCAATGGAACAAATTATCTCGACTGGGACAGGAATTTACGACTTGTGTTAAAGTTGGAACGCAGGGAGTACGTCCTTGACAAGGCTATCCCGGTGGAGCCAGCTGCCAACGCAACGAGGGTCGTTAAGGATAAGTACCAGAAACACCTTAGCGACTCTATCGACGTTGCGTGTGTCATGCTGGGCTGCATGAAGGCGGACCTCCAAAAGCAGTTCATGTAGCTATCCCGTGATCCATTTGCAATGTTTGCACAAATCAAGGATATGTTCAAAGAGAAAGTACGTATTGAAAAATACACTGTTCTCCGAGAACTCATTGCCTGCAAGATGTCAGCAGGCAACTCCGTAGGTCCACACGTCCTACGTATGAACGGACATCTCAATCATATGACTAGTCTCGGAATGACTATGGAGAAAGAGATGGCTGCGGATTTCATTCTGCAATCCCTTCCTCATGCATATTGTAAGGACCGCTCCCGGTCAATTTGGGTCAATTTTGTGAAAAATGGATAAAAATTTTACAATTTCGGGATTTGACCAAATTTTGACCCGAGAGTCACCGAGGACTACTATTTGAGCCATTTTAAGATGAAATTGTAATATTATGGATATTAGGTTCATATGGAAGCAAAAATTTAGCGAAACATCACGGTTCCGACGGTTTCAAAAAACGTGTCCGTTTCGGACGATTTCGGGTCCGAAATGACAAAAGTGGCTTGTGGGACCCCCCTACTTTACACTTGGCATGTTTCTAGAGGGGGGGAGACTTTTGAGTGATTAAAAAATTAATTATTTTAATTTAGATTTAAAAGAAAATAGGAAATGGGTATATTTAATTAGTTTAATGTTTAAATAATTTGATTTAAGTGATAAAAGAGGGGGAGGGAAGCCATACTCGGCAGAAACCAAGAGAAGGAGAGAGAGAGAGGAGGGCTGGCCGAGAGAGAGAGGAAGAAGGAAGAAGAGGAGAAGAGCTTGGGCGATTTCCCGACGATCCGGCCGCGTGATCGACCATTTTCTTGCGTATTCGGGTTCCTCACGTCATTGGCTACGGTGAGCAACTCATTTTTTTTCCATCGTGATGAGTTTGAGATGTGGGTTGATGAGAAATGAGTGAAATGATGATGGAGTGGAGTTGTAGGGGTGTTTTGGAGCATTTTGGGACGTTTTTGGAATTTTCCTGCGGCCGGAGGGTTCGCCGGAGCTCCGGCCGGTCACCGGAGCTCCGGCCAGTGTGGAGGCACGCCGGAGGTGGTCCGGCAGTGGCCAGCCCCTGCCTTGGCTGGCCGTGGCAGCCTATGGCGACCGCGGTCCGTTTGGGCCTCTCGGGCCGTGAGTGGCCCGGGTGGTCCCACGAGCCCGGAATTCGGGTTGTGAGTTTCGGGGGGTCTCGGGTAACCCTCGAATCAATAGTTGACACCGTTGGTGATTTTTAGATTTAAATTACGAAAATCGGAAAAGGTGTGTCGAAACTTTAAATTGCGCGATTAAATCGCTCGGGTGTCAGAATTCGATTCCGTTAATTGCATTGGTCTTAGACCAGCTCAGGGGTTCGTAATGCTTTTCCAAGATCGACCTGCGATCTGGTTATCATCAGTTGAGGGTGCTAGAGGAGGACATCCAGAAGACGGCATTCAGGACACGGTATGGCCACTTCGAGTTCTTGGTAATGCCGTTTGGTTTGACCAACGCTCCAGCAGCGTTCATGGACCTGATGACACGGATCTTCCGGCCTTACCTTGACCAGTTCATCATCGTGTTCGTAGACGACATCCTTATCTACTCTCCGGACGAGAGGACTCACAAGGCACATCTGAGGATCGTGCTTCAGCTACTCCTATCGCACCAGCTTTACGCGAAGTTGGAGAAGTGTGAGTTCTGGCTCACTGAGGTGAGGTTCCTCGGGCATGTAGTGTCCAGCGACGGTATCTTTGTTGACCCGGTGAAGATTGAGGCAGTCTCGAGATGGGCACAGCCGACGAGCGTGTTCGAGATTCGTAGTTTCCTGGGGTTAGCAGGTTATTACAGAAGGTTCGTGAAGGATTTCTCACGACTGGCAGCACCGTTGACTCACCTTACACGGAAGGGAGTTAAGTTTGAGTGGGACGAGTCCTGTGAGAACTCATTCTTGGAGCTGAAGACTCTGTTGACCACGGCTCCAGTGCTGATAGTACCAGAGCGAGGCATAGGCTACGACGTCTACTGTGACGCGTCCGGCGAGGGACTGGGTATTGTGCTGATGCAACTGGGGAAGGTGGTAGCGTTCGGGTCCCGACAGTTGAGAGTGCACGAGAAGAACTATCCGACGCACGACCTGAAACTTGCGGCAATCGTATTTGCACTGAAGTTATGGCGTCACTACCTCTATGCCGAGAAATTTCAGGTCTTCTCTGATCACAAGAGCCTGAAGTACCTCTTTTCTCAGAAGGACCTCAACATGAGACAGCGGCGCTGGATGGAGCTGATTGAGGACTACGACTTTGACCTGCTTTACCACCCGGGCAAGGCAAATGTTGTTGCCGACGCCCTCAGCAGGAAGTCACTCCACAGTCTCGTTTCCGTAGCATTACGGGAATGGAAGATGCTGGGAGAACTCGGCGAGTTCAAGATGGAGCTAGAGGAAGTCACAGGGCAGGTGGCTCTGTGTTCCTTAGTAGCGCAGCCAGATTTGATCAGCAGGGTACTCGCGACGCAGATCGAGGATGCGGAATCAGTGACATTCCGAGAAAGGTTGACCAGCGGAAGCGAGTCCGAAGGGTGGTCACTGGGCAACGATCAGGGTCTTCGCTTCCAGAGCAGACTGTTCGTGCCCCAGAGTCTCCGCGAGGCGGTACTACGTGAGTCGCACAGCTCGCGACTCACAGTACATCCCGGGGGGACTAAGATGTACCATGACATCAGACGCCACTTCTGGTGGAGCGGGATGAAACGCGAGATAGCGGAATTTGTGGCGAGATGCCTTACTTGTCAGCAGGTGAAGATCGAACACCAGAGACCAGCAGGTCCGCTACAGCCACTAGAGATCGCTGAGTGGAAATGGGAGCATATCACCATGGACTTCGTGTGCGGTTTGCAGAGGTCTACGAGGGGCAATGATGCTGTTTGGGTAGTGGTTGACAGACTGACGAAGTCCGCTCACTTCCTGCCTATGAAGATGACGGACCCAGTGGACAAGCTGAGCAGGTTGTATGTGCGCGAGATAGTCAGACTACACGGGGTGCCGGTGTCGATAGTGTCGGACCGAGACCCTCGCTTTACATCACGATTCTGGGACAGCCTTCAGGGCACTATGTGGACGAATATTCGGCTGAGTACCGCTTACCACCCGCAGACTGATGGTCAGTCAGAGCGAGTGATCCAGATCCTGGAGGACATGCTCCGGGCATGTATTCTGAACTTCCATGGAGCGTGGGAGGATCACTTGCCACTAGCAGAGTTCGCCTACAACAACAGCTACCAGGCCAGCATTCAGATGGCACCATTCGAGGCGTTGTATGGTAGGCCGTGTCGTTCACCCGTCTGTTGGGCGGAGGTGGGCGACAAGAGCCTGTTAGGACCTGATCTGGTTAGGGAGACTACCGAGAAGGTAGCCCTGATCCGAGAACGGTGGAAGACGGCGCAGAGCAGACAGAAGTGTTACGCGGACAGGAGGCGTCGACCGCTTGAGTTCGAAGTGGGCGACCATGTCTTCTTGAAGGTTAGCCCGAAGAAGGGGCTGATCAGGTTCAAGAAGGCAAGGAGCGACGGGAAGTTGTCGCCGAGGTACATTGGGCCCTTCGAGATCATTTCCAGAGTGGGAGCAGTGGCTTACCGGCCGGCTTGCTTTGCCACCATCCCTTGCGGCAGTGCATAAACTTTTCCATGTATCCATGCTGAGGAAGTACCACCACGACCCGTCACACGTGATAGCTTGGGCTGAGCTTGAGTTGACTCCGGATGCGACTTATGAGGAACGGCCAGTTCGGATCTTGGACTCTCGCGATCAGGTGCTGAGAGGCAAGACCATCCCGTTAGTGCGAGTGCTGTGGCAGCATCACGGGGAGGGGGAGTCGACGTGGGAGCGGGCGGACGAGATTCGCGCCAAGTATCCCCGACTCTTCGAGAATTGACGTACGTCCTTAACGTTTTAATTTCACGGACGAAATTCTTTAAGGAGGGAAGGTTGTAAGGACCGCTCCCGGTCAATTTGGGTCAATTTTGTGAAAAATGGATAAAAATTTACAATTTCGCGATTTGACCAAATTTTGACCCGAGAGTCACCGAGGACTACTATTTGAGCCATTTTAAGATGAAATTGTAATATTATGGATATTAGGTTCATATGGAAGCAAAAATTTAGCGAAACATCACGGTTCCGACGGTTTCGAAAAACGTGTCCGTTTCGGACGATTTCGGGTCCGAAATGACAAAAGTGGCTTGTGGGACCCCCCTACTTTACACTTGGCATGTTTCTAGAGGGGGGGGGAGACTTTTGAGTGATTAAAAAATTAATTGTTTTAATTTAGATTTAAAAGAAAATGGGAAATGGGTATATTTAATTAGTTTAATGTTTAAATAATTTGATTTAAGTGATAAAAGTGGGGGAGGGAAGCCATACTCGGCAGAAACCAAGAGAAGGAGAGAGAGAGAGGAGGGCTGGCCGAGAGAGAGAGGAAGAAGGAAGAAGAGGAGAAGAGCTTGGGCGATTTCCCGACGATCCGGCCGCGTGATCGACCATTTTCTTGCGTATTCGGGTTCCTCACGTCATTGGCTATGGTGAGCAACTCATGTTTTTTCCATCGTGATGAGTTTGAGTTGTGGGTTGATGAGAAATGAGTGAAATGATGATGGAGTGGAGTTGTAGGGGTGTTTTGGAGCATTTTGGGACGTTTTTGGAATTTTCCGGCGGCCGGAGGGTTCGCCGGAGCTCCAGCCGGTCACCGGAGCTCCGGCCAGTGTGGAGGCGCACCGGAGGTGGTCCGGCAGTGGCCAGCCCCTGCCTTGGCTGGCCGTGGCAGCCTATGGCGACCGCGGGCCGTTTGGGCCTCTCGGGCCGTGAGTGGCCCGGGTGGTCCCACGAGCCCGGAATTCGGGTTGTGAGTTTCGGGGGGTCTCGGGTAACCCTCGAATCAATAGTTGACACCCTTGGTGATTTTTAGATTTAAATTACGAAAATCGGAAAAGTTGTGTCGAAACTTTAAATTGCGCGATTAAATCGCTCGGGTGTCGGAATTCGATTCCGTTAATTGCATTGGTCTTAGAATATTAAATGAGGAGTTTAGAAACAAGTTTCGTAATTTTCGGAGTCCCGAGGGTCAAAAACTCGTTTCCGGGCAGATTGGGTGTTTCGGGGAAAATGGGTCATTCCGGACCCATTTTGGCTACTTTGATTAATTTGAAGTGTGTCCAAGTGTTAGGCACTTGTTGGAGTACACTTGTAAATTTATTGCATTCGTTTCGGAGTCTGTTTGAGTTTTTAATTATTGAATATAATTATTAGTTGATATTGACGCTCGCGGGAAAGGCAAGGCGTGAATAGCTCGAGCGGGAGGCTAGGAGCGTACGTAGAGCTTTCCTAAGGTAGGGGGACATAGCTACCTAGACTATATGGCTTGATGCCTTTGTTTGATTATATATGTGTGTATATATACATGTGAGCAGGATTTGGCACTATGGTAGTGGCGTGAATATGCTTGGTGTGATTATATGCGAATAGTGAGATTTGCATGATAATGTTGGGTGAATTAGTTTAGTATAACTCTGAACTGATTGTATGCACGGGATTGTGCCAGGTATTATATTATTTGCTTTTCAGACGATGATTTATTCCGTCTTGCACCTAGTATGTTTTCTGCATGAGTATGGTGTGATACTTGTGTTACAGGTGGTGTGTAAGGTAAACCGAGTTGAGGGTGGATTCCCTTGATCGAGATCGGTTACCTTTATTTGTGGTAAGGGTCAACCGAGCTGAGGGTGGACTCCCTTAGTTGTGATCGGTTACCTTTATTTAGGTGTAAGGTAAACCGAGTTGAGGGTGGATTCCCTTGATCGAGATCGGTTACCTTTATCTTTGTGGTAAGGGTCAACTAAGCTGAGGGTGGACTCCCTTAGTTGTGATCGGTTACCTTTATTTAGGTGTAAGGTAAACCGAGTTGAGGGTGGATTCCCTTGATCGAGATCGGTTACCTTTATCTTTGTGGGAAAGGTCAACCGAGCTGAGGGTGGACTCCCTTAGTTGTGATCGGTTGCCTTTATTTAGGTGTAAGGTGAATCGAGTTGAGGGTGGACTCCCTTGATCAAGATCGGTTACCTTTACCTAAGGGAGGGTGAACCGAGGCAAGGGTGGATTCCCTGGGCTGAAATCGGTTACCCTAGGGTGTAGTTAATTATGTTATACAACTACTTTTGCATTGTTATCATCTTGTGTATGTGCGATGTTTGAGTCTTGGAGGTAGCGTGTTCACCCTTACAACTTGTGCAGGTTATGGATGCGTTTAGATCTTTTGACTGGGAGCTTGGGGGCGTGTCGTGTCGACGTGTCTTTGCCAGTGGGGTTTGGTCGGCTGTTGTAGACTCTGTTGAGTCGTAACCTGTTTTGTTACTGCTTTTCATTATCCGGTTTATTTCTTTATTTTGTAAAACACTCGGTGAGGTGGCGTTATGCTTCACCATTATGGTATTTATTTATGAGTTACTTGCTTCATTTTCAAAGGATGTTTTGATGGAATTGTTTTAGAACTGGTTTACTTACTTGTGCAATCACCTTTAAGTTAGGGACGCCTAAACTAAAGGTGTTGACTTTGTGCGAGTATAGTTATGATACACTCGAGGACGCTCGAGGTGTTTCATAACTATTTCGTATATGTATCTTCGTATATGTATTATCGATACTTGTATTTTTATCGCGTGACGACTAAGATTCGGAGAACCGGATCTTGGGGCGTTACAATATGGTGGGTTCGCCATGAACTATCACATGCATGACATGGACAAGACCGCATCGGAGTTGCACAGCATGTTGGTAACTGCCGAGAAGAGCGTAAGGGGCAGTACGTCCAAAAGTGTTCTAATGGTCAAGAAGGGATCCGGCTTCAAAGCTGGTGGTGGAAAGGGCAAACGCCCAATGCACCAGACGGGGAAGAACAGACAACCTTTCATCACTAAACCTTCCATGCCCATGAAGGGAAATGGGAAGGCAAAAGAGTCGGTCCATTTCTACTGCCAAAAGCCGGGTCACTGGAAGAAAGACTGTCAGCAGGTAAAGGATGATCAGAGGAAGGGCGGTGGGGCCGCTACTTCGTCAGGTATTCCATTAGGGCTAAATCTTTCTACTATAAATGCTTGGGTACTAGACACTGGAGCTGAGTCTCATGTCTGTGCGGATGTGCAGGTTTTGCATAGTACAAGAGATATGGGGGAAAACGAGGTGGACCTAAGAGTTGGGAACAATGTGAGAGTTACCGCAATTGTCGTGGGTTCTGTTAATCTTGTTTTCCCCAGTGGGCTTGTAATTGAACTTTCTGGTGTGTTTTGCGCACCTACTTTCAGCAGGAATATTATCTCAATATCTCTTCTTGAAAAAGAAGGTTATTATTTTGATATTAAGAAGGAGTTTTTTAATATTATGCGCAACAACATGTTTTATGGAAATGCTCACACTGTTGGAGGTTTATACATATTGAATATGCAAAACTCGAGATCCAACATGCTCTATAATATAAATGCTAAGAGGTTTAAAGCTAATATTTTAGACCAAACTCTAATCTGGCATTGTCGTCTAGGTCACATAAATGAGAAACGCATCTCAGGGCTTCATAAGCACGGACTTCTAAGTCAATTCGAATTCCAAACGATTGATAGATGCGAAGCTTGTTTAATGGGCAGGATGACTAAAGCGCCCTTCACTGGTTTAGGTCAGAAGGCAGGTGATCTATTGGGTCTAATACATTCAGACGTATGTGGACCAATGAGTACACCAGCCAGAGCTAGTTTAGGCTACTTTATCACATTTACTGATGATTTCAGTAGATATGGTTATGTCTATCTCATGCGACATAAGTCCGAAGCCTTTGATAAATTCAAGGAGTTTAGGACTGAAGTAGAAAACCAACTCGGAAAGAGTATCAAGGCACTCCGTTCTGATCGGGGCGGAGAATACTTATCCGAGGAGTTTCTTAGTCATGTTACTGAAAGTGGAATACTATCTCAGTGGACTCCGCCAAGAACACCGCAACTCAATTGTGTGTCCGAGCGAAGGAATAGGACTCTGTTGGATATGGTTCGATCGATGTTAAGTCTCACTGATCTCCCGATCTCCTTCTGGGGTTACGCTCTGCAAACGCCCGCATTCATAATAAGATGTGGTGACTCGTAGAATCCTAAGATTAGGATGGGCCATTGATGCATATTTAAACGCTTTATGTTTGCTTGCTTGAATTATTTAAATAATTATATGCTTGCATGCTTAGCTTATATGTTTATAAGCCATCACCTCACATGCAAAGATTAAAATCGATTTTAATTGTTTGCATGTTTAAAGCGTTGTGAACCATCATCGCACGTGTTGTGATGGATGAGTTCGATTTTGAAATGTGTTTGCACGGGTTGCAAATGACGACTTCAAAAGAAGATTGTATATGATACAATTAGAAACGTCGCAACACGGGTTGTTGATGATGGGTTCGTAATTGTACCTGGATACTTTCGAATTATTAAACACAGCCAAATCACAACATAATTTGAGTTAAGTGAGATGCCACCCAAATTCAAACCCATGTAGAAACATTTTATCAGTGTCGTGCGCCTTAGCAGAGCGTCGATGGAATGGGTTCTACATGGAAATGGTAAATTTTGTGGGATCTCGTGCGCCTTAGCGGAGTATCTGCACAAAGTTAACGCATTAGTGAATATTGGTTGACTCGGCCACGATTCTTGGCCTGAGGTCGAGCTGGGGCGTCGGAAGAGTAAGCCGTGTGCTTTTGCACATACCCTGACCAAGAGTTACAGGGGTTGTAATTGGATGGACGTCCTACCTAAATGAGTCAATTGGAGCTGTGCGCCTTAGCGTACTTCAATTGACAAATAAGGGATCTTGGTTTAAAGATTCTTAACCTTAGAATCGGATGGTTGGTGTTTAATTCGGATTTTCGTAAATCTATTCAACTTTTCTGAATAAATTTACATTCTTCGTGTAGAAATGGCTAGTAATTCAACAAACTCGTCAAATTTGTCGTTGAGGACTATACTTGAAATGTGTAAACTCAATGGGACAAATTATCTGGACTGGGACAGAAATTTACAAGTTGTGTTAAAGTTGGAACGCAAGGAGTAAGTCCTTGACAAGGCTATCACGGTGGAGCCAGATGCCAACGAAACGATGGTCCTTAAGGATGCGTACAAGAAACACCTTAGCGACTCTATCGATGTTGCGTGTGTCATGCTGGGTTGCATGGAGGCGGACCTCCAGAAGCAGTTTACGGAGCTATCCATGATCCGTTTGCAATGTTTGCATAGATCAAGGATATGTTCAAAGACAAAGTACGTATTGAAAAATACATTGTTCTCCGAGAACTCATTGCCTGCAAGATGTCAGCAGGTAGCTCCGTAGGTCCACACATCCTACGTATGAAGGGACATCTCGATCATATGACTAGTCTCGGAATGACTATGGAGAAAGAGATGGCCGTGGATTTCATTCTGCAATCCCTTCCTCATGCATATGGTGGGTTCGGCATGAACTATCACATGCATGACATGGACAAGACCGCATCGGAGTTGCACAGCATGTTGGTAACTGCCGAGAAGAGCATACGAGGCAGTAAGCCCAAAAGTGTTCTAATGGTCAAGAAGGGATCCGGCTTCAAAGCTGGTGGTGGTAAGGGCAAAGGCCCAATGCACCAGACAAGGAAGAACAGACGACCTTTCATCACTAAACCTTCCATGCATATGAAGGGAAATGTGAAGGCAAAAGAGTCGGTCTGTTTCTACTGCCAAAAGCCTGGTCACTGGAAGAAAGACTGTCATCAGCTGAAGGATGATCAGAGGAAGGGCGGTGGGGCCGCTACTTCGTCAGGAATTCCATTAGAGCTAAATCTTTCTACTATAAATGCTTGGGTACTAGACACTGGAGGTGAGTTTCATGTCTGTGCGGATGTGCAGGTATTGCATAGTAGAAGAGATATGGGGGAAAATGAGGTGGACCTAAGAGTTGGGAACAACCTGAGAGTTACCGCAACTGCCGTGGGTTCTGTTAACCTTTTTTTACCCAGTGGCCTTGTAATTGAACTTTCAGATGTGTTTTGCGTACTTGCTTTTAGCAGGAATATTGTATCAATATCTCTTCTTGAAAAAGAAGGTTATTATTTTGATATTAAGAACGGGTTTTTTAATATTATGCGCAACAACATGTTTTATGGAAATGCTCACACTGTTGGAGGTTTATACATATTAAATATGCAAAACTCGAGATCCAACATGCTCTATAATATAAATGCTAAGAGGTTTAAAGCAAATGATTTAGACCAAAATCTAATCTGGCATTATCGTCTAGGTCACATGAATGAGAAATGTATCTCAGCGCTTCATAAGCGCGGACTTCTAAGTCAATTCGAATTCCAAACGATTGATAGATGTGAAGCTTGTTTAATGGGCAAGATGACTAAAGCGCCCTTCACTGGTTTAGGTCAGAGGGCAGGTGATCTATTGGGTCTAATACATTCAGACGTATGTGGAACAATGAGTACACCAGCCAGAGGTGGTTTAGGCTACTTTATCACATTTACTGATGATTTCAGTAGATATGGTTATGTCTATCTCATGAGACATAAGTCCGAATCCTTTGATAAATTCAAGGAGTTTAGGACTGAAGTAGAAAACCAACTCGGAAAGAGTATCAAGGCACTCCGTTCTGATCGGGGTGGAGAATACTTATCCGAGGAGTTTCTTAGTCATCTTACTGAAATTAGAATACTATCTCAGTGGACTCCGCCAGGAACACCGCAACTCAATGGTGTGTCCGAGCGAAGGAATCGGACATTGTTGGATATGGTTCGATCGATGTTAAGTCTCACTGATCTCCCGATCTCCTTCTGGGGTTACGCTCTACAAACGGCCGCATTCATAATAAACAGGGCTCCGTCGTAAGCAGTGGAAGGGACGTTATTTGAGAAATGGTAAAGGAAGGAACCCGTTTTGTAGTTCCTAAAAATCGAGGGTTGCGAGGCTTATGTAAAACGGTTGCTTGCAACCAAGCTCGAACCGAGATCAGATAAGTGCACTTTCGTCGGATATCCAAAAGAAACATAAGGATACTACTTCTACAAATCAAGCGAAAATAAAGTTTTTGTCGCTCGAGGTGGGACATTCTTGGAAAAAGGAATTTATTTCCAAGACAGTCAGTAGGAGGGCTATTCATCTTGATGAAGTTCTAGATGAGATAGTCACTCGGGAACCACTGGTCGACCCATTAGAAGAAGTAGAGCCAGAAGTGGTCGTTGAGCAAGAACCAATAGCTATAGTTAATGAGGACGGTCCAAGGCGGTCTGAAAGGATAAGTCATGCACCTATAAGATATGGTTTTCTAGTAACTGGAGGTGATGATTTAGTGTTAGTGGACAATGATCAAGCTACCTTTCGAGAGGTCTTGGACGGAACCGACTCTGAGAAATGGCTGGAAGCCATGAGGGAAGAAATGCAATCCATGTCAGATAATCAAGTGTAGGACTTGGTGGATGAAACCCCTGACGTAAACGTCATTGGGTGTAAATGGATCTTTAAAATAAAGATAGTCATGGATGGCAAACCTCAGACCTATAAAGCAAGACTGGTAGCAAAAGGTTATAGGCAAGTCGACGGAATTGACTATGAAGAGACCTTTTCTCCAGTAGCTATGGTCAAATCTATCCGCATTCTACTTGCCGTAGCAGCGTATCATAACTATGAGATATGGTAAATGGACGTCAAAACCGCCTTCCTCAACGGGAGGTTAGCTGAGGACGTTTATATGTCCCAGCCTGAGGGTTTTGAGGATACTAAGAATAAGGGAAAGATTTGTAAGTTGCTCAACTCAATTTATGGTTTGAAGCAAGCATCTCGGAGTTGGAATCAGCGTTTTGATGAAGTTGTGAAACAGTTTGGCTTCATCAAGAACGATGATGAACCTTGCGTATATAAAAAGGAAGATGGGAGCAAAGTATTCTTCTTGGTGCTCTATGTTGATGGCGTATTGCTCATTGGAAACGACGTCCATACCTTGCTCTTAACAACGACTTGGTTAGGTGACTGTTTCGTAATGAAGTACTTAGGCGAGGCCTCTTACATCTTGGGGATCAAGATATATAGAGACCGTGTGTAAGGACCGCTCCCGGACAATTTGGGTCAATTTGGGTCAATTTTGTGAAAAATGGATGAAAATTTAAAAATTCGCGATTTGACCAAATTTTGACCCGAGAGTCACCGAGGACTACTATTTGAGCCATTTTAAGATGAAATTGTAATATTATGGATATTAGGTTCATATGGAAGTTAAAATTTAGCGAAACATCACGGTTCCGACGGTTTCGAAAAACGTGTCCGTTTCGGACGATTTCGGGTCCGAAATGACAAAAGTGGCTTGTGGGACCCTCTACTTTACACTTGTCATGTATCTAGAGGGGGGGAGACTTTTGAGTGATTAAAAAATTAATTGTTTTAATTTAGATTTAAAAGAAAATGGAAAATAGGTTTATTTTATTAGTTTAGTGTTTATAATAATGGGATTTATGTGATAAAAGAGGGAAGGGGAGGCCATTCACGGCAGAACCAAAGAGAAGGAAAGGGAAAGAGAAAGAGAAAGAAGAAAGAAGGAAGAAGGAAGAAGAGGAGAAGAACTTGGGCGATTTCCCGACGATCCGGCCGCGTGATCGACCATTTTCTTGCGTATTCGGGTTCCTCACATCATTGGCTACGGTGAGCAACTCATTTTTTTCCCATCGTGATGAGTTTGAGTTGTGGGTTGATGAGGAATGAGTGAAATGATGATGGAGTGGAGTTGTAGGGGTGTTTTGGAGCATTTTGGGACGTTTTTGAGATTTTCCGGCGGCCGGAGGGTTCGCCGGAGCTCCGGCCGGTCACCGGAGCTCCGGCCAGTGTGGTGGCGCGCCGGAGGTGGTCCGGCAGTGGCCAGCCCCTGCCTTGGCTGGCCGTGGCAGCCTTTGACGGCCGCGGGCCGTTTGGGCCTCTCGGGCCGTAAATGGCCCGGGTGGTCCCACGAGCCCGGATTTCGGGTTTGTGAGTTTCGGGAGGTCTCGGGTAACCCTCGAATCAATAGTTGACACCCTTGGTGATTTTTGGATTTAAATTACGAAAATCGGAAAATGTGTGTCGAAACTTTAATTTGCGCGATTATATCGCTCGGGTGTCGGAATTCGATTCCGTCAATTGCGTTGGTCCTCTCGAATATAATTAGGAATTTAGACACAAGTTTCGTAATTTTCGGAGTCCCGAGGGTCAAAAACTCGTTTCCGGGCAAATTGGGTGTTTCGGGGAAAATGGGTCATTCCGGACCCATTTTGGCTACTTTGATTAATTTGAAGTGTGTCCAAGTGTTAGGCACTTGTTGGAGTACACTTATAAATTTATTGCATTCGTTTCGGAGTCTGTTTGAGTTTTTAATTATTGAATATAATTATTAGTTGATATTGACGCTCGCGGGAAAGGCAAGGCGTGAATAGCTCGAGCGGGAGGCTAGGAGCGTACGTAGAGCTTTCCTAAGGTAGGGGGACATAGCTTACCTAGACTCAATCTCTTGATGCATTGATTGAATCTATTTGAGTATTTAGTCGAGATAAAATGAAATGTTTGAACACCTTTTGCTCGATGTTATGAATTAAATAGCATGTTGATGTGTTGATATAAATGCCTCTCTGTGAATTAGTTGAGTATCAAACTTGAACTGCTTGTGAGCACCTAGTTGTGCATGGTTATATTATTGCTTTTCAGACGATGACTTATTCCGTCTCGCACTTGTCTTGTTTGGGTGGATGTAAATGCCTCTCTGTGAACTAGTTTCTTGCACTTGGTTTGTGTTCTGTGAATGTATCGAAGGGTGTTGGGTGTGGTTGGTAAGGGTGTTGTGATGTGGAAGGGTGGAAAGGTGATGGGAGGCTGTGTGGTTGGATGGATAATCGAGTCAGGAGCGGTACCCCTCCTGGCCGTGATCGATTTCCATTCGGGGGTTGAACCGAGTCAAGGGTGGTACCCCTTGGCCGTGATCGGTTACCTCAATTGTATGGCTGTGTGGTTGGATGGATAATCGAGTCAGGAGCGGTACCCCTCCTGGCCGTGATCGATTTCCATTCGGGGGTTGAACCGAGTCAAGGGCGGTACTCCTTGGCCGTGATCGGTTACCTCAATTGTGTGGTTGTGTTTGGATGGGCAATCGAGGCAGGAGCGGTACCCCTCCTGGCCATAATCGATTCCCGTTTGGAGGTTGAACCGACCAAGGGTGGTACCCCTCGCCGGTCGTAATCGGTTACCTCGGGAGTTGTGACGTGGTTGGTGATTGAGTAGTGGAAGTGTTGTGATTCGTACTTTACTGATTTCTTTGTGCTTACATGTATGTTTTTCCTCATCCTTGCTGTTTGTTTTAGTCTCTGGGTAGCGTGTTCACCCCTACTTGTAGTTGTGCAGGTTGGTGATTCTGAGCACACATTTGGTGGGAGCTTTTGGGGATGTGTCGTGTCGACGCACTGTGTTTTTGTTGTTGTTGGCTTTTGTAGACTCTGGTCTGAGTCATTTGCCATGTATATTTCTGTACCGCAACTTGTATAAAATATTTTGATGTAAATATTTGATTGACTGGCCATGTCGTGCCTCACTTTTGTACGCGTTACTAATACAGATTTTAAAAAGAGAAATGGTATCGTTGTATTTGTTGTAAACAGGTTTCTTTATTTGACTCGTGCAATCCCATTTTGAACTAGGGACGCCTAAATCAAAATGTGATGGCTTCGTGCGAGAATAGTTATGTTGTAATTTGAGGACGCTCGAGTTATTTCATAACTATATCGCATCGTGTTATTTCAAAGGTTTTTAAATTCTTCGGGTAACGACTTTAATTCGGAAAACCGGATTTTGGAGCGTTACAGTTTGGTATCAGAGGTCTCAGGTTCAACACCTGTGCCTTACGTCGACATGTCGGGTAGAGTCAGTTGTAGGAAAGTTTGCGCGATTTTGGTCAATTTGGTCTTATGGTGCGTGAATTGGTTGTTAGTGTGAGTTAAATGACGACTTGTGTGCGTGTGGTGACAATAAAATGACATGGTGACGGGTGGAGGAGTACCTGTGTTAAAGTTGTGAAATGTTGTTAGTGAAACGTTGCGGCATGAAAATGAGTGTTGGCATGTTAGTGTGAATCTTGTTTGTTAGGATTGGACTGTACTAGGATAACAATTAGTTAGTACGTAGAGTAAATGTGGAGAATGTGAGAAGTTCTCGTCGCCCTTTTGCGCGGTGTTCTTTTGTAAAGAAATCCTAATTATGAACCGTCTTTGTGCAGTAGTGCACATGGCTCCGAGAACTAGGCGAGGTGGCGCTTTGAGGGGGAGAGGAGCACAGCGAGCGACGCATGAGCCTCCCAGGGCGGAACCCGGGGAGAGGACTACAGGGGTGGAGACGCCATCCACAGAGACTGCGTCAGGTAGCGCAGGACAGGCAGGGACCGCGGCTGAGGTGCCCCCATCCACTGCAGGGATCCCCACTGTGGCTACCACCACTCCTCCCAGTGATCAGGTAGTGGGCGAGATACTACGGTCGATACAGTCGTTAGTGGCCATGTTGGGACAGAGGGAGACCGTGCCCACAGCTCCTGAGATATCACCAGTGCCGCCAGAGGTACCTGCAGCGCACGCGCTCCGGGACTTCCTGCGCCTGAACCCCCCAGCTTTCCATGGAGAGCCAGACCCTACGCGAGCTGAGCAGTGGCTGCGACAGATCACCCGCGACCTTGATACGTCTGGGATTACAGATGGGAGGACCAGAATCACATTTGCCGTCCATCAGCTCAGGGATGATGCATATTACTGGTGGGAGCGAGTTCGGACCAGAGTGGGAGAAGACTATGAGGATTTCAAGGAGATTTTCCTTGAGAGCTATTTTCCCGAGTCGGCAAGGGATAGCCGTCAGCAGCAGTTCCTGGAACTGCGACAGGGTGCAATGACGGTGCTAGAGTACGAGGCACAGTTCACAGCCCTGTCGAGATTTGCGCCAGACCTAGTGAGGTTCGAGGCGAGCCGATGTAAGAGGTTCGAGAGGGGACTACGACCAGAGATCTTCGACAGGATCCTCTCTCACCGGATCAGGGTGTACTCGGTGATGGTCGACACTGCAGCGGCCATCGAAGAAGGGATGGCAGAGGCACACAGGCTCAGGGAGCAGAGACCCAGGCCAAGCAGCTTCACTAGGCAGACGGAGTCAAGGGACTTCAAGAGGCCTCGAATTTCAAGCTTTCCTCCGCAGTCGTCGGGGAGAATGGTGCAGAGACCGCTAGCATCGCTGGATACCGTGGGATCCAGCCCAGTAGGCCCAAGGTCACCACCGGTATGCTATGAGTGTCATCAGCCAGGTCACCTCTGCAGGGATTGCCCTCGAAACCGTGCACCTACGAGGCAGCTTTCGGGGGGAACTCAGAGCGATCAGTTCAGAGCACCAGTAGAGAGACCGAGCGGTCGGTCAGGACAGGGAGGCAGGCCTAGTTCTGGACCACCCACGTGCTTTGGGTGTGGACGTCCAGGACACCTCGCTCGGGATTGTTACTCTAGCAGAATCGGGAGTCAGGGCCCACGACAGCACTCTGCACCATCTGCACGGTCATCAGCAGCACGACAGGATTCCCGACCCCAACAAGGGGTCGGACCAGCCCAGTCGACGAGACCAGGTACTAGTCGGGGGCAGCCGAGAGCAGATGGACAGCAGGTCCAAGGTCGGGTCTATGCAGTGTCGGGTCATACCGAGCCTCCACCGTCAGAGGACCAGAGAGCAGCTCAGGGTACGTTCCTCGTTTTTAATTTGTGGGCGTCCATTCTTATCGACACGGGTGCATCGAACTCTTTTATCTCCGCACAGTTTGCACGAGCACTGGGGTTAGTAGTCGAGTCGCTGAGTCCGCCCTTGTGCGTCGATACGCCTTTAGGGGATGGCACTGTTCTAAGTAGAATCTGTAGGGGCTGCGAAGTTAGAGTAGCAGACCACTCTCTTGTGTGGGACCTTATCGTGCTAGACATGACTACTTTCGACGTGATCCTCGGCATGGACTGGTTGAGGCAATACAGGGCTAACATCGACTGTTATCGGAGGAGGGTGACCGTATCGAGTGGGGACTCTATGATTTCATGTTCATTGGGTAGCCGGAGTGGAGTTCTTCTTGCAGCGTTGTCCGCTACGGGTGACGGACCGAAGGACGAAGGCAGAGGGCTACCACGAGTTGTCGACGAGTTTCCAGACGTCTTTCCAGGTGATCTTAGCGGATTGCCACCTGTGCGCGAGGTGGAGTTCACTATCGAGTTGATGCCGGGAACCGCGCCGATCTCTGTGGCACCATATCGTTTCGCCCCCGCGGAACTCGAGGAGTTGAAGAGTCAACTCCAGGAACTGCAGGAGAAGGGGTTCATACGGCCGAGCACCTCGCCGTGGGGCGCTCCGGCGTTGTTCGTAAAGAAGAAAGAGGGTTCGCTCCGGATGTGCATAGATTACCGGAAGCTGAACAGGGTGACAGTGAAGAATCGTTATCCGATGCCGCGGATAGACGATCTCTTTGATCAGCTCAGGGGATCGAGGTGCTTCTCCAAGATCGACTTGCGGTCTGGATATCATCAGTTGCGAGTACGGGAGGAAGACATCCCGAAGACCGCGTTTCGAACGCGGTATGGTCATTTTGAATTCCTAGTGATGCCGTTCGGCTTGACCAACGCCCCAGCGGCGTTCATGGATCTTATGACTCGCATCTTCCGACCTTACCTCGATCGATTCGTCATCGTATTTGTCGATGATATTCTCATCTACTCACCGGACGAGGGGACTCATGAGGCGCATTTGAGGACTGTACTCCAGTTACTGCGATCGCACCAACTTTACGCGAAGTTGGAAAAATGCGAGTTCTGGCTTACCGAGGTGAGATTCCTCGGACATGTCGTATCGGGTGACGGCGTGTTTGTCGATCCGTCCAAGATCGACGCGGTCTCGAAATGGGCGCGACCTACGAGCGTTTTCGAGATCCGCAGCTTCCTGGGATTGGCAGGGTACTATCGGAGATTCGTCAAAGACTTTGCGCGCCTCGCAGCACCTTTGACTCGCCTCACGCGGAAGGGAGTTAAGTTCGATTGGGGTGAGGCTTGCGAGCGCTCCTTCACGGAGTTGAAGACTCGGTTGACCACGGCTCCGGTTTTGATAGTACCTGAGCGAGGGATAGGCTATGACGTTTACTGCGACGCATCCGGAGAAGGACTGGGGAGTGTTTTGATGCAGCAGGGTAAGGTGGTGGCTTTTGGGTCCCGACAGCTTAAAGTGCACGAGAGAAACTATCCGACACACGATCTAGAACTTGCAGCGGTCGTGTTTGCACTAAAGGTTTGGCGTCACTACCTCTACGGTGAGAAGTTTCAAGTCTTTTCGGATCACAAGAGCCTGAAATATCTCTTTACCCAGAAAGACCTGAACATGCGACAACGGCGTTGGATGGAGCTGATTGAGGATTATGACTTCGATCTGCTATACCACCCGGGCAAGGCGAATGTGGTCGCCGATGCCCTCAGCAGAAAGTCACTCCATAGCCTTGTCTCCGTAGCAGTTCGGGAATGGAAGATGATGGGAGAGCTCAGCGAGTTCAGGGTTGAGTTGGAGGAAGTCACGGGACGAGTCGCACTGTGTTCATTGGTGGCGCAGCCTACACTGGTGAGTCGGGTGATTGAGGCTCAGATTGATGACTCAGAGACAGCAACGTTCCGGATGAAAATGGCTAACGGAGTTGAGTCCGAGGGGTGGTCGATGGGCAACGATCAGGGCCTTCGTTTCCGGAACAGATTGTTTGTGCCCAAGAGTCTCCGTGAGGAAGTACTACGCGAGTCACACAACTCACGACTCGTTGTGCATCCTGGTGGGACTAAGATGTACCACGACATCAGGCGCCATTTTTGGTGGAATGGGATGAAGCGGGAGATAGCAGGGTTCGTAGCTCGATGTCTCACTTGTCAGCAGGTGAAGATAGAACACCAGAGACCAGCAGGACCTCTACAACCGTTGGAGATAGCCGAGTGGAAATGGGAGCATATTACGATGGATTTCGTATGCGGACTGCCGAGGTCAGCAAGGGGTAACGATGCGGTGTGGGTGATAGTTGATCGACTGACTAAGTCCGCGCATTTCTTGCCAATGAGGATGACAGACTCGGTAGATAAGTTGAGCAGGCTATATGTACGCGAGATCGTGAGGTTACACGGAGTGCCGGTGTCGATAATATCGGACCGAGATCCTCGCTTTACATCCCGATTCTGGGATAGCCTACAGGGCGCGTTGGGTACGGATATTTGTCTGAGTACGGCTTACCACCCACAGACGGACGGTCAGTCAGAGCGGGTCATTCAGATATTAGAGGACATGCTCCGAGCGTGTATACTGGATTTTCACGGAGCGTGGGAGGATCATTTACCGTTGGCAGAGTTTGCGTATAACAACAGTTACCAGGCTAGCATCGGGATGGCACCATTTGAGGCCTTGTATGGTAGACCGTGCCGATCACCAGTTTGTTGGGCTGAGGTGGGAGATAAGAGCCTACTGGGACCCGAGCTGGTAAGGGAGACTACTGAGAAGGTAGCCTTGATTCGAGAGCGACTGAAAACGGCGCAGAGTAGACAGAAGAGTTATGCGGACCGGAGACGTCGACCTCTCGAGTTTGAGGTAGGCGACCACGTCTTCTTGCGAGTGAGCCGGAAGAAAGGGCTAATAAGGTTTAAGAAGGCAAGAAGCGACGGTAAGTTGGCCCCGAGGTACATTGGCCCCTTCGAGATCATCGCCAGGATTGGAGCAGTGGCTTACAGGCTCGCATTGCCACCATCCCTTGCAGCGGTTCACAACGTATTCCATGTATCGATGCTGAGAAAATATCACCCTGACCCGTCGCACGTGATAGAGTGGGCTGAGTTGGAGTTGACCCCAGATGCCTCGTATGAGGAAAGGCCAGTTCAGATCTTAGACTCACGAGATCAGATATTGAGAGGCAGGACCATCCCACTAGTGCGAGTGCTTTGGCAACATCACGGTGTCGAAGAGTCGACGTGGGAGCGGGCAGATGAGATTCGTGCTAAGTATCCCCGCCTTTTCGAGAATTGAGGTACGTTTTAATTTCGCGGACGAAATTCTTTAAGGAGGGAAGGTTGTAAGGACCGCTCCCGGACAATTTGGGTCAATTTTGTGAAAAATGGATGAAAATTTAAAAATTCGCGATTTGACCAAATTTTGACCCGAGAGTCACCGAGGACTACTATTTGAGCCATTTTAAGATGAAATTGTAATATTATGGATATTAGGTTCATATGGAAGCTAAAATTTAGCGAAACATCACGGTTCCGACGGTTTCGAAAAACGTGTCCGTTTCGGACGATTTCGGGTCCGAAATGACAAAAGTGGCTTGTGGGACCCTCTACTTTACACTTGTCATGTATCTAGAGGGGGGGAGACTTTTGAGTGATTAAAAAATTAATTGTTTTAATTTAGATTTAAAAGAAAATGGAAAATAGGTTTATTTTATTAGTTTAGTGTTTATAATAATGGGATTTATGTGATAAAAGAGGGAAGGGGAGGCCATTCACGGCAGAACCAAAGAGAAGGAAAGGGAAAGAGAAAGAGAAAGAAGAAAGAAGGAAGAAGGAAGAAGAGGAGAAGAACTTGGGCGATTTCCCGACGATCTGGCCGCGTGATCGACCATTTTCTTGCGTATTCGGGTTCCTCACATCATTGGCTACGGTGAGCAACTCATTTTTTTCCCATCGTGATGAGTTTGAGTTGTGGGTTGATGAGGAATGAGTGAAATGATGATGGAGTGGAGTTGTAGGGGTGTTTTGGAGCATTTTGGGACGTTTTTGAGATTTTCCGGCGGCCGGAGGGTTCGCCGGAGCTCCGGCCGGTCACCGGAGCTCCGGCCAGTGTGGTGGCGCGCCGGAGGTGGTCCGGCAGTGGCCAGCCCCTGCCTTGGCTGGCCGTGGCAGCCTTTGACGGCCGCGGGCCGTTTGGGCCTCTCGGGCCGTAAATGGCCCGGGTGGTCCCACGAGCCCGGATTTCGGGTTTGTGAGTTTCGGGAGGTCTCGGGTAACCCTCGAATCAATAGTTGACACCCTTGGTGATTTTTGGATTTAAATTACGAAAATCGGAAAATGTGTGTCGAAACTTTAATTTGCGCGATTATATCGCTCGGGTGTCGGAATTCGATTCCGTCAATTGCGTTGGTCCTCTCGAATATAATTAGGAATTTAGACACAAGTTTCGTAATTTTCGGAGTCCCGAGGGTCAAAAACTCGTTTCTGGGCAAATTGGGTGTTTCGGGGAAAATGGGTCATTCCGGACCCATTTTGGCTACTTTGATTAATTTGAAGTGTGTCCAAGTGTTAGGCACTTGTTGGAGTACACTTATAAATTTATTGCATTCGTTTCGGAGTCTGTTTGAGTTTTTAATTATTGAATATAATTATTAGTTGATATTGACGCTCGCGGGAAAGGCAAGGCGTGAATAGCTCGAGCGGGAGGCTAGGAGCGTACGTAGAGCTTTCCTAAGGTAGGGGGACATAGCTTACCTAGACTCAATCTCTTGATGCATTGATTGAATCTATTTGAGTATTTAGTCGAGATAAAATGAAATGTTTGAACACCTTTTGCTCGATGTTGTGAATTAAATAGCATGTTGATGTGTTGATATAAATGCCTCTCTGTGAATTAGTTGAGTATCAAACTTGAACTGCTTGTGAGCACCTAGTTGTGCATGGTTATATTATTGCTTTTCAGACGATGACTTATTCCGTCTCGCACTTGTCTTGTTTGGGTGGATGTAAATGCCTCTCTGTGAACTAGTTTCTTGCACTTGGTTTGTGTTCTGTGAATGTATCGAAGGGTGTTGGGTGTGGTTGGTAAGGGTGTTGTGATGTGGAAGGGTGGAAAGGTGATGGGAGGCTGTGTGGTTGGATGGATAATCGAGTCAGGAGCGGTACCCCTCCTGGCCGTGATCGATTTCCATTCGGGGGTTGAACCGAGTCAAGGGTGGTACCCCTTGGCCGTGATCGGTTACCTCAATTGTATGGCTGTGTGGTTGGATGGATAATCGAGTCAGGAGCGGTACCCCTCCTGGCCGTGATCGATTTCCATTCGGGGGTTGAACCGAGTCAAGGGCGGTACTCCTTGGCCGTGATCGGTTACCTCAATTGTGTGGTTGTGTTTGGATGGGCAATCGAGGCAGGAGCGGTACCCCTCCTGGCCATAATCGATTCCCGTTTGGAGGTTGAACCGACCAAGGGTGGTACCCCTCGCCGGTCGTAATCGGTTACCTCGGGAGTTGTGACGTGGTTGGTGATTGAGTAGTGGAAGTGTTGTGATTCGTACTTTACTGATTTCTTTGTGCTTACATGTATGTTTTTCCTCATCCTTGCTGTTTGTTTTAGTCTCTGGGTAGCGTGTTCACCCCTACTTGTAGTTGTGCAGGTTGGTGATTCTGAGCACACATTTGGTGGGAGCTTTTGGGGATGTGTCGTGTCGACGCACTGTGTTTTTGTTGTTGTTGGCTTTTGTAGACTCTGGTCTGAGTCATTTGCCATGTATATTTCTGTACCGCAACTTGTATAAAATATTTTGATGTAAATATTTGATTGACTGGCCATGTCGTGCCTCACTTTTGTACGCGTTACTAATACAGATTTTAAAAAGAGAAATGGTATCGTTGTATTTGTTGTAAACAGGTTTCTTTATTTGACTCGTGCAATCCCATTTTGAACTAGGGACGCCTAAATCAAAATGTGATGGCTTCGTGCGAGAATAGTTATGTTGTAATTTGAGGACGCTCGAGTTATTTCATAACTATATCGCATCGTGTTATTTCAAAGGTTTTTAAATTCTTCGGGTAACGACTTTAATTCGGGAAACCGGATTTTGGAGCGTTACACCGTGTCAAGCGGGTCTTGGGCTTAAGTCAAAGCACCTATATAGACAAAGTGCTGAGAAGATTCTCAATGCATAATTCAAAGAAAGGACTGCTGCCCATGCGTCATGGCATAAAGCTTAGCAAGTAGAAGTGTGTTGAAACACCTGCAGAGCTAGCAAGAATGAATGAGATCCCATATGCTTCGGCTATATGGTCCATAATGTATGCCATGATATGTACGTGACCGGATGTCTCGTTTGCCCTAAGCTGTACCAGTAGACATCAGTCCAAACCCGGTGAGGAACATTGGATTGTCGTCAAGGCGATTCTCAAATATTTGAGAAAAACCAAAGACGCTTTCCTTGTATACGGGGGAAGAAATGATGATCTAGTCGTCAAAGGATATGTCGACGCTAGTTTCCAGACAGACCCCGATGACTTTAAGAGTCAGTTGGGATATGTGTTTACGTTGAACGGTGGAGCATTCAGCTGGAAAAGCAAGAAGTAGGACACCATTGCCGACTCTACAACCGAAGCTGAGTACATTGCTGTTTCGGAAGCGGCAAAAGAGGCTGTATGGATCAGGAGTTTCATGGCTGGGTTAGGTGTAATTGAAAACCTATCTAACCCAGTAGACTTAGGGGGGTGTATTCAATTAGGATTTTGAATGATTTTAAAAGACTTCTAAAGTCTTGAGGTATTCAATCAAGACTTTAAAAATATTTTTAAAGTCTTGTGGTATTCAATCAAGACTTTAAAAAAGATTTTTAAAGTCTTGTGGTATCCAATCTAGACTTTAAAAAGACTTTTAAAGTCTTGTGGTATTGTAAAAGTCATGGATTTTAAGAGAAGATGACTTTTGATGATTTTGAGAGTCTTGGTATAAATACCAATGTCTTTTTGAAATATCGTCTACACCCCCATCAGATTTGCACTTCATGAAAGGAGATGAAAAGACATATTGGATAGCAGCTTGAAGAGTCTTGCAATTCCTAGAACATCCACACCCCTTCATCGGTAATTACATTTTACTTGTCATGGTTTTGTTTATTTGTTTGTATTGATTTCTGGTATGTATTTTGTGAGTTTACTTTTGCATTTCTTGGGTTTGAATTTTTATTTTTTATGGTAGTTAGGGTTTATGGCAACCTCAAGAACAGAACATTTCAATCCTCTACACCCCTAAAAACAAAATTATCAGGAAAACAATCCCTCTTGCCTCAGAGAAAGTCACAAAACCTCCTTCTTCATCATCAAACATGTATAGATATATATGTATTATATAGATAATATATTTTTATAATAAAAGAACCATTTTATTAAAATATCTGCTTGTTGTCCGGCGGCTCTGACTGGCGGCAGAAACTGGCGGCGGAGACCGGTGGCGGAGACCGGCGATTCGACCCCACAGCTCGCCGTGCCCACAGCTCGCCGTGCCCATGGCGATTCGATAGTGGAGGGGCCTCGGCGGTCGTTTTGTCTCCTGCCACAGCTCGCCGTGCTCGCGTCGAGACCAGCGCCGCCGCCCGCTGCTCCGCCGCCCGTCGCTGTAGCCGGCCCGATCTCGGTTTGTCTCTGCCCGTCGCGCCGCCGCCACCTACTGGCGTCTCCGCCCGTCGCTGTCGCCGCCCACTGCTCCGCCGCCCACTGCTCCGCCACCCGCTGCTCCACCGCTCGCTGCTCCACCGCCCGTCGCGGTCTCCGATCTACTCTCGGTTTCTCTCTGCCCGTCGCGCCGCCGCCACCTACTGGCGTCTCCGCCCGTCGCTGTCGCCGCCCGCTGCTCCGTCGCTGTCGCTGTCGCCGCCCGCTGCTCCACCGCCCGTCGCGGTCTCCGATCCACTGTCGGTTTCTCTCTCGGCTTGGTACTGCAGTTGAGGGACAATTGCAGTACCAAGCCGCGTGTGGATTGTTTTGGGTAGCTAGGGTAACTATTCCCATTAGTATATTTTTTATTTATAGTAGAGTGTGGAAAGTGAAGGTAGCTAGGGTTTTGTGGATGTAAATTTACGAAAATACCCCTATTCAAGTGTAGTATTTTCATTTTAATAATCTATTCATATTTTTTTTTATAACATTTCATAATCTATTCATATTTTTTATAACATTTCATAATTTATTAGTTTAATAATCTATTCATATTTTATATAAACCATTTCTTTTAATTCTAGATTTCTTCAAATTTGAACTTTAATAAACATTTTTGTTTTAAACGTTGATAATTTGTTTTTCCATTTGACTTCTTTGCATTATTTTTTTGTTTATTATTTGGTTGTATGTATATTTGTTAATAAAGTGTATGATTTAGATGGAAGATTTACAACAAAATATCAAAAGAAAGACATCATATATACATTGGACATCAGAAGAGAGTGATTTATTATTAGAGCTTATGGTTGATGCTGCGAATCA
Source organism: Geranium rotundifolium (assembly GCA_963920655.1). Classification (NCBI taxonomy): domain Eukaryota; kingdom Viridiplantae; phylum Streptophyta; class Magnoliopsida; order Geraniales; family Geraniaceae; genus Geranium; species Geranium rotundifolium. Next base: position 16,328,229 of record OY987315.1, read on the forward strand.
AGGATGGCGTGACAATAGTGGTGTATTCTCTAAACAAACAATTGAAGAAAGGATACTTCCCGTTCTGAACTCAAGACTCCGATGCAATAAAACTCATGCCCAATACCTAAGTCGACTGAAGTGGTTTAAAAATAAACTAGCATCCTACTCCACCTTATTGAGGTTTAGTTCAGGTTTTGTGTTCGACTCAAATACAAAAAAGTTCACTGCTTCTGATGAAGTATGGGAGGATTATATAAAGGTGAGCATATTAAATTTATATTTTTATTATATTCTAATAACTGAAACATATTTTTAAAATTTATCACAAAAATATTTTTCAACTCTTATTTATTCTTTATTTTATTTTTTTAGGCTCACCCAAATGATGCTCACTTGCGTTATGGAACATTTTCTGATTATGAGGCTTTGGAAATAGCTATTGGGAATAGTATTGCCGTTGGGAAGAATTCCATTGGATTAGGAAATGGTACGGATGCAAGAACATTACGTGCTGAAGAAGGAAGAGATATTCGTATTGAAGATATTGATTGTGATGGTGATGGTGATGTGTTTATCATACCTACTCCAAATGTTGCACAATCCACCATCCCTCTAGGGTCTACGAAATGTATGGAGCCTCCAAAGCAAGTAAAAGGCCGAAGCAAAAGGAGTAGGGCCGAATATGAAGGAACTTCTAACACAAATCGAAGCACATATCAAAGTGGTATTATGGAACAACTTAATAAGCTTACGACCACTTTTGAGGGTGTGTATAGTCTATTGGAGAAAAGAGATAGCTTTATTGAAAAAAGAGAAAGAGAGAGATCATTTACAATTTGGGATGCTATCAAGGAAATTCCAAATTTGGATGAAAATGTAAGATGTAAGGCCTTTGACTTGCTTGATGCAAAAACAAAGAAGGATGGTTTCTTGAAGATGGATCTTAAAGAAAGAGCAAATTGGATAATTCGTAAAATGCAAGGAAACTAGTTATGTTATTTATTTGCAAGGAAACTAGCAAATTGGATCTTTAAATTATGTTTGTTTGTTTCTTTATTTAAGTTTGAACCATCATGTTGCTAAACTTGAAACTATTATTGAGTGAGTTTGTGCTACTTCAATGTATATTGTGTCGTTTATTATACTATTGAGTTAATTTAAAATAGTTTATATGCTAGAAGTTTATTCGCAGGACTAATGGAAATCAATCTTGAAGAAGAAGAAACAAGGATACATGAAATTGAAGAAGAATTAAGAATGGAAGAAATAAATGATGAAGAAATGGAAGAAGAACATATGGAAGAAGAATTTTATGAAATAGTTAAGTATTTGCTTATGGCAATTGAAGTAGTAATCAAAGTGCTAAGAGAGACTATGATAATAATGCCTCAACAAATCGAACGTAGTCTCAATCGACGACCGGTTACTAGAAATGGGTTTCATTATATACAAGATGTGTTAAAAGAAGATCCCGAAGATTTTCGACAATTGCACAGAATGTATCCACAAGTATTCCTAAAGTTGTGTACCATCATTAGAGAGCAAACTTTTTTGGAAGACACAAGATTTATCTGTATTGAAGAAATGCTAGCAACATTCTTAATCATCGTGGGCCACAACGATCGGTATTGTAATGTTCGACAAAGGTTTAGTCGTTCACATTTCGCTACTAGTCAAAATTTCAACAAAGTTTTGAAGGCTTTGAATGCTATAGCACCTAACATGATGGTCAAACCCAAAGGTGTGCCCTCTAAGATAGTTATGTTTTTACTTCTATCATATGATATTTTATTGATTATCCTTCTTAGGATTGCATTGGTGCCATTGATGGAACTCATATTCCAGCCACAGTAATAGGACGAGAAGTAAGCAGTTACCGTAATCGTCATGGCATTCAATCTCAAAATGTCTTGGCAGCTTGTAACTTTGATTTGGAGTTTATTTATGTGCTTAGTGGGTGGGAAGGATCAGCACATGATTCAAAATTGTTAAATGATGCCTTAACAAGAAGAAATGGCCTTCAAGTGCCTCAAGGTAACATGCATGTCTTAAATATTAATTTTTTATTATGTTCATCATAAACGGTTTTTTTATTTCATTACATATAATATGCTAATCTTTAATCTTTTCTAATTTGCAGGAAAATATTTTCTCGTGGATTGTGGATTTGCTAATCGACGTCAAATTTTAGCACCTTTACGTGGTGTTTGGTATCATTTGAAAGATTTTGGAGGTCAAGGACGTCACCCTAGAAATGCAAGTGAGTTATTCAATCTTCGCCATGCAAAATTAAGAAATGTCATTGAAAGGATATTTGGTATCTTCAAATCACGATTCACAATTTTCAAAGTGGCACCTCCTTTTTCATTTAAAATACAAGCGGAGTTGGTGTTAGCATGTGCCGGACTACATAACTTTCTTAGGAAAGAATGTCGATCTGATGAGTTTCCTTTTGAACTAGAAGATGATGGATTTTCACCATCTTTAGAAATGGAAGATGAAAATATTGAATTAATTTCTCAAAGTCAAAGTCAACAACAACAAAGAGAGGGAGCTAATGCTTGGAGATCTAGCATTGCTAATGCTATGTGGAGTGGTAGACCAATGGGCGATAATGCAAATGAAGATGATGAAAATGAGAAACAAGATAATGTCCATGTTGACGAATATATGGTTTATGTGAATGAAGAGGGTGATGATTTCCACGAGGTTGCAATTGATTAATATGTTGTCTCCTTAGTTGGTTTTGAACTTTTATTTTGTTATTGATATTTTCTTATGAAATTTGAAGTTGGATGTTTTATGTGATTTTGAAGTTGGATGTTTTTATTAATGAATTTATGTGAATATACCACCAGAAGAAGAAAATACCACAAATATGGCACCTGAGGAAAGTAACTTGCATGAACCATATGGAAAGATCAAATAGCCATCCCCTGTGGAAACTTTTCGCATGGTCTAGCTTGTAACTCCAATTTTGAATTTTTTCACATTATGGTCTAGCATTAGATACTCAACTAGTTCTAATGTATGCATGTCATAACCATAAGTGCCACTGCAATTTATGTTTGTTCTTTTCACAGCTAACAGGTTCCAATTAATGGAGAATAGCAACACAAAATAAGAGTCCAAACTGATATGGATCAAACACCATATCTCCATCAACCACAAACATCACAAATTGAAAATAACAAGATCACAAGATGGAAAGTCACATTCTGAACACCAACCAGCAGTTTGAACCATTTGTATGGACTGGGCATATGTTTTGTATTCCCATTTTCTAGAGTTCTTTTTGTCTAATGACCATTCTGACATAATCGACCACCAGAAGCGCTGTCGGAAATGGACAATGTCGACAATTAGATTAGATTAGAGACTGTTGCCATCATCATACGTTATCTGTTTATGGAGGAACTAGAAAATTACCATACTGATGTCCAATAATATCATAGAAAGCTCTGTTTGAACACCTATAAATATACAAGTGTATTTGTCGTACTCATCGCTGCAGATCTGTGCACCAATAAGGAACAAATTTGTAGTTAGAGTGAGAAGAGCTCTAGATGCCAAATTTGTGAACAGGTGATCCTATTGATATATCCATTTTCAAGTACATTAAAGAACAAGATATTCCAGAAATCTAACCCGTATATATACATTGTTTTTCACATAATTGTTGAGCTCAACCATGAGAGGGAAGAGCTACGAGTCTCAATGGAGAGGATTCAAACTCAAACGAAACATTAATAGAATAAAATGATACTAGCACCCAGTGTTCTAAAAATCGGGCCAGGCGGATATAGTATAAGTTTTTCCAAAATTTATTTTTTTTAAATAATATATAATTCCAAAAATTAAAATAATTTATACTAATACATACTTGTTGGTACTTATATTGCTTTTGAAGGACATGAACGTTAAATATTTAAATTATATATTTTTATATCCTAAATATTTATTTTATACATTATAATTCATATTTTAATTGTGTATATATGATAATTTATTGGATAAAAATTTAAAAAATAGAGAAATTCAAATCCGATTAGTCCCCGGAGACCTTATCCGCCTGATTAGCACCTAGCGCTTTTAAAACCTTGCTAGCACCTCTAGCTAGAGCAATGATAAAAAAATAATATTAGCACCGGACACTTAGAAAAGGAGATGGTGTGATAGTAACACCTGAGCAAGATCCCTTCCGGTGACGAGAGCAATCCGAACTGACAAGTACTGCCATAAAATAGCGGCAAAATTGAAAAGAAGCATTAGCACTACGAGATCAAGTCCAAAACGAGCACCTCCTTCAACAGTCGCTGCCCATTTTCCTGGGTCAACATAGCCAACGGCGACCAAAAGCACAGGTCCAACAGCAGGAAGCAGCCGATGAAGCACATTAGGTGCATCGCGAGCATAATTGGAGTTCGCAGGACACACAAAGCGCCTGCAATTAACGATTCTTATTTACAGAGGAGCCAAGAAAAGATCAAAAATCTCAAGAACACTGAGTTAAACTTCAATATTGCAAGTCTCACACTTATTTTTCACAATCTGTTGTTGCTACTGCACAACGACTATCATATGGACTCGAAACTAGATGTGGTTGTAGGCACGAATCTGATGTTTCCTATTATCTGCTGATCATCACTAGTAAATTATCCGAATTCCTTTTCAGCCAAGAATTTGAACTATATAGTGCTGGAGACGAAAAAACTGTAATTAACCGAAATGCTAGCACTATAGTACGTTGTTTCTAAAATCATATTAGAATTTGACCAAAGATTGTTAACTAGTAAGAGACATAATTGGAGTTCAAACATAATTACTCAAAAAGGATAAAATGACAATCATTATTACTCCGCAAACCAGCTTTAATCACACAAATAAATAAATTGCTTACAGAATCTCCTCGTAGCATTACGATTCAATGTAGCAAGAAATTCGACATGGACACATTACCATCCGAAACTCGAAAACTAAAATAATTGTGATTAAGTCAACACCTAAAACTATCAATTCCCTCACAAAAAAAAAAGTTTGTCAGCAAAATGATCACAAATCAAAGCAAACATACACAACACAGTCACCCAAATCAAGCAAACATAGACTATTATCTCCACCAACTACTTCATCAACACATCAAAATCATACAAAACAGAAGCTACAGTGGTCAAATAACAAAACCCATCAAAACTCTCACATACTAAAACCCAAACAAGTCTCAACCCCAATCTCAGATCTTCAAAACACCCAAAACCCTACAATTCAATCCAAAACAACCCAAATTGGCAAAAAAAAAATCAAGAACCGAAGCAACGGATCTGATGATGAGGAATGAAACCACAAACCCTCAAACCCATTTAACACTTTCATCGACCAGCCATGAATCGAAACCAAAAAAGACCAGAAAAGTAAATTTGTTCAACCCATCTACATGGAAATGAAATTAGGGTTTGTGAAATCAAAATCAAAATCAAAATCATCCACTGACTAATACCTTTGTGGGTCTGCTCTTCAACTATCTTGCTCGTCCTCTCCTGCAACCAATCTTCAACCCCACAGATTGATTGAAGAGAAATTGATGGATATCCAGAACATGTAGATCAGATGCTTTGGAGAAGACACGAGTAAAAAAAGTGATTTTTTCAGTTACAGACTGGAGAGAGAGAGGTTATATATATTGGGTTTTTGCTTTTGAAGCTATCCTGAAGACGAGTGTCGTGTGAGGTTCAACCATTTTTATATTATATGGAATATTTGTAAATAAATAATAGAGATAATTTCAAATAACTATATATCTAGATTTGTAAGTCATGCAAAAGTCATCCACAAGACTCTTTATAGACTTCAAAAAGTCCATGGAATTTTAAAATCATTCCATTAAAATTCACATGACTCTTTATAGACTTGAAAAAGTCCATGACTTTTAAGAATCTATGGACATTTAAAAGTCATTCAAAATCTCAATTGAATACACCCTCCTTATATTGTGACAACACCGGGGCCATTGCGCAAGCTAAGGAACCCAGGGAACATGACTGATCCAAACATGTACTCAGGAAGTATCACATCATCCGCGACATTGTTGCTAGAGGTGACGTGAAGATCGACTACGCTGCATCTGATGATAACACAGCCGACCCCTTGACCAAGGCTCTTCCACAAGCAAAACATGATAAACATGTTAGGTCAATGGGTATAGACTGGGACTTAGATTGGAACTAGGGTCAAGTGGGAGATTGATAGCATTTTGTGCCCTAGTCCAATTGCTAAAAGCCTGTAAATGTCTATGTACATTATCATCGTTTGTAAAATATATAAAACGGCTTTATATTACTTATGTGTTGAAGTAATATGTTAAGCATGATCTGATTTATGACCACTAAAGTAGTAGAACCATAAATCTGTACGGATCACACTTATCGAGTCCCTGGTCAATATACGCTTCCATAGAAGAGACCAGTATGAGGATGGTTCTCAATGACGTAGTTCTACTTGTCATAGGGATGAGGGATCCCGGAATCATATCACAGATATCATGAGGTGATTGATATCGGACGACCCGCTTTGAATAGTGTTTTCATAGATTAAGCCATGACCATATTCAAATGTGATAGCTTGTCACGATATCCTTAGACCAAGGAGTCTTTGTGATCGCTATGTAATGTACGTGCGGCTTTAACTTGCGCCTAACGCTTTCCGTAACAGGATTGCAATAACGGGCATGATTGGGTGGTGGAACGGGTGACACGAAAGACGGCTAAGGGATTTATCCCTCCTACTACGGTATGGGAAAGATATCCGTTGAAGGCCTTTTGATCGAGACTGACTAAGTGTAAGAGCATGGCCATGCTAGTGATACGGGTTATCAGTTCTTAGCCATCTCACATATCAAGTAACAATGATTGGTTAAACAAGGGTGACTCTATGCCTTTTGATCAATCGGGATATCTAGAGAAAATAGGATAGTGACTTGAACGCACAAAGGTTAAATCGAATCATCGATCAATCTGAAACTTGGGTAATCATAACGTCTTACTAGAGACCACTTATGATGGATCGGACAAGACAGATCTTTTGTGCCGATCTGCCAAAGGTGGCATGAGCCTGCTAAACTTCATGTCCCCTCCTGGCTCCGAAAATGATGACACCACCTCTCTACCAAATGCTCAAGAAGAATCTACTCAAGATGCCTCCACTGACGCTACTGAAGAAGAGACTGCTAGCTCCAGCAGCAGCTCTGTTTAATTTCATAAACTTTCTGATTTCCGAACACCTGAACATCTTTATTTTGTAATTTTTGTTGAACACTATTTCACACTTACTCTCGACTGCTGATCGGGAGTATGTGTGAGTTAAGTTTGGGTTTATTTCTTATTACCCTGTGTGTTACAAATATTTGTTTAAATTTTGGCTCTTTTTGAGCCAGCAAGGGGGAGTAAGATAGATAAGATAGAGTAAGATAGAGACGACGGGAAGACACGACGACGCGAAGATGATACGCGTAGTGACACACACTATGCGCAAAAGAAGTTACGAGACGCGAAACGCAAACAAAGACTTAATGCTTGCCGATCGTGTGCATCAACGACAAATGCGACGCAGAATGCGAAGAAGAATGTTGTCCTTAAAAATAGCCAAAGGGGGAGATTGTAGTTACGACGGTTTTAGAGATTGGCTGATTTTTAAAGGGACTGAAGAACATGCTACAAAGAATATCGAAGATGTCGAAGCATTTTCTGCGACATCATGTGTAACATTGTTGATGGCGTCTCGACAAACATCCTGATTGACAGAAATCAGGAAAGTGCAATTTCTGCAGAAAGGTCAAAGACGATTAGGAAATTCCAGAAACGACTTCAAATCTGGAAAGAAGAAAGACGGTGCTTAAGAGGAAACCCATTAGGGTTAGTACTCATCCTCGATTGCTATAAAAGCTTAGGCTACCCCCTTAGCAATAGTGTGGTTCTTTATTTTTTTCCTAACAACAATTTGCAAGGTTCTTAGACGTGAAGGCTTGCGGGCTGAGAAATTGCAGATCGAGCTAAGGACGTGAAGACTGCACGTAACCACCAAGTTCATTGATGAACTAAACCGATAGAGCAAGGCGATTGCTCGAAGAGTGGAATCAAGACGGAGTCTTGGATATCAAGTAACAGTGATTGGTTAAACAAGTAACAGTGATTGGTTAAACAAGGGTCACGACTCTATGCCTTGTGATCAATCGGGATATCTAGAGATAATGGGATAGTGACTTGAACGCACATAGGTTAAATCGAATCATATATCAATCTGCACCTTGGGTAATCATAACGTCTTACTAGAGACCACTTATGATGGATCGGATAAGAGAGATTTTTTGTGCCGATCTACCAACGGTGGCATGAGCCTGGAGGGTCACACACATTCAAGACGGCTAACTTGAGACAAGGAAACCTTAACGTTTCTTGAGGAGAAATACATGGACAAAACTGAAGGTTTTGGGCCATAGGTTCGGTATGAGAAAAGAATTAGCGAATCGAGAAAACGGAGTTTTTTCGTCGATGTCACGTCGGACTTTGTTTGATAAGTAACGACAAAAAGGGTCGGGCGACTTTTGGACACGACACGAATCCACATGGGCGAGCCCATTGGTCTCGGCCCATGAGGTGACATGGCCGGCCCAATAAGGGCCCATTTTGGGCCCAATAAGCCCTACATGGCCAGCCACTTTGGTGGGCCAAAAGGTGGGGCCACAACACAGCATGCTTAGTTGGTGATTGTTGATTAAGAGGTGAGTGATTTAAGGGGTATGGATTAAACACCTTTAAGCCCATACCAATCACCTTTTGATCCATGCTTCTGAGATTGATGAAGTAGAGAAATACCAAATGAATTAATTACACAATTTCACTCTCACATCTCTCTCTCTCTCTCCTTGGCCGACCACACTTGTGCTATCCTATCTTCTTGCTCTCTTGTTCTTTATTTAATTGTTCTAGTAGGCATTAAGTGAAGGATCTTGAAGATCATCCCCTTGGTGTGGACTTGCTCTAGAGAAGAAGATCACAAAGTTCTTCTTTATCGATTCAACAAAGACTTAAAGGTAATTTTCTTGTGGAATAGATTTTGCCTTGGGATTTAATGGTTCAATGTTCTTGGACAAGGTTAGATATGATTTGTTAAATTCTTCCGCTATCTCGATGTTAAAGAACGCTCCAAAACCCTACATATGTCACTATCCATTTGTCACTAGATATTCTTTTTGATCATAATGCATAGAGCCATCGTCCTTAATTAATTAACTACTGTTTCTTGATATGTGAGATGACTGAAAATAATACCTTGTATCATCCGCATGGCCATGCATTTCATTTCAGTCATTCTCATCAAGTGGCCCAAACAGATATCGTTCCCATACTGTAGTATGAGGGACGAATCCCTTAGCCGTCTTATGTATCATTCATGTAGCCCGTCCCTAAGACAATCATAACAGTTATGGCTACCATGTTACAGATAACGTTAGACGTATGACAAACTTAGATGTTGACTACATATTGATCACAAAGACTTCTTGGTCTAAGGATACAATGACAAGCTACAACAACTGAATATGCTCATGACTACATCTATGCTGCATACTCAGGTCGGGTCCTCCAATATCATTTCCCAAATGATATCTATGATCTAACTCCGGTAATCTCATTACCAATGATCAGTAGAGCGTGATCATAAAGAGTCATCCTCATATTGGTCGCTTCTAGTGAAGCTTACTTGACTAGTGACCCGTTGAATGTGATCCGTGTGGACCTGTGGTTCTACTATCAGTGATGACACACTCGATGACATAGATCATATCACATTCAACATAGTATCACAACACAATGATAATATAATGCTGATTTATTATTGGAGGGATGATGTAACAATTACACATAAACTGAGATTGGCCAGTGGCACAAATCCTACAAATACAACATGCAAGTCGAACTACTGAGATATATATGTAGTGCATTTGCTATTTGAAGTGGAATACGAATAAAATCATATCGTTGTTTATCTATTGATAAAATTATGATTTTACTACTATAATTGATTCAAAGGAAAAAAATAGAAAAATTATTTGGGACATGAACCCTATCAAATGATTTTTTTTAGATGGATTTACCGCAAGCAACATTACTGGCTGCCGAGTTACCAGAATGAGCTCCATCCTCACTTTCTCTAATATTCTCCAAGCGAGCCATTATAATTTAGGATACCAAATGTTTGACTTTGAATAGCAGAAAATAAAAACAAATTAACAATCGAGAATAACACACACCTATAAATGGTTTTCGACTGAAACAAACTGAAATTGTGTAAGGGATGAAATCCGAGTTAGCCTCAATAACAAAAATTCCACGCTCAACGATATCTCAGGATGAAGAAAGGCTGAAATAAATACATAATTAATGGTCCAATTCGATTCTCTCGGTTAGGTCAACAGTTGCACGTCAGTATTGAGCAAAATGACACGAATACCCTTCCGTCAACTATAATTAACGCGACTCATTGTGCGTTAATACACTTGTCCCGCGGATCTGGGCCAGTGAGAAATTGACGTACATCTGGTGGGTTTGGTCAGTTTAGATAAAACCCATAGTTTATATATATATAGATATATATAGGGAAGGGGTTGGATGCTAACTAAATGTGTCGTGAGAACATGAGAACCATTAGACATTCACTTATTTTGGTTGAACATTCATATATTTTGAATGGCCTAAGTGTTTCCGTTGGACATTCATCTATTGCCGTTGGATATTCACTTTCATTGGATATCACCACTTTCATTAAACATTCACTTATTTTTAATGGCCAAAGTCAGTTCTCACGTTCTCACAAAAGGGTTTGGTTCTCACCTGATTTGTTCCATATATATATAAAGGATTATTTATGTTGCGAACAACCATTTAGTATTACAACGTTAGAATAGTTTCATACCGTTGAATCCGTGGTGTCTTCAAGATGCCACATGTGTGGTGTGGGCTCACTATCTCATTAAACGAAATCATGCGCAAGGGTAGTATGGATAATTCAGAGGAAGGGTAATCTCTCACCGATTCTGTATCATTATCTTTCCAAAATTATTTATTTCCCCTCTTTATAAATAAGACATGTATTAAATACCTCGAACAGTAATTAAGTTATTTAGTTTCCATCTTTCCAAAATTAATTATTTCATTTTTTTTGTAAATCAAATCGTTATTTAATATATCTCGAACAATGATTAGGTTTTCTAGATTCTGTTCTTGCGCTCAATTAGTATGTCTCCATTTGATTTATGTTGTTAATGAATTACGTAGGCAATCCTTAGACTAACTTTCATGATAGACAGACTTACTACTAGCCATACTAGTGAAAACACGACCACAAGTTCTTAATTGAAGCCATACTTTTTAATTCACAGTTTCACATTATTTTAACGTACTGACAATCATACTATATAACTTTATCCCCTCTCTTTGTCGATAATTATGTCCTAAATTCGTTACAAGATAATGAACTCTCCCGTGTCAGGATAGTCATACCAACTACAATGGTAGTCATACATACTCCCTAACACCCTTACTTCTGTCCATTGTAGTCAAACTAATTCTCATCATCCATAATCACCTCCTTGGTAGCCACACTTCCTCCCTAGCAGCCAAACTGTTGGAAACACAGCCATATGCTCTAAATTGAAGCCATACTTCTTAGTTCACAGCTACTCGCCATTTTGACGGACTAACACTCATGTTATATTACTTTATACCGTCTATTTGTCGATAATCATGTCATAAATTCATTACAAGATAACCATCCCAGAATCTGTTTGAAGTATGCAACAACTATCCACACCAATTATCATGTTATATTATTGGTAAGGAAAACTGTAATGCCCTTTCTTCATGATAGACATACCCACTACAATGTGAAAGGGATTCCCATGGGTTCCATAGATTAATTTCATGCAGTGGAATGAATTAACCATGGGAATCAATGAAAAACATACGGATCTTATTGAGAAATTCAGCATACATGTAACCTTTTCAAATCTGAAAATCATAACTTTAATCGATTGAAAACACAAGTATAGTGTTTCTCTATCAAGTCCACACAAGCACGATAACCTTGGGAGGTTTTCTCACTATCTCTTGCTAATGAAAACTTGTGAAAAGAGGACAAACAACAGTGGAGGAATGAAGAGAGGGAGGGTTGGATAATATGGGAGAGAGGGGGAGTGGTAAAAAAAAATATTGTGTATTTATAAAAAATCTGATTTTGAATATCATATTAATAATTACACAATTTACCCATTTAATCTCATAATCACAATTATGCCCCATTCATGATTTAAAACCCTAAATTGCCTTTAAGCCCATTTAGCCATATCCAAATTAAAACCCATTTAATTGATATCTAGTTTTGGTTTAGTTAAACCGATCCAATCTCCGTAATTCGATTTCTTCAACCGTCTGGTTAATAAACCTAGGCCTGAAAATCAACCGAATCATTTTCAATTTGACTAAACTGAAAATCGGATTCTCCCAATTACCATCCATGCTTGTTTGTCACATATTTTACTTATAGCGTGTGACCCTAGAGGCTCACAACCCGTTGGCAGACTGGTAAAATTACCTATTTTACCCTTTCCATCATAAGTGGTCTTTAGCAAGACATTATGATTACCCAACGTTCGTGATTATCGATTATTCGACTTAACCTGTTATAGTACATGTCACTGTCCTTTTATCTAACCGATATCCAGATTGATCAATAAGCATAGAACTGTCACCTGAATTTATCAATCATTGTTTCTTGATATCAGAGATAACTGAAAACTGATACCAAGGTATCACTTGCACGGCCATGCTATTCCTTCAGTCATACTCATCAAGTGGTCTAAACGGATATCTTTCTCATACCGGAGTATGAGTGATAAATCCCTCAGACGCCTTTGGAGTTCACAAATGCAATTAATATCCAAGCCAATTAAAGCCGTTATAACCACCCTTTTACAGGTAACGTTAGAGTAGGTCACAATGAGGTATTCGTTACACGGTGCACATAAAGACTCTTTAGTCTTAGGATATTATGACAAGCTACGATCTGTGAGTATCTCATGACTGGATCTATGTTACTTACTCACAATCGGGTTGTCCGATATCATCGACCTGATGATATCTATGATATAACTCCGGCACATACTTTGCCATGATCTGTAGAGCATGATCACAAGGACTTGGTCTCATACTTATCGCTTTTGAAGAACCTTAGCGGATCAGGGACTCATCAAATGCAATTCTTTCTGATCTACAGTTCTACTATAAGTGATTATACACATAATAATATACATCAAATTACATTCTATATACTACTCCAACACATTATTAATATAATGCCTTTTATTAGATCGAAAAATTATGTACATTACAATATAGATTGAGGAATTACATAATAGAATGTTTGTGCCCTAGTCCAATTGCTAATAGTCTGTAAATGTCTATGTATATTTATCATCGTCTGTAATAAATAAAACAACTTTGTATTACTTATGTGTTGAAGTAATATGTTAAGCATGATCTGATTTATGACCACTAAAGTAGTAGAACCATAAATCTGTACGGATCACACTTAACGAGTCCCTGGTCAATATACGCTTCAATAGAAGCGACCAGTATTAGGATGGTTCTCAATGACGTAGTTCTACTTGTCATAGGGATGAGGGATCCCGGAATCATATCATAGATATCATGAGGTGATTGATATCGGACGACCCGCTTTGAATAATGTTTCATAGATTAAGCCATGAACATATTCAAATGCGGTAGCTTGTCACGATATCCTTAGACCAAGGAGTCTTTGTGATCTCTATGCAATGTACGTGCGGCTTTAACTTGCGCCTAACGCTTTCCGTAACAGGATTGCAATAACGGGAATGATTGGGTGGTGGAACGGATTGCATGAGTGAAACGAAAGACGGCTAAGGGATTTATCACTCGTACTAAGGTATGGGAAAGATATCCGTTAAAGGCCTCTTGATCGAGAGTGACTGAGAGAAAGAGCATGGCCATGCTAGTGATACGGGTTATCAGTTCTCAGCCATCTCACATATCAAGTAACAATGATTGATTAAACAAGGATGACGACTCTATGCCTCGTGATCAATCGGGATATCTAGAGATAATAGGATAGTGAGTTGAACGCACAAAGGTTAAATCGAATCATCGATCATCATGCACCTTGGGTAATCATAACGTCTTACTAGAGACCACTTATGATGGATCAGACAAGAGAGATCTTTTGTGTCGATCTGCCAACGGTGGCATGAGCCTGGAGGGTCAAACACATTCAAGACGGATAACTTGAGACAAGGAAACCTTAACGTTTCTTGAGGAGCAATACATGGATAAAACTGAAGATTTTGGGCCATAGGTTCGGTATGAGAGAATAATTAGCGAATCGAGAAAACTGAGTTTTTTCGTCGATGTCGCATTGGATTTTGTTTGATAAGTAACGACAAAAAGTGTTGGGCGACTTTTGGACACGACACGAAACCACATGGGCGAGCCCATTGGGCTCGGCCCATGAGGTGACATGGCCGGCCCAACAATGGCCCATTTTGGGCCCAATAAGCTCTACATGGCCGACCACTTTGGTGGGCCCAAAGGTGGGGGCCACAACACACCATGCTTAGTTGGTGATTGTTGATTAAAAGGTGAGTGATTTAAGGGGTATGGGTAATGAAACCTTTAAGCCCATACCAATCACCTTTTGACCCATGCTTATGACATTGATGAAGTAGATAAATAGAATGAGAATTAATAACACAAGACACTCTCACAATCTCTCTCTCTCTCTCCTTGGCCGACCACCACTTACTCTCCTCTCTTCTTGCTCTCTTGTTCTTCATTTAATTGTTCTAGTAGGCATTCAGTGAAGTATCTTTAAGATTATCCCCTTGGTATGGACTTGCTCTAGAGAAGAAGATCACAAAGTTCTTCTTTATCGATTCAACAAAGACTCAAAGGTAAATTTCTTGTGGAATAGATTTTGCCTTGGGATTTAATGGTTCAATGTTCTTGGACAAGGTTTGGAGTTGCTTTTTGAAATTCTGATCAGCTAGTCGTGCAAGATGCCACACACAATGTTATGCAGGATGCTATAACGTTGTGTCTGACTTCTTGCGTAGATAATGCAGGACAGTAAATATAAAGCTATAAGTAATGACACAGCAGATTGTTTACCCAGTTCGGTGCAACGTCACCTACGTCTGGGGGCTCTCAGCCTAGTGGAAAGATTTCACTTATCAGTAATCCGTCAGAACATACAAGTACCTGTGATCACCCTTAGATCTATACTTTATGCTACGTCTTACAGTGCAATCTATCTCAGGGTCTCCCCCTGAATCCAAGAACGTCTTGATTCCACTCTTCGAGCAATCGCCTTGCTCTGTCGTCTTCAAGTCTTCTTCAAGCTTGGTGGTTGCGTGCAGTCCTCAACTCACGACTTCAGTAAACCCTCAGTCACCTAACTCTCTATAGTTATGTGATACACAATATCCTAAGCTCAATCTGCAATTTCTCAGCCCGCAAACCTTCACGTCTAAGAACCTTGCAACTTGTTGCTAGGAAACAAATAAAGAACCACACAATTGCTAAGGGGGTAGCCTAAGATTTTATAGCAATCGTGGATGAGTACTAACCCTAAAGGGTTTCCTCTCAATCGCCGTCTTTCTCCTTTTCAGATCAGGAGTCGTTCTGCAATTTTCTAATTGCCTTCTTTCTTTTCTGCCAAAACTGCACTTTCCTGATTTCTGTCAATCAGGATGTTTGTCGAGACGCCGTCAATAATGTCACACAAGATGTCGTAGAAGATGCTTCGACATTCTTTGTAACATGTTCTTCAGTTCCTTTAAAAATCAGCCAATCTCTAAACCCGTCGTAACTACACTTTTTGTTAAATTCTTCCGCTATCTCGATGTTAAAGAACGCTCCAAAACCCTACAGTGGTATCAGAGGATGGTTAACCCTCTTACTCTTTGTCTTTTTGAACTTGTTTCCATTTATGATTATTTGCATGCCATATTTCGATTTATGTTTTATTGCTTTTTGGGAAAATTGCATGAAAAATGTTATTTTTGGAAAATAAGTTGAATTTGAAATTTTTCGGAAATTATTGGATTTGTCGGGTCCGAGAAGAGACTCTCGGGGAGCCGGATCGGAGGTACCGGACGGAGGTCACCGGAGGCCGGGAGAGGCCGGCGGTGACTGGGGCCGTCCCTACTCTTGGCCGAGGCCGAGAGGAGAGGCAAGCTCGGTTTGGGTTTTCTAGGCCCAAACCGAGCCGTGGTGTTGGGCTCGCCCAATGTGCTTGGCCCAACTTTGTTCGTGCACGTTGATTATCTCCGTGGATGAACTCGCGATCCAATATTCCGAAAACTTTTAAATTTGATCGGTTTCGATAAACCGTTTTTCGAAGAGGTCTAGTTTCGAAGGGATCTTGATTTAAAGATTCAAAACCATAGAATCGGATGGTTGGTGTTTAATTCGGATCTTCGTAAATTCATTCTACTTTTCTGATTAAATTTACTTTCTTCGTGTAGAAATGGCTAGTAATTCAACAAACTCGTCTAATTTGTCGTTGAGGACTATACTTCAAAAGTGTAAACTCAATGGGACAAATTATCTGGACTGGGATAGGAATTTACGACTTGTGTTAAAGTTGGAACGCAGGGAGTACGTCCTTGACAAGGCTATCCCGGTGGAGCCAGCTGCCAACGCAACGAGGGTCGTTAAGGATAAGTACCAGAAACACCTTAGCGACTCTATCGACGTTGCGTGTGTCATGCTGGGCTGCATGAAGGCGGACCTCCAAAAGCAGTTTATGTAGCTATCCCGTGATCCATTTGCAATGTTTGCACAAAGAAAGGATATGTTCAAAGAGAAAGTACGTATTGAAAAATAAACTGTTCTCCGAGAGCTCATTGCCTGCAAGATGTCAGCAGGCAGCTCCGTAGGTCCACACGTCCCACGTATGAAGGGACATCTCGATCATATGACTAGGCTCGGAATGACTATGGAGAAAGAGATGGCTGCGGATTTAATTCTGCAATCCCTTCCTCATGCATATGGTGGGTTCGCCATGAACTATCACATGCATGACATGGACAAGACCGCATCGGAGTTGCACAGCATGTTGGTAAATGCCGAGAAGAGCATAAGGGGCAGTATGCCCAAAAGTGTTATAATGGTCAAGAAGGGATCCGGCTTCAAAGCTGGTGGTGGAAAGGGCAAAGGCCCAATGCACCAGAAGGGGAAGAACAGACGACCTTTCATCACTAAACCTTCCATGGCCATGAAGGGAAATGGGAAGGCAAAAGAGTCGGTCTGTTTCTACTGCCAAAACCCAGGTCACTGGAAGAAAGACTTTCAGCAGCTGAAGGATGATCAGAGGAAGGGCGGTGGGGCCGCTACTTCGTCAAGTATTCCATTAGAGCTAAATCTTTCTACTATAAATGCTTGGGTACTAGACACTGGAGGTGAGTTTCATGTCTGTGCGGATGTGCAGGTATTGCATAGTAGAAGAGATATGGGGGAAAACGAGGTGGACCTAAGAGTTGGGAACAACGTGAGAGTTACCGCAACTGACGTGGGTCTGTTAACCTTTTTTTACCCAGTGGCCTTGTAATTGAACTTTCTGGTGTGTTTTGCGCACCTGCTTTCAGCAGGAATATTATTTTCCCTAGTGGGCAAGATGACTAAAGCGCCCTTAACTGGTTTAGGTTAGAGGGCAGGTGATCTATTGGGTCTAATACATTCAGACGTATGTGGAACAATGAGTACACCAGCTAGACGTGATTTAGGCTACTTTATCACATTTACTGATGATTTCAGTAGATATGGTTATGTCTATATCATGAGACATAAGTCTGAAGCCTTTGATAAATTCAAGGAGTTTAGGACTGAAGTAGAAAACCAACTCGGAAAGAGTATCAAGGCACTCCGTTCTGATCGGGGCGGAGAATAATTATCCGAGGAGTTTCTTAGTCATCTTACTGAAAGTGGAATACTATCTCAGTGGACTCCGCCAGGAACACCGTATCTCAATGGTGTGTCCGAGCGAAGGAATCGGACATTGTTGGATATGGTCGATCGATGTTAAGTCTCACTGATCTCCCGATCTCCTTCTGGGGTTAAGCTTTGCAAACGGCCGCATTCATAATAAGATGTGGTGACTCGTAGAATCCTAAGATTAGGATGGGCTATTGATGCATATTTAAATGCTTTATGTTTGCTTGCTTGAATTATT
The DNA here is from genome assembly GCA_963920655.1 of Geranium rotundifolium. Classification (NCBI taxonomy): domain Eukaryota; kingdom Viridiplantae; phylum Streptophyta; class Magnoliopsida; order Geraniales; family Geraniaceae; genus Geranium; species Geranium rotundifolium. The sequence goes on from OY987315.1 coordinate 16,346,526, forward strand.
TAAATAATTATATGCTTGCATGCTTAGCTTATAATTTTATAAGCCATCACCTCACATGCAAAGATTAAAATCGATTTTAATTGTTTGAATGTTTAAAGCGTTGTGAACCATCATCGCACGTGTTGTGATGGATGAGTTCGATTTTGAAATGTGTTTGCACGAGTTGCAAATGACGACTTCCAAAGAAGATTGTATATGATACAAATAGAAACGTCGCAACACGGGTTGTTGATGATGGGTTCGTAATTGTACCTGGATACTTTCGAATTATTAAACACAGCCAAAGCACAACATAATTTGAGTCAAGTGAGGTGCCACCCAAATTTACACCCATGTAGAAACATTTTATCGGTGTCGTGCGCCTTAGTGGAGCATCGGATGGTTGGTGTTTAATTCGGATCTTCGTAAATTTATTTAACTTTTCTGAATAAATTTACTTTCTTCGTGTAGAAATGGCTAGTAATTCAACAAACTCGTCTAATTTGTCGTTGAGGATATACTTGAAATGTTTAAACTCAATGGGACAAATTATCTGGACTTGGAAAGAAATTTACAAGTTGTGTTAAAGTTGGAACGCAGGGAGTACGTCCTTGACAAGGCTATCCCGGTCGAGCCAGCTGCCAACGAAACGATGGTCCTTAAGGATGCGTACCAGAAACACCTTAGCGACTCTATCGATGTTGCGTGTGTCATGCTGGGTTGCATGGAGGTGGACCTCTAGAAGAAGTTGATGGAGCTATCTAATGATCCGTTTGCAATGTTTGCACAGATCAAGGATATGTTCAAAGAGAAAGTACGTATTGAAAAATACACTATTCTCCGAGAACTCATTGCCTGTAAGATGTCAGCAGGTAGCCCCGTAGGTCCACATGTCCTACGTATGAAGGGACATCTCGATCATATGACTAGTCTCGGAATGACTATGGAGAAAGAGATGGTTGTGGATTTCATTCTGCAATCCCTTTCTCATGCATATGGTGGGTTCGCCATGAACTATCACATGCATGACATGGACAAACACGCATCGGAGTTGCACAACATGTTGTTAACTGCCGAGAAGAGCATAAGAGGCAGTACGCCCAAAAGTGTTCTAATGGTCATGAAGGGATCCGACTTCAAAGCTGGTGGTGGTAAGGGCAAAGGCCCAATGCACCAGACAAGGAAGAACATACGACCTTTCATCACTAAACCTTCCATGCCCATGAAGGGAAATGGGAAGGCAAAAGAGTCGGTCTGTTTCTACTGCCAAAAGCCTGGTCACTGGAAGAAAGACTGTCATCAGCTGAAGGATGATCAGAGGAAGGGCGGTGGGGCCGCTACTTCGTCAAGTATTCCATTAGAGCTAAATCTTTCTACTATAAATGCTTGGGTACTAGACACTGGAGGTGAGTTTCATGTCTGTGCGGATGTGCAGGTATTGCATAGTAGAAGAGATATGGGGGAAAACGAGGTGGACCTAAGAGTTGGGAACAACGTGAGAGTTACCGCAACTGCCGTGGGTCTGTTAACCTTTTTTTACCCAGTGTCCTTGTAATTGAACTTTCTGGTGTGTTTTGCGCACCTGCTTTCAGCAGGAATATTATTTTCCCTAGTGGGCAAGATGACTAAAGCGCCCTTAACTGGTTTAGGTTAGAGGGCAGGTGATCTATTGGATCTAATACATTCAGACGTATGTGGAACAATGAGTACACCTGCCAGAGGTGATTTAGGCTACTTTATCACATTTACTGATGATTTCAGTAGATATGGTTATGTCTATATCATGAGACATAAGTCTGAAGCCTTTGATAAATTCAAGGAGTTTAGGACTGAAGTAGAAAACCAACTCGGAAAGAGTATCAAGGCACTCCGTTCTGATCGGGGCGGAGAATAATTATCCGAGGAGTTTCTTAGTCATCTTACTGAAAGTGGAATACTATCTCAGTGGACTCCGCCAGGAACACCGTATCTCAATGGTGTGTCCGAGCGAAGGAATCGGACATTGTTGGATATGGTCGATCGATGTTAAGTCTCACTGATCTCCCGATCTCCTTCTGGGGTTAAGCTTTGCAAACGGCCGCATTCATAATAAGATGTGGTGACTCGTAGAATCCTAAGATTAGGATGGGCTATTGATGCATATTTAAATGCTTTATGTTTGCTTGCTTGAATTATTTAAATAATTATATGCTTGCATGCTTAGCTTATAATTTTATAAGCCATCACCTCACATGCAAAGATTAAAATCGATTTTAATTGTTTGAATGTTTAAAGCGTTGTGAACCATCATCGCACGTGTTGTGATGGATGAGTTCGATTTTGAAATGTGTTTGCACGAGTTGCAAATGACGACTTCCAAAGAAGATTGTATATGATACAAATAGAAACGTCGCAACACGGGTTGTTGATGATGGGTTCGTAATTGTACCTGGATACTTTCGAATTATTAAACACAGCCAAAGCACAACATAATTTGAGTCAAGTGAGGTGCCACCCAAATTTACACCCATGTAGAAACATTTTATCGGTGTCGTGCGCCTTAGTGGAGCATCGGATGGTTGGTGTTTAATTCGGATCTTCGTAAATTTATTTAACTTTTCTGAATAAATTTACTTTCTTCGTGTAGAAATGGCTAGTAATTCAACAAACTCGTCTAATTTGTCGTTGAGGATATACTTGAAATGTTTAAACTCAATGGGACAAATTATCTGGACTTGGAAAGAAATTTACAAGTTGTGTTAAAGTTGGAACGCAGGGAGTACGTCCTTGACAAGGCTATCCCGGTCGAGCCAGCTGCCAACGAAACGATGGTCCTTAAGGATGCGTACCAGAAACACCTTAGCGACTCTATCGATGTTGCGTGTGTCATGCTGGGTTGCATGGAGGTGGACCTCTAGAAGAAGTTGATGGAGCTATCCAATGATCCGTTTGCAATGTTTGCACAGATCAAGGATATGTTCAAAGAGAAAGTACGTATTGAAAAATACACTGTTCTCCGAGAACTCATTGCCTGTAAGATGTCAGCAGGTAGCCCCGTAGGTCCACATGTCCTACGTATGAAGGGACATCTCGATCATATGACTAGTCTCGGAATGACTATGGAGAAAGAGATGGTTGTGGATTTCATTCTGCAATCCCTTTCTCATGCATATGGTGGGTTCGCCATGAACTATCACATGCATGACATGGACAAACACGCATCGGAGTTGCACAACATGTTGTTAACTGCCGAGAAGAGCATAAGAGGCAGTACGCCCAAAAGTGTTCTAATGGTCATGAAGGGATCCGACTTCAAAGCTGGTGGTGGTAAGGGCAAAGGCCCAATGCACCAGACAAGGAAGAACATACGACCTTTCATCACTAAACCTTCCATGCCCATGAAGGGAAATGGGAAGGCAAAAGAGTCGGTCTGTTTCTACTGCCAAAAGCCTGGTCACTGGAAGAAAGACTGTCATCAGCTGAAGGATGATCAGAGGAAGGGCGGTGGGGCCGCTACTTCGTCAGGTATTCCATTAGAGCTAAATCTTTCTACTATAAATGCTTGGGTACTAGACACTGGAGGTGAGTTTCATGTCTGTGCGGATGTGCAGGTATTGCATAGTAGAAGAGATATGGGGGAAAACGAGGTGGACCTAAGAGTTGGGAACAACGTGAGAGTTACCGCAACTGCCGTGGGTTCTGTTAACCTTTTTTTACCTAGTGGCCTTGTAATTGAACTTTCAGATGTGTTTTGCGTACTTGCTTTCAGCAGGAATATTGTATCAATATCTCTTCTTGAAAAAGAAGGTTATTATTTTGATATTAAGAACGAGTTTTTTAATATTATGCGCAACAACATGTTTTATGGAAATGCTCACACTGTTGGAGGTTTATACATATTAAATATGCAAAACTCGAGCTCCAACATGCTCTATAATATAAATGCTAAGAGGTTTAAAGCTAATGATTTAGACCAAAATCTAATCTGGCATTTTCGTCTAGGTCACATGAATGAGAAACGCATCTCAGCGCTTCATAAGCGCGGACTTCTAAGTCAATTCGAATTCGAAACGACTGATAGATGCGAAGCTTGTTTAATGGGCAAGATGACTAAAGCGCCCTTCACAGGTTTAGGTCAGAGGGCAGGTGATCTATTGGGTCTAATACATTCAGACGTATGTGGAACAATGAGTACACCAGCCAGAGGTGGTTTAGGCTACTTTATCACATTTACTGATGATTTCAGTAGATATGGTTATGTCTATCTCATGAGACATAAGTCCGAAGCCTTTGATAAATTCAAGGAGTTTAGGACTGAAGTAGAAAACCAACTCGAAAAGAGTATCAAGGCACTCCGTTCTGATCGGGGCGGAGAATACTTATCCGAGGAGTATGTGTTTGAACATGTTATGAACATTATTAAATCTGATATTTACCTCTTGAAATCAACAAGAACACAAGCGTAGTGTCCTCTTTATCAAGTCCACACAAGCACACAACCGAAATGGTTTTTCTCTCTAATTTTTGCTAGAAAATTCTAAAGAAAACTTGATCAATCATGGAGGTAGAGAGAGGAGAGATTTCGGCAAGGTGAGGGAGAGAGAGTGGGAGTTAGTTGCTGAAAAATTCCAAGGATAAGATAAAATAATGATTATGTGATTATGTGATTTTTTAATTTGAAATTAAAATTGAATTTCAAAATAAAAATTGCATTATCCATCCTTTCAATCCTTCTCATTTGCAATTAACCCCCTCTCTTATCTTAAACCCTAAATGGGCTTTAAGCCCATTTAACTAAAACTCAAATTAAACCCATTAACTTGAGTTCTAATTTCGGTTTAGTCAAAACAGCTCAATTTCCTCGAATTGATTTCTTCAGCCGTCTGGTTAAAACCTTAGGCTAGAAAACTACCGAATCGTTCTCAAATCTCATCCATAATTATTGTAATGTATTGTGCTTAATGCGTGTAACCCTCTAGGCTCACGAATAATTGGCAGACTCGTAAAATTACCATTTTACCCTTTCCATCATAAGTGGCCTCTAGCATGACATTATGATTATCCAATTATTCGTGATTATCGATTATTCGACTTAACCTGTTATCGTACATGTCACTGTCCTTTTATCAAACCGATATCCAGATTGATCAATAGGCATAGAACGGTCATCCTAATTTATCAATCACTGTTTCTTGATACCTGAGATGACTGAAAACTGATACTAAGGTATCACCTGCATGGCCATGCTATTTCTTCAGTCATACTCATCAAGTGGCCTAAACGGATATGTTTCTCATACCGAAGTATGAGTGATAAATCCCTCAAATGTCTTTCGAGTTCACTAGTGCAATAAATGCCAAAGCCAATGGAAGCCGTTATAGCTACCCTTTTACAGATAACGTTAGACTAGGTCAAACTTAGGTATTTGTTACATAGTGTACACAAAGACTCCTTGGTCTTAGGATATAATGACAAGTTACGATATGTGAGTATCTCATGACTGGATCTATGCAGCTTAGCTTGTGTGATACGATATGTGAGTATCACATCTTTGCCATGATCAGTAGAGCGTGATCACAAGGAGTTAGTCTCATACTGATCGCTTCAGAAGAAGCTTAGCTGATCAGGGACTCTATCGAATGCAACTCTTTCTGATCTATAGTTCTACTATAAGTGATTACACACATTATGACATAGATCAAATCACATTAGATATATTACTACAACACGTTAGTAATATTATGCCTTTTATTATGTAGAATAATGATGTCCGTTACAATATAGATTGAGGAATTATTTTGGACTAGGGCACAAACCTAACAATCTCCCACTTGCCCCTAGTTCCAACCTAAGTTCCAATCTACCCCCATAGACTTCACGTGCGCCTCATGCTTTTGCTGCGGTAAAGCCTTTGTCCGGGGATCAGCAACTTTCTCATCAGTCGGTACATAAGCCATCTCCACATCACCGTTATCAATATACTCTCTGATAATGTGATACTTCCTCTGTATGTGTTTAGTTCTGTTGTGGAATCTGGGCTCTTGAGCTAATCCTATGGCCCCAGTGTTGTCACACAACAAGCTTACCGGATCAGATGCTCGCGACATTACATCTAATCCAGTTAGAAAGCTTCTAACCCATACGGCTTCCTTAGCTGCTTCTGCTGCAGCTATGTACTCAGCCTCTGTTGTAGAATCGGCAGTTGTGGCTTCCTTGAAGCTCTTCCAGCTGAATGCTCCGCCATTTAACACGAATACAAATCCTGCTTGTGATTTGAAATCATCAGGATCTGTCTGAAAGCTAGCATCAACATATCCTGTGACTGCTAGTTCTCCATCCTTCCCACCATACACTAGAAATGTGTCTTTAGTTCTCCTTAGATACTTTAGGATACTCTTGACAACAGTCCAATGCTCCTGGCCTGGGTTAGATTGATATCTGCTGGTACAGCTTAACGCGAACGAGACGTGTGGTCTCGTGCAAATCATAGCATACATGATGGATCCCACAGCCGAAGCATATGGGATCTTACTCATTATGCTTAGCTCATTAGGAGTCTTAGGACTCTGTTGTTTGCTAAGCTTAATGCCATGTCGCATGGGTAAGTATCCCTTCTTAGAATCATGCATTGAGAATCTTCTCAACACCTTATCTATGTAAGTGCTCTCACTTAGGCCCAATATTCTCTTGGGTCGATCTCTGTAGATCTTGATGCCCAAAATGAAAGCAGCATCACCTAAGTCCTTCATCGAGAAGCATTTCCCTAACCAAGCTTTAACTTCAAGAAAGGTTGGGATGTCATTCCCGATGATCAGTATGTCATCGACATATAGCACTAGGAATACTATTTTATTCCCACTCGCTTTCTTATATACGGAAGGCTCACTTTCGTTTTTGATAAAACCGAATTCCCTTACGGCTTCATCAAAACGAATGTTCCAACTCCGTGAAGCTTGCTTTAATCCATAAATGGATCTAAGCAGCTTACAAATCTTTCCGGGATTCTCTGGATCAACAAAACCCTCGGGCTATGTCATATACACATCCTCTTTTAAGTTCCCGTTAAGGAAGGCGGTTTTGACGTCCATCTGCCATATCTCATAGTCATAGTATGCTGCTATGGTTAGAATGATCCGGATAGATTTGACCATAGCCACAGGTGAAAAAGTCTCGTCATAATCGATACCTTCGATTTGGCGATAACCTTTCGCAACCAGTCTAGTTTTATAGGTTTGAGGTTTTCCATCCATGTCGGTCTTAATTTTATAGACCCATTTACAACCGTTGGGTTTTATCCCAGGGGTCTGATCCACCAAGTTCCAGACTTGGTTATCTGACATGGATTTCATTTCCTCATTCATGGCGTTCTGCCATTTTTCGGAGTCTGGACTGGCCAAAGCTTGTCTGTAGGTTTCTGGATCATCCTGATCCACCAACATCAAGTCATTTCCTTCAGTGGCTAGGAAGCCATATCTGATAGGAGCTTGACGAGATCTCTCAGACCTTCTTGGACCATCTAGAATGGGTGTCGGGATTGGTTCTTGATCAATGACCTCTTCTGGCTCCTGTATTTCTACATTCGGCGTAGTGGGTTGCTCCGTATCTTCTTGAATTTCTTCAAGATGCACGGCACTCCCACTAGCTCTTTTGGAAATAAATTCCTTTTCCAAAAATACCCCTCCTCGAGTAACAAAAACTTTGTTCTCACTGGGTTTGTAGAAATAGTACCCTCTTGTTTCTTTAGGGTACCCCACAAAGACACATTTGTCTGATTTGGGTTCGAGCTTATCGCCTAGCAAACGCTTGACGTAAGCTTCACATCCCCAAATCTTAAGGAAAGCTAATAAGGGTTTCTTCCCGTTCCACACTTCGTATGGAGTGCTTTCCACTGCCTTTGTAGGAGCCCGATTCAATATGAATGCGGCCGTTTCTAGGGCATAGCCCCAGAAAGAGATAGGAAGATCAGCCCGACTCATCATTGGTCGAACCATGTCAAGCAAGGTCCGATTTCTCCGTTCGGATACACCATTCATCTGAGGTGTTCCAGGCGGAGTCAATTCAGAGATGATCCCACACTCTTTTAAATGACTGTGAAATTCTTGGTCTAAGTACTCACCGCCTCGGTCAGATCGAAGCGCCTTTATACTTTTACCAAGCTGGTTCTGTGCTTCGTTCTTGAACTCTTTGAACTTGTCAAAGGTTTCTGACTTATGTCTCGTAAGATAAACATACCCATATCTACTGAAGTCATCAGTGAATGTAACGAAGTAGTGAAAACCTCTTCTGGCCTGAGTCCTCATGGGCCCACAAACATCGGAATGTATGAGGCCTAGTAAGTCACTCGCCCTTTCACCTAAACCGGTAAAAGGTGCTTTCGTCATTTTGCCCATAAGGCATGACTCGCATCTCTCAATTGAAGTGAATTCAAACGGACTTAGAAGCCCACACTTGTGAAGTGTTGAGATGCGTTTCTGGCCAATATGGCCTAAGCGGCAGTGCCATATCACAGTCTGGTTTAAATCATCGGATTTAACCCTTTTGTTACTGATATTATAAATCGAGCTAGTGTCAGTGTTTTGAATATTAAGAATATATAAACCACCAATTACTGAAGCATTGCAATAAAACATGTTTTTCTTGAAAATACTAAAAACTCCATTATCAAATGTAAAATGATATCCTTCCTTGTCGAGCAAGGAAATTGAAATAATATTTCTGCGAAACGCAGGTACACAATGAACATTATTTAAAAATAAAACTAGCCCACTGGGCAAACTGAGACTAATATCTCCTACAGCAGTTGTCGAGACTTGATTGCCATCGCCAACTCGTAGGTCCGCCTCGCCCTTGCTCACTTCTCTTCTACTTCCTAGAGCCTGCACATTAACACAAATGTGAGATTCTGCACCGGTATCAAGTACCCAAGAATCTGAAGTAGATAAACTGAGATTGAGTTCAATAACAAATATACCTGATCCTGAAGACGTGGAAGCTCAACTCTTCTTAAGAAACAACTTGTGTTTCTTGCAATCCTTCTTCCAGTGCCCCAGTCCTTGGCAATAGAAGCAGACGGCATCCTTCTTAGGATTCTCAACAGCCTTTGGAGCTGCTGTACCTTTAGGTTGTCGAATCTTCCCTGCTAGGTGCATAGGAGCCTTACCCTTCCCCAGGCTGGCTTTCTTGAAGCTCACTTGCTTGTTGACCATAAGAACCTCCTTGGTTTTCCCCTTGAGATTCTTTTCAGCAGTCACAAGCATACCATGAAACTCTGACACGGTTTTGTTCATGTCATGCATATTGTAATTTCCAACGAATTCACGATATGCTTCTGGAAGTGAATGCAGCACAAAGTCTGCAGACATTTTCTTGTCCGCAGGATGACCTAGCCTGGTCAAATGTTCCAAAAGACGTTTCATCTTAAGGACATGAGGACTGACAGGAGCTCCAGCCTTTAGCTTGCAAGACATCAGCTCAACGAAAGTGTCGTATCTTTCGACACGCGCTTTCTCTTTGAACATTTTCTCGATCTCAGCCATACAGGCTTTGGGATCGTCGGAAATGTCCAAGAACTGTTGCTGCAAGTCCGGCACCATACTGCCCATCATGATGCACTGCACGTCAATCCGGTCGCTAAGGAATTTCTGGTAGGTATCCCTTAGCGCCCTTGAGGCGTTCAGTGCTGGTTCAGTAGGTGCTTGTTCCTGGGTAAGGATATAATCCTTACGTTCATGCTTGAGAACGAGTCTCAAATTCCGATCCCAATCGAGAAAGTTTACGCCGTTAAGCTTATCATTCTCGATTAGTGACCTAAGCGCGCTACCAGAGTGATTCGTGTTTGCCATATTATATCTACACAGTAAACAACTTTTAATTAGTATTAATTAAAATTGAAGTTGGAGATTTAATTATAAAACACTTTCTGATTCTAGCTTTAGAATCTGAACCAGGATCCCATCATACTCTCAATTGAAGTGAACGGAGGCTCACTGCTCCAATTGAGTGCATCAAGGTAGGAGTAAATCCATCTACAAGACCATGTAGTTCCTGGCTAGGGTCTGTACTTGTTAGTACGTGGCATACCCTATACTGATACCCTAGGTCAGCCCTAGCTAACAATCGTAGACAAGTCTACCAAGCTTGAACTATGGATAGAACTAATGTGACTAGTACGCGGAGGCGCACGCACCCACACAGAACTACCCATCTCATCCAGACTTCTTCTCTATGAATGTTACGCGGAGGCGTACCGACATCCATAGGGTCAAAGCCCTTTTGAGTGCCCAAGCTTGGATGGTATCACGCTTGACTTGTAATTATTTGCGTTTAAGTGAATTCTAAAAGTCTGATTGTATATCGATACAATCTTAATCTGGAATCATCAATTGCAAATTCATGCAAAGATGATCCCTTAGCAGGTTACATGCGAGTCTGATTAAATTCCGATTTTAATCTTTGCATGTGGGTGATAGCAAATCATACATAAACTTGTATATTTAAACTATCATACATTCATACATTCAAATATACAAATGTAACAATAAAATATGCATAGCTAAGCCCATCTAAAGTTCCTAAGAATCTAGCAAAACCGATCCTAAAGACAAGGTCTTCAAGATCAAAACTTGCTCCATTCTTTTATACTCCCATGGCTTCGAGCCTCCTCCAATCCGAGTCTCCTTCTTGACTTGATTCTTGTGTCGGTCTTCGTGATTACATATTAAAATAAATTAAATAAAATACAAATCACGACACGCAGGCCGTATTTACTACAACCCAAAATTAAGCAACACGCAGGTTGCTAAACCGAAATTAAGATACAAATCTAATGGGCTTAGCTAGCATCATGTGGAAAACATCATGTTATCAAAGATCATGTTATCAAACAACATGCTGATGAAACAACTAATTTTTCCAAATTTTATCTTTCTTAAGTGTGGAAAATTCCGGTTTATCGAAACCAGACAGTTTAATCGATTAATTGAATTTTGGACCGGTTCTCGCTGGTTTATCGAAACCGAACCAAATCTGAAAATTAAATTTTATTAGGGTTTCCAAATATCCTTGCGAACCAACCGGTTCGCACGAATCTGGTCGAGCCGAACCGGCTCAACCGAAGGTCGCCCGCGGAGACAAATCACGTGAGGGCTGCCGAGGTCGCCCGCGGGGCTGACCGTGGTCGGCCACGGGAACGACCATGGTAGCCCGCGAGGCAACCATGGTAGCCCTCACGGGCTGCCATGGTCGCCCGCAAGGGCAGACCGTGTCGCCCGTGGCAGCGACCATGGTCGCCCGTAGGCGACCTCGTCGGCCCATGGTGCTGACCATGGTCTGCCCTAGGGCATTCCATGGTCCACCACGGGACTCGACCTGGTCGGCCATGGCTAACCACGAAAAACCCAAAAAAATAATTAATTTTTGAATTTCCAAAATTAATCAAATCTGAATTTTTTTTTGATTTACATGCATGCTAATGATGAAGAACGCATATAAACATAAAAAAAAAATCAGATTTAAACATATGCAAATCAACATAATAACCATGCTCTGATACCACTGAACGAGATCACCACGGGTTCCAAAGATTGAAAATCATGCAGCGGACAATATGTAACCGTGGTGATCGATAAAAACTTGAATCTTAATGCTATTTGAACATGTTATGAATATTATTAAATCTGATATTTACCTCTTGAAATCGACAAGAACACAAGCGTAGTGTCCTCTCTATCAAGTCCACACAAGCACAGAACCGAAATGGTTTTTCTCTCTAATTTTTGCTAGAAAATTCTAAAGAAAACTTGATCAATCATGGAGGTAGAGAGAGGAGAGATTTCGGCAAGGTGAGGGAGAGAGAGTGGGAGTTAGTTGCTGAAAAATTCCAAGGATAAGATAAAATAATGATTATGTGATTCTTTAATTTGAAATTAAAATTGAATTTCAAAATAAAAATTGCATTATCCATCCTTTCAATCCTTCTCATTTGCAATTAACCCCCTCTCTTATCTTAAACCCTAAATGGGCTTTAAGCCCATTTATCTAAAACCCAAATTAAACCCATTAACTTGAGTTCTAATTTCGGTTTAGTCAAAACGGCTATATTTCCTCGAATTGATTTCTTCAGCCGTCTGGTTAAAACCTTAGGCTAGAAAACTACCGAATCGTAATTAAATCTCATCCATATTTATTGTCATGTATTGTGCTTAATGCATGTGACCCTCTAGGCTCACGAATAATTGGCAGACTGGTAAAATTACCATTTTACCCTTTCCATCATAAGTGGCCTCTAGCAAGATATTATGATTATCCAATTATTCGTGATTATCGATTACTCGACTTAACCTGTTATCGTACATGTCACTGTCCTTTTATCAAACCGATATCCAGATTGATCAATAGGCATAGAACGGTCATCCTAATTTATCAATCACTGTTTCTTGATACCTGAGATGACTGAAAACTGATACTAAGGTATCACTTGCATGGCCATGCTATTTCTTCAGTCATACTCATCAAGTGGCCTAAACGGATATCTTTCTCATACCGAAGTATGAGTGATAAATCCTTCAGACACCTTTCGAGTTCATTAGTGCAATAAATGCCAAAGCCAATCGAAGCCGTTATAGCTACCCTTAGACTAGGTCAAACTTAGATATTTGTTACATAGTGTACACAAAGACTCCTTGGTCTTAGGATATAATGACAAGTTACGATATATGAGTATCTCATGACTGGATCTATGCAGCATACTCACAATCGGGTTGTCCGATATCATCGACCTGATGATATCTATGATATAACTCCGGCACATCTTTGCCATTATCAGTAGAGCGTGATCACAAGGAGTTAGTCTCGTACTGATTGCTTCAGAAGAAGCTTAGCTGATCAGGGACTCTATCGAATGCAACTCTTTCTGATCTATAGTTCTACTATAAGTGATTACACACATTATGACATAGATCAAATCACATTAGTTATATTACTACAACACGTTAGTAATATTATGCCTTTTATTATGTAGAATAATGAAGTCCATTACAATATAGATTGAGGAATTATTTTGGACTAGGGCACAAACCTAACAACTTCTACAAACCAAGCGAAAATAAAGTTTTTGTCGCTCGAGGTGGGACATTCTTGGAAAAGGAATTTATTTCCAAGACGGTCAGTGGGAGGGCTATTCATCTTGATGAAGTTCTAGATGAGATAGTCACTCGGGAACCAGTGGTCGACCCATTAGAAGAAGTAGAGCCAGAAGTGGTCGTTGAGCAAGAACAAATAGCTACAGTTTGAAAGGATAAGTCATGCACCTATAAGATACGGTTTTCTAGTAACTGGAGGTGATGATTTAGTGTTAGTGGACAATGATCCAGCTACCTTTTGAGAGGCCTGGGACGGAACCGACTCTGAGAAATGGCTGGAATCCATGAGGGAAGAAATGCAATCCATTTCAGATAATCAAGTGTAGGACTTGGTGGATCAAACCCCTGACGTAAAAGTCATTGGGTGTAAATGGATCTTTAAAATCAAGATAGACATGGATGGCAAACCTCAGACCTATAAAGCAAGACTGGTAGCAAAAGGTTATAGGCAAGTTTACGGAATTGACTATGAAGAGACCTTTTCTCCAGTAGCTATGGTCAAATCTATCCGCATTCTACTTGCCGTAGCAGCGTATCATAACTATGAGATATGGCAAATGGACGTCAAAACCGCCTTCCTCAACGGGAGGTTAGCTGAGGACGTTTATATGTCCCAGCCTGAGGGTTTTGAGGATACTAAGAATAAGGGAAAGATTTGTAAGTTGCTCAAATCAATTTATGGTTTGAAGCAAGCATCTCGGAGTTGGAATCAGCGTTTTGATGAAGTTGTGAAACAGTTTGGCTTCATCAAGAACGATGATGAACCTTGCGTATATAAAAAGGCAGATGGGAGCAAAGTAGTCTTCTTGGTGCTCTATGTTGATGACGTACTGCTCATTGGAAACGACGTCCATACCTTGCTCTTAACAAAGACTTGGTTAGGTGACTGTTTCGCAATGAAGGACTTAGGCGAGGCCTCTTACATCTTGGGGATCAAGATATATAGAGACCGTGCCAAGCGGGTCTTGGGCTTAAGTCAAAGCACCTATATAGACAAAGTGCTGAGAAGATTCTCAATGCATAATTCAAAGAAAGGACTGCTGCCCATGCGTCATGGCATAAAGCTTAGCAAGCAGAAGTGTGCTGAAACACCTGCAGAGCTAGCAAGAATGAATGAGATCCCATATGCTTCGGCTATATGGTCCATAATGTATGCCATGATATGTACGTGACCGGATGTCTCGTTTGCCCTAAGCTGTACCAGTAGACATCAATCCAAACCCGGTGAGGAACATTGGATTATCGTAAAGGCGATTCTCAAATATTTGAGAAAAACCAAAGACGCTTTTCTTGTATACGGGGGAAGAAATGATGATCTAGTCGTCAAAGGATATGTCGACGCTAGTTTCCAGAAAGACCCCGATGACTTTAAGAGTCAGTTGGGATATGTGTTTATGTTGAACGGTGTAGCATTCAGCTGGAAAAGCAAGAAGCAGGACACCATTGCCGACTCTACAACCGAAGCTGAGTACATTGCTGTATCGGAAGCGGCAAAAGATGCTGTATGGATCAGGAGTTTCATGGTTGGGTTAGGTGTAATTCAAAACCTATCTAACCCAGTAGACTTATATTGTGACAACACCGGGGCCATTGCGTAAGCTATGGAACCCAGGGAACATGACTGATCCAAACATGTACTCAGGAAGTATCACATCATCCGCGACATTGTTGCTAGAGGTGACGTGAAGATCCACTACGCTGCATCTGATGATAACACAGCCGACCCCTTGGCCAAGGCTCTTCCACAAGCAAAACATGATAAACATGTTAGGTCAATGGGTATAGACTGGGACTTAGATTGGAACTAGGGTCAAGTGGGAGATTGATAGCATTTTGTGCCCTAGTCCAATTGCTAAAAGCCTGTAAATGTCTAAGTACATTATCATCGTTTGTAATATATATAAAACGGCTTTGTATTACTTATGTGTTGAAGTAATATGTTAAGCATGATCTGATTTATGACCACAAAAGTAGTAGAACCATAAATCTGTACGGATCACACTTAACGAGTCCCTGGTCAATATACGCTTCCATAGAAGAGACCAGTATGAGGATGGTTCTCAATGACGTAGTTCTACTTGTCATAGGGATGAGGGATCCCGGAATCATATCACAGATATCATGAGGTGATTGATATCGGACGACCCGTTTTGAATAGTGTTTTCATAGATTAAGCCATGAACATATTCAAATGTGATAGCTTGTCACGATATCCTTAGACCAAGGAGTCTTTGTGATCGCTATGTAATGTCCGTGCGGCTTTAACTTGCGCCTAACGCTTTCCGTAACAGGATTGCAATAACGGGCATGATTGGGTGGCGGAACGGGTTGCATGAGTGACACGAAAGACGGCTAAGGGATTTATCCCTCCTACTATGGTATGGGAAAGATATCCGTTGAAGGCCTTTTGATCGAGACTGACTGAGAGTAAGAGCATGGCCATGCCAGTTATACGGGTTATCAGTTCTTAGCCATCTCACATATCAAGTAACAATGATTGGTTAAACAAGGGTGATGACTCTATGCCTTGTGATCAATCGGGATATCTAGAGATAATAGGATAGTGATTTGAACGCACAAAGGTTAAATCGAATCATCGATCAATCTGAAAGTTGGGTAATCATAACGTCTTACTAGAGACCACTTATGATGGATCGGACAAGAGAGATCTTTTGTGCCGATCTGCCAACGGTGGCATGAGCCTGCTAAACTCCATGTCCCCTCCTGTCTCCGAAAATGATGACACCACCTCTCTACCAAATGCTCCAGAAGAATCTACTCAAGATGCCTCCACTGACGCTACTGAAGAAGAGACTGCCAGCTCCAGCAGCAGCTCTGTTTAATTTCATAAACTTGAACATCTTTATGAACACCTGAACATCTTTATTTTGTAATTTTTGTTGAACACTGTTTCACACTTACTCTCGACTGCTGATCGGGAGTATGTGTGAGTTAAGTTTTGGTTTATTTCTTATTACCCTGTGTGTTACAAATATTTGTTTAAATTTTGGCTCTTTTTGAGCCAGCAAGGGGGAGTAAGATAGATAAGATAGAGTAAGATAGAGACGACGGGAAGACACGACGACGCGAAGATGATACGCGTAGTGACACACACTATGCGCAAAAGAAGTTACGAGACGCGAAACGCAAACAAAGACTTAATGCTTGCCGATCGTGTGCATCAACGACAAATGCGACGCAGAATGCGAAGAAGAATGTTGTCCTTAAAAATAGCCAAAGGGGGAGATTGTAGTTACGACGGTTTTAGAGATTGGCTGATTTTTAAAGGGACTGAAGAACATGCTACAAAGAATATCGAAGATGTCGAAGCATCTTCTGCGACATCATGTGTAACATTGTTGACGGCGTCTCGACAAACATCCTGATCGACAGAAATCAGGAAAGTGCAGTTTCTGCAGAAAGGTCGAAGACGATTAGGAAATTCTAGAAACGACTTCAAATCTGGAAAGAAGAAAGACGGTGCTTAAGAGGAAAACCATCAGGGTTAGTACTCATCCTCGATTGCTATACAAGCTTAGGCTACCCCCTTAGCAATCGTGTGGTTCTTTATTTGTTTCCTAGCAACAATTTGCAAGGTTCTTAGACGTGAAGGCTTGCGGGCTGAGAAATTGCAGATCGAGCTAAGGACGTGAAGACTGCACGTAACCACCAAGTTCATTGATGAACTAAACCGATAGAGCAAGGCGATTGCTCGAAGAGTGAATCAAGACGGAGTCTTGGATTCAGGGGGAGACCCTGAGATAGATTGCACTGTAAGACGTAGCATGAAGTATAGATCTAGGGATGATCACAGGTACTTGTATGTTCTGATGAATTACTGATAAGTGAAATCTTTCCACTAGGCTGAGAGCCCCCAGACGTAGGTGACGTTGCACCGAACTGGGTAAACAATCTTCTTGTCATTGTTTATAGCTTTATATTTCTGTCCTGCGTTATCTACACAAGAAGTCATACACGGTGTTATAGCTTCATACGTAACATTGTGTGTGACATCTTGCACGACTAGACTGATAATAATTTCAATATCCGTTGAAGGCCTTTTGATCCAGAATGACTGAGAGTAAGAGCATGGCCATGCCAGTGATACGGGTTATTAGTTCTTAGCCATCTCACATATCAAGTAACAATGATTGGTTAAACAAGGGTGACGACTCTATGCTTTGTGATCAATCGGATATCTAGAGATAATAGGATAGTGACTTGAACGCACAAAGGTTAAATCGAATCATATATCAATCTGCACTTTGGGTAATCATAACGTCTTACTAGAGACCACTTATGATGGATCGGACAAGAGAGATCTTTTGTGCCGATCTGCCAACGGTGGCATGAGCTTGGAGGGTCACACACATTCAAGACGGATAACTTGAGACAAGGAAACTTTAACATTTCTTGAGGAGCAATACATGGACAAAACTGAAGGTTTTGGGCCATAGGTTCGGTATGAGAGAATAATTAGCGAATCGAGAAAACTGAGTTTTTTCGTCGATGTCACGTCAGACTTTGTTTGATAAGTAACGACAAAAAGGGTCGGGCGACTTTTGGACACGACACAAATCCACATGGGCGAGCCCATTGGTCTCGGCCCATGAGGTGACATGGCTGGCCCAACAAGGGCCCATTTTGGGCCCAATAAGCCCTACATGGCCGGCCACTTTGGTGGGCCAAAAGGTGGGGGCCACAACACACCATGCTTAGTTGGTGATTGTTGATTAAGAGGTGAGTGATTTAAGGGGTATGGATTAAACACCTTTAAGCCCATACCAATCACCTTTTGACTCATGCTTCTGAGATTAATGAAGTAGAGAAATACAAAATGAATTAATTACACAATTTCACTCTCACATCTCTCTCTCTCTCTCCTTGGCCGGCCACACTTGTGCTCTCCTCTCTTCTTGCTCTCTTGTTCTTCATTTAATTGTTCTAGTAGGCATTAAGTGAAGGATCTTGAAGATCATCCCCTTGGTGTGGACTTGCTCTAGAGAAGAAGATCACAAAGTTCTTCTTTATCGATTCAACAAAGACTTAAAGGTAATTTTCTTGTGAAATAGATTTTGCCTTGGGATTTAATGGTTCAATGTTCTTGGACAAGGTTAGATATGATTTGTTAAATTCTTCCGCTATCTCGATGTTAAAGAACGCTCCAAAACCCTACATATCCATTTGTCACTAGATATTCTTTTTGATCATAATGCATAGAGCCATCATCCTTAATTAATTAATTACTGTTTCTTGATATGTGAGATGACTGAAAATAATACCTTGTATCATCCGCATGGCCATGCATTTCATTTCAGTCATTCTCATCAAGTGGCCCAAACATATATCGTTCCCATACTGTAGTATGAGGGACGAATCCCTTAGCTGTCTTATGTATCATTCATGTAGCCCGTCCCTAAGACAATCATAGCAGTTATGGCTACCATGTTACAGATAGCGTTAGACGTATGACAAACTTAGATGTTGACTACATATTGATCACAAAGACTTCTTGGTCCAAGCTACAACAACTGAGTATGCTCATGACTACATCTATGCTGCATACTCAGGTCTGGTCGTCCAATATCATTTCCCAAATGATATCCATGATCTAACTCCGGTAATCTCATTACTAATGATCAGTAGAGCGTGATCATAAAGAGTCATCCTTATATTGGCCGCTTCTAGTGAAGCTTACTTGACCAGTGACCCGTTGAATGTGATCCGTGTGGAACTGTGGTTCTACTATCAGTGATGACACACTCGATGACATAGATCATATCACATTCAACATAGTATCACAACACAATGATAATATAATGCTGATTTATTATTGGAGGGATGATGTAACAATTACACATAAACTGAGATTGGCCTATGGCACAAATCCTACAAATACAACATTCAAGTCGAACTACTGAGATATATATGTAGAGCATTTGCTATTTGAAGTGGAATACGAATAAAATCATATCGTTGTTTATCTACTGATAAAATTATGATTTTACTACTATAATTGATTCAAAGGAAAAAACAGAATAATTATTTGGGACATGAACCTTATGAAATGATTTTTTTTAGATGGATTTACCGCAAGCAACATTACTGGCTGCCGAGTTACCAGAATGAGCTCCATCCTCACTTTCTCTAATCTTCTCCAAGCGAGCCATTATAATTTAGGATACCAAATGTTTGACTTTGAATAGCAGAAAATGAAAACAAATTAACAATCGAGAATAACACACACCTATAAATGGTTTTCGACTGAAACAAACTGAAATTGTGTAAGGGATGAAATCCGAGTTAGCCTCAATAACAAAAATTCCACGCTCAACGATATCTCAGGATGAAGAAAGGCTGAAATAAATACATAATTAATGGTCCAATTCGATTCTCTCGGTTAGGTCAACAGTTGCACGTCAGTATTGAGTAAAATGACACGAATACCCTTCCGTCAACTATAATTAACGCGACTCATTGTGCGTTAATACACTTGTCCCGCGGATCTGGGCCAGTGAGAAATTGACGTACATCCGGTGGGTTTGGTCAGTTTAGATAAAACCCAGAGTTTATATATATAGATATATATAGGGAAGGGGTTGGATGCTAACTAAATGTGTCGTGAGAACATGAGAACCATTAGACATTCACTTATTTTCGTTGAACATTCATATATTTTGAATGGCCTAAGTGTTTCCTTTGGACATTCATCTATTGCCGTTGGATATTCACTTTCATTGGATATCACCACTTTCATTGAACATTCACTTATTCCCATGGGTTCCATAGATTAATTTCATGCAGCGGAATGAATTAACCATGGGAATCAATGAAAAACATACGGATCTTATTGAGAAATTCAGCATACATGTAACCTTTTCAAATCTGAAAATCATAACTTTAATCGATTGAAAACACAAGTATAGTGTTTCTCTATCAAGTCCACACAAGCACGATAACCTTGGGAGGTTTTCTCACTATCTCTTGCTAATGAAAATTGTGAAAAGAGGACAAACAATAGTGGAGGAATTAAGAGAGGGAGGGTTGGATAATATGGGAGAAAGGGGGAGTGGTAAAAAAAATATTTTGTATTTATAAAAAATCTGATTTTGAATATCACATTAATAATTACACAATTTACCCATTTAATCTCACAATCAAAATTATGCCCCATTCATGATTTAAAACCCTAAATTGGCTTTAAGCCCATTTAGCCAAATCAAAATTAAAACCCATTTAATTGATATCTAGTTATGGTTTAGTTAAACCGATCCAATCTCCGTAATTCGATTTCTTCAACCGTCTGGTTAATAAACCTAGGCCTGAAATCAACCGAATCATTTTCAATTTGACTAAACTGAAAATAGGATTCTCCCAATTACTATCCATGCTTGTTTGTCACATATTTTACTTAAAGCGTGTGACCCTCGAGTCTCACAACCCGTTGGCAGACTGGTAAAATTACTATTTTACCCTTTCCATCATAACTGGTCTCTAGCAAGACATTATGATTACCCAACGTTCGTGATTATCGATTATTCGACTTAACCTGTTATCATACATGTCACTGTCCTTTTATCAAACCGATATCCAGATTGATCAATAAGCATAGAACCGTCACCCTAATTTATCAATCACTGTTTCTTGATATCAGAGATAACTGAAAACTGATACTAAGGTATCACTTGCACGGCCGTGCTATTCCTTCAGTCATACTCATCAAGTGGTCTAAACGGATATCTTTCTCATACCGGAGTATGAGTGATATATCCCTCAGACGACTTTGGAGTTCACAAATGCATTTAATATCCAAGCCAATCAAAGCCGTTATAGCCACCCTTTTACAGGTAACGTTAGAGTAGGTCACACTAAGGTATTCATTACACTGTGCACATAAAGACTCTTTAGTCTTAGGATATAATGACAAGCTACGATCTGTGAGTATCTCATGACTGGATCTATGTTGCTTACTCACAATCGGGTTGTCCGATATCATCGACCTGATGATATCTATGATATAACTCCCGCACATACTTTTCCATGATCTGTAGAGCATGATCACAAGGAGTTGGTCTCATACTGATCGCTTTTGTAGAACCTTAGCTGATCAGGGACTCATCGAATGCAATTTTTTCTGATCTACAGTTCTACTATAAGTGATTATACACATAATGATATACATCAAATTACATTCTCTTTGAACATATCCTTGATATGGGAAAGATATACGTTAAAGGCCTCTTGATCGAGAGTTACTGGTGTGGACTTGAAGATTATCCCCTTGGTGTGGACTTGCTCTAGAGAAGAAGATCACAAAGTTCTTCTTTATCGATTCAGCAAAGACTCAAAGGTAAATTTCTTGTGGAATAGATTTTGCCTTGGGATTTAATTGTTCAATGTTCTTGGACAAGGTTTGGAGTTGCTTTTTGTTAAATTCTTCCGCTATCTCCATGTTAAAGAACGCTCCAAAACCCTACAGTGGTATCAGAGGATGGTTAACCCTCTTAATCTTTGTCTTGTTGAACTTGTTTCGGTTTTATGATTATTTGCATGCCATATTTGTTGATAACATGTTTTTAATGCTTTTTGGGAAAATTGCATGAAAAATGTTACTTTTGGAAATTATATTGAATTTGAAATTTTTCGGAAATTATTGGATTTGTCGGGTCCGAGAAGAGACTCTCGGGGAGCCGGATCGGAGGTACCGGATGGAGGTCACCGGAGGCCGGGAATGGCCGGCGGTGACCGGGGCCGTCCCTCCTCTGGGCCGAGGCCGAGAGGAGAGGCAAGCTCGGTTTGGGTTTTCTAGGCGCAAACCGAGCCGTGGTGTTGGGCTCGGCCCAATGGGCTTGGCGCGACTTGGTTCGTGCACGTTGATGATGTCCGTGGATGAACTCGCGATCCAATATTCCGAAAACTTTTAAATTTGATCGGTTTCGATAAACCGTTTTTCAAAGAGGTCTAGTTTCAATAAACTCGACCAAGCAACTTGGCACAATTAAAACCGGAATAATTGCATATTATTTGATAACATGTTTGTGTGATAACATGTTGGATGATGTGATGAGATTTATGATGCATTAGTAGCCCATTAGATTTTATCGCTTTCACGGTTTGCACACCGTTCGTGTTAGTGTATAATTATTCTTTCATTCGAGCCCAAAAAGTGTAATTATTTTTTATCCGGTCTATTAACCGAGTATTAATTGTAATTACTACTCAAAGACGAGAAGGATGGAAAATCGAGCACAATGACGGTCTTGGAGGAAGTCCAAGAGCTAGTGGGAGCCCGATTGAGAAAGACGAGAAGATGTGGTGACTCGTAGAATCCTAAGATGGGCTATTGATGCATATTTAAACGCTTTATGTTTGCTTGCTTGAATTATTTAAATAATTATATGCTTGCATGCTTAGCTTATAAGTTTATAAGCCGTCACCTCACATGCAAAGATTAAAATCGATTTTAATTGTTTGCATGTTTAAAGCGTTGTGAACCATCATCGCACGTGTTGTGATGGATGAGAAGATTGTATATGATACAATTAGAATCGTCGCAACACGGGTTGTTGATGATGGGTTCGGAATTTTACCTGGATACTTTCGAATTATTAAACACAACCAAATCACAACATAATTTGAGTCAAGTGAGATGCCACCCAAATTTACACCCATGTAGAAACATTTTATCGGTGTCGTGCGCCTTAGCGGAGCATCGATGGAATGGGTTCTATATGGAAATGGTAAATTTTGTGGGATCTCGTGCGCCTTAGCGGAGTATCTGCACAAAGTTAACGCATTAGTGAAGATTGGTTGACTCGACCATGATTCTTGGCCTGAGGTCGAGCTGGGGCATCAGAAGAGTATGCCGTGGAGTTGTGCGCCTTAGCGTACTTCAATTGACAAATAAGGGATCTTGGTTTAAAGATTCTGAACCTTAAAATCGGATGGTTGGTGTTTAATTCGGATCTTCGTAAATTTATTCAACTTTTCTGAATAAATTTACTTTCTTCATGTAGAATTCGCTAGTAATTCAACAAACTCGTCTAATTTGTCGTTGAGGACTATACTTGAAATGTGTAAACTCAATGGGACAAATTATCTGGACTGGGACAGAAATTTACAAGTTGTGTTAAAGTTGGAACGCAGGGAGTACGTCCTTGACAAGGCTATCCCAGTGGAGCCAGCTGCCAATGAAACGATGGTCCTTAAGGATGCGTACCAGAAACACCGTAGCGACTCTATCGATGTTGCGTGTGTCATGCTGGGTTGCATGGAGGCGGACCTCCAGAAGCAGTTTATGGAGCTATCCCATGATCCGTTTGCAATGTTTGCACAGATCAAGGATATGTTCAAAGAGAAAGTACGTATTGAAAAATACACAGTTCTCTGAGAACTCATTGCCTGCAAGATGTCAGCAGGTAGCTCCGTAGGTCCACACATCCTACGTATGAAGGGACATCTCGATCATATGACTAGTCTCAGAATGACTATGGAGAAAGAGATGGCTGTGGATTTCATTATGCAATCCCTTTCTCATGCATATGGCGGGTTCGCCATGAACTATCATATGCATGACATGGACAAGATCGCATCGGAGTTGCACAGCATGTTGGTAACTGCCGAGAAGAGCATAAGAGGCAGTACGCCCAAAAGTGTTCTAATGGTCAAGAAGGGATCCGGCTTCAAAGCTGGTGGTGGTAAGGGCAAAGGCCTAATGCACCAGACAAGGAAGAACAGACGACCTTTCATCACTAAACCTTCCAGGCCCATGAAGGGAAATGGGAAGGCAAAACAGTCGGTCTGTTTCTACTGCCAAAAGCTTGGTCACTGGAAGAAAGATTGTCATCAACTGAAGGATGATTAGAGGAAGGGCGGTGGGGCCGCTACTTCGTCAGGTATTCCATTAGAGCTAAATCTTTCTACTATAAATGCTTGGGTACTAGACACTGGAGGTGAGTTTCATGTATGTGCGGATGTGCAGGTATTGCATAGTAGAAGAGATATGGGGTAAAACGAGGTGGACCTAAGAGTTGGGAACAACGTGAGAGTTACCGCAACTGCCATGGGTTCTGTTAACCTTTTTTTACCCAGTGGCCTTGTAATTGAAATTTCAGATGTGTTTTGCGCACTTGCTTTCAGCAGGAATATTGTATCAATATCTCTTCTTGAAAAAGAAGGTTATTATTTTGATATTAAGAACGGGTTTTTTAATATTATGGGCAACAACATGTTTTATGGAAATGCTCACACTGTTGGAGGTTTATACATATTAAATATGCAAAACTCGAGATCCAACATGCTCTATAATATAAATGCTAAGAGGTTTAAAACTAATGATTTTGACCAAAATCTAATCTGGCATTATCGTCTAGGTCACATGAATGAGAAACGCATCTTAACGCTTCATAAGCGCGGACTTCTAAGTCAATTGGAATTCCAAACAATTGATAGATGCGAAGCTTGTTTAATGGGCAACATGACTAAAGTGCCCTTCACTGGTTTAAGTCAGAGTGCATGTGATCTATTGGGTCTAATACATTCAGACGTATGTGGAACAATGAGTACACCAGCCAGAGGTGGTTTAGGCTACTTTATCACATTTACTGATGATTTCAGTAGATATGGTTATGTCTATCTCATGAGACATAAGTCCGAAGCATTTGATAAATTCAAGGAGTTTAGGACTGAAGTAGAAAACCAACTCGGAAAGAGTATCAAGGCACTCCGTTCTGATCGGGGTGGAGAATACTTATCCGAGGAGTTTCTTATTCATCTTACTGAAATTGGAATACTATCTCAGTGGACTCCGCCAGGAACACCGCAACTCAATGGTGTGTCCGAGCGAAGGAATCGGACATTGTTGGATATGGTTCGATCGATGTTAAGTCTTACTGATCTCCCGATCTCCTTCTGGGGTTACGCTCTGCAAACGGCCGCATTCATAATAAACAGGGCTCCGTCGAGAGTAGTGAAAGGAACGTTATTCGAGAAATGGTATGGGAAGGAACCCGTTTTGTCCTTCCTAAAAATCGAGGGTTGCGAGGCTTATGTAAATCGGTTGCTTGCAACCAAGCTCGAACCGAGATCTGATAAGTGCACTTTCGTCGGATATCCAAAAGAAACAAAAGGATACTACTTCTACAAACCAAGCGAAAATAAAGTTTTTGTTGCTCGAGGTGGGACATTCTTGGAAAAGGAATTTATTTCCAACACAGTCAGTGGGAGGGCTATTCATCTTGATGAAGTTCTAGATGAGATAGTCACTCGGGAACCACTGGTCGACCCATTAGAAGAAGTAGAGCCAGAAGTGGTCGTTGAGCCAGAACCAATAGCTACAGTTAATGAGGATGGTCCAAGGCTGTTTGAAAGGATAAGTCTGTAGGGTTTTGGAGCGTTCTAGATCGTCGAGATAGCGGAAGCATTAAAAGATAATCTACTCCAAACCTTGTCCAAGAACATTAAACCACTAAATCCCAAAGCAAAATCTATTCCACAAGATGTTTACCTTTAAGTCTTGTATGAATCAATAAAGAAGAACGTTCGGATCTTCTTCTCTAAAGCAAGTCCACACCAAGAGGATGATCTTGTTGATCCTTCACTTAATTGCCTACTAGAACAATTAAATGAAGAACAAGAGAGCAAGATGAAGAGGAGGAGAGGGGTGGCATTTGAATTCATCATCCAACTCACAAGTATGGGTTAAAAGTGATTGGTATGGGCTTAAAGGTGCTTTAACCCATACCCCTTAAATCACTCACCTCTTAATCCACAATCACCAACTAAGCATGGTGTTGTGTGGCCCCCACAATGGTCCCACCATGTGGGCCGGCCATATGGTCTTATTGGGCCCTTAATGGGCCGGCCTTGAGGCTTCATGGGCCGAGCCCAATGGGCCCTCCCGTGTTGTCTCATGCCGTGTCCAAAAGTTGCCCGACCCTTTTGTCATTACTTATCAAACAAAGTCCGACGCGATATCGACGAAAAACTCAATTTTTCTCGATTCGCTAATTATTCTCTCAAACCGAAACTATGGCACAAAACCTCCAGTTTTGTCCATATATAACTCCTCAAGAAACATCAATGTTTCCTTGTCTCAAGTTATCCGTCTTGTATGTGTGTAACCTCTAGGCTCATGCCACCGTTGGCAGATCGGCGCAAAAGATCGCTCTTGCCCGATCCATCATAAGTTGTCTCTAGTAAAACATTATGATTACCCAAGGTGCACGATGATCGATGATTCGACTTAACCTTTGTGCGTACAAATCACCATCCGGTTATCTCCAGATATCCCGATTGATCTCAAGGCATAGAGTCGTCTCCCTTGTTTAATCAATCATTGTTACTTGATATGCGAGATGGCTGAGAAATGATAACCCGTATCATTTGCATGGCCATGCTTTTTCTCTCAGTCAGTCTCCATCGAGAGGCCTTCTAACGGATATCTTTCCCAGACCGTAGTATGAGGGATAAATCCCTTAGCAGTCTTTCATGTCACTCATGCAACCCGTTCCGCCACCCAATCATGCCCTTTATAGCAATCCTTTTACAGAAAGCGTTTGGCGCAAGTTAAAGCCGTACGTTCATTGCATAGTGATCACAAAGACTCCTTGGTCTAAGGATGTCGTGACAAGCTATCACATTTGAATATGTTTATGGCTTAATCTATGAAAACACTATTCAAAGCGGGTCGTCCGATATCAATCACCTTATGATATCTATGATATGGTTCCAGGATCCCACATCCTTATGACAAGTAGAACTACGTCATTAAGAACCATCCTCATACTGGTTGCTTTTAGGGAAGCATAGGTTGACCAAGGACTCGTTAAGTGTGATCCGTACAGATTTATGGTTCTACTACTTTAGTGGTCATAAATCAGATCATGCTTAACATATTACTTCAACACATAAGTAATATAAAGCCGTTTATATTTATACATTATAAACGATGATATTTGTACATAGACGTTTACAGGCTAATACCAATTGGACTAGGGCACAAATGCTATCAAAGTCATGTACCTATCAGATACGGTTTCCTCGTAACTGGAGGTGATGATTTAGTGTTAGTGGACAATGATCCAGCTACCTTTCGAGAGGCTTTGGACGGAACCGACTCTAAGAAATGGCTGGAAGCCATGAGGGAATAAATGCAATCCATGTCCGATAATCAAGTGTGGGACTTGGGGAATCAAACCCCTGACGTAAAAGTCATTGGGTGTAAATGGATCTTTAAAATAAAGATAGACATGGATGGCAAACCTCAGACCTATAAAGCAAGACTGGTAGCAAAAGGTTATAGGCAAGTCCACGGAATTGACTATGAAGAGACCTTTTCACCAGTAGCTAGTGTCAAATATATCCGCATTCTACTTGTTGTAGCAGCGTATCATAACTATGAGATGTGGCAAATGGACGTCAAAACCGCCTTCCTCAATGGGAGGTTAGCTGAGGACGTTTATATGTCCTAGCCTGAGGGTTTTGAGGATCCTAAGAATAAGGGAAAGATTTGCAAGTTGCTCAATTCAATTTACGGTTTGAAGCAAGCATCTCGGAGTTGGAATCAACGTTTTGATGAAGTTGTGAAACAATTTGTCTTCATCAAGAACGATGATGAACCTTGCGTATATAAAAAGGCATATGGGAGCAAAGTAGTCTTCTTGGTGCTCTATGGTGATGACATACTGCTCATTGGAAACGACGTCCCTACCTTGCTCTTAACAAAGACCTAGTTAGGTGAGTGTTTCGCAATGAAGGTCTTAGGCGAGGCTTCTTACATATTGGGGATCAAGATATATAGAGACCGTGCTAAGCGGGTCTTGGGCTTAAGTCAAAGCACCTATATAGAAAAAGTGCTGAGAAGATTCTCAATGCATAATTCAAAGAAAGGGCTGCTGCCCATGCGTCATGGCATAAAGCTTAGCAAGAAGTAGTGTGCTGAGACACCTGCAGAGCTAGCAAGAATGAATGAGATCCCATATGCTTCGGCTATAGGGTCCATAATGTATGCCATGATATGTACGAGACCAGATGTCTCGTTTGCCCTGAGCTGTACCAGTAGACATCAATCCAAACCCGGTGAGGAACACTGGATTGTCGTCAAGGCGATTCTCAAATATTTGAGAAAAACCAAAGACGCTTT
This sequence comes from Geranium rotundifolium, assembly GCA_963920655.1. NCBI lineage: Eukaryota > Viridiplantae > Streptophyta > Magnoliopsida > Geraniales > Geraniaceae > Geranium > Geranium rotundifolium. The sequence goes on from OY987315.1 coordinate 16,374,765, forward strand.
TCTTATATACGGGGGAAGAAATGATGATCTAGTCATCAAAGGATATGTCGACGCTAGTTTCCAGACAGACCCCAATCACTTTAAGAGTCAGTTGGGATATGTGTTTACGTTGAACGATGGAGCATTCAGCTAGAAAAGCAAGGAGCAGGACACCATTGCCGACTCTACGACCGAAGCTGAGTATATTGCTGCATCAGAAGCGGCAAAAGAGGCTGTATGGATCAGGAGTTTCATGGCTGGGTTAGGTGTAATTCAAAACCCATCTAACCTAGTAGACTTATATTGTGACAACACCAGGGCCATTGCGCAAGCTAAGGAACCCAGGGCAAATGACAGATCCAAACATGTACTCAAGAAGTATCACATCATCCACGACATTGTTGTTAGAGGTGACGTGAAGATCCACTACGTTGCATCTGATGATAACACAGCCGACCCCTTGACCAAGGCTCTTCCTCAAGCGAAACATGATAAACATGTTAGGTCAATGGGTATAGATTGGGGCTTAGATTGGAACTAGGGGCAAGTGGGAGATTGATAGCATTTTTGTTCCCTAGTCCAATTGCTAGTAGTTTGTAAATGTGTATGTATATTTATCAACGTCTGTAATAAAAAAACGTCTTTGTATTACTTATGTGTTGAAGTAATATGTTAAGCATGAACTGATTTATGACCACTACAGTAGTAGAACCATAAATCTGTACGTAGCACACTTAACAAGTCCCTGATCAATATACGCTTCAATAGAAGCGACCAGTATGAGGATGGTTCTCAATGACGTAGTTCTACTTGTCATAGGGATGAGGGATCCGGGAATCATATCATAGATATCATGAGGTGATTGATATCGGATGACCCGCTTTGAATAGTGTTTCATAGATTAAGCCATGAACGTATTCAAATGCGATAGCTTGTCACGTTATCCTCAGATCAAGGAGTTTTTGTGATCGCTATGCAATGTACGTGCGGCTTGAACTTGCGCCTAACGCTTTCCGTAACAGGATTGCAATAACGGGCATGATTGGGTGGCGGAACGGATTGCATGAGTGACACGAAAGACGGTTAAGGGATTTATCACTCGTACTAAGGTATGGGAAAGATATCCATTAAAGGCCTCTTGATCGAGAGTGACTGAGAGAAAGAACATGGCCATGCTAGTGGTACGGGTTATCAGTTCTAAGCCATCTCACATATCAAGTAACAATGATTGATTAAACAAGGATGACGACTCTATACCTTGTGATCAATCGGGATATCTAGTGAAAATAGGATAGTGACTTGAACGCACAAAGGTTAAATCGAATCATCGATCATCATGCACATTGGGTAATCATAACGTCTTACTGGAGACCACATATGATGGATCGGACAAGGAAGATCTTTTGTGCCGATCTGCCAACGGTGGCATGAGCCTGGACGGTCACACACATTCAAGACGGATAACTTGAGACAAGGAAACCTGAAGGTTTTGGGCCATAGGTTCGGTATGAGAGAATAATTAGCGAATCGAGAAAACTAAGTTTCTTCGTCAATGTTGCGTCGGACTTTGTTTGATAAGTAACGACAAAAAGGGTCGGGCGACTTTTGGATACGACACGAAACCACATGGGCGAGCCCATTGGGCTTGGCCCATGAGGTGACATGGCCGGCCCAACAAGGGCCCATTTTGGGCCCAATAAGCCCTACATGGCCGGCCACTTTGGTGGGCCCAAAGGTGGGGGCCACAACACACCATGCTTAGTTGGTGATTGTTGATTAAAAGGTGAGTGAGTTAAGGGGTATGGGTAATGACACCTTTAAGCCCATACCAATCACCTTTTGACCCATGCTTATGAGATTGACGAAGTAGAGAAATAGAATGAGAATTAATAACACAAGACACTCTCACAATCTCTCTCTCTCTCTCTCTCTCTCTCCTTGGCCGACCACCCCTTGCTCTCCCTCTTCTTGCTCTCTTGTTCTTCATTTAATTGTTCTAGTAGGCATTAAGTGAAAGATCTTGAAGATTATCCCCTTGGTGTGGAATTGCTCTAGAGAAGAAGATCACAAAGTTCTTCTTTATCGATTCAACAAAGACTCAAAGGTGAATTTCTTGTGGAATAGATTTTGCCTTGGGATTTAATGGTTCAATGTTCTTGGACAAGGTTTGGAGTTGCTTTTTGATAAATGCTTCCGCTATCTTGATGTTAAAGAACGCTCCAAAACCCTACATTACATTGGACTAGGGCATAATCATAACAATCTCCCACTTGCCCCTAGTTCTAACCTAAGTTCTAATCTACCCCCATAGACTTAACATGTGCCTCATGCTTGGGTTGCGGTAAAGCCTTCGTCAAGGGATCAACAACGTTATCATTAGTCGGTACATAAGTAATCTCCACATCACCATTATCGATATACTCCCTGATAATGTGATACTATCTCTGTATGTGTTTAGTTCTGTTGTGGAATCTGGGCTCTTTAGCTAATGCTATGGCCCCCATGTTCTCACACTACAAGCTTACCGGATCAAACGCTCGCGGCAATACATCTAATCCGGTTAGAAAGCTTCTAACCCATACAGCTTCCTTAACTGCTTCTGCTGCTTCTATGTATTCAACCTCTGTTGTAGAATCGGCAGTTTTGGCTTCCTTGAAGCTCTTCCAACTGAATGCTCCACCATTTAGTACGAATACAAATCATGCCTGAGATTTGAAATCATCAGGATTTGTCTGAAAACTAGCATCAATATATCCTTTGACTACTAGTTCTCCATCCTTCCCACTATACACTAGGAATGCGTCCTTAGTTCTCCTAAGATATTTAAGGATACTCTTGATAGTAATCTAGTGCTCCTGGCCTAGGTGAGACTGATATCTGCTGGTACAGTTTAGTGCGAACGAGACGTCCGGTCTCGTGCATATCATGGCATACATGATGGATCCCACAACCGAAGCATATGGGATCTTACTCATCTTGCTCAGCTCATCAAGAGTCATAGGACTTTGTTGCTTGCTGAATTTAATGCCATGCCGCATGGGTATGTATGCCTTCTTAGAATCAAGCATTGAGAATCTTCTCAACATCTTATCTATGTAAGTGCTCTGACTTAGGCCCATTATTCTTTTGGGTTGATCTCTATAGATCTTGATGCCTAGAATGAAAGCAGCATCAATCTTCATCGAGAAGCATTTCCCTAACCAAGCTTTAACCTCAAGCAAGGTTGGGATGTCACTCCCGATGATCAATATGTCATTGACATATACCATTAGGAATACAATATTACTCCCACTCGCTTTCTTATATATGCAAAGTTCACTTTTTTTTTTGATAAAACCGAATTCCCTTACGGCTTCATCAAAACGAAGGTTCCAACTCCGTGAAACTTGCTTCAATCCATAAATGGATCTAAGCAGCTTACAAATATTTCAGGGACTCTCTGGATCAACAAAACCCTCAGGCTGTGTCATATACACATCCTCTTTTAAGTTCCCGTTAAGGAATGCGGTTTTGACATCCATCTGCCATATCTCAGAGTCGTAGTATGATGCTATGGCTAGAATGATCCGGATAGATTTGACCATAGCCACAGGTGAAAAAGTTTTGTCATAATCAATACCTTCAATCTGGCGATAACCTTTCGCAACCAATCTAGCTTTATAGGTCTCAGTTTTTCCATTCATGTCGGTCTTAATTTTATAGACCCATTTACAACCGATGAGTTTTATCCCAGGGGATTGATCCACCAAGCACCAGACTTGGTTGTCATACATGGATTTCATTTCCTCACTCATGGTGTTCTGCCATTTTTCGGAGTCTGGACTGGCCAAAGCTTGTCTGTAGGTTTCTGGATCATCATGATCCACTAATATCAAGTCATTTCCCCCAATGGCTAGAAAGTCATATCTGATGGGAACTTGACGAGAGCTCTCAGACCTTCTTGGACCCTCAAGAATAGGTGTAGGGATTGGTTCTTGATCAATGACCTCTTCTGGCTCATGTATTTCTACATCTGGCATAATGTGTTGTTCCGTATCTTCTTGAATTTCTTCAAGATGCACGACACTCCCACTAGCAATTTTGGAAATAAATTCCTTTTCCAAAAATACCCCTCCTCAAGCAACAAAAAATTTGTTCTCGTTGGGTTTGTAGAAATAGTACCACCTCGTTTCCTTGGGGTACCCCACAAAGACACACTTATCTGATTTGGGTTCAAGCTTATCGCCTAGCAAACGCCTGACGTAGGCTTCACATCCCCAAATCTTAAGGAAAGCTAATAAGGGTTTCTTCCCGTTCCATACTTCGTATGTAGTGCTTTCCACTACCTTTGTAGGAGCTTGATTCAAAATGAATGCGGCCGTCTCTAGGGGATAGCCCTAGAAGAAGATAGGGAGTTCAGCCTGACTCATCATTGACCGAACCATGTCAATGTCAAGCAAGGTCCGATTTCTCCGTTCGGATACACAATTCATCTGAGGTGTTCTAGGCGGAGTCAATTCAGAGAAGATCCCACACTCCTTTAAATGACTGTGAAATTCTTGGTGCAAGTACTCACCGCCTCGGTCAGATCGAAGCGCTTTTATACTTTTACCAAGCATGTTTTGTGCTTCGTTCTAGAACTTTCGTCCGACTTATGTCTCATAAGATAGACATACCCGTATCTACTGAAGTTATCAATAAATGTAACGAAGTAAAGAAAACCCCTTCTGGCCTGAGTGCTCATAGGTCCACACACATCGGAATGTATGAGACCTGATAAGTCATTAGCCCTTTCACCTAAACCGGCAAAAGGTGCCTTTGTCATTTTGCCCATAAGCCATGACTCGCATCTCTCAATTGAAGTGAATTCAAACGGACTTAGAAGTTCGCACTTGTGAAGTGTTGAGATGTGTTTCTGGCCTATATGGCCTAAACGGTAGTGTTGTATCACAATCTGGTTTACATCATCGGGTTTAACCCTTTTGTTACTTATGTTATAAATTGAGCTAGTGTCAATGTTTTGAATATTAAGAATATATAAACCACCAACCAACGATGCATTGCAGTAAAATATATTATTCTTAAAAATATTGAATATTCCATTATCAATAGAAAAACAATATCCTTCCTTGTCAAGCAAGGATACAGAAATAATACTCCCGCGAAATGTAGGTACACAATGAACATTGTTTAAAATTAAAACTAGCCCATTGGGCAAACTCAGACTAATGTTTCCTACTGCAGTTGTTAACATTTTGGTTGCCATCACCAACTCGTAGGTCCACCTCGCCCCTGCCCATGGATCTTCTACTTCACAGAGCCTACATATTAACACAAATGTGAGATTCTGCACCAGTATCTAGTACCCAAGAATCTGAAGTAGATAAACTGAAATTGAGCTCAATAACAAAAATACCTGATCTTGAAGATGTGGAAGATCCACTCTTCCTAAGAAAGTGCTTGTGTTTCTTACAATCCTTCTTCCAATGCCCCTGTCCTTGGCAATAGAAGTAGACGACACCCTTCTTAGGATTCTCAACAGCCTTTGGAGCTGCTGGACCCTTAGGTTGTCGAAGCTTCCCCGCTAGGTGCATAGGGGCCCTATCCTTGCGCAGGCTGGCTTTCTTGAAGCTCACTTGCTTGTTAACAATAAGAACCTTCTTGGACTTACCCTTCAGATTCTTTTACTAAGCTGGTTTTGTGCTTCGTTCTTGAACTCTTTGAACTTGTCAAAGGTTTCCGATTTATGTCTCATAAGATAAACATACCCATATCTACTAAAATCATCAGTAAATGTAACGAATTAGTGAAAACCTCTTTTGGCCTGAGTGCTCATAGGCCCATAAACATCGGAATGTATGAAACCCAGTAAGTCACTCGCCCTTTCACCTAAACCGGCAAAAGGTGGTTTTGTCATTTTGCCCATAAGGCATGACTCGCATCTCTCAATTGAAGTGAATTCAAACGGACTTAGAAGTCCACACTTGTGAGGTGTTGAGATGTGTTTATTGCCTATATGGCCCAAGCGGCAGTGCAATATCACAGGCTGGTTTAAATCAACGGATTTAACCCATTTTTACTTATATTATAAATCGAGCTAGTGTCAGTGTTTTGAATATCAAGAATATATAAACCACCAACTAACGATGCATTGCAGTAAAATATATTATTCTTAAAAATATTGAATATTCCATTATCAATAGAAAAACAATATCCTTCCTTGTCAAGCAAGGATACAGAAATAATACTCCCGCGAAATGTAGGTACACAATGAACATTGTTTAAAATTAAAACTAGCCCAATGGGCAAACTTAGACTAATGTTTCCTACTGCAGTTGTTAAGATTTTGATTGCCATCACCAACTCGTAGGTTCACCTCGCCCCTGCCCATGTCTCTTCTACTTCCCAGAGCCTACACATTAACACAAATGTGAGATTCTGCACCAGTATCTAATACCCAAGAATCTAAAGTAGATAAACTGAAATTGAGCTCAATAACAAAAATACCTGATCTTGAAGATGTGGAAGATCCACTCTTCCTAAGAAACTGCTTGTGTTTCTTACAATCCTTCTTCCAGTGCCCCTGTCCTTAGTAATAGAAGCAGATGACATCCTTCTTAGGATTCTCAACAGCCTTTTGAACTGCTGGACCCTTAGGTTGTCGAATCGTCCCTGCTAGGTGCATAGGGGTCTTATCCTTTCCCAGGCTGGCTTTCTTGAAGCTCACTTGCTTGTTGACCATAAGAACCTCCTTGGTCTTGCCCTTGAGATTCTTTTCAGCAATCACGAGCATACCATGAAGCTCGTGATTGCTGAAAAGAATCTCAAGGGTATGCTCATGATTGCTGAAAAGAATCTGAAGGGTAAGTCCAAGAAGGTTCTTATGGTTAACAAGCAAGTGAGCTTGAAGAAAGCCAGCCTGCGCAAGGATAAGGCCCCTATGCACCGAGCGGGGAAGCTTCGACAACCTTAGGGTCTAGCAGCTCCAAAGGCTGTTGAGAATCCTAAGAAGGGTGTCGTCTACTTCTATTGCCAAGGACAGGGGCACTGGAAGAAGGATTGTAAGAAACACAAACAGTTTCTTAGGAAGAGTGGATCTTCCACATCTTCAAGATCAGGTATATTTGTTATTGAGCTTAATTTCAATTTATCTACTTCAGATTCTTGGGTACTAGATACTGGTGCAGAATCTCACATTTGTGTTAATGTGTAGGCTCTAGGAAGTAGAAGAGACATGGGCAGGGGCGAGGTGTGATAGCATTTGTGCCGTAGTCCAATTGGTATTAGCCTGTAAACGTCTATGTACAAATATCATCGTTTGTGATGTATAAATATAAACGGCTTTATATTACTTATATGTTGAAGTAATATGTTAAGCATGATCTGATTTATGACCACTAAAGTAGTAGAACCATAAATCTGTACGGATCACACTTAACAAGTCCCTGGTCAACCTATGCTTCCTTGAAAGTGACCAGTATGAGGAATGGTTCTTAATGACGTAGTTCTACTTGTCATAAGGATGTGGGATCCTGGAACCATATCATAGATATCATGAGGTGATTGATATCGGACGACCCGCATTGAATAGTGTTTTCATAGATTAAGCCATAAACATATTCAAATGCGATAGCTCGTCACGACGTCCTTAGACCAAGGAGTCTTTGTGATCACTATGCAATGAACGTACGGCTTTAACTTGCGCCAAACGCTTTCTGTAAAAGGATTGCTATGAAGGGCATGATTGGGTGGCGGAACGGGTTGCATGAGTGACACGAAAGACGGCTAAGGGATTTATCCCTCATACTACGGTATGGGAAAGATATCCGTTAGAAGGCCTCTTGATGGAGACCGAATGAGAGAAAAGCATGGCCATGCAAAATGATACGGGTTATCATTTCTCAGTCATCTCGCATATCAAGTAACAATGATTGATTAAACAAGGGAGACGACTCTATGCCTTGTGATCAATCGGGATATCTAGAGATAAAAGGATGGTGACTTGTACGCACAAAGGTTAAGTCGAATCATCGATCATCATGCACCTTGGGTAATCATAATGTTTTACTAGAGACCACTTATGATGGATCGGGCAAGAGCAATTCTTGCGCCGATCTGCCAACGGTGGCATGAGCCTAGAGGGTCACACACATACAAGACGGATAACTTGAGACAAGGAAACATGGAAGTTTCTTAAGGAGAAGTATATGGACAAAACTGGAGGTTTTGTGCCATAGGTTCGGTTTGAGAGAATAATTAGCGAATCGAGAAAAATTGAGTTTTTCGTCGATATCGCGTCGGACTTTGTTTGATAAGTAGCGACAAAAGGGTCGGGAAACTTTTGGACGCGGCATGAGACAACACGGGAGGGCCCATTGGGCTCGGCCCATGAAGCCTCATGGCCGGCCCAATAAGGGCCCAATAAGGCCATATGGCCGGCCCACTTGGTGGGGCCAATGTGGGGGCCACACAACACCATGCTTAGTTGGTAGTTGTGGATTAAGAGGTGAGTGATTTAAGGGGTATGGGTTAAAGCTCCTTTAAGCCCATACCAATCACTTTTAACCCATACTTGTGAGTTGGATGATGAGATATATTGCAAGACATTATTTCATTAATTGATTAAGTCACAAAACTCACAAAAACCTCTCTTTCTCTCTCATTGTGGCCGGCCACCTTGGTGTTCTTCCTCCATCTTGCTCTCTTGTTCTTCATTTAATTGTTCTAGTAGGCAATTAAGTGAAGGATCTTGAAGATCATTCTCTTGGTGTGGACTTGCTTTAGAGAAGAAGATCCGAATGTTCTTCTTTATCGATTCAAACAAGACTTAAAGGTAAATATCTTGTGGAATAGATTTTGCTTTGGGATTTAATGGTTTAAATGTTCTTGGACAAGGTTTGGAGTAGATTATCTTTATTGCTTCCGCTATCTCGATGACGATCTAGAACGCTCCAAAACCCTACAGTGGTATCAGAGCGTTGGTTACCCTCTTAATCTTTGTCTTGTTGAATTTATTTCGGTTTTGTGATTATTTTCATGCCAAAAGTTGATAACATGATTTTAATGCTTTTTGGGATATTTGCATGAAATATGTTACTTTTGAAAAATATATTAAATTTGGAATTTTTCGGAAATTATTGGATTTGTCGGGTCCGAGAAGAGACTCTCGGGGAGCCGGATCGGAGGTACCGGACGGAGGTCACCGGAGGCCGGGGAGGCCGGCGGTGACCGGGCCCGTCCCCACTCTCGGCCGAGGCCGAGAGTGGCGGCAAGCCGGGTTTGGGCCTTCCAAGGCCCAAACCGGGCCGTGCATGGTTGGGCTCGGCCCAATGGGCCCTCGGCCCATTGGCTTGGCCCAACTTGGTTCGTGTGTGGTGTTTGATCCATTTCACGAACCCACGATCCAATATTTCGAAAACTTTCAAAATTTGATCGGTTTCGATAAACCGTTTTTCGAAAAGGTCTAGTTTCGATAAACCCGACCAAGCAACTTGGCAAAAGAAAAACCGGAATTATTGCATATTATTTGATAACATGTTTGTGTGATAACATGTTGGATGATGTGATGAAATGTATGATGCTTTAGTAGCCCATTAGATTTATCGCTTTCACGGTTTGCATACCGTTAGTGTTAGCGTGTAATTATTCTTTTATTCGAGCCCATAAAGTGTAATTATTTTTTATCCGGTCTACGAACCGAGTATTAATTGTAATTATTACTCAAAGACGAGAAGGATGGAAAATCGAGCACGATGACGGTCTTGGAGGAAGTCCAAGAGCTAGTGGGAGCCCGAATGAGAAAGACGAGAAGATGTGAAGACTCGTAGATTCCTAAGATTAGGATGGGCTATAAAATGCATATTTAACGCTTTATGGTTGCTTGCTTGAATCATTTAAATTAATTGCATGGTTGCATGATTAGTTTATAAGTTTATAAGCGATCACCTCACATGCAAAGATTAAAAACAAACTTTAATTGTTTGCATGTTTAAAGCGTTGTGAACTATCACCACACGGGTTGTGATGGATGAGTTCAAGTTTGAAACGTATTTTGCATGGGTTGCAAATGACGGATTCAAATGAAGATAGTATGTGATACAATTAGAAACATCACAACACGGGTTGTTGGTGACGGATTCGTAATTGTACCAAATACTTTCGAATTATTAAACACAACCAAATTACAAGTTAATTTGAGTCAAGTGAGATGCCACCCTAATTCACACCCATGTAGAAACATTTTATCGGTGTCGTGCGCCTTAGCGGAGCATCGATCGAATGGGTTCTAGATGGGAATGGTAAACTTTGTGGGATGTCGTGCGCCTTAGCGGAGCATCTGCACAAAGTTAACTCGTTAGTGAAAGTTGGTTGACTCAACCACGATTCTTGGCCTGAGGTCGAGCTGGGGCATCGGAAGGGTAAGCCGTGTGTTTTACACATACCCTGACTAAGAGTTACACGGGTTGTAATTGGACGGATGTCCTACCTAAATAAGTCAATTGGAGCGGTGCGCCTTAGCGCACTTCAAATGACGAATAAGGGATCTTGGTTTAAAGATTCTAATTTTAGAATCTAATGGTTGGTGTTTAATTCGGATCTTCGTAAATTTATTCAACTATTCTGATTAAATTTACTTTCTTCGTGTAGAAATGGCTAGTAATTCAACAAATTCGTCTAATTTGTCATTGAGGACTATACTCGAGAAGTGTAAACTCAACGGAACAAATTATCTAGACTGGGACAGAAATTTACGACTTGTATTAAAAATGGAACGCAGGGAGTACGTCCTTGATAAGGCTATCCCTGAGGAGCCAGCTGCCAACGCAACAAGGGTCGTTAAGGATGCGTACCAGAAACACCTTAGCGACTCTATCGACGTTGCGTGTGTCATGCTGGGCTGCATGGAGGCGGACCTCCAAAAGCAGTTTATGGAGCTATCCCATGATCCGTTTGCAATGTTTGCACAGATCAAGGATATGTTCAAGGAGAAAGTACGTATTGAAAAATACACTGTTCTCCGAGAACTCATAGCCTGCAAGATGTCAGCAGGCAGCTCCGTAGGTCCTCACGTCCTACAAATGAAGGGGCATTTTGACCATATGACTAGTATCGGTATGTCTATGGAAAAGGAAATGGCAGCGGATTTTATTCTGCAATCCCTTCCTCATGCATATGGTGGGTTCGTCATGAACTATCACATGCATGATATGGACAAGACCGCGTCGGAGTTGCACAGCATGCTAGTAACTGCCGAGAAGAGCATAAGGGGCAGTTCGTCCAAAAATGTCTTCATGGTCAAGAAGGGACCCAGCTTCAAAGCTGTTGGTGGCAAGGGTAAAGGCCCAAGACACCTGGCAGGGAAGAACAGACGACCATTTATTCCTAGACCTCACATGCCCGTACAAGGCAAAGGGAAGGCAAAGGAGTCGGTCTGTTTCTATTGTCAAAAGCCTGGTCATTGGAAGAAAGACTGTCAGCAGTTGAAGGAGGATCAGAAGAAGGGCGGTGGGGTCGCCACTTCATCAGGTATTCCATTAGAGCTATATCTTTCTACAATAAATACCTGGGTACTAGATACTGGAGCTGAGTCTCATATCTGTGCCGATGTGCAGGTGTTACACAGTAGAAGAGATGGTGGGGAAAGCGAGGTGGACCTAAGAGTTGGGAACAATACCAGAGTTGCCGCAACTGCCGTAGGTTCTGTGAACCTTGCTTTGCCCAGTGGGCTTGTAATTGAACTAAATGATGTTTTTTGCGTACCTGCTTTCAGCAGGAATATTATCTCAATTTCTCTTCTAGAGAAAGAAGGTTATTATTTCAATATTAAAAACGGGTTTTTTGATATTATGCGCAACAACATATATTATGGCAATGCTCACACTGTTGGAGGATTATACATATTGAATATGCAAAACTCGAAATCCAACATGCTCTATAATATAAATGCTAAAAGGTTTAAAACTAATGATTTAGACCAAACTCTAATCTGGCATTGTCGTCTGGGTCACATAAATGAGAAACGCATCTCAGCGCTTCATAAGCGCGGACTTCTAAGTCAATTCGAATTCCAAGCGATTGAAAGATGCGAAGCTTGTTTAATGGGCAAGATGACTAAAGCGCCCTTCACTGGTTTAGGTGAGAGGGCAGGTGACTTATTAGGTCTAATACATTCAGACGTATGTGGACCAATGAGTACGCATGCCAGAGGTGGTTTAGGCTACTTTATCACATTTACTGACGATTTCAGTAGATATGGTTATGTCTATCTCATGAGACATAAGTCCGAAGCTTTTGATAAATTCAAAGAGTTTAGGACTGAAGTAGAAAACCAACTCGGAAAGAGTATCAAGGCACTCCGTTCTGATCGGGGTGGAGAATACTTATCCGAGGAGTTTCTTAGTTATCTTACTGAAGGTGGAATACTATCTCAGTGGACTCCGCCAGGAACACCGCAACTTAATGGTGTGTCCGAACGGAGGAATCGGACATTGTTAGATATGGTTCGATCAATGTTAAGTCTCACTGATCTCCCGATCTCCTTCTGGGGTTATGCTCTGCAAACGGCCGCTTTCATAATAAACAGGGCTCCGTCGAAAGCAGTGGAAGGGACATCATTTGAAAAATGGTACGGGAAGGAACCCGTTTTGTCCTTCCTTAAAATCTGGGGTTGCGAGACTTATGTTAAAAGGTTGCTTGCAACCAAGCTCGAACCAAGATCAGATAAATGCACTTTCGTCGGATATCCAAAAGAAACAAAAGGATACTACTTCTATAAGCCGAGCGAAAATAAAGTTTTTGTCGCTCGAGGTGGGACGTTCTTGGAAAAAGAGTTCATTTCCAAGACAGTTAGTGGGAGGGCTATTCATCTAGATGAAGTTCTAGATGAGATGGTCACTCGGGAACCACGAGAGGACCCACTAGAAGAGGTAGAGCCAGAAGTGGTCATTGAGCAAGAACCAATAGCTGCAGTTAATGAGGACGGTCCGAGGCGCTCTGAAAGGATAAGTCATGCACCTGTCAGATACGGGTTCTTAGTAACTGAAGGTGATGGTTTAGTACTAGTGGACAATGATCCAGCTACCTTTCGAGAGGCTTTGGACGGAACCGACTCTGAGAAATGGCTGGACGCCATGAGGGAAGAAATGCAATCCATGTCAGATAATCAAGTGTGGGACTTGGTAGATCATACCCCTGATGTTAAGGTCATAGGGTGTAAATGGATCTTTAAAATAAAGATTGACATGGATGGCAAACCTCAGACCTATAAAGCGAGACTGGTAGCAAAAGGTTATAGACAAATCCACGGAATTGACTATGAAGAGACCTTTTCTCCAGTAGCTATGGTGAAATCTATCCGCATTCTTCTTGCCATAGCAGCGTATCACAACTATGAGATATGGCAAATGGATGTCAAAACCGCCTTCCTCAACGGGAGGTTAGCTGAGGACGTTTATATGTCTCAGCCTGAGGGTTTTGAGGATCCAAAGAATAAGGGAAAGATTTGCAAGTTGCTCAAATCAATCTATGGTTTGAAGCAAGCATCTCGGAGTTGGAATCAGCGTTTTGATGAAGTAGTAAAACAGTTTGGCTTCGTCAAGAACGATGATGAACCCTGTGTGTATAAAAAGGCAAGTGGGAGCAATATAATCTTTTTAGTGCTTTATGTTGATGACATACTGCTCATTGGTAACGACGTCCCTACCTTGCTCTTAACGAAGACTTGGTTAGGTGAGTGTTTCTCAATGAAGGACTTAGGCGAGGCCTCTTACATCTTGGGAATCAAGATATATAGAGACCGTGCCAAGCGGGTCTTGGGCTTAAGTCAAAGCACTTATATAGACAAGGTGTTGAGACGATTCTCAATGCAAGATTCAAAGAAAGGATTGCTGCCCATGCGTCATGGCATAAAGCTTAGCAAGAAGCAGGGTGCTGAGACACCTGCAGAGCTAGCAAGAATGAATGAGATCCCATATGCTTCGGCTATAGGGTCCATAATGTATGCCATGATATGCACGAGACCGGATGTCTCGTTTGCCCTAAGCTGTACCAGTAGACATCAATCCAAACCCGGTGAGGCACACTGGATTGCTGTCAAGGCGATTCTCAAATATTTGAGAAAAACCAAGGACGCTTTTCTTGTATACGGGGGCAGAAATGATGATCTCGTCGTCAAAGGATATGTCGACGCTAGTTTTCAGACAGACCCCGATGACTTTAAGAGTCAGTTGGGATATGTGTTTATGTTGAACGGTGGAGCATTCAGCTGGAAAAGCAAGAAGCAGGATACCATTGCCGACTCTACAACGGAAGCTGAGTACATTGCCGCATGTGAGGCGGCAAAAGAGGCTGTATGGATCAGGAGTTTCATGGCTGGGTTAGGTGTAATTAAAAACCCGTCTAACCCAGTAGACTTATATTGTGACAACACCGGGGCTATTGCGCAAGCTAAAGAACCCAGGGCACATAACAGATCCAAACATGTACTCAGAAAGTATCACATCATCCGCGACATAATTGCTAGAGGTGACGTGAAGATCCAATACGTTGCAACTGATGATAACACAGCCGACCCATTGACCAAGGCTCTTCCTCAAGATAAACATGAAAAACATGTTAGGTCAATGGGTATAGACTGGGACTTAGATTGGAGCTAAGGGCAAGTGGGAGATTGATAGCATTTGTGCCGTAGTCCAATTGGTATTAGCCTGTAAACGTCTATGTACAAATATCATCGTTTGTGATGTATAAATATAAACGGCTTTATATTACTTATATGTTGAAGTAATATGTTAAGCATGATCTGATTTATGACCACTAAAGTAGTAGAACCATAAATCTGTACGGATCACACTTAACAAGTCCCTGGTCAACCTATGCTTCCTTGAAAGTGACCAGTATGAGGAATGGTTCTTAATGACGTAGTTCTACTTGTCATAAGGATGTGGGATCCTGGAACCATATCATAGATATCATGAGGTGATTGATATCGGACGACCCGCATTGAATAGTGTTTTCATAGATTAAGCCATAAACATATTCAAATGCGATAGCTCGTCACGACGTCCTTAGACCAAGGAGTCTTTGTGATCACTATGCAATGAACGTACGGCTTTAACTTGCGCCAAACGCTTTCTGTAAAAGGATTGCTATGAAGGGCATGATTGGGTGGCGGAACGGGTTGCATGAGTGACACGAAAGACGGCTAAGGGATTTATCCCTCATACTACGGTATGGGAAAGATATCCGTTAGAAGGCCTCTTGATGGAGACCGAATGAGAGAAAAGCATGGCCATGCAAAATGATACGGGTTATCATTTCTCAGTCATCTCGCATATCAAGTAACAATGATTGATTAAACAAGGGAGACGACTCTATGCCTTGTGATCAATCGGGATATCTAGAGATAAAAGGATGGTGACTTGTACGCACAAAGGTTAAGTCGAATCATCGATCATCATGCACCTTGGGTAATCATAATGTTTTACTAGAGACCACTTATGATGGATCGGGCAAGAGCAATTCTTGCGCCGATCTGCCAACGGTGGCATGAGCCTAGAGGGTCACACACATACAAGACGGATAACTTGAGACAAGGAAACATGGAAGTTTCTTAAGGAGAAGTATATGGACAAAACTTGAGGTTTTGTGCCATAGGTTCGGTTTGAGAGAATAATTAGCGAATCGAGAAAAATTGAGTTTTTCGTCGATATCGCGTCGGACTTTGTTTGATAAGTAGCGACAAAAGGGTCGGGAAACTTTTGGACGCGGCATGAGACAACACGGGAGGGCCCATTGGGCTCGGCCCATGAAGCCTCATGGCCGGCCCAATAAGGGCCCAATAAGGCCATATGGCCGGCCCACTTGGTGGGGCCAATGTGGGGGCCACACAACACCATGCTTAGTTGGTAGTTGTGGATTAAGAGGTGAGTGATTTAAGGGGTATGGGTTAAAGCTCCTTTAAGCCCATACCAATCACTTTTAACCCATACTTGTGAGTTGGATGATGAGATATATTGCAAGACATTATTTCATTAATTGATTAAGTCACAAAACTCACAAAAACCTCTCTTTCTCTCTCATTGTGGCCGGCCACCTTGGTGTTCTTCCTCCATCTTGCTCTCTTGTTCTTCATTTAATTGTTCTAGTAGGCAATTAAGTGAAGGATCTTGAAGATCATTCTCTTGGTGTGGACTTGCTTTAGAGAAGAAGATCCGAATGTTCTTCTTTATCGATTCAAACAAGACTTAAAGGTAAATATCTTGTGGAATAGATTTTGCTTTGGGATTTAATGGTTTAAATGTTCTTGGACAAGGTTTGGAGTAGATTATCTTTATTGCTTCCGCTATCTCGATGACGATCTAGAACGCTCCAAAACCCTACAAGGTGGACCTACGAGTTGGTGATGGCAATCAAAATCTTAACAACTGCAGTAGGAAACATTAGTCTCAGTTTGCACAATGGGCTAGTTTTAATTTTAAACAATGTTCATTGTGTACCTACATTTCGCGGGAGTATTATTTCTGTATCCTTGCTTGACAAGGAAGGATATTGTTTTTCTATTGATAATGGAATATTCAATATTTTTAAGAATAATATATTTTACTGCAATGCATCGTTGGTTGGTGGTTTATATATTCTTGATATTCAAAACACTGACACTAGTTCGATTTATAATATAAGTAAAAAAAGGGTTAAATCCGTTGATTTAAACCAGCCTGTGATATTGCACTGCCGCTTAGGCCATATAGGCAATAAA
Source organism: Geranium rotundifolium (assembly GCA_963920655.1). NCBI lineage: Eukaryota > Viridiplantae > Streptophyta > Magnoliopsida > Geraniales > Geraniaceae > Geranium > Geranium rotundifolium. The sequence goes on from OY987315.1 coordinate 16,391,479, forward strand.
CGCATCTCAACACCTCACAAGTGTGGACTTCTAAGTCCGTTTGAATTCACTTCAATTGAGAGATGCGAGTCATGCCTTATGGGCAAAATGACAAAACCACCTTTTGCCGGTTTAGGTGAAAGGGCGAGTGACTTACTGGGTTTCATACATTCCGATGTTTATGGGCCTATGAGCACTCAGGCCAGAAGAGGTTTTCACTAATTCGTTACATTTACTGATGATTTTAGTAGATATGGGTATGTTTATCTTATGAGACATAAATCGGAAACCTTTGACAAGTTCAAAGAGTTCAAGAACGAAGCACAAAACCAGCTTAGTAAAAGAATCTGAAGGGTAAGTCCAAGAAGGTTCTTATTGTTAACAAGCAAGTGAGCTTCAAGAAAGCCAGCCTGCGCAAGGATAAGGCCCCTATGCACCTAGCGGGGAAGCTCCTTTTGGTGCTACGCCATAGAGACGACCAAATTCATATTAAATCGGGCTCCTACAAAGGCAGTGGAAAGCACTCCGTACGAAGTATGGAACGGGAAGAAACCCTTATTAGCTTTCCTTAAGATTTGGGGGATGTGAAGCTTACGTCAAGCGTCTGCTAGGCGATAAGCTCGAACCCAAATCAGATAAATGTGTCTTTGTGGGTTACCCCAAAGAAACAAGGGGGTACTATTTCTGCAAACCCAGGGAGAACAAAGTTTTTGTTGCTCAAGGAGGGGTATTTTTGGAAAATGAATTTATTTCCAAAAGTGCTAGTGGGAGTGTCGTGCATGTTGAAGAAATTCAAGAAGATATGGAACACCCCACTATGCCGGATGTAGAAATACAGGAGCCAAAAGAGGTCATTGATCAAGAACCAATCCCCACACCTATTCCAGATGGTCCAAGAAGGTCTGAGAGATCTCGTCAAGCTCCTATCAGATATGGCTTTCTAGCCACTGAAGGAAATGACTTGATGTTGGTGGATCAGAATGATCTAGAAACCTACAGATAAGCTTTGGCCAGTCCAGACTCCGAAAAATGGCAGAACACCATGAATGAGGAAATGAAATCCATGTCCGACAACCTAGTGTGGTGCTTGGTGGATCAAACCCCTGGGATAAAACCAATCGGTTGTAAATGGGTCTATAAACTTAAGACCGACATGGATGGAAAACCTCAGACCTATAAAGGTAGACTGGTTGCGAAAGGTTATCGCCAGATCGAAGGTATCGATTATGACGAGTCTTTTTCACCTGTGGCTATGGTCAAATCTATCCGAATCACTCTAGCCATAGCAGCATACTACGACTATGAGATATGGTAGATTGATGTCAAAACCGCCTTCCTTAACGGGAACTTAAAAGAGGATGTGTATGTGACACAACCCGAGGGTTTTGTTGATCTAGAGAATCCTAGAAAGATTTGTGAGCTGCTTAGATCCATTTATGGAATAAAGCAACCTTTACGGAGTATGAACCTTCATTTTGAACCTTCATTATCAAAAACGAAAGTGAACCTTGCATATATAAGAAAGCAAGTGGGAGTAAAATTGTATTCTTAGTGCTATATGTCGATGACATACTGATTGTCGGGAATGACATCCCAACCTTACTTGAGATTAAAGCTTGGTTAGGGAAATGCTTCTCGACGAAGGACTTAGGTGATGCTGCTTTCATTCTGGGTATCAAGATCTAGAGAGATCGACCCAAAAGAATATTGGGCCTAAGTCAGAGGACTTATATAGATAAGGTGTTGAGAAGATTCTCAATGCTTGATTCTAAGAAGGGATACATACCCATGCGGCATGGCATTAAGCTCAGCAAACAACAGAGTCCTAAGACTCCTGATGAGCTAAGCAAAATGAGTAAGATCCCATATGCTTCGGCTGTGGGATACATCATGTATGCCATGATTTGCAAGAGACTAGACATCTCGTTCACATCAAGTTGTGCTAGCAGATATCAATCTAACTCAGACCAGGAGCACTGGATTGCTGTCAAGAGTATCCTTAAATATCTAAGGAGAATTAAAGACGCATTCCTAGTGTATGGTGGGAAGGATGGAGAACTAGCAGTCAAAGGATATGTTGATGCTAGTTTTAAGAAATATTCTGATGATTTCAAATCACATGCAGGATTTGTATTCGTGTTAAATGGCAGATCACTCAGCTGGAAAAACTTCAAGGAAGCCACAACTGCCGATTCTACAACAGAGGCTGAATACATAGCAGCAGCAGAAGCAGCTAAGGAAGCCGTATGGGTTAGAAGCGTTCTAACCGGATTAGATGTAATGTCGCGAGCGTCTAATCCGGTAAACTTGTTGTGTGACTACACGGGGGCCATAGCATTAGCTGAAGAGCCCAGATTCCACAACAAAACTAAACGCATACAGAGGAAGTATCACATTATCAGAGAATATATCGATAACGGTGATGTGGAGATTACTTATGTACCGGCTTATGACAACGTTGTTGATCCCTTGACAAAGGCTTTACCGCAGCCCCAGCATGAGGCGCACGTGAAGTCTATGGGGGTAGATTGGAACTTAGGTTAGACCTAGTCCAATGTTATTCCTTAATCTATATTGTAACGGAAATCATTCTTCTACATAATAAAAGGCATAATATTACTAATGTGTTGTAGTAATATATCTAATGTGATTTGATCTATGTCATAATGTGTGTAACTACTTATAGTAGAACCATAGATCAGAAAGAATTGCATTCGATAAATCCCTAATAAGCTAAGCTTCTTCTGAAGCGATCAGTGTGAGATTAACTCCTTGTGATCATGCTCTACTGATCATGGCAAAGTGCGTGCCGGAGTTATATCATAGATACCATCTCATAGCATTTGTGCCCTAAGTTCCAATTGAAATAGTCTGTAAATGTATGTAATAGTTTATCATCGTTTGCAATGATTAAAACCGGCTTTATATTACTTATGTGTTGAAGTAATATGTTAAAGTATGATCTGATCTATGACCACTAAAGTAGTAGAACCATAGATCTGTACGGATCAAAGTTAACGGTCCCTGGTCAAATATGCTTTAAAAGAAGCAACCAGTACGAGGATGATTCTTTATGATATAGTTCTACTCGTCATTGGGATGCGAGATCCCAGAATCATATCATAGATATCATAAGGGGTTTGATATCGGACGACCCGACCTGAATAGTGTTGCATAGATACATTCATGAACATATTCATTGTCGTAGCTTGTCATTATATCTTTAGACCGAGGAGTCTTTGTGATCGCTATGCAATTAACGTCCGGCTTTGACTTGCGCCTAACACTATCCGTAACAGGATAGCAATAACGGGCATGATTGGGTAGGGGACGGATTGCATGAGTGACACGAAAGACGGCTAAGGGATTTATACTTCATACTGCGTTAAGAGAATGATATCCGTTTAGGCCACTTGATCGAGAGTGACTGAAAGAAAGTGCATGGCCGTGCTAGTGCTACAGGTTATAGGTTTTTAGTCATCTCACATATCAAGAAACATGATTGATCAAAATAAGGATGACGACTCTATGCCTTATGATCAATCGGATATCTAGCGATAAAAGGTTAATGACTTGGACGACAGACAGGTTAAGTCGATTAGTTCGACTATAATGCACATTAGGTAATCATAATGGTATACTAGAGGTCATTAATGGTGGATCGGGTAAAATGAGGTTTTATGCCGATCTACCAATGTGGCATGAGCCTAAAAGGGTCACACACCAAGGATATGGTTTTCGGGAGATAAGGAAATGTCAGCATTTATTGAGACACGAGACATGGCCAAAACTGGGCGTTTTGGGCCGTGGGCCCGTGTAAGTGAGAATGGTTTGCGAATCGAGAAAAAAGGAATTTTTCTTCGATGTCGCATCGGACTTTGTTTGATAAGTTCGGAAAAGTGTTCGAATAATATTTGGACTCGGCACGGGACCACATGGCTGAAGCAATTAGGCTTCGGCCCATGAGGCCCAAATATGGCCGGCCCATTTAGGCCCATTTTATGGCTTGGCCCATTAAGTGCCCAAAACAATGGTTTGGTGTTATGGATTAGGATGATGAGATGGAGTTGGTGGTGAGCCCATACCCCTCATCATTTCATCATCATCACCATCACCATCTATAATATTCATTCTTACCACAACACATTCTATTCATTTTCTTCTTTCCTCATGGAGATGGCCATAGCTCCTCCTCCCTCTCTCCATCACTTTTGTTCTACACACCAAATTCTTGTAGATTTTTGTGTGTATGAATCTCTAGCAAGAACTACGTGGCTTTGATTCCTCGGGGAGGATACGTAGGCGCCTTCAAAGAGGTTCAAGCCCATTCTTCCCATTCATGACGTTCTTGGTGTTTTCTTGGTGATCCAAGCAAGAATTGAGAAACTGTCTAGATTGTCCAGTTCCGGCGACCTCTATTGCGTGACCCATAGCCGGTTCGTCCGAGCTCATATCGACCTGAAACTGGCGGCGTTAGAAAGATGAGTGAAAGGGCTACAAATTTCATGAAATACCGATTTTCCAAAAGAGCTGGTTTGGGAGATACATGGCCGAGAAGTTGACCGCTCCGCAGAGTCTGTCCAGCCAGATGGGAAAAATGTTTTAATCTAGACGGAGGTCTTTTCGTCCGAACTGGGTTCGGAGCAAAACACAAAAGATGTAGAGAATTGGCTGAGGTTTAATCTCCAAAAAGAATCAAAGTAATTAAAGATCTGTAGCTCGAGATATGGAGCTTCAAAGTCTCGATTTTCTGCTGGGCAGATTCTGGTAAAACACGAAAGCTTGATTTCCTGAAGATCTAACTTGGTAGTCAATCTTGCGCAGGTTCGGGGTGGTTTATAGGTTGCTTCCGCTGCCATGAACGTGATTAGGATGCCCCGAAACCCAACAGTGGTATCAGAGCCGGTCTACTACTACGAGATCCTTGTATGTTATTTTGGTTTTTCCGATGTTTAACATGCCCTTGTGTTTCCATTATTTATTTTTCGTATATTGGTTTAATTAAGCCATGAAAAATATGTAATTTTGGAAAATATGTTAAATTTGGATTTTTTCAAAAATTATTGAATTTGTCAGGTCCAAGATGGGACTCTCGGGGAGCCGAATTGGAGGTACCGAACGGAGATCACCGGAGGCCGGCGGTGACCGGGGCCGTCCCTGCCCTGGCCGAGGCCGAGGGTGGCGGCAAGCCCGGTTTGGGTTTTCCAAACCCCAAACCGGGCCGTGAATTTGGGCTCGGCCCAAATGGGCTTCGGCCAATTAGGCTTCGGCCCAAATATGTTTGTACACGATGTTTGATCCGTGGCACGAACCCGCAATCCAATATTTTAAAAAAAATTTCAAATTTGATCGGTTTCGATAAACCGTTTTTCGAAAAAGTCTAGTTTCGATAAACCCGACCAAGCAACTTGGCAAAGTTAAAACCGGAAAATTGCATCTTGTTTGATAACATGTTTGTGTGATAACATGTTTGATGATGTGATGAAATGTATGATGCATTAGTAGCCCATAAGAATTTTATGGCTTTCACGGTTTGCACACCGTTAATGTTAGCGTGTAATTATTCTTTTATTCAAGCCGTTAAAAGTGTAATTATTTTTTATCCAAGAGCTTGGGAGCACGAATGGGGATGACTAGAAGATGTTATGTCTCGTAGACTGTTAAGGTTAGGATGGGGTATTGATGCATATATAAACGCTTTAAATGCATGCTTGAATTATTAGATGATAATTTGTATGCTAGTATGCTTAGCTTATGAGATTAGAAGCCATCACCTCACATGCAAAGATTAAAAACTGTTTTTATTTATTTGCATGTTTAAGGCGTTGTGAACCATCATCGCACGGGTTGTGATGGATGGGTTCATTTTTAACCGTGTTTGCACGGGTTGCAAATGACGGCTTTAAAAGAAGATAGTATATGATACAATTAGAAACGTCACAATATGGGTTGTTAATGACGGGTTCGTAATTGTACCAAAATACTTTCGAGTTATTAAACACAACCAAATCACAACATAATTTGAGTCATGTGAGATGCCACCCAAATTCACACCTATGTAGAAACATTCTCTCGGTGTCGTGCGCCTTAGCGGAGCATCGATAGAATGGGTTCTATATGGAATGGTCAACCTTGTGGGATGTCGTGCGCCTTAGCGGAGCATCTGCACAAAACTGATGCATATGTGAAGGTTAGTTGACTCAACCACGATTCTCGGCCTGAGGTCGAGGTGGGGCATTAGAAGGGTAAGCCGTGTGCTTTTGCACATACCCTGACCAAGAATTACATAGGTTGTAATTGGATGAACGTCCTACCCAAATGGGTCAGTTGGAGCGGTGCGCATTAGCGTACTTTAATTGAAAAATCAGGGATCTTGATTTAAAGATTCTAAACCTTAGAATCGAATGGTTGGTGTTTGATTCGGATCTTCATAAATTTATTCATCATTTCTGATTAAATTTACTTACTTCGTGTAGAAAATGGCTGGTATTTCAAAAAAATCGTCTAATTTGTCATTGAGGGCTATACTTGGTAAGTTTAAGCTCAATGGAACAAATTATCTAGACTGGGACAGAAATTTACGACTTGTGTTAAAGTTGGAACGCAGGGAGTACGTCCTTGACCAGGCTATCCCTGGGGAACCAACACTTAACGCCATAAGGGTCGTTAAGGATGCATTTAGGAAGCACATTAGCGATTCTGGGAATGTGGCGTATGTGATGTTGGGATGCTTGGAGGGAGACCTCCAAAAGCATTTTATGGAACTATTCGAGGACCCTTGTGCTATGATGGCGCAAATAAGGGTTATGTTCAAGGAGAAGGCTCGGATCGAAATATTCGAAATTCTCAAAGAACTCCTCTCCTGCAAAATGTCAGCAGGCGGCTCTGTTAGTCCTCACGTCCTAAAGTTGAAGGGACATCTCAAACACCTGACAAGACCGAGTCTTGGGATGGGACAGGAGATGGCATTGTAGACTTCGTTCTGCAATCCCTTCCTCGTGATTATATTGGGTTCTTTATGAACTATAATATGCATAATTTGGAATAGATCATCTCAGAGTTGCAATGAAAGCATGTAACGGCTATGAAGAACGTCAAGCTTATACCAAGGGATGTTCTAATGGTCAGAAAGGGATCTAGCATCAAAGCTGGAGGTGAAAAGGATAAAGCCCCTATGCATGCGTCGGTAAAGATGAGACTGGCTCGGGTTCCTAAACCTCCTAAAGTCAGGTAGGCTACATTACTCTTGTTTTGGCCAGTAGAATTGTATTAGTACTTCATAATGCGTATTACATAATTTTGTAAGTTCTAATAAAGTAAGTGGTTTACACATATTGAGTATGAAAACTTAAGCTCATAATATAACGTTATCACTAAGAGGTTTAAATCCGATGATTTAAACCAAGCTCTAATATGGCACTGTCATTTGGGTTGCATAAATGAGAAAGTGCATTTCAGTGCGGACTTCTAAGTCCATTCGAATTCCATTCGGGGAAAATGTCCGAGGCATGTTTGATAGGCAAAATGACTAGAGCGCCCTTCATCGGGAGAGGTGAAAGGGAGGGTGACCTATTGGGCCTGATACAACAGAAATGTGTATGGGCCGATGAGTTCACTTGCTTGGAGTGGTTTTTGCTACTTCATATGCCTTACTGTTTATTACAGTAGACTTGATAATGTCTATTCAATAAGAAATAATTTGGATGCTTTTGATAAATTCAAAGAGCTTAAGACCTAAGTACAAAATCAACTCGGGAAAAGTATTAAAACCCTTCATGTCGGATCAAGCTGGAGATTACTTGTCCATAGAGTTTCATGATCATCTTGTGAGAAGTGGGATATTATCAGAGTTACTCTGATCTCCCAAACTCATTCTAGGGTTATGCTCTAGAAACAGCCGCATTCATTTTGAAACAGGCTCTGACAAAAATAGTGGGAGGAATGTACATCTTGATGGTATTCGGGATGGTACAATTTCTCAAGAACCACTGGACAACCCTGTAGAAGTGTTTGAGCCAGGGACTTGTTAAGTGTGATCCGTACAGATTTATGGTTCTACTACTTTAGTGGTCATAAATCAGATCATGCTTAACATATTACTTCAACACATAAGTAATATAAAGCCGTTTATATTTATACATCACAAACGATGATATTTGTACATAGACGTTTACAGGCTAATACCAATTGGACTAGGGCACAAATGCTATCAGTCCAAGAGCTAGTGGGAGCCCGAATGAGAAAGACGAGAAGATGTGAAGACTCGTAGAATCCTAAGATTAGGATGGGCTATAAAATGCATATTTAACGTTTTATGAATGCTTGCTTGAATTATTTAATTAATAACATGCTTGCATGATTAGCTTATAAGTTTATAAGCCATCACCTCACATGCAAAGATTAAAATCAATTTTAATTGTTTGCATGTTTAAAGCGTTGTGAACTATCATCGCACGGGTTGTGATGGATGAGTTCAAATTTGAAACGTGTTTGCACGGGTTGCAAATGACGGTTTCAAAAGAAGATAGTATGTGATACAATTAGAAACGTCACAACACGGGTTGTTGATGACGAATTCGTAATTGTGCCAAATACTTTTGAATTATTAAGCACAACCAATTTACAAGCTAATTTGAGTCAAGTGAGATGCCACCCAAATTCACACCCATGTAGAATCATTTTATTGGTGTCGTGTGCCTTAGCGGAGCATCGACCGAATGGGTTTTAGATGGGAATGGTAAACTTTATGGGATGTTGCGCGGCTTAGCGGAGCATCTGCACAAAGTTAACTCGTTAGTGAAGGTTGGTTGACTCGACCACAATTCTTGGCCTGAGGTCGAGCTGGGGCAACGGAACGGTAAGCCGTGTGTTTTTTCACATACCCTGACTAAGAGTTACACGGGTTGTAATTGGACGGACGTCCTACCTAAATAAGTCAATTGGAGCGGTGCACCTTAGCGTACTTCAAATGACGAATAAGGGATCTTGGTTTAAGATTCTAACCCTTAGAATCTGATGGTTGATGTTTAATTCGGATCTCCGTAAATTTATTCAACTATTCTGATTAAATTTACTTTCTTCGTGTAGAAATGGCTAGTATTTCAACAAACTCGTCTAATTTGTCGTTGAGGACTATACTCGAAAAGTGTAAACTCAATGGGACAAATTATCTGGATTGGGACAGAAATTTACGACTTGTGTTAAAGTTGGAACGCAGGGAGTACGTCCTTGATAAGGCTATCCCGGTGGAGCCAGCTGCCAACGCAACGAGGGTCGTTAAGGATGCGTACCAGAAACACCTTAGCGACTCTATCGACGTTGCGTGTGTCATGCTGGGCTGCATGGAGGCGGACCTCCAGAAGCAGTTTATGGAGCTATCCCATGATCCGTTTGCAATGTTTGCACAGATCAAGGATATGTTCAAGGAGAAAGTACGTATTGAAAAATACACTGTTCTCCGAGAACTCATTGCCTGCAAGATGTCACCAAGCAGCTCCGTTAGTCCACAGGTCCTACGTATGAAGGGACATTTTGACCATATGACTAGTATCGGTATGTCTATGGAAAAGGAAATGGCTGTGGATTTTATTCTGCAATCCCTTCCTCATGCATATGGTGGGTTCGTCATGAACTATCACATGCATGATATGGACAAGACCGCGTTGGAGTTGCACAGCATGCTTGTGACTGCCGAGAAGAGCATAAGGGGCAGTTCGCCCAAAAATGTTTTTATGGTCAAGAAGGGACCCAGCTTCAAAGCTGGTGGTGGCAAGGGTAAAAGCCCAAAGCACTTGGCAGGAAAGAACTGACGACCATTTGTTCCTATACCTTCCATGCCCGTACAAGGCAAAGGGAAGGCGAAGGAGTCGTTCTGTTTCTACTGTCAAAAGCCTGGTCATTGGAAGAAAGACTGTCAGCAGCTGAAGGAGGATCAGAAGAAGGGCGGTGGGGCCGCTACTTCATCAGGTATTCCATAAGAGCTATATCTTTCTACAATAAATACCTGGGTACTAGACACTGGAGCTGAGTCTCATGTCTGTGCGGATATGCAGGTGTTACACAGTAGAAGAGATATGGGGGAAAGGGAGGTGGACCTAAGAGTTGGGAACAATACCAGAGTTGCCGCAACTGCCGTAGGTTCTGTGAACCTTGTTTTGCCCAGTGGGCTTGTAATTGAACTTAATGATGTGTTTTGCGTACCTGCTTTCAGCAGGAATATTATCTCAATTTCTCTTCTTGAAAAAGAGGGTTATTATTTTAATATTAAGAACGAGTTTTTTAATATTATGCGCAACAACATGTTTTATGGCAATGCTCACACTGTTGGAGGTTTATACATATTGAATATGCAAAACCCGAGATCCAACATGCTCTATAATATAAATGCTAAGAGGTTTAAAGCTAATGATTTAGACCAAACTCTTATCTGCCATTGTCGTCTAGGTCACATAAATGAGAAACGCATCTCAGCGCTTCATAAACGCGGACTTCTAAGTCAATTCGAATTCCAAACGATTGATAGATTCGAAGCTTGTTTAATGGGCAAGATGACTAAAGCGCCCTTCACTGGTTTAGGTGAGAGGGCAGGTGAATAATTAGGTCTAATACATTCAGACGTATGTGGACCAATGAGTACACCAGCCAGAGGTGGTTTAGGCTACTTTATCACATTTACTGACGATTTCAGTAGATATGGTTATGTCTATCTCATGAGACATAAGTCTGAAGCTTTTGATAAATTCAAAGAGTTTAGGACTGAAGTAGAAAACCAACTCGGAAAGAGTATCAAGGCACTCCGTTCTGATTGGGGTGGAGAATACTTATCCGAGGAGTTTCTTAGTTATCTTACGGAAGGTGGAATACTATCTCAATGGACTCCGCCAGGAACACCGCAACTCAATGGTGTGTCCGAGCGGAGGAATCAGAGATTGTTGGATATAGTTAGATCGATGTTAAGTCTCACTGATCTCCCGATCTCCTTCTGGGGTTATGCTCTGCAAACGACCGCATTCACAATAAACAGGGCTCCGTCGAAAGCAGTGGAATGGACATCATTCGAGAAATGGTATGGGAAGGAACCCTATTTGTCCTTCCTAAAAACGGTTGCTTGCAACCAAGCTCGAATCGAGATCAGATAAATGCACTTTCGTCGGATATCCAAAAGAAACAAAAGGATATTACTTCTACAAACCGAGCGAAAATAAAGTTTTTGTCGCTCGAGGTGGGACATTCTTGGAAAAAGAGTTCATTTCCAAGACAGTCAGTGGGAGGGCTGTTCATCTTGATGAAGTTCTAGATCAGATAGTCACTCGGGAACCACTAGACGACCCACTAGAAGAAGTAGAGCCAGAAGTGGTTGTTGAGCAAGAACCAATAGCTACAGTTAATGAGGACGGTCCGAGGCGGTCTGAAAGGATAAGTCATGCACCTGTCAGATACGGTTTCTCAGTAACTGAAGGTGATGGTTTAGTATTAGTGGACAATAATCCAGCTACCTTTCGATAGGCCTTGGACAGAACCGACTCTGAGAAATGGCTGGAAGCCATGAGGGAAGAAATGCAATCCATGTCAGATAATCAAGTGTGGGACTTGGTGGATCATACCCCTGACGTAAAAGTCATTGGGTGTAAATGGATCTTTAAAATAAAGATAGACATGGATGGCAAACCTCAGACCTATAAAGCAAGACTGGTAGCAAAAGGTTATAGGCAAATCCACAGAATTGACTATGAAGAGACCTTTTCTCTAGTAGCTATGGTCAAATCTATCTGCATTCTACTTGCCGTAGCAGCGTATCACAACTATGAGATATGGCAAATGAATGTCAAAACCGCCTTCCTCAACGGGAGGTTAGCTAAGGACATTTATATGTCCCAGCCTGAGGGTTTTGAGGATCCAAAGAATAAGGGAAAGATTTGCAAGTTGCTCAAATCAATCTATGGTTTGAAGCAAGCATCTCGGAGTTGGAATCAGCGTTTTGATGAAGTAGTGAAACAGTTTGGCTTCGTCAAAAACGATGATGAACCTTGCGTGTATAAAAAGGCAGATGGGAGCAATGTAGTCTTCTTGGTGCTTTATGTTGATGACATAGTGCTCATTGGAAACGATGTCCCTACCTTGCTCTTAACAAAGACTTGGTTAGGTGAGTGTTTCGCAATGAAGGACTTAGGTGAGGCCTCTTACATCTTGGGGATTAAGATATATAGAGACCGTGCCAAGCGGGTCTTGGGCTTAAGTCAAAGCACCTACATAGACAAAGTGTTGAGACGAGTTGCTGCCCATGCGTCATGGCATGAAGCTTAGCAAGAAGCAGTGTGCTGAGACACCTGCGCAGCTAGCAAGAATGAATGAGGTCCCATATGCTTCAGCTATAGGATCCATAATGTATGCCATGATATGTACGAGACCGGATGTCTCATTTGCCCTGAGCTGTACCAGTAGACATCAATCCAAACCCGGTGAGGCACATTGGATGGCCGTCAAGGCGATTCTCAAATATTTGAGAAAAACCAAAGACACCTTTCTTGTATACGGGGGGAGAAATGATGATCTAGTCGTCAAAGGATATGTCGACGCTAGTTTCCAGACAGACCCCGATGACTTTAAGAGTTAGTTGGGATATGTGTTTACATTGAACGGTGGAGCATTCAACTGGAAAAGCAAGAAACAGGACACCATTGCCGACTCTACGACCGAAGCTGAGTACATTGCCGCTTCTGAAGCGGCAAAAGAGGCTGTATGGATCAGGAGTTTCATGGCTGGGTTAGGTGTAATTAAAAACCCATCTAACCCAGTAGACTTATATTATGACAACACCGGGGCTATTGTGCAAGCTAAGGAACCTAGGGCACATGACAGATCCAACATGTACTCAGAAAGTATCACAGCATCCGCGACATAGTTGCTAGAGGTGACGTGAAGATCCACTACGTTGCAACTGATGATAACACAGCCGACCCCTTGACCAAGACTCTTCCACAAGCAAAACATGATAAACATGTTAGGTCAATGGGTATATACTGGGACTTAGATTGGAACTAGGGGCAAGTGGGAGATTGATAGCATTTGTGCCCTAGTCCAATTGCTATTAGCCTGTGAATGTCTATGTACAATATCATCGTTTGTAATATAAATATAAATCGGCTTTGTATTACTTATGTGTTGAAGTAATATGTTAAGAATGATCTGATTTATGACCACTAAAGTAGTAGAACCATAAATTTGTACGGATCACACTTAACGAGTCCCTGGTCAACCTATGCTTCCTTAGAAGCGACCAGTATGAGGATGGTTCTTAATGACGTAGTTCTACTTGTCATAGGGATGAGGGATCCCAGAATCATATCATAGATATCATGAGGTGATTGATATCGGACGACCCGCTTTGAATACTGTTTTCATAGATTAAGCCATGAACATATTCAAATGCGATAGCTTGTCACGACATCCTTAGACCAAGGAGTCTTTGTGATCACTATGCAATGAACGTGCGGCTTTAACTTGCGCCTAACGCTTTCTGTGAAAGGATTGCTATAAAGGGCATGATTGGGTGGCGGAACGAGTTGCATGAGTGACACGAAAGACGGCTAAGGGATTTATCCCTCATACTACGGTGTGGGAAAGATATCCGTTAAAAGGACCTCTTGATGGAGACTGACTGAGAGTAAGAGCATGGCCATGCCAATGATACGGGTTATCAGTTCTCAGCCATCTCGCATATCAAGTAACAATGATTGATTAAACAAGGGTGACGACTCTATGCCTTGTGATCAATCGGGATATCTAGAGATAATAGGATAGTGACTTGTACGCACAAGGTTAAGTCGAATCATCGATCGTCATGCACCTTGGGTAATCATAACGTCTTGCTAGAGACCACTTATGATGGATCGGGCAAGAGCGATCTTTTGCGCCGATCTGCCAACGGCGGCATGAGCCTAGAGGGTCACACACATTCAAGACGGATAACTCGAGACAAAGAAACCTTAACGTTTTTTGAGGAGCAATACATGGACAAAACTGGAGGTTTTGTGCCATGGGTTCGGTTTGAGAGAATAATTAGCGAATCGAGAAAACTGAGTTTTTTCGTCGATGTCGCGTCGGACTTTGTTTGATAAGTAACGACAAAAGGGTCGGGCGACTTTTGGACACGGCATGAGACAACACGGGCGAGCCTATTGGGCTCGGCCCATGAAGCCTCATGGCCGGCCCATTAAGGGCCTAACAAGACCTCTTGGCGGGCCCACATGGTGGGTCCATGTGTGGGGGCCACACAACACCATGCTTAGTTGGTGATTGTGGATTAAAAGGTGAGTGATTTAAGGGGTATGGGTTAAAGCACCTTTAAGCCCATACCAATCACTTTAATTCATTATTCCATTAATCACAAAACTCACACAAAAACTCTCTCTCTCTCTCGTAGTGGCCGGCCACCCCTTGCTCCTCTTGTTCTTGCTCTCTTGTTCTTCATTTAATTGTTCTAGTAGATAATTAAGTGAGGGATCATCAAGATCATCCCCTATGTGTGGACTTGCTTTAGAGAAGAAGATCCGAACGTTCTTCTTTACCGATTCAACAAGACTTAAAGGTAAATATCTTGTGGAATAGATTTTGCTTTGGGATTTAATGGTTTATGTTCTTGGAAAAAGGTTTGGAGTAGATTTTCTTATAATGCTTCCGTTATCTCGACGATCTAGAACGCTCCAAAACCCTACACTAACTTGGTGGTCGATCTTGCGCTGGTTCGGGGCGGTTTATTGGTTGCTTCCGCTGCCATGAACGTGATTAGGATGCCCCGGAACCCAACACCATCAGGTCGATGATATCGGACAACCCGATTGTGAGTATGCTGCATAGATCCAGTTATGAGATACTCACAGATCGTAGCTTGTCAGTATATCCTAAGACAAAGGAGCCTTTGTGTACACTGTGTAACGAATACCTAAGTTTGACCTAGTCTAACGTTATCTGTAAAAGGGTAACTATAACGGCTTCGATTGGATTGGATATTTATTGCATAAGTGAACTCGAAAGGCGTCTGAGGGATTTATCACTCATACTTCGGTATGAGAAAGATATCCGTTTAGGCCACTAGATTAGTATGAATGAAGGAATAGCACGGTCGTGCAGGTGATACCTTAGTATCAGTTTTCAGTCATCTCAGATATCAAGAAACAGTGATTGATAAAAATAGGATGACGATTCTATGCCAATTGATCAATCTGGATATCGGTTTGATAACAAGACAGTGACATGTACGATAACAGGTTAAGTTGAATAATCCATAACCACGAACGTTGGGTAATCATAATGTCTTGCTAGAAACCACTTATGATGGAAACGGTAAAATAGTAATTTTACCAGTCTGCCAATCGTTCGTGAGCCTAGAGGGTCACACGCATTGACAAATAATTATGGATGGAAATTGGGAGAATCAGGTTTTCAATATAGTCACATTGAAAACGATTCGGTGGTTTTCTGGCCTAAGGTTTTAACCAGACGGTTGAAGAAATCAATTCTAGGAAATTAAACCGATTTATCTAAACCAAAATTAGAACTCAATTTAATGGGTTTAATTTGGGTTTTAGTTAAACGGGCTTAAAGCCCATATAGGGATTTAAGTGATGAATGGGGAAAAGTGCAAATAGGAGTTTAAGAGGGTGAGATATGCAATAATTGATTTTGAAATTCAATTAAGATTTTTTAGTTTTAATTTCAAATTAATTGCAAAATATCTCCCTTATTTTTCTCTAATTATTTTGACAACTTCCCCCACTAATTCCTCTTGACTTGGCCGACTCTCTCTTCCCATTCCTCCATAGTTTTTTGTCAATTTTATTCTCAAAACATTGATAGCAAAAGTGTGAGAGAAAACCAGTTTTTGGCTATTGTGCTTGTGTGGATTCAATAGAGAAACACGACATTGTGTTTTAATCGATTGACAAAGGTAATTTTCAGATTCGAAAAGGTTAAGAACATGCTGAATTTTTCATTAAGATCTTCGTCTCTTTCGATCACCATGGTTACATAAGGCTCCGCTTCATGAAACTAACGTTTGGAACCCATGGTGATCTCTTTCAGTGGTATCAGAGGATGGTTGTTATGAATTTTATTCAACATCTTTAATTTTGAAATTTTTATTTTGCTTATGTGTTCATCACTTGAGTATGCATGTAATTGAAAAAAAAAATCAGATTTAAATGATTTTGAAAAATTGGAAAATAATTTTTTTTTGGCTGTTTCGGGTTAGCCATGGCCGAGCCATGGCTAATCAGGGTCGAGACCCTTGGTGGACCATGGAATTCCATAGGTATCCCTTAGCGTCCTTGCGGCGTTCAGTGTTGGCTCAGTAGGTGGTTACTGGGTAAGGATATAATCCTTACATTCATGCTTGAGAACGAGTCTCAAGTTCCGGTCCCAATCGAGGAAGTTTACGCCGTTAAGCTTATCCTGCTCGATTAGCGACCTAAGCGCGCTGGTATTAGAATGATTCGTGTTTACCATTTATATCTACACAGTAAATAAAATTTTAATCAGTATTGAAGTTGGAAATTTAATCAATAAAATTTCAAAATTGAAGTTGGAAATTTAGTTCTAAAACACTTTCTGATTCTAACATTAGAATCTGAATCAGGATCCTATCATACTCTCAATTAAAGTGAACGGAGGCTCACTGCTCCAACTGAGAGCATCAAGGTAGGAATACATCCATCTACAAGACCATGTAGTTCTTGGCTAGGGTTTGTACTTTAAGTACGTGGCATACCCTATACTGATACCCTAAGTAAGCCCTAGCTGACAATCGTAGACAAGTCTACCATGCTTGAACTATGGACAGAATTAATGTGGCTACTACGCGAAGGCGCACACACCCACACAGAACTACAAATCTCATCCAGACTTCTCTTTTATGAATGTTACGCGGAGGCGTACCAACATCCATAGGGTCTAAGCCGTTTTGAGTGCCCAAACTTGGATGCTATCAAGCTTGACTTGTAATTACTTGCGTTTAATTGAATTATAACAGTCTGATTGTATATCGTTACAATCTTAATCTGGAATCATCAATAGCAAATTCATGCAAAAATGATACCTTGGCAGGTTACATGCAAGTCTGATTAAATATCGGTTTTTATTCTTTACATGTGGGTGATAACTAATCATACATAAACTTGTATATTAAAACTATCATACATTCACAACATATAAATGTAACTATAAATTATGCATAACTAAGCCCCTCTTAAGTTCCTAAGAATCTAGCCAAACTGATCCTAAAGACTTGGTCTTCCAGGTCCATACTTGCTCCATTCTTGTGGACTCCCACTGGCTTCGAGCCTCCTCCAAACTTCGAGTCTTCCTCTTCACTTGTATCTTGCGTCGGTCTTCGTGTTTACAAATTTAAATAAAATAAAGAAATTACAAATCACGACACGCACGCCGTATTTACTACAACCCAAACTTAGCAACACGCAGGTTGCAAAACCGAAATTAAAATACAAGTCTAGAGGGCTTAACTATACATCACGTGGAAAAACATCATGTTATCACTCAGCATGCTTATCAAACAACAAATTTTTATTTTATGTTTCTTAAGTGTGGAAAAACTCTTGTTTATCGAAACTAGACGGTTTAATTAATTAATCCAATTTTGAACCTTAGGGCTTAAAATATTCTCGAGAACCGGCCAGTTCAGCTCGAATCTGGTCGAGACGAACCGGCCCAATCGAGGTCGCCCGCGTAGGTGACCATGGTGGCCCGAGAGGGCTGCCATGGTGGCCCGCGGGACTGACTGTGGTTGCCCACGGGAGCGACCATGGTGGCCCACGAGTGCGGCCATGGTCGCCGCTTGGGCAGACCCTGGTTGCCCGCGAGGCAACCATAGTGGCCGGTCAAGCAACCATGGTGGCCCGCGAGGGATGCCATGGTCGCCCGCGGCAGCAACCATGGTGGCCCGCGAGGGCTGCCATGGTCGCCCGTAGGCGACCTGGTCGGCCCTTGGTGCCGACCATGGTCTCGCTTAGGGCATTCCATGGTCCAACAAGGGCCTCGACACTAGTTAGTCATGGCTCGGCCATGGCTAACCCGAAACAACCCCAAATTTCATGCGTATACATTTGAAGAACATAAGAACATAAAATAAAAATCAGATCATGCATAAGGAATTAAACTCAAAACAACTCATGATCTGATACCACCGAAAGGGATTCCCATGGGTTATTGAGAAATTAACCCAGCGGAATAAATTAACCGTGGGAATCAATGAAAAACATACGGATTTTATTGAGAAATTCAGCATACATGTAACCTTTTCAAATATAAAAATTATACCTTTATTCGATTGAAAACCTTGGGAGGTTTTCTTAGTTAGAGTTGTGCCCTAGTCCAATGTAAAAGTGATCTACAAATGTAATGTTTTATCATATTTCCGAATAAATAAATCGGCATATATTACTAATGTGTTGTAGTAATATATCGAATGTAATCTGATCAATGTAATTTGAAATTAAACCAAAAAAAATCTGATTTGAATTTCAAATAAATAATTACATATCTTACCCCTTTAAATCCTTAATTGCACTCTTTCCCCATTCATCAATTAAAACACTAAATAGGCTTTAAGCCCATTAAACTAAGTCCAAATTAAAACCCATAAAATTGAGTTCTAATTTTGGTTTAGATAAATCGGTTCAATTTCCTCAACTTGATTTCTCCAACCCTCTGGTTAAAACCCTAGGCTAGAAATCAACCGAATCGTTTTCAATTTGACTAAATTGAAAACCGGATTCTCCAAATTTCCATCCATGCTTATTTGTCATGCATCGTGCTTAATGCGTGTGACCCTCTACGCTCACGACCCGTTGGCAGACTGGTAAAATTACTATTTTACCCTTTCCATCATAAGTGGTCTCTAGCAAGACATTATGATTACCCAACGTTCGTGATTATCGATTATTTGACTTAACCAGTTATCGTACATGTCACTGTCCTTTTATCAAACGGATATCCAGATTGATCAATAGGCATAGAACCGTCACCCTAATTTATCAATCACTGTTTCTTGATATCTGAGATGACTGAAAACTAACACTAAGGTATCACCTGCACGGCCGTGCTATTCCTTCAGTCATAATCATCAAGTGGCCTAACCAGATATCTTTCTCATACCACAGTATGAGTGATAAATCCCTCAGACGCCTTTCGAGCTCACAAATGAAATTAATATCCAAGCCAATCAAAGCCGTTATAGCTACCCTTTTACAGGTAACGTTAGACTAGGTCAAACTCAGGTATTTGTTACACAGTGCACACAAAGACTCTTTAGTCTCAGGATATAACGACAAGCTACGATCTGTGAGTATCTCATGACTGGATCTATGTTGCATACTCACAATCGGGTTGTCCGATATCATCGACCTGATGATATCTAAGATATAACTCCGGCACGTACTTTGCCATGTTCAGTAGAGCATGATCAAAAGGAGTTGGTCTCATACTGATCGCTTCTGAAGAAGCTTAGTGTATCAAGGACTCATCGAATGCAATTCTTTCTGATCTACAGTTCTACTATAAGTGGTTATACACATAATGATATAGATCAAATTACATTTGATATACTACTACAACACATTAGTAATATAATGCCTTTTATTAGATCGAAAAATTATGTACATTATAATATAGATTGAGAAATTACATTGGACTAGGGCATAATCCTAACACAATGGTAGCCACATTAACTACGTAACAGCCACACTCATGTCCATTATAGCCACAATGATTCCTTTGGGGCCATAATCACCTCCTTTGGAGCCAGCTACACGTCTTCCTCCACATACACAAATTATTTTGAAGTCACCACGCTTATATTATATCCCAATATCCGAAGTCCTTATGTACTAATCAATTCCTTAATGCATGCCACGAATAAATACTCTAATTTCGTTGAAAGTATGCACCACTCATACCAAAACAACGTTTATGTTTTAATTGTTGTTTCCATGTGAATGAGTTAACCAGATTTTTGGTGTTGTTTTTGCAATTTTGAATGGATTTTCTGTGATCAATTATGGTAGCCACACATATGTTCACAATGGTCACACCTACTTCATGTCAACCAATCTAGTTCAAATATTAGCCATAAGTGTGATTGCATCCACATGGAGAATTTTATGGTCATTCTTCACCTCGGTGTAGCCATACCGACTACAATGGCAGCCATACGTACTCCTTGACAACCATACTAATTTCCATTGTAGCCACACTAATTCCCATCAGCCATAATCACCTCCTTGGTAGACACACCTACTCCATAGCAGCCAAACTGTTGAAAACACAATCATATGCTCTAGATTGAAGCTATACTTCTTAATTCACAGCCATGCGAAACTCCCTTGAATGTGCTATTAATAAATCAACTATTAATATTATCCATTATCCAAAGTTCGGTGGTCAATTAACTGTCTTCTAAAATTTGTTATCTTATTGAATATTTTTTAATTTGTTGAAGATACTAATATATCTTATTTCTTCTTCAGTCAATTGTTGAATATCCCCAATTGGTTTTTTCAAATATTTTTATTTAATGTCGCTGTTTTTGTCATGATTATTCATTAAAGCAACTCAATAATACTTTTCACATTTTTGCCTAATTAAATACAAGAGGACCGTGTTTAATTGCTATTAAGATTTTCCCGCTTCTGTAATAAAATCCATTATGTTTTTCACAATTAGTTTCCTTAAATTGAACTTTCAGCTACCGAAATTGTCCCTCTGCCCACGGTGATGCGCACACACGTTTGGAATTAAGATTAATATTGTGCGTTGGAGTTAATTTAATCTGATGGTCATACTTTGTTCGAATGTTCTAACAATAATGACCGTTCTCAATGGAATGCATCCATAGGTATAGATATCCGCTACAAACCAATTAAAAATGTCAAAACGTCCGAACTGTATAACATGTTGGATCTGTGTAAAATTGAAGTCATGTATAATATGTAGTGCAATGTTGTATAACATTTTGGACCTTGCCACGTGTCGCAATCTGAGATAACACGCGTCTCAAATCTTTCGGTTCTACATGGTTTGGACGTTTGGACGTTTTATATAGGTTTGTAGCCGTGTGTGCCCTTATATATATATTGGAGTTCGTGTGCCACATACACAACAAAATTTGATTATATATAATTAATTTTGTTTATAATAAATATTACCTATTAATATATAGGTATGAAATTATTTTCTTTACTACAAAACGAGTTTTGCTTGAGTTTCGAGTTTTTCTCATTTTTCGGCGAGTCGATTTTCACCCCGAGTTCCGAGTTTCATAACCTTGGGTACAGTTACTGACCTTCTCCTAACATCGTACTAAGTTGGACTCAAAAAAGCATAACATTCAACATCTTAAATAATTGGATGGGGCATAAATATTGAAAACAACACAATCCACTCTCTTAAAAATACGGTGACCAATTTCGAGAATGATATTTCTTCAATTGAGTGGTACGCATAACAAAATACATGCCTGTTCCACATTGAAGGATACCTACCCGAAATGGGCAAAAGTGAATTCAAGAACTCTAAATCTGCACGAACGAATGAAAACTTTATCTATGTACTCGAACAATAACAAATAAAAAATCCACCTATATACACTGAATTAGTTAACTAAGTAAGAACGGATTCCAGCTTAAAACAGGAACGCCATGACACTTTAGTACCAACCCCCTTCGCCTTTTTCATTTTCTCGAGCCTCTGGAAAACATCATCCTCTGGCCCTTTGTAAACTACACCCTTTGATTTTGCAAATGCCAACCTTTCTCCTCTTGTGACAAGGTGCAGGTAGAAGACACAGAGACTCTCAATTGTTTAGCCACTTCTATGCTAGAACACTAATCACCCCATAGGCCCATCCCATCATTTACTATACGTCTCCCAAGCCCTACACCAACTAAATCAATATTCAAAATATGAACAGTAACATGTTTTGTCAACTTTTCAACCACATTGATCTGAGAATTTTAGATTTTTGGAGTTTCAGTTACCTTTCCCAGTTTCAAAGCTTGCAAAGTCATCACATGTACTGAGTCCACCACCCCGTCAACCTTGTTAGGCGAAGAAACATCACCGATGTAAGAGATTGTGCCCTAGTCCAAGTCTTTTCTATGTAATCTTCTGTTTAGCAATAAAATGCACTTTCATTATTATTGTGTTGTAATAATGAGTCAAGCGATAATTTCATCTAAAGCCATTGAGTGTGTCATCGCTAAGCGACTAGCGTGAGGATGACTTAAAATCAATTCTGCTAATCTAGGTAATGGGATTACTAAAGTCATATCATGGATATCATTTAAGAGATGATATTTGATAACCCAACTTGGAGTATGGCGCGTAGATTAAGTCACCAACGCATACTCTGTCGCCGTGTGATCATTGCCTTAAGACCTTGATGTGAGTGGCTCACATGCTCGTCACTCCTATAGTTTGACATGTTCCAACACTGCATGTAACAGGGTAGTCATAATGGGCATCATTAGCTATTAGACAGATTGTAATGGGAGCTCACCTTGCGCCCAAAGGGATTTGTTTCCCCACGATGAGATGTGGTGAAGGGTACGGGTCTGGCCCCTAGATGAGCATGATTGCTGAAGTGTGCGGTCGCACCAATTACGTATCAATTACTTCAGAATTCAAGGAACTAGATCGAATACATGAGGATGACAGCTCTATGGCACATTTCGATCTCATACGCCTTAAAACAAACAAAGGGTTAGTGATACAGATGACAGATAGGAGATATCGAACCGATTGATACCTCATGGACATTGGGTAATAACTATGTCTTACTAGAGACCACAAGTGATGGATCAGGTTAAATGACGTTTCACGCTGATCTGCCAATGGGTCACAAGCCTACAGGGTCGCATGCCATGAGCAAGAATCGAAGCAACTCAATAGGACTTAAGAGGTCGAAGATGGAACGATAGCGGAATAGGATTTATGAGCACATGTGGGGTGCTGATTCTTTGTGGTGACCACATCGGCACATAGACATTGGTGGTGTTGATCGACACCTTGGTGGTGTCGATTGGCACCTAGGTGGCAATCGACACCTATTTCTGACAGGCTTTAAGACCTTCGTTGAAGACCAATTAGGCATGTAGAATTGCTATAAAAGTAGGTGCTACCCACATAGCAATTCATACCTTCTATGTGCTTAATTTTAGAGCTCCTAACCGTGCAAGGTTGGCAGATTTGATTCTGAGTAACTGATATGGAGTCAAAGGAAGGAGGATTGATCAATTGACCACCCATGCTTGATGGAACAAATTATGGATATTGAAAAGCTCGCATGTGTGCCTTCATGAAATCACTCGATAGCAAAACATGGAAGGCAGTAGTCAATGGATTGGAGGAGCCCCAATATTCTGATGGATCAGGAAATACTATTGGTCCTAAACCCGAGAAGGAGTAAAGCCCCAAAGAAGATGAGGGAGCGCTAGGTAACTCCCGTGCACTCAACGCTATATTCAACATACTTGATAAGAATGTCTTCAGGCTTATCAACACATGCACAAATGCCAAAATAGCCTGGGATACTCTTGTTGTGGCTTATGAAGGAACCTCTAAGGTACGTGAGAAAAAATTACAATACCTCACCACTAATTTCAAAGCTCTCACAATGAATGAGGATGAAATCATAGCCGAGTTCAACGTACGGATTAGGGACCTGGCCAATAAATCTTTTTCTCTTGGCAAACCCATAACTGACAAAGACTTTGTCAGAAAAACCCTAAGGGCATTAAGCTCTAGGTTCAAGATTAAGATCATGGCCATAGAGGAATGTCATGATCTAAAACTCTTGAAGTTTGATGAACTCATGGGATCTATCATGACCTACGAGCTCTCCCTTCCTACCTTAAAGAAGAAACAAAAAAGCTTGGCCTTCAAGAGCTCAACTTATGATCAGAAAAACAAGTGTTCTCTGACTCTGATAGCGAAGACGATGAAACAATTGCTATGCTAGCAAACAACTACAACAAAGGTATGAGAAGATTCAATCAGACGTCGGGGAAGAATGTCACTCAGGATGTCAGAAACAAACCCCAATAAAAGTTTCAGAAATTTGAGAACACTAATGGCAGACGAGGCGAAAGAGCAGAAAAAGAAAAAGAGGTTTAGTGCTTTGAATGTGAAGGCTATGGACATGTGGAGAAAGAATGTCCCAACTCCCTCAAGAAGTAGAAGAGGCGATTTACTGCATCACAATCTGACGAGGAAGTATAAGATAGCAACACTATTCATACAAGTAACTATGTAGCCTTCATTGCATCTACATCCACTGAACCCCTCGAAGAAACTCACTTCAGACGATGAATTGTCTAATGAGACTCTTAATAATGCATACAATGAGTGGTATATCAAGCGACTTGAAGACTCTCAAGTCCTCGAAAAACAAGATGCTCTCATTCACTCTCTCAGCGAGGACAAGACCAAGCTTCTCGAAACCATCATTGATCTCTAACATGAAACTTCTCATCTAAATGGGGATCTAGAGCTAATGACCAAGTCAGTCAAGATGATGAACTCAAGCACTGACACTTTGGATCAGATTCTGTCCATTTGTAAACCATCGAAGAACATGGAAGGGCTTGGTTACTTGAAAGGAGCCTCTACTCCCAAGATCACTTCCATTCCCCGGAATCTTGCGAACAACATGTCCCAACAGATGTCACCGACATCTGGCAACAACCAACCACAGAAGAAACACCATCATGACAGCTCGAAGAGTAAGAGGCATAACTGGATTTGTCATCACTATGGACGAAGAGGTCACATACGACCATTATGCTATCGCCTCTATGAAAAGAGCCCCGTCAAATGCAAGACATCCATCAAGAAGGAGGTACACTATCACGTTAACATCGTATACACCTCTCTAAAAGCTTCTACTTTTGATAGTAGGTCATCTCGACACATGACTGGTAATCGCTCATTCTTGTCTACCACAACGTCATTCTCGAATTGTTTTGTTACTTCTGGTGATGGTGTAAAAGCCAAAGGCTTGGGAAAGGGAAAGCTAAACTACCCTAGCCCACCCTGTCTGAAGGAAGCGTTACTAGTAGAAGGACTCACTGCTAATCTAGTCAGCACTAGTCAACTCTGTGATCTAGACCTATGTGTCAACTTCCCTCTCGACAAGTGTGTAGTAGTCAATAAACATCAGGAGGAGCTTATGAAACGTCTCAGGTCATGAGACAACTGTTATCTATGGTCACCGACCTCAACTCATGTGATTACCAAGTATTTTCTATCCATGGCACAATAAACAAAACCATGGCATCAAAAACATGGGCACGTGAACTGGAGGAGAGAAAGCTGTTATTGGCGGCCCATATCTGAAGATCATCAAAGGCAAAATTTGCGGAGAATGTCAAATAGGCAAAGAAGTCAAGACGTCACACGAGAAGGTGCAACATCTTACCACTTCTCGTGTCCTGAAACTTCTACATGTGGACCTAATGGGACTGATGCAAGCCAAGAGCCTAGGAGAAAACAAATATATTTTGGTATGTGTCGATGACTTCTCAAGATTTACTTGGGTTGGCTTTATTCGAGAGAAGTCCAACACATTATCCGTCTTTGAAGCTCTATGTCAAAGAGTTCAAAGGGCGAAAAAAGAAAGCATTGACAAAGTGGTCAGACTAAGAGGTGACCATGGGTGTGAATTTGAAAACATCATGATGAAAACTTGATCGTGAAAAGGATATTTTTCTTGGATACTCTAGAAATAGTCGTGCCTTTTGGGTATTCAACAAAACAAACAGGACCATGATGAAGTCCATAAACGTAGTCGTTAGTAATAGCTCAGAACACCCTAATAACGACGACGAAGTTATTGTGAGTACTGCAAAAGACGGACGAGATGTCACTGACAAAGTAAGAGACATAGAACATGAAAAATCTTCTCCAAAAATTGATCAGAAAAATCCATCAAGGATAATTCAGAAGAATCACCCACCTCAAGATGTCATTGGTTACATCAACGAAGTAGTAAGAACTCGACCAAAGCCACCAGTAAACTATCTCGACATGATCAACAATATGTGCTTCATTTTGAAGATTGAACCCAAAAACGTACAGAAAGCCATAAACGATGAATATTGGTGTTAGGTCCCGGGGCATCCTAATTACGTTCATGGCAGCGGAAGCAACCTATAAACCACCCCTAACCTGCGCAAGATCGACTACCAAGTTAGATCCTTAGGAAATCGAGTTTTCGGGTTTTACCAGAATCTGCCCGGCAGAAAACCGAGACTTTGAAGCTCTATATCTCGAGCTACAGATCTCCAATTGCTTCGGTTCTTTTTGGAGATTAAACCTCGGCCAATTCCCTACATATTTTGTGTTTTGCTCTAAACCCAGTTCGGAAGAGAAGACCTCCGTCTGGAGCAAAACATTTTTCCCGTCTCGCTGGACAGACTCTGCGGACCAGTCTGCTTCTCGGCCTTGTATCTCCTAAACCAGCGCTCTTTTTGAAAATCAGTATTTCACAAAAGTTGTAGCCCTTGGACTTATCTTTCCAACGCCGCAAGTTTCGGGTCAATCGGAGCTCGGACGAAGCGGCTCTGGCTCACGCATTGTCGGTCATCGGAACTGGACAATCTGGACAGTTTCTCCATTTTGCATTTAGTCTTCGTTGAATCGATAAAGAAGAACGTTCGGATCTTCTTCTCTAAAGCAAGTCCACACCAAGGGGATGATCTTGATGATCCCTCACTTAATTGCCTACTAGAACAATTAAATGAAGAACAAGAGAGCAAAGAGAGGAGAGAGTGTTGTGAGAGTTGTGTGATTCTTGAATTAATGAATGAATGCTAGATATTTCAATTCATCATCCAACAAGCAGGGGTCAAAAGTGATTGGTAGGGGCTTAAAGGTGCTTTAACCCATACCCCTTAAATCACTCACCTCTTAATCCACAATCACCAACTAAGCATGGTGTTGTGTGGCCCCCACACATGGACCCACCATGTGGGCCGGCCATGAGGTCTTGTTGGGCCCTTAATGGGCCGGCCATGAGGCTTCATGGGCCGAGCCCAATGGGCCCTCCCGTGTTGTCTCATGCCGTGTCCAAAAATCGCCCGACCCTTTTGTCGTCACTTATCAAACAAAGTCCGACGCGATATCGACGAAAAACTCAATTTTTCTCGATTCGCTAATTATTCTCTCAAACCGAACCTACGGCACAAAACCTCCAGTTTTGTCCATATATTACTCCTCAAGAAACATCAATGTTTCCTTGTCTCAAGTTATCCGCCTTGTATGTGTGTGACCCTCTAGGCTCATGCCACCGTTGGCAGATCGGCGCAAAAGATCGCTCTTGCCCGATCCATCATAAGTGGTCTCTAGTAAAACATTATGATTACCCAAGGTGCATGATGATCGATGATTCGACTTAACCTTTGTGCGTACAAGTCACCATCCTGTTATCTCTAGATATCCCGATTGATCACAAGGCATAGAGTCGTCTCCCTTGTTCAATCAATCATTGTTACTTGATATGCGAGATGGCTGAGAACTGATAACCCGTATCAAATGCATGGCCATGCTCTTTCTCTCAGTCAGTCTCCATCAAGAGGCCTTCTAACGGATATCTTTCCCATACCGTAGCATGAGGGATAAATCCCTTAGCCGTCTTTCGTGTCACTCATGCAACCCGTTCCGCCACCCAATCATGCCCTTTATAGCAATCCTTTTACAGAAAGCGTTTGGCGCAAGTTAAAGTCGTACGTTCATTGCATAGTGATCACAAAGACTCCTTGGTCTAAGGATGCCGTGACAAGCTATCGCATTTGAATATGTTTATGGCTTAATCTATGAAAACACTATTCAAAGCGGGTCGTCCGATATCAATCACCTCATGATATCTATGATATGGTTCCAGGATCCCTCATCCCTATGACAAGTAGAACTACGTCATTAAGAACCATCCTCATACTGGTCGCTTCTTAGGAAGCATGTTTTGACCAGGGACTCGTTAAGTGTGATCCGTACAGATTTATGGTTCTACTACTTTAGTGGTCATAAATCAGATCATGCTTAACATATTACTTCAACACATAAGTAATACAAAGCCGTTTTATATATATGTTACAAACGATGATAATGTACATAGATGTTTACAGGCTAATAGCAATTGGACTAGGGCACAAATGCTATCAATTGGGTGTGTGCCATGCAAGAAGAACTGGTACAGTTCGAAAGGAATGAAGTTTGGGAGTGGGTACCAAGACCAAGCAATGTCATTGTCATCGGAACAAAGTGAATCTTAAAGAATAAGTCTGAGGTCCTGGAAATAAAGCTAGACTTGTATTGCAAGGATACACATAAGTAGAAAGAGTGGATTTCGATGAGACATCTGCTCCCGTCGCCAGACTTGAGGCCAGTAGACTACTTCTCAGCATTGCCTGCCATCTACGGTTCAAACTTTATCAGATGGACGTGAAGAGTGGTTTCCTGAATGGATATCTGAACGAAGAAATATATGTTGCTCAACCAAAAGGATTTAAAGATCACAATGATCCACAACATGTCCACCTCGAGACTGGTATGAATGTCTAACTCAGTTCCTAGTTTAGAATGGCTATACTCGAGGGGGGATTGACAAGACCTTGTTCATGAAGAAAGAAGGAAACAACATTATGATTGCTCAAATATATGTGGATGACATTGTGTTTGGTGGAATGTCAGACAAGATGGTGCAACGTTTTCTATCTCACTGCAAGTCGACTTGACATAGCTTTCTCAGTGGGAATCTGTGCGCGCTATCAAGCTAATCCAAAAACAAGTCACCTAGCTCAATTATAAGGTACATATCAGGAACAACTGAGCTAGGTCTACTATATTCTTTTGATACATCATCTACACTTGTTAGATATTGTGATGCGGATTGGGCATGGAGTACACCTGATAGAAAAAGCACATATGGTGAATCCTTTTATGTTGGGAACAATCTTGTCTCTTCCTTCAACAAGAAAAACAATTGTATATCCCTATCTACTGCTGAGTCTGAAAACGTTGCCGATGAAAGTAGCTACACTCAACTCCTTATGGATGAAGCAGATGGTTGTTGAGTATGGTGTCAAGCAAGATGTCATAACATTGTTCTATGACAACATCAGTGCTATCAACATCTCGAAGAATCCTGTTCAATACAGCAAGACAAAGCACATCGATATCAGGTACCATTTTATTCGAGAGCTTGTAGAGGACAAGAATATAAAGCAAGAGTATCTCCCCACTAAAAAACAACTTGTTGATATCTTCATAAAGACGTTGGATGCAGATCGATTTGAAAGTCTAAGGTCCTCCCTTTGACTGTGCTTCTTGGAATAAGAACATCAAGGAAAGAAGGGACAGTTTATGTTCATTTATTTTACTCTCTCTCCAACAAACCATCTAGGGTCCACAAAATCAAATCCGAGCCCACTTTATCCAAGCCCGTTTCAATCTTGTTCCAAAAAATTGAAGAAATCATAAAGGGAAACAAGATCTTGTGTTTTGTCATCTACTGACGAGACTTTCAACCCATCACACACCCGAATCTCTCGGTTATATTTAGCAGAAAAATCAGGTGTCTAGGCATCTCACCCTATTTCACGGCCTCTACATCACTTTCTCAAAAATTAGGGCTTACATTCAGGCAACTTGTCTGGGTTAGGATTTACAGTCGCTCGAGCTGAGCATGACGATGTTGCACCTGAGGAACTTGTGGATTCGGCACCCAATCTTGAAAACAATGTCATTGAAGCATCTGAATTCCGAGATGGAGAAGTCGAAGCCGAATAGATCCTTCCCAAAAGCTTCGTCTACTCTTGATGAGTATCTGCCTTAGATTGGGAAAGGGTAAAATAGTATGCAGGATGTTCCAACATTCCTTGTTGCTTTCGCCGACGCTGAGGAGCTAAGTCAAGATGACGAGACGGAAGTACCTACTATTTAAGGACCAGAAATAAAATACTTTAATAATGATGAGATGGATACGCCTCAGAGCGAGGAGACTATGACTCTGAAAAAAGTTTTGGCTGAGAAAGTAAAAGAATATTGAGAAAAGAGCTTAGTAAGGAGATCAGCGTGCTCAAGAAGACCATCGAGACCCTTCTTTCTTAGAAAATATATATGTGCTTATCTTGTTAATACTGATGCGGGCGCTTCTACTTCTCCAAGATAAAGCTGAAGATAATGAAGTTGGTGAACGGAACAAAAATGGTAACTCTGAGGAAGGTGACTCTTCCTAATATGTTTCCCTATCTCCTTGGTCATGATCTACAAGCTTTATTTCATGAAGAGGAAGTTGTGATTCCTATCGAGGATAAGAACAAGGAGAAGAGAAAGAAGAAAATCTTGTGGCGCCCCTTCCTCATGAAAACAAGAAATTAGTGGGAGGCCAGAAGCCACCGAAGAATGTTCATGCTGGTCCTATGGACAATGTGTCTTTTCACATAGAGGACAGAGTTCTAAGATGGAGACAAGCAAGCGAAAAGCCAGATGAAGTACTGGGAAATACATCGAGCATCTGGTCAGGAAAGATGTCAAATATCATGTCACAACATCTTGTTCGACATCTTGTGCGTCACAGTTTTGAAAAGTTTCCTAAATATGATGATCGACTGCAATTAGGAATCTGGAGGATCTCCAGCTGTTTTTGAGACTTTTGAAAAGTCTGGATTGTGTTATGATTCTGGAAATCTACATTCCGTGATAGAGATTCTAAAAAGATATTCGACGATAAGCAATTGGGAAATCAAGATCGTAAACGATTAAGGAAACCCTAATGCGTTCTAGAATTATTGCAGCTGCTCAAGACAGTCTCAAATATCAATACACTCTATCCCTTCCTGGGGAAAGATTTTATAGTAAAACTGTCTACTGCCTTTGATGATCCAGAAGATCCTGAGTTCCGAAAAGAGTGTGCGAGGGCACTATTTCGATTTATCCACTAATGCAATTAACTACTTTATGGGAAGAAAGAAGGTGACATATACAGATTGTGTTCCTATCATGAACTCGATTATTAATAAAATTCTTGAGTCGAGAAGAGGTCTAGCCCTCGAAAGATCTAGCTCGATTGGTCTACCTCACAGCTATTATGCGCCCCACGAATGTACCAGGAAAGTGCAGTAGTGCTCTCTCCATAAGCACCAAGTTGTTTAAAAGCAAAGCATGCTACAGATATTATCAAACCATCTGAGGTGACATCAGGAGATTGCAGGAATCTCAGTGATCAGAAAGTCAGTTTATGTGAAGGTGTTGGCTAAACTCAAGAAGGAGATATCATTAAATCAACTAGGGGGAGAGGTATCATGGTAACATGACTCGAGACTGGTGTTCAGAAATGACATCTTTCTGCGTTTATGTTGCTCTGTTATAGAGCCGGTTTATTTTATTTCTCCTACGCGATTGTCGTGCAATCCTGTTTGCCCTTTGCCATTTTTGAGGCAAATAGGGGAAGATATAAGTCATTCTAAGTGGTACAACATATGTTCTAACATTTCGTTGGGAAGTATTCGAACATGCGTAACCGCACTACAGGAGAAACCCAAGTCTTGTGGAATTAGGAAAGTACTCGAAGACGCGTAACGACACTTAAGAGGAAACCTAGTCTAATGTCAAGACAATTCATCAAGAACCAGGTGCTCGACATACATCATTCAAGGAGAATTGAGTTTTCATCGATTACGGTATTGTGTGCCACTTATAAAGATGAAGGACAAAGAGTTAGGCTCCGCTGTGTGCCATTAATGAAGATGGCTGAAGATGATCGTGTTAGCCAGAGACGTTGCTTGCCGAAAGTTTACTGTGAAGATTGTGAAGTTATGCATGCCTAAAAAATTTCCAAAGGGGGAGATTGTTGCTACAATTAGTGTTGACATATTATTTAGCGCAAGGTCAAGATGTCAGCCAACATGTTGCAACACATTTAGCGTGACATATCGCGCACATGATAAAGAAAGTTTTCGATCTTTCCTGTTTAATTTTTCATAAACGTGGGACAAAGGGAAAACGAGTTAATACAAGATTAGGCGACGTCCAGCTGGTAGAATACACGTCAGCAAGGCCAATTAATCCATCAATGCCAACTTGTCAACTTGCCAATAATGCAAGGTGGCAAAGGAATTCCTATTTGGAATTGTATTGGCCATTTGGAGTTGAAGACCAATTAGGCATGTAGAATTTCTATAAAAGCAGGTGCTACCCCCATAGCAATTCACACATGCTCTGTGCTTAATTTCAGAGCTCTTAACCTTGCAAAGTTGGCGGATTGAGAGACTGGATCTTTAGAAGAAAGGTGTCAATCACATACATCAAAACGTGAAAGTTTGAGTGTTTGTAATTTGTGGGTATTTGTACGTGATTGAAGACTCACGAAGAAATTCTCAAAGACAACTACGCCGAGCATAGGCTTGCTCGAAGGGTGGAATTGAGAGGATCTCAAAGATAGGGGGAGAGGCCCTTGGTCGAGGTTGTTCACGGTGAGATCTATAGTAGTTTAGGACAATAGCTTGTGTGATAGCTAGTTGATACTTGAAGTTGTACTATTGACTACCAAATAGTGAAAACCTTTCCACTGGCAGAGTGCCCCTAGACGTAGGTGCAGAGTCATCGAACTTGGTAAACATATTGTCCATTCCGTTATTTACTTATCCGTGATCAGACAAGTTGTCGAACCAATTGTCACAACATTGTGTTCGACATCTTGTCCCTGCCACAACTCAGAATTTCAAAACCCATTTAATTTGGGTTCTAATTAAACGGTTTAGATAAACCGGTATAATCCCTTCATATGGTTTCGTCAACCATCTAGTTATAAACCTAAGCCAGAAATCAACTGATTCGTTTTCAATTTGACTAAATTGAAAAGAAGATTCTCCCAATTTTTATCCAAGTCTGTTTTGCTATATACCATGCTTAAAATGTGTGACCTTTTAGGCTCACGACTAGTTGGCAGACTGGTAAACTTACTATTTTACCCTTTCCATCATAAGTGGCCTCTAGCAAGACATTATGATTACCCAACATCCGTGATTATCGATGATTCGACTTAGCCTCTTATCGTACATGTTACTATCCTTTTATCATACCGATATCCAAATTGATCAAAAGGCATAGAACAGTCATCCTAATTTATCAATCACTATTTCTTGATATATGAGATGACTGAAAACTGATACTAGAGTATTACCTGCATGGCCATGCTATTCCTTCAGTCATACTTATCAAGTGGTCTATACATATATCTTTTTGCATACCGGATGTGGGTGATATATTCCTCAGCCGTCTTTCGAGTTCACTCACGCAATTCATAACCAAGCCAATCAGAGCCCTTATGGCTACCCTTTACAGGTAATGTTAGACTAGGTCAAAGTTAGGATATCTATGATCTTAGGATATAATCACAAAGACTCCTTGGTCTTAAGATATAGTGACAAGCTACGATCTGTGAATATGCTAATGATAGTATCTATGTTGCATACTCACCATCGGGTCGTCAAATACCATCTCCCTGATGATATCTATGATCTTACTCCGGCACTACCTTGCCATGATCAGTATAGTGTGATAACAAAGAGGTAGCTTCACACTAATAACTTCTTAATGAAGCTTGACTGATTAGGGACACCTTAAATGTAATTCTTTCTGATCTACAGTTCTACTATTAGTGATTATACACATAATGATATATATATCAAATTACATTTAATATATTACTACCACACATTAGTAATATGATGGGGTTTAATTAACTCGAAAAAATTATAAAACATTACAATGTAGATTAACTTATTACATTGGACTAGGGCACAATCCTAACAATCTCCCACTTGCCCTAGTTCCAACCTAACTTCCAATCTACTCCCATAGACTTCACATGTGCCTCATGCTTAGACTGCAGTAGAGCCTTTTCTCAGGGGATCAGCAATGTTATCATCAGTCGCTACATAAGTAATCTCCACGTGACCATTATCCACGTATTCCCTGATAATGTGATATTTTCTCTGTATGTGTTTAGTTCTGTTGTGGAATCTGGGCTCTTGAGCTAGCGCTTTGGCCCCCGTGTCGTCACACAACAAGCTCACCGGATCAGACGCTCGCGGCATTACATCTAACCCGGTTAGAAAGCCTCTAACCTATACGACCTCTTTAGCTGCTTGTGCTGCAGCTTTATATTCAGCCTCTGTTGTGGTATCGGCAGTTGTGGCTTCCTTAAAGCTCTTCCAGCTGAATGATCCACCGTTTAACACGAACACAAATCCTGCCTGAGATTTGAAGTCATCAGGATCTGTCTAAAAACTAGCGTCAACATATCCCTTGACTGCTAGTTCTCCATCGTTCCCGCCATACACTAGGAATGCGTCCTTAGTCCTCCTCAAATATTTGAGCATACTCTTGACAGCAGTGCAGTGTTCCTGGCCTGGGTTAGATGGAAATCTGCTGGCACGGCTTAGCGCGTACGAGACATCCGGTCTCGTCCATATAATGGCATACATGATGGATCCCACAGCCGAAGCATATGGGATCTTAATGCCATGACGCATGGGTATGTATCCTCTCTTAGAATCAAGAATTGAGAATCTTCTCAACACTTTATTCATGTAAGTGCTCTAACTTAGTCCAAATATCCTTTTGGGACGATCTCTGTAGATCTTGATGCCCAAATTAAAAGTAGCATCACCTAAGTCCTTCACCGAGAAACATTTCCCTAACCAAGCTTTGACCTCATGTAAGGTTGGGATGTCATTCCCGATGATCAATATGTCATCGACATACAGCACTAGGAATACAATGTTACTCCTACTCGCTTTCTTATAAACTCAAGGCTAACTTTCATTCTTGATGAAGCCAAATTCTCTTACAACTTCATCAAAAAGAAAGTTCCAACTCCGTGAAGCTTGCTTTCAATCCATAAATGGATCTAAGCAGCTTACAAATCTTTCTTGAATTCTTTGGATCAACAAAACCCTTAGGTTGTGTCATATACTCATCCTCTTTTAAGTTCATGTTAAGGAAGGCGGTTTTGAAATCCATATGTCGTATCTCATAGTCGTAGTATGCTGCTATGGCTAGAATAATCCGGATAGATTTGACCATGGCTACTGGTGAGAAGGTTTCATCCTAATCGATACCTTCGATCTGACGATAACCTTTCGCAACCAATCTAGTTTATAGTTCTGAGGTTTTCCATCCATGTCGATCTTAAGCTTATAGACCCATTTACAACCGATGGGTTTATCCTAGGGGTTTGATCCACCAAGCTCCATACTTGATTGTCCTACATGGATTTCATTTCCTCATTCATGGCATTCTGCTATTTTCGGAGTCTGGACTTGGCAAGGCTTGTCTGAAAGTTTCTGGATCATCTTGATCCACCAATATCAAGTTGTTTCCCTTTGTGGCTAGAAAACCATATCTGATGGGAGCTTGACGAGATCTCTCAGACCTTCTCGGACCCTTTAGAATAGGTGTAGGGCTTGTTTCTTGATCAATGACCTCTTTTGGCTCCTGTATTTCTACATCCGGCATAGTGGGTTGTTCCGTATCTTCTTGAATTTCTTCAAGATGCACTGACTTTGTAGGAGCCTGATTCAATATGAATGCGGCCATCTCTAAAGCATAGCCCCAGAAGTAGATCGGGAGGTCAACCTGACTCATCATTGATCGAACCATGTCAAGCAGGGTCCGATTTCTCCGTTCGGATACACCATTCATATGAGGTGTTCCAGGCGGAGTCAATTGGAGAGGATCCCACACTCCTTTAAATGACTGTGAAATTCATTGTCCAAGTACTCACCGCCTCGGTCAGATCGAAGCGCCTTTATACTTTTACCAAGCTTGTTTTGTGCTTCGTTCTGGAACTCTTTGAACTTGTCAAATGTTTCCGATTTATGTCTCATAAGATAAACATACCCGTATCTACTAAAATCATCAGTAAATGTAACAAAATAGTGAAAACCTCTTCTGGCCTGAGTGCTCATAAGTCACTAGCACTTTCACCTAAACAGACAAAAGATGCCTTTGTCATTTTGCCCATAAAGCATGACTCGCATCTCTCAATTGATGTGAATTCAAACGGACTTAGAAGTCCACACTTGTGAAGTGTTGAGATGCGTTTCTGGCCTATATGGCCTAAACGGCAGTGCCATATCACAGTCTGGTTTAAATCATCGGATTTAACCCTTTTGTTACTTATATTATAAATTGAACTAGTGTCAGTTTTTTGAATATTAAGAATATATAAACCATCAACCAATGAAGCAATGAAATAGAATATATTATTCTTAAAAATATTGAAAATTCCATTGTCAATAGAAAAACAATATCCTTCCTTGTCTAGCAAGGAAATAGAAATAATATTCCTGCGAAACGCAGGTACACAATAAACATTGTTCAATAATAAAACTTGCCCACTAGGCAAACTGAGACTAATATCTCCTACTGCAGTTGTTAAGACTTGATTGCCATCACCAACTCGTAGGTCCGCCTCGCCCCTGCCCATTTCTCTTCTACTTTCCAGAGCCTGCACATTAACACAAATGTGAGATTCTGCACCGGCATCAAGTACCCAAGAATCTGAAGTAGATAAACTGAGATTGAGCTCAATAACAACAAATGCCTAATCCTGAAGATGTGGAAGCTCCACTCTTCCTAAGAAACTGCTTGTGTTTCTTACAATCCTTCTTCCAGTTCCAATATCCTTGGCAATAGAAGTAGACGACATCCTTTTTAGGATTCTCAATAGCCATTGGAGCTGCTGGACTCTTAGGCTGTTGAATCTTCCCTGCTAGGTGCATAGGGTCCTTATCCTTGCCCATGCTGGCTTTCTTGAAGCTCACTTGCTTGTTGACCATAAGAACCTCCTTTGACTTGCCCTTGAGATTCTTTTCAGCAGTCACGAGCATACCGTGAAGCTCTGTCACATTCTTATCCATGTCATGCATATTATAATTCCAAACGAAATCACGATATGTCTCTAGAAGTTAATGCAGCACAAAGTCTACAGATATTTCCTTATCCATAGGATGACCGAGTCTGGTCAAGTGTTCCCAAAGACGTTTCATCGTAAGGACATGGGGACTGACAGGAGCTTCAACCTTCAGCTTGCAAGACATCAGTTCACTGAAAGTGTCGTATCTTTCGACACGCGCTTTCTCTTTGAACATTTTTTCGATCTCTGCCATTAAGGCCTTGGGATCATCGGAAAT
The DNA here is from genome assembly GCA_963920655.1 of Geranium rotundifolium. Taxonomy (NCBI): domain Eukaryota; kingdom Viridiplantae; phylum Streptophyta; class Magnoliopsida; order Geraniales; family Geraniaceae; genus Geranium; species Geranium rotundifolium. Next base: position 16,428,723 of record OY987315.1, read on the forward strand.
GGGTTTCAAACGTGAATTTCATGTTGCACTACACGTCGATCCGGGAGCTAAGGAATTTCTAGTAGGTATCCCTTAGCGCACTTACGGCGTCCAGTGCTGGCTCAGTAAGTGGTTCCTGGGTAAGGATATAATCCTTACGTTCATGCTTGAGAACGAGTCTCACGTGAAAGAGATCACCATGGGTTCCAAACGTTAATTTCACGCAGCGGAGCCTTATCTAACCAAGCTGATCGAAAGAGATGAAGATCTTAATGAAAAATTCAGCATGTTCTTAAACTTTTCAAACCTGAAAATTACCTTTGTCAATCGATGGAAACACAATGTAGTGTTTCTCTATTTAGTCCACACAAGCACAACAACAAAAACTGGTTTTCTCTCACACTTTTGCTATAAATGTTTTGAGAATGAATTTGACAAAAAGAATGGAGCAAAATAGTTGGGGAAGAGAGGTTCGGCCAAGTTAAGTGGAATTAGTTGGGGAAGTTGCCGAAATAGTTAGAGAAAAATAAGGGGAGATATTTTGCAATTAATTTGAAAATAAAACTAAAAAATCTTATTTCAATTTCAAAATCAATTAATTGCATATTTTACCCTCTTAAACTCTTATTTGCATTTTTCCCCATTCATCACTTAAAACCCCAAATGGGCTTTAAGCCCGTTTAACTAAAACCCAAATTACACCCATTAAAGTGAGTTCTAATTTTTGTTTAGACAACGGTTTAATTTCCTCGAATTGATTTCTACAACCGTCTAGTTAAAACCTTAGGCCAGGAAACTACCGACTCGTTTTCAATTTGACTATATTGAAAACCTTATTCTCCCAATTTCCATCCATAATTATTTGTCATGTATCGTGCTTAATTTGTGTGACCCTCTAGGCTCACGAAAAGTTGGCAGACTGGTAAAATTACTATTTTACCCTTTCTATCATAAGTTGTCTCTAGCAAGATATTATGATTACCCAATGTTCGTGATTATCGATTATTCAACTTAACCTGTTATCGTACATGTCACTGTCCTTTTATCAAACCGATATCCAGATTGATCAATAGGCATAGAATCGTCATCCTAATTTATCAATTATTGTTTCTTGATATCTGAGATAATGAAAACTGATACTAAGGTATCACCTGCACGGCCGTCCTATTCCTTCAGTCCTACTCATCAAGTAGCCTAAACGGATATCTTTCTCATACCAAAGTATGAGTGATAAATCCCACAGACGCCTTTCGAGTTCACTAAAGCAATGACTATCCAAGCCAATTGAAGCCGTTATAGTTACCCTTTTACAGATAACGTTAGACTAGGTCAAACTTAGGTATTCGTTACACAGTGTACACAAAGACTCCTTGGTCTTAGGATATAATGACAAGCTATGATATGTGAGTATCTCATGACTGGATCTATGCAACATACTCACAATCGGGTTGTCCGATAACATCGACCTGATGGTATTTATGATATAACTCAGGCACGCACTTTACCAAGATCTGTAGAGCATGATCACAAGGAGTTAATCTCATACTGATCGCTTCAGAAGAAACTTAGCAGATCAGGGAATTTATCGAATGCAATTCTTTCTAATCTATCGTTCTACTATAAGTGGCTACACACATTATGACATAGATCAAATCACAATAAATATCTTACTACAACACATTAGTAATATTATGCCTTTTATTATGTAGAAGAATGAAGTCCGTTACAATATAGATTAAGGAATTACATTGGACTAGGGCATAATCCTGACAATCTCCCACTTGCCCCTAGTTCGAACCTAAGTTCCAATCTAGCCCCATAGACTTCACGTGCGCCTCATGCTTGGGCTGCGGTAAAGCATTTGTAAAGGGATCAGCAACGTGGTCATCAGTTGGTACATAAGTAATCTCCACATCACTGTTATCGATATATTCTCTGATAATGCGATACTTCCTCCGTATGTGTTTAGTTCTGCTGTGGAATCTAGGCTTTTGAGTTAATGCTATGGCCCCGTTGTTGTCACACAAGAAGCTTACCGGATCAGACGCTCGCGACATTACATCTAATCCGGTTAGAAAGCTTCTAATCCATACGGCTTCCTTTGCTGCTTGTGCAGCAGCTATGTATTCAGCCTCTATTGTAGAATCGGCAGTTGTGGCTTCCTTGAAGTTCTTCCAGCTTAATGCTCCGCCATTTAACACGAATACAAATCCTGCCTGTGATTTGAAATCATCAGGATCTGTCTGAAAACTAGCATCAACATATCCTTTGACTGCTAGTTCCCCATCCTTCCCACCATACACTAGGAATGCGTCTTTAGTTCTCCTTAGATATTTAAGGATACTCTTGACAGCAATCCAGGGCTCCTGGCCTGGGTTAGATTGATATCTGCAGGTACAGCTTAATACGAACGAGATGTCTGGTCTCATGCAAATCATGTCATACATGATGGATCCCACAGCCGAAGCATATGGGATCTTACTCAGTTTGCTTAGCTCATCAAGAGTCTTAGGACTCTGGTGTTTGTTGAGCTTAATGGCATTCCGCATGGGTATGTATCCCTTCTTAAAATCAAGCATTGAGAATCTTCTCAACACCTTATCTATGTAAGTGCTCTGACTTAGGCCCAATATTCTTTTGGGTCGATATCTACAGATCTTGATGCCCAGAATGAAAGTAGCATCACCAAGTCCTTCATCGAGAAGCATTTTCCTAACCAAGCTTTAACCTCAAGCAAGGTTGGGATGTCATTCCCGAGGATCAGGATGTCATCGACATATAGGACTAGGAATACAATTATACTCCCACTCACTTTCTTATATACGCAAGGTTCACTTTCGTTTTTGAGAAAACCAAATTCCCTTACGGCTTCATCAAAACAAAGGTTCCAACTCCGTGAAGCTTGCTTTAATCCATAAATGGATCTTAGCAGATTACAAATCTTTCCCAGATTCTCTGGATCAAAAAAACCCTCAGGCTGTGTCATATACACATCCTCTTTTAAGTTCCCGTTAAGGAATGCGGTTTTTACATCCATCTGCCATATCTCGTAGTCGTAGTATGCTGCTATGGCTAGAATGATTCGGATAGATTTGACCATAACCACAGGTTAAAGAGTGTCATCATAATCGATACCTTCGATCTGGCGATAACCTTTTGCAACCAGTCTAGCTTTATAGGTCTCAGGCTTTCCATCCATGTCGGTTTTAAGTTTATAGACCAATTTGTAACACATGGGTTTTATCCCAGGGGTTTGATCCACCAAGCGCCAGACTTGGATATCGGACATGGATTTCATTTCCTCATTCATGGTGGGCTGCCATTTTTCGGAGTCTGGACTGGCCAAAGCTTGTCTGTAGGTTTCTGGATCATCTTGATCCACCAACATAAAGTCATTTCCTTCAGTAGCTAGAAAGCCAAATCTGATAGGAGCTTGACGAGATCTCTCAGACCTTCTTGGACCATCTGGAATAGGTGTGGCGATTGGTTCTTGATCAATGACCTCTTCTGGTTCCTGTATTTCTACATCCGGCATAGTGGGTTGTTCCGTATCTTCTTGAATTTCTTCAAGATGCACGACACTTCCACTAGCACTTTTGGAAATAAATTCCTTTTCCAAAAATACACCTCCTTGAGCAACAAATTTATCTGATTTGGGGTATCCCACAAAGACACATTTATCTGATTTGGGTTCGAGTTTATCGCCTAGCAGACGCTTGACGTAAGCATCACATCCCCAAATCTTAAGGAAAGCTAATAAGGGTTTCTTCCCGTTCCATACTTCGTACAGAGTACTTTCCATTGCTTTTGTTGGAGCCTGATTCAATATGAATGCGGCCGTCTCTAGGGCATAGCCCAGAAAGAGATAAGGAGGTCAGCCTGACTCATCATTGATCGAACCATGTCAAGCAGGGTCTGATTTCTCCGTTCGGATACACTATTCATTTGAGGTGTTCCAGGCGAGTCAATTCAGAGAGGATCCCACACTACTTTAAATGACTGTGAATATCATGGTCAAAGTACTCACCGCCTAGGTCAGATTGAAGTGCCTTTATACTTTTACCAAGCTAGTTTTGTGCTTCGCTCTGGAACTCTTTGAACTTGTCAAAGATTTCTGATTTATGTCTCATAAGATAAACATACCCGTATCTACTGAAGTCATCCCTTGGACTTTGCTGCCTTGAGTAACCAGAAGTCAAGAAAGAAGAGAGGGAGCTTTTGGTTGATTTTACTCTCTCTCTCTCTATCAGGACCAGGAAGGGTCCACCAAATCAAACCGGGCCCAATTCCTTCGTCATAGCCCAGTTAAAATCTGTTTTTTTTTTAAAATTCAAAAAGGGGAAAACGGAATGATTGTAATCTGACAATAAACCAATCACCACTCAACCCTTTCGACTTCCGCGCAGAAAAGTTCTATACGCCCCTTTCCTTCGTCCAAAAACAGCTAGGGCACCACAAATCAAAATCAATCTGCACCTGTAGCAGCATCTTCTTACCTTCATAGAAAACTCCGATCAAGCTGTTAGAGTTATGCCCCAGTCCAATATATAAGTGATCTACAGATGTAATGTTTTATCATCTTTCCGAATAAATAAATCGGCATATATTACTAATGTGTTGTAGTAATATATCAAATGTAATTTGATCTATATCATTATGTGTGTAACCACTAATAGTAGATCTATAGATCAGAAAGAATTACATTTGATGAGTCCCTGATCAGCTAAGTTTCTTTAAGAAGCGATCAGTATGAGACCAACTCCTTGTGATCACGCTCTACTGATCATGGCAAAGTATGTGCCGGAGTTATATCATAGATACCATAAGGTCGATGATATCGGACAACCCGATTGTGAGTATGCTGCATAGATCCAGTCATGAGATACTCACATATCGTAGCTTGTCATTATATCCTAAGACCAAGAAGTCTTTGTGTACACTATGCAACGAATACCTAAGTTTGACCTAATTGAGGGTATGACAGGATCCTGGTTCATATTCTAATGTTAGAATCAGACAAGTGTTTTATAACTTAATATCCAACTTAAATTTTAATTGATTTTACCATGTAGAACTAAAAGGCAAACACAACACAAAGGAGTAATAGCGCACTGAGAGTCCAGATTGAGGACAGACTCAAGGGCGTGAATTACTTAGATTGGAATAGAAACTTGAGGCTTGTACTCAAGCATGAACGCAAGTAGTATATCCTTACCAAGGAACCACCTGCTGAGCCAACGTTGAACGCCGCTAGGGCACTAAGGATACTTATCAAAGTTCCTTAGTAACTAAATTGGAGTTTCATGCATTATGGTGGGCAGTAGGATGCCAGAGTTGCAGAAGCTGTTCAGGAACGTTTCAGATGACCCTCATACCTGTAAGGCAGAGGTCAAGGAAATATTCAAGGAGAAAGCTCGTGTCAAAAGATATGATACTTTCATAAAACTTAACTCCTGCAAACTTAAGGTTGGAGCCTTGTTAGTCACCATGTCACGAAGATTTAATGTCTTCAGTAACATCTAACCAGACTCGGTTTTGATGATCAGGTTCAAATGGCTGCAGATCTTATGTTGCAGTCACTTCTAGATACATATAGTGATTTCATAGTAAATTACAATATGCATGACATGGAAAAGTCCTTAACTTTGCTTCATGGGATACTTGTGACCGCTGAAAAGAACCTCAAGGGCAAGACCAAGGAGGTCCTTATGGTCAACAAGAAGGTCAGCTTCAAGAAAGCTGATCTGGATAAGGGTAAGGCTCCTGGGCACCTTGCAGGGCAGATCAGACACCCCAAGCGTCCAAAGGTTCAAGCAGCTCCCAAAACTGCTGTGAATTCTAAGGACAAATTGGAGGAGATATGCTATCACTACAATGAGCCAGGACACGGGAATAAGGGATAGTAAGCAATACAAGGATCATGTGAAGAAGAGTGGGTATCCACGTCTTCAGGATCAGATATTTACGTTGGTAAGCTTAATCGCTATAACGTAAATAAGATTAGGCTTAAATCTAATGATTTAAACCAAGTTATAATCTAGCATTGTCATTTAAGGCACATAGGCGAGAAACGCATTTCAACACTTCACAAGTGTGGACTTTAAGTCCGTTTGAATTCACTCAAACTGAAAGATTCAAGTCTTGCCTAATGAGCGAGAAACGCATTTCAACACTTCACAAGTGCGGACTTTTTAAGTCCGTTTGAATTCACTCAAACTGAAAGATGCAAGTCTCACCTAATGGGCAAAATGACAAAGGCACCTTTCATAGGTTTATGTGAAAGGCGAGTGACTTATTAAGTCTAATACATTCCGACGTATGTGGACCTATGAGTACTCAGGCCAGAAGAGAGTTGAACTAATACTTGACTCTGGAAACGGCCGCATTCATTTTGAATCGGGCTCCGATGAAGACAACGATAGTACACCTTGTGACAGTCATTCTGTCTCCTATTACTGTGGATGCGTGCGCCTCCGCGTAGTATTCATTAGGATGCGAGCTGAATAAGGTAATCAGTTTTATTTGGATGCGTGCGCCTCCGCGTACTAGCCAAATAAGAGCTGGACCAGAGTCACAGAAGGTACACCACATGAAACTCATTACGTCTCCCGTTACTGTGGATGTGTGCGCCTCCGCGTAGTATTCATTGGGATGGGAGCGGGATGAGATGGTCAGTTCTATTTGGATGCGTGCGCCTTCGCGTAGTAGCCAAATAAGAAATGGGCCATAGTCATATATGGTGTGGAAAACATCCTTGTATGTTTTCCCTAAAAGATTTGGGTAGCAGAGATGCAGGCAGCCAAATCAGACAAATGTGTCTTCGTAAGGTATCCTTAAGAAACTAAGAGATACAACTTCTACATACCCAGCGAGTACAAAGTCTTTGTTGCTTGAGGAGGGGTATTTTTGGAGAAATATTTTATTTCCAAAATAGCTAGTGGGAGTCCCGTGCATCTCGAAGAAATTCGAGAGGATACGGAACAGCCTGAAGCAATTCAGGAGCCTGCTATGCAAGATGTAGAAATACTGGAGCCTCAGATGGTCGCCAATGAAGAATCAATCCCTACAGAAATTCCAGATGGTCTAAGGAGGTCTGAAAGATCTCGTCATGTTCCAGACAGATATGGATTCACATCCACTGAGGGAAATGACGTGATGTTGGTGGATCAGGATGATCCAGAAACCTTCAGACAAGCTTTAACCAGTCCAGACTCCGAAAAATGGTAGAATGCCATGAGTGAGGAAATGAAATCCATGTATTTCAACCAAGTCTGGTGCTTGGTTGATCAAACCCCTTGGATAAAACCCATCGGTTCTGAGTGGGTCTATAGGATCAAGACCGACATGGATGGAAGTCCTCAGACAAATATGGCTAGGATGGTTGTAAAAGGTTATCGTCAGATTCAATACATGGATTGTGATGACATCTTTTCACCAGTAGCAATGGTGAGTTTAACCCGGATTATTTTTAGCCATAGTTATGGCAAATGGATGTCAAAACCCCTTCCTTAGCAAGAACTTAAAAGAGGATGTGTATATGACACAGCCCGAGGGTTTTGTTGATCCAGAGAATCCCGGAAAGATTTGTAAGCTGCTTAGATCCATTTATGGATTAAAGCAAGCTTCACGGAGTTGGAACATTCGTTTTGATGAAGCTGTAAGGGAACTCGGCTTCATCAAAAAAAAAAAGTGAGCCTTGCGTACATAAGAAAGCGAGTGGGAGTAATATTGTATTCTTGGTATTTATTCATCGGGAATGACATCCCGACCTTGCCACCAAAGCTTGGTTAGGGAAGTACTTATCGATGAAGGACTTAGGTGATGCTACATTTAATGTAGGCATCAGGATCTCTACAGATCATTCCAAAAGGATTTTGGGCTTTAGTCAAAACATGTTGTTAAGTCAGAACATGTACATAGGTAACGTGTTGAGAAGATCTCAATGCTTGATTCTAAGAAAGGATACATACCCATGCGTCATGGCATTAAGCTCACCAAGCTACAGAGTCCTAGTACTCCTGATAAGCTGAGCAGGATGAGTAAGATCCCTTATGCTTCGGCTGTGGGATCCATCATGTATGCCAGGATGTGCACGAGACTGGAAGTCTCGTTTGCACTGAGCTGTACCAGCAGATTCCAATCTAACCCCGACCAATTACACTGGATTGCTGTCAAAGGCCATCCTCAAATATTTGAGGAGGATCGAGGATGCATTTTGGTGAATGGGGATGAAGATAGAGAACTAGCAGTCAAAGGACAAGTCGATGCTAGTTTTCAGACATATCCAGATGACTTTAAAATTCAGTCAGGATATATTTTGTGTTGAGTGGTGGCGCTTTCAGCTTGATAAGCTTTAAGCAAGCCAAAATTGCCAGCTCTACAATGAAGGCTGAGTATATAGCTGCAACAAAAACAACTAAAGAGGACGTATGGATTAGAAGCTTTCTAATCGGATTAGATGCAACGCCGCGAGCGTCTGATCCGATAAGTTTGTTGTGGGTCAACACAGGTGCGGTAGCTATTGCCCAAGAGCCTAGATTCCACAACAGATCCAAACATATACTCAGCAGGAATCACCTCATGAGAGTTATCACATATAGAGGTGATGTGGAGATTAAACACTATTCGACTGATGATAATATGGCCGATCCCTTGACAAAGGCTCAGCCGCAGCCTAGGCATGAGTAACATGCAGGGTCTATGCGAGTAGATCAGAACTTAAATTGGAACTAGGGGCAAGTGGGAGATTGTTAGAGTTATGCTCCAGTCCAATATATAAGTGATATACAGATGTAATGTTTTATCATCTTTCCGAATAAATAAATAGGAATATATTACTAATGTGTTGTAGTAATATATCGAATGTAATTTGATCTATGTCATTTTGTGTGTAACCACTAATAGTAGATCTATAGATCAGAAAGAATTACATTTGATGAGTCCCTGATCAGCTAAGCTTCTTTAAGAAGCGATCAGTATGAGACCAACTCCTTGTGATCACGCTCTACTGATCATGGCAAAGTATGTGCCGGAGTTATATCATAGATACCATCAGGTCGATGATATCGGACAACCCGATTGTGAGTATGCTGCATAGATCTAGTCATGAGATACTCACATATCGTAGCTTGTCATTATATCCTAAGACCAAGGAGTCTTTGTGTACACTATGCAACGAATACCTAAGTTTGACCTAGTCTAACGTTATCTGTAAAAGGGTAACTATAACGGCTTCGATTGGCTTTGATATTTGTTGCACTAGTGAACTCGAAAGGCGTCTGAGGGATTTATCACTCATACTTCGGTATGAGACAGATATCCGTTTAGGCCGCTTGATGAGTATGACTGAAGAAATAGCACGACCGTGCAGGTGATACCTTAGTATCAGTTTTCGGTCATCTCAGATATCAAGAAACAGTGATTGATAAATTAGGATGACCATTCTATGCCTATTGATCAATCTAGATATCGGTTTGATAAAAGGACAATGACATATACGATAACAGGTTAAGTCGAATAATCAATAATCACGAACATTGGATAATCATAATGTCTTGCTAGAGACCACTTATGATGGAAAGGGTAAAATAGTAATTTTACCAGTCTGCCAATTGTTCGTGAGACTAGAGGGTCACACGCATTAAGCACGATACATGACAACAATTATGGATGAAAATTGAGAATGATTCAGTAGTTTTCTTGCCTAAGGTTTTAACCAGACGGTTGAAGAAATCAATTCGAGGAAATTGAGCCGTTTTGTCTAAACCGAAATTAGAACTCAAGTTAATGGGTTTAATTTGGGTTTTAGTTAAACGGGCTTAAAACCCATTTAGGGATTTAAGTTATGAATGGGAACAAATGCAATTAGGAGTTTATGAAGGATAGATATGCAATTTTAATTTGAAATTCGATTTTAATTTTCAAATTAAAATCACATAATATCTTCCATTATTTTCTCTAATTTTCAGCAACTAATCCTATCATCCTCTCCCCCTCATTGCTGAATTCTCACTCCCTCTCATCCTCCATTGTTGTCAAGTTTCTCTCAAAAATTAATAGCAAAATTATTGAGTGAAAACCTCTTCGGTTGTGGTGCTTGTGTGGACTTAATAGAGAAACACTATACTTGTGTTTTCATCGATTAGAAGAGGTAACTTTCAGATTTATATATATATATATATATAACATGTTGAATTTGCATTAATATCAGTGCTTGCATTGATCAACACGGTTACATAATGTCCGCTGCATGATATTTATCGATTGGAACCCGTGGTGATCTCTTTCACAAGCCCCCGTAAATAGGTCGGAATCAGAAGCGGACGAGTTCCTTCTGCCTCCAAGAAACTACGAGCCAAGACGAGGGTGAAGATGATCGACAGAAAGTTATCTGCATCAAAAACTTCAACAAATAAACATGGAGTAAAGATTCGAGGAGGGAATTCCCAAGGAGAGAGCTCTGAAAACCCTAAAGGCACAACAGCCTCGTCTCCGACTATCGCATCTGTTAAGGTTGTCCCCACTGTTAAAAAGGACAACATCTTACCCGAGGCTGCTGGCGTCAAAGAAGATGCCTCTCATTCCACTCAGACGCCTCTAGAAGGTAATCCTACTGCCCCTTCTATAGTAGATCTAGTATATAAAAACCAGTCTGAAGAAACTCTAGGGACCTCTGTTCCTGAGATCCTTGGTATGAGTTGTGAAGATAGATCTAGCCCTCCAAAATCAACACCTGCACCAGAAAAGTCCCCAATAGACGAAGCCATGCAGAAAGTCGATAGTCCCCTTGTCGCTACAGACAGTTATTCGGGACTGAATGGAGATACATAAGTCATACAAGAAGTCCCCCAACCTTTAGCCGATCCTGAGAACACAGAAGAAGTAGATACAGCCAAAGCAACTGTGGAAGAAGAAGCTACATGAGAGGACAGAACGCCTCTAAAAAGGTCTGTGCCCGAAGGGCTTAAGAAAAGAAAACAACCAAAGAGAAAGCTGATTGATGAAAAAGAAGAACCACCAGTGTAGAGAAGACTAACTCCGAAAAGAAAAGCTATAGAGAAAGGAGGAGCACCTGCTCCTAAACAAGTAAAGAAGTTAAAAAAGAAGTCATCCACTTCAGTTACAACCCCTACTCTAGCAGAAGAAGAGTCAGAAGAAGAGGAGGAAACTCGTGTCTTACCCCCACGGGTCAAGAAGTCTATGGGAGGTCTGAAACTCCACAAAAACGTTCCAAAAGCCCCAACAAACAATGTCTCTTTTCATATGGTAGACAATGCTGTCAAGTGGCAATACGTGTACCAGCGCAATATATACCCGGAGAGGGAGCTCTCTACAGAAGCTCGAGGAATGAACGCAGTTATGGAGCTCCTCCGTGGGTCAGGCCTAACCAACACGGTCATCAACATCGTACCGTTCTACCTCTCTCCGGTCAAGGAGTTCATTGTCAATCTCTCAAGTGAGTTTAATGATCCAGAAGACGCTGAGTATAGGAAGGTCTTTGTTCGAGCATAGTGCTTTGACATATCTGCCTCCACAATCAACGCTTATCTAGGCAGAACGGCTCCAGAAGTCACTCCAAACATCCCTCACTTGAATAAAGTTGCGTTTGAGATCACTGGAGGAAGGAAAAAGGTTTGGACCTTCAAGGATACCATTGCGGCTGCAGAACTAACGGCCAAGTATTCCATTCTATACCGAATTGGTTTTGGAAACTTGGCACCCTCCACTCACGGGTCTAGCATCAAAACAGAGCTAGCAAAGCTCATCCACCAAATAGGTACTCAATCCCCTCTTGACTTTGGTACATATGTTATTGAACATCTTGTCAAACATGCCAAGTCATGTGCTTTCAAATTATCTATTGGCTTTCCATCATTGATCACTGGACTTCTCCTCCAACAATGTCCTCACATTGTTCGAGACTCTGATGTACCTGGAAAGAAGCCTCTGCCTCTCACCATTAGCCTCAACAACTTTAAGGGCAAGCATTTGAGAGATCTCGCTCCTCCCTTGGCTAAAACATCTGAAGCTGGTTCCAGCTCGCGTCCTTCCGGACCTCTCGGCACCAGGATGGAGGAAGAGCTGGTGGACATGATCAATGACTTGGAGAAGACGATTGCTACTCTCACAACCAGGAAGATTTCCTGTGAAGCCCTCTTACATGATCTACGCAACGCTCCTGCCGAGGACACTGTATCGGACAAAGATGTCGTTGACTCCGCCTCCTTTTAATATTTCATTTACTTACCTCTAGACTGATAACTTGTTAAACAACTTCTAAAATCCTCGGGGACTGCCCGAGTTAAATTTCTGCACTTTGTGACGTTTTGGACATTTGCTCGTGTTTTGAGCTGGTTTATTCCTTGTTGTTATAAGTTTATCGGTGTATGATTGCCTCTGGCAATCTTGTTAGACAATCAGGGGGAGATATAAGCTACGTTACACCATACGCTCACTTTAAAAATTCGTGCCAGAAGTCGCGCCAGACGCTTGCTGCCAGAAGCCGCGCCAGAAGTCACTTGAGACGCTCCAAGGACGTTGTATGCACCAGACGCTCTCAACCTGTACTCTGACATCTCTTGCTGTGCGTAACTGTCACAAGATGACGATGTGCTTAAAACTGTGTTTGCCTAAAATATTGCCAAAGGGGAAGATTGTTGCTACGTTTCGTGTTGGCATAATTTTTTAGTGCAAAAGTAAGAAGTCAGTGCAACATGTTACAAGACATGTGGAGCGACTCATTACGTTACAGATTAGGAAAGGCCTGAAGCTTTCCTATTTAGAGTCGCTTGAAACGCAAGAAGAATGACGTCACAACAACTGAAAGACTTGCAGCACAAGAGAATGACGTCAACAAGCCCTGGCGACTTCTAGCTGTCATTAACACGTCAGCAAAAGCGGCAACTGCTTGCCTAGTTTGTTTAGGAAGTCTGAGACTTCCTATTCCTAATCCGAGCAAGATTAGGAATGTGGGGCTGCTATAAAAAGCTTGTGCTTCCCCATTAGCAGTATGTCTGTTCTTGTTCTATATTTGCTAAATTTCTCAGAGCTCTTAATCGTGCACCATTGGCGTGTTGAGAGGCTGATTAGTTTGCTAGAACGGCTTTGCTTCGATTAAACATAAATTCTCGAAGATTGAGTGTTTGATCGATTAGGGTTCTTGTGTTCGTGATTGAAGATTCACAAATCTGTCAAAGAAGACTACGACACCGAGCATAGGCGCTTGCTCGAAGGGTGGAATTGAGAGGATCTCAAAGACAGGGGGAGAGGACCCTGGCCGAGGTTGTTCACGATGAGATCTATAGTAGCTTAGGACAATAGCTTGTGTGATAGCTAGTTGGTTCTTGAAGTTGTACTATTGACTACCATATAGTGAAAACCTTTCCACTGGCAAAGTGCCCCCAGATGTAGGTAACGTTGCACCGAACTAGGTAATCATCTCTGGTGTCATTATTGCTTGCTTATTGTTTAAACTACGAGTTGCGTTTTAGTCAAGTTGTCGACACAAAAGTTACGACTTTGTGTTTGACTTCTTGACTTGGCTACGAATCAGAATTTCAATTGGTAACAAAGGAGGCACCGTATCTCTTAGGTTATTTTCTTGCAAAGATTCTGAGTAGCTAATATGGACTTAAAGGAAGGAGGATCTGTTAATCGACCACCGGTGCTCGACGGAACCAACTATGGGTACTGGAAAGTACGGATGTGTACCTTTTTGAAGTCTCTCGACAGCAAAACTTGGAAGGCTGTCATCAGTGGGTGGGAAGAACCTCACTATGCTGATGCTCAAGGAAATCAAACTAGCATTAAACAAGAAAAAGAGTGGAGCGCTGAAGAAGATGAAGCCGCTCTAGGTAATTCTCGTGCACTTAATGCCATATTTAATGGAGTACACAAGAATGTTCTTCGACTTATCAACACTTGCACAAGTGCCAAGATTGCTTGGGACACACTTGCTGTTGCGTATGAGGGTACATCCAAAGTCAGAGAGCAAAAGGTACAGTACCTCACGACCAACTTGGAAGCCCTTACCATGAATGAAGACGAAACTATAGCTGAGTTTAATGTTCGTATCAAGGATCTAGCCAGTGAATCATATTTACTCGGCAAGCCTATGACCGATGAAGATTTAGTCAGAAAAACACTAAGAGCCCTAAGTCCCAAATTCAAGATGAAGATCACGGCCATAGAAGAAGTTCATGACTTGAAGACATTGAAGTTTGATGAGCTCATGGGATCCCTTATGACCTTCGAGCTCTCCCTACCGTTGATAGAAAAGAAGAAAAGTGTAGCATTCAAAAGTTTACCCAAAAGAAGAAAAAATTGGCTTACTCCGATTCGGATAGTGAAATTGATGAAACTATCGCTATGCTGGCCAAAAACTACAATAAAGTCATGAAAAGATTTAACCAGATGACAGGAAAGAATGTCACCCGACAAGTCAGAGACAAGCCTCAGCACAAGTTCCAGAAGTTCGAGAGCACTAATAACGATGGTAGACGTGGTGAGCGATCAGGAAAAGAAAAAGGAGTTCAGTTCTTTGAATGTGAGGGGTATGGGCACATGCAGAAAGAATGTCCGAACTTCCTAAAGAAACAGAAGAAGGGATTCAATGCCTCTCTAACTGACGATGAAGAAGAAGAAGACAGTGACGCTGAACATACAAGTAACTATGTTGCTTTTACTGTCTCCACAATAGATCAACCATCCGAGATTTCAAAGAAGTATGACTCTGATGATGAGCTATCCGATGAGACTCTCAACAACACATACAACAAATGGTATGTCAAGTGGCTTGAAGACTCTCAGGTAATCGAAAAACAGAATGCTCTCATTCTTTCCCTTAATGAAGACAAGTCCGACTTCTCGAAACTACTGTCGATCTCAAAAAGGAAGTGGCTCGGTTAAAAAGCGAGTTGGACCAAGTCACCAAGTCTGTAATGATGATGAATCCAAGCACTGACACTCTAGATCAAATTCTCTCGTTCAAAAAATAAGCAAAAAATATGGAAGGCCTTAGATATTCGAAAGGAGCTTCATCATCGCACACTATCTTTGTTCCTCAGAAGGCTGTCACCCACATGCCCCATCAGATGTCTCCAACCTTCACTCCTGAGACAAAGAACAAGAGACATAACTGGGTTTGTCACTACTGTGGACAAAAAGGGCATATTCGACCCTTCTGCTATCGTCTATATGGAAGGAGCTTCGTCAAACAAAGGACCACCATCAAGAAAGCCCAACCACGTAAGGAATGGCGAGTCTAGGAGGTAAACTATCGAGCAAATATCGCTTACACCTCTTTAAGAGCTTCAACTTGCAATGATTGGTACTTTGATAGTGGATCCTCTCGTCATATGACTGGTAATAGCTCGTTCTTGGTCACCTTAATACCTTGCACAAATAGCTTTGTCACTTTTGGTGATGGGATAAAAGCTAGAGTTCTTGGCAAGGGAAAGCTCAACCTTCCTAACTCACCTTGCTTAAAAGAGGCTCTACTGGTAGAAGGTCTTACAACCAACCTCATTAGCATCAGTCAAATATGTGATCTGGATCTAAATGTCAACTTCACGTGACAAGTGCACTATCAAAGACGAACACCTGAAGGAAGTCATGATAGGTCTCAAGTCTCTTGATAACTGTTATCTATGGTCTCCAACAGTTACAACCTTGCCAACCAAGTGCTTTTTATCCAAAGCTCAGGAGACGAAGCTATGGCATCAAAAATTTGGTCACATCAATTTGAGGAGCATGCAGAAGATTCTCTCTGAAAAGGAGATCATTGGAGTTCCCAACCTCAAGATTGTTGAAGAAAAAATTTGTGGAGAATGCCAGATTGGCAAACAAGTTAAGACGTCACACAAGAAGGTACAACATCTTACTACTTCTTGTGTTCTAGAACTTCTACATGTTGACCTTATGGGGCCTATGCAAGTGGAAAGTCTAGGAGGTAAGAATTACATAATTGTCTGTGTCGTCGACTTCTCAAGATACACCTAGGTTGACTTTATTAGAGAAAAGTCAGACACTTTCTCAGTCTTTGAAGCCCAATGTCGGAGAGTTCAACGAGAAAAAGGAGAAGCCATTAGCAAAGTCGTCCGACTCAGAAGTGATCAAGGAAAGGAGTTTGAAAACATCAGCTTCGCAAACTTTTGTGATGCTGAAGGAAAAGCTCATGAATTCTCTGCCCCCATCACACCTCAACAGAACGGGATCGTGGAAAGAAAAAATCGTACTCTTCAAGAAATGGCTAGAGTCATGATGCTAGCCAAAGACATCTCGTAGCACTTCTGGGCTGAGGCTCTGAATACAGCTTGTCATATTCATAATAGAGTGACCCTCCGCCCTGGAATATCGCTCACTCTTTATGAAATATGAAGGGGGAGGAAGCCTAATGTCAAATATTTCCATGTCTTTGGATCGATATGCTACATACTTTGAGATAGGGAACATCGGCGCAAACTTGATCCTAAAAGCGATGAAGGCATATTCCTTGGATATTCTAGAAATAGTCGGCCTTTCGTGTATTCAACAAACGCACCCGGTCTATAATGGAATCTATCAATGTCGTGATTGATGACAGTTATGAGCAACCTAGTGACGATGAGGAAGAAGTTCTAAATCTCTTAGGTGAAGTCAGGCCAGAAGTCAGAACCGAAGATCGAAACGAAGAATCTGAAACCGTAAGCCAAAACATCTCTGACAAAGAGGCACCCCCCATCATAGAACAGAGAGCTCTGTCCAGAAGAATTCAGCAGAATCACCCATCCCAGGATGTGATAGGAGACATCAATGAAGGAGTGCGGACTCGACAAAAGGCACCTGTAAACTACAAAGAGATGATAGGTAACATTTGCTTTATTTCAAAAGTTGAACCAAAGAATATACAAGAAGTCATCAATGATGAATATTGGGTCTGCGCCATGCAAGAAGAATTGGTTCAATTTGCAAGGAATGAAGTCTGGGAACTAGTACCCAAGCCACACAATGTTAATATTATTGGGACAAAGTGGATATTTAAAAAAAAGTCTGACGACCAAGGAAATATCACTCGAAACAAAGCAAGACTGGTAGCACAGGGGTACACACAAGTAGAAGGAGTTGACTTCGAAGAAACTTTTGCTCCAGTAGCCAGACTAGAAGCCATCCAACTTCTTCTCGGCATAGCATGCCATCTACGTTTCAAACTCTATCAGATGGATGTAAAACGTGCCTTCCTGAATGGAAATCCCAACGAAGAAATCTATGTTGCTCAACCAAAGGGATTTAAAGATCATGACTCTCCCCACCATGTCTACAAACTAAAGAAAGCTCTCTATGGCCTCAAACAAGCACCACGAGCATGGTATGAACGGCTTACCCAATTCCTAGTACAGAATGGCTATATTCGAGGGGGAGTAGACAAAACTCTGTTTGTGAAAAAGAAAGGAAGTGACATCATGATTGCCCAAATATATGTCGATGATATCGTATTTGGAGGGATGTGAGACAAGATGGTGGAACTTTTCGTACAATATTTGCAGTTTGAATTTGAGATGAGTATGGTTGGAGAGCTAACATACTTCTTAGGCTTCCAGATCAAACAGATGAAAGATGGAATATTTATCTCCCAAAGCAAATATGCAAAGAATATTGTAAAGAAATTCGGGTTGGAAAAGGCTTCGCACAAAAGAACCCCCATTGCCACTCATGTCAATGCAAAAATGAAGATCTTGGAGAACCAGTTGATCAACGCCTCTATCGAAGCATTATTGGAAGTCTTCTCTATCTCATAGCAGCTTTCTAAGTTGGAGTCTGTGCTCAATATCAAGACAATCCAAAAGCTAGTCACTTAACGCATGCCAAGAGGATAATAAGGTACAACTCAGGAACCTCTAAATTGGGTTTGCTATACTCGTTTGATACCTCTCCTACTCTTGTGGGATATTGTGATGATGACTGGGCGGGAAGCGCACCAGATCGAAAAGCACCTCTGGAGGTTGTTTCTACCTGGGGAACAATCTTGTATCATTGTTCAGCAAGAAGCAAAATTGTATTGCTTTATCTACTGCTGAGTCCGAATGATTGTAATCTGACAATCAGCCAATCACCACTCAACCCTTTCGACTTCCGCGCAGAAAAGTTCTGCACGCCCCTTTCCTCCGTCCAAAAACAGCTAGGGCACCACAAAATCAAAATCAGTGTGCACCCGTAGCAGCTTCTTCTTACATTCAAAGAAAACTCCGATCAAGCCCCCATAAATAGGTCAAAATCAGAAGCGGACGAGTTCCTTCTGCCTCCAAGAAACTACAAGCCAAGATGAGGGTGAAGATGATAAACAGAAAGTTATCTGCATCAACAACTTCAACAAATAAACATGGAGTAAAGATTCGAGGAGGGAATTCCCAAGGAGAGGGCTCTGAAAACCCTAAAGGCACAACAACCTCGTCTCCGACTATCGCATCTGTGAAGGTTATCCCCACTGTTGAAAAGGACAACATCTTACCCGAGGCTGCTGGCCTCGAAGAAGATGCCTCTCATTCCACTCAGACGCCTCTACAAGGTAATCCTACTGCCCCTTCTATAGTAGATCCAGTAGATAAAGACCAGTCTGAAGAAACTCTAGGGACCTCTGTTCCTGAGATCCTTGGTATGAGTTGTGAAGATAGATCTAGCCCTCCAAGATCAACACCGGCACTAGAAAAGCCCCAACAGACAATGTCTCCTTTCATTCGGTAGACAATGTTGTCAAGTGGCAATACGTGTACCAGCACAATATCTACTCGGAGAGGGAGCTCTCTACAGAAGCTCAAAGAATTAACGCAGTTGTGGAGCTCCTCCATGGGTCAGGCCTAAACAACACGGTCATCTACATTGGACCGTTCTACCCCTCTCTGGTCAAGGAGTTCATTGTCAATCTCTCAAGTGAGTTTAATGATCCTTAAGACGCTGAGTATAGGAAGGTCTTTGTTCAAGCAGAGTGCTTTGACATATCTACCTCCACAATCAACGCTTATCTAGGCAGAACGGCTCCAGAAGTCACTCCAAACGTCCCTCACTTGAACAAAGTTGTGTTTGAGATCACTGAAGGAAGGAAAAAGGTTTGACCCTTCAAGGATACCATAGCAGCTGCAGAACTAACAGCCAAGTATTCCATTCTATACTGAATTGGTTTGGCAAACTGGGCGCCCTCAACTCACGGGTCTAGCATCAAAACAGAGCTAGCAAAACTCATCTACCAAATAGGTACTCAATCCGCTCTTGACTTTGGTACATATGTTATTGAGCATCTTGTCAAACATGCCAAGTCATGTGCTGTCAAATTACCTATTGGCTTTTCATCATTGATCACTGGACTTCTCCTCCAACAATGTCCTCACATTGTTCGAGACTCTGATGTACCTGGAAAGAAGCCTCTGCCTCTCACCATAAGCCTCAAAAACTTTTAGGGCAAGCATATGAGAGATCTCGCTCCTCCCTTAGCCAAAACATCTAAAGCTGGTTCCAACTCGCGTCCTTCCGGACCTCTCGGCACCAGGATGGAGGAAGACCTGGAGGACATGATCAATGTCTTGGAGAAGTCGATTGCTGCTCTCACAACCCGAAAGATTGCCTGTGAAGCCCTCTTACATGATCTACGCACCGCTCCTGCCGAGGACACTATATCGGACAAAGATGTCGTTGACTCCGCCTCCTTTTAATATTTCATTTACTTACCTCTAGACTGATAACTTGTTAAACAACTTCTAAAATCCTCGAGGACTGCCCGAGTTAAATTTCTGCACTTTGTGACGTTTTGGACATTTGCTCGCGTTTTGAGCTGGTTTATTCCCTGTTGTTGTAAGTTTATCGGTGTATGATTGCCTTTGGCAATTTTGTTACACATTTAAGGGGAGATATAAGCTACGTTACACCAGACGCTCACTTTCAAAAGTTGTGCCAGAAGTCGCGCTAGACGCTTGCTGCCAGAAGCCGCGCTAGAAGTCACTTGAGACGCTCCAAGGATGTTGTATGCACCAGACGCTCTCAACCTGTACTCTGACATCTCTTGCTGTGCGTAACTGTCACAAGATGACTATGTGCTTAAAACTGTGTTTGCCTAAAAAATTGCCAAAGGGGGTGATTGTTGCTACGTTTAGTGTTGGCATAATTTTTTAGTGCAACATGTTACAAGACATGTGGAGTGACTCATTACGTTCCAGATTAGGAAAGGCCTGAAGCTTTCCTATTTAGAGTCGCTTGGAACGCAAGAAGAATGACGTCACAACAACTGAAAGACTTGGAGCGCAAGAGAATGACCTCAACAAGCCCTGGCGACTTCCAGCTGTCATTAACACGTCTGCAAAAGCAGCAACTGCTTGACTAATTTGTTTAGGAAGTCTGAGACTTCCTATTCCTAATCCGAGCCAGATTAGGAATGTGGGGCTGCTATAAAAAGCTTGTGCTTCCCCATTAGCGATATGTCCGTTCTTGTTCTATATTTGCTAAATTTCTCAGAGCTCTTAACCGTGCATCATTGGCATGTTGAGAGGCTGATTAGTTTGCTAGAACGACTTTGCTTCGATTAAACATCAATTCGCGAAGATTGAGTGTTTGATCGATTAGGGTTCTTGTGTTCGTGATTGAAGATTCACAAATCTGTCAAAGAGGACTACGACACCGAGCATAGGCGCTTGCTCGAAGGGTGGAATTGAGAGGATCTCAAAGACAGGGGGAGAGGACCCTGGTCGATGTTGTTCACGGTGAGATCTATAGTAGCTTAGGACAATAGCTTGTGTGATAGCTAGTTGGGGCTTGAAGTTGTACTATTGAGTACCATATAGTGAAAACCTTTCCACTTGCAAAGTGCCCCCAGATGTAGGTGACGTAGCACCGAAATGGGTAATCATCTCTGGTGTTGTTATTGCTTGTTTATTGTTTAAACTACGAGTTGCGTTTTAGGCAAGTTGTCGACACAAAAGTTTCGACTTTGTGTTCGACTTCTTGACTCGGCTACGAATTAGAATTTCACTATATAGCCTAAGCGGCAGTGCCATATCATAGTCTGGTTTAAATCATCGGATTTAACCCTTTTGTTACTTATATTAAAAATCGAGCTAGTGTCAGTGTTTTGAATATTAAGAATATATAAACCATCAACCAATGAAGCATTGCAACAAAACATATTATTCTTGAATATATTTAAAATTCCACTGTTAATAGAAAAACAATATCCTTCCTTGAGTACACAATGGACATTGTTTAATAACAAAACTATCCTACTGGGCAAACTGAGACTAATATCTCCTACTGCAGTTGTCAAGACTTGATTGTTGTCACCAACTCGTAGGTCCACCTCGCCCCTGCCAACTTCTCTTCTACTTCCTAGAGCCTACACATTAACACAAATGTGAGATTCTGCAACGGTATCAAGTACCCAAGAATCTAAAGTAGATAAACTGAGATTGAGCTCAATAACAAAAATACATGATCCCGAAGATGTGGAAGCTCCACTCTTCCTAAGAAACAGATTGTGTTTCTTACAATCCTTTTATAGTACCCCTGTCATTGGCAATAGAAGCATATTACATACTTTTTAGGATTCTCAACAGCCTTTGGAGCTGCTGGACCCTTAGGTTGTCGAATCTTCCCTGCTAGGTGCATGGGGGCCTTATCTTTGCCTAGGCTAGCTTTCTTGAAGCTCACTTGCTTGTTGACCATAAGAACCTCCTTGGTCTTGCCCTTGATATTCTTTTCAGCAGTCACGAGCATACCATGAAGCTCTGTCAATCTTATCCATTTCGTGCATATTGTAATTTCCAAGGAAATCACGATATGTCTCTGGAAGTGAATGCAGCACAAAGTCTGCAGACATTTCCTTATCCAGAGGAAGACCGAGTCTGGTCAAGTGTTCCAAAAGACGTTTCATCTTGAGGACATGGGGACTGACAATAGCTCCAGCCTTCAGCTTGCAAGACATCAATTCACTGAAAGTGTCGTATCTTTCGACACGCGCTTTCTCTTTGAACATTTTCTCGATCTCTGCCATACAGGCTTTGAGATCATCGGAAATGTCCAAGACCGGCTTTTGCAAGTTAGGGACCATACTGCCAATCATGATGCACTGCACGTCGATCCGGTCGCTAAGGAATTTCTGGTAGGCATCCCTTAACGCCCTTCTGGCGTTCAGTGCTGGCTCAGTAGGTGGTTCCTGGGTAAGGATATAATCCTTACGTTCATGCTTGAGAACGAGTCTCAAGTTCTGGTCCCAATCGAGAAAGTTTACGCCGTTAAGCTTACCAGAATGATTCGTGTTTGCCATTTTATATCTACACAGTAAACAAATTTAAATCCGTATTAATTAAAATTGAAGTTGGAGATTTAGTTATAAAACACTTTCTTATTTTAACTTTAGAATCTGAACCAGGATCCTATCATACTCTCAATTGAAGTGACCGGAGACTCACTGTTCCAATTGAGATCATCAAGGTAGGAATACATCAATCTACAAGACCATGTAGTTCCTGGCTAGGGTATGTACTTGTAAGTACGTGGCATACCCTATACTGATACCCTAGGTCAGCCCTAGCTGACAATCGTAGACAAGTCTGCCCAGCTTGAACTATGGATAGAACTAATGTGGCTACAACGCGGAGGAGCACACACCCACACAAAACTACCCATCTCATCAAGACCTTTTGTCTATGAATGTTACGCGGAGACGTACCGACATCCATAGGGTCAAAGCCCTTTTGAGTGCCCAAACTTGGATGGTATCACGCTTGACTTGTAATTATTTGCGTTTTAGTGAATTATAAAAGTCTGATTGCATATCGATACAATCTTAATATGGACTCATCAATTGCAAATCCATGCAAAGATTATCCCTTAGCAGGTTACATGCAAGTCTGATTAAATACCAGTTTTTAATCTTTGCATGTGGGTGATAGCAAATCATCCTAACACTTTCCACTGCCTTTGTAGGAGCCTGATTCAAAATGAATGCAGCCGTTTATAAGGCGTAACCCTAGAAGGAGATAGGGAGGTCAGCCTAACTCATCATTGAACAAACCATGTCAAGCAAGGTCCAGTTTCTCCGCTCACACAGACCATTCAACTAAGGTATTCCTTGCGGAGTCAATTCAGAGAGGGTCCCACATTCCTTTAAATGACTATGAAACTCTTTGTCCAAGTACTCACCGCCTCGGTCAGATCGAAGCGCCTTTTGAAAGGGATCACCATGGGTTCCAATTAATAATTTAATGCAGCGGAGATTTATATAAACATGGTGATCGAAATAAAAATACTTGATTTTACTGAAAAATTCAGCATGTTTATGAACTTTATAATCTGAAAAATTACCTTTGTATAATCGATTAAAACACAAGATAATGTTTCTATATCGAGTCCACACAAGCACAACAATCACCGAATGATTTTCTCTCACACACTTGCTAACGGATGTTTTGAGAATTTTTGACAAGAAAGCTATGAAGGAATTATGCATGAGGGGAGGAAATATGGGAGAGGTTGTCGAAAATATGAGATAAAAAGGGAATAAAATATTTGTGAAATTTTGATCAGTCTAGGCGTGCAAGATGTCACACACAATGTTACGTATGAAGCTATAACACCATGTATGACTTCTTGTGTAGATAACGCAGGACAGAAATATAAAGCTATAAACAATGACAGAGCAGATTGTTTATCCAGTTCGGTGCAACGTCACCTACGTCTGGGTGCTCTCAGCCTAGTGGAAAGATTTCACTTATCAGTAATTCGTCAGAACATACAAGTACATGTGATCATCCCTAGATCTATACTTTATGCTACGTCTTACAGTGCAATCTATCTCAGGGTCTCACCTTGAATCCAAGACTCCGTCTTGATTCCACTCTTCGATTAATCGCCTTGCTCTGTCGGTTTAGTTCATCAATGAACTTGGTGGTTGCGTGCAGTCTTCACTCACGCGATCAGTAAACCCTCAATCACCTAACTCTCAATAGCTATGTGATGCACAATATCCTTAGCTCGATCTGCAATTTCTCAGCCCGCAAACCTTCACGTCTAAGAACCTTGCAAATTGTTGCTAGGAAACAAATAAAGAACTACACAATTGCTAAGGGGGTAGCCTAAGCTTTTATAGCAATCGAGGATGAGTACTAACCTTAATGGGTTTCCTCTTAATCACCGTCTTTCTTCTTTCCAGATTTGAAGTCGTTTTTGGAATTTCCTAATCGTCTTCGACCTATCTGCAGAAACTGCACTTTCCTGATTTCTGTCGATCAGGATGTTTGCCGAAACGTCGTCAACAAATGTTACACATGATGTCGCAGAAGATGCTTCGACATCTTCAACATTCTTTGTAGCATGTTCTTCAGTCCCTTTAAAAATCAGCCAATCTCTAAAACCGTCCAATCTCCCCCTTTGGCTATTTTTAAGGACACCATTCTTCTTCGCATTCTGCGTCGCATTTGTCGTTGATGCACACGATCGGCAGGCATTAAGTCTTTGTTTGTGTTTCGCGTCTCGTAACTTCTTTTGCGCATAGTGTGTGTCACCGTGCGTATAATCTTCGCGTCGTCGTGTCTTCGCGTCGTCTCTATCTTACTCTATCTTATCTATCTTACTACCCCTTGCTGGCTCAAAAAGAGCCAAAATTTAAACAAATATTTGTAACACACAGGGTAATAAGAAATAAACCCAAACTTAACTCACACATACTCCCGATCAGCAATCGAGAGTAAGTGTGAAACAGTGTTCAACAAAAATTACAAAATAAAGATGTTCAGGTGTTCGGAAATAAGAAAGTTTATGAAATTAAACAGAGCTGCTGCTGGAGCTGGCAGTCTCTTCTTCAGTAGCGTTAGTGGAGGCATCTTGAGTAGATTCTTCTGGAGCATTTGGTAGAGAGGTGGTGTCATCATTTTCGAAGCCAGGAGGGGACATGGACTTTAGCAGGTTGGCACAATGTGATCGTCGCTGGGAGAGATGCTTCAGGGCTGTCTTCAGATTGACGATGTCCTCGTCAAGCACGGCTATCTCTCTTTCAAGCATAACTGCATACCTGCTGGTGGTCTTGGTTGGAGGGGCGGCACTTGTGGCTCGACTGGTCGTTGCCTTGGCTTCTGGCCTGATAAGATCAGGAGCATGCTTGCCCTCAAATAGCTTGTGGCTGACCACAATTAGTCCTCCTCGTTTGCCAACCTTATCCATTGTCTTCAACACTCCAAGGTGTTGATGTACAAGCAGCTAGGAGATAAGGGAGGGAAAGGAAATAGGTATTTTCACAGCAAGTGATCTGACATGTAGGATAAGATGATCAATAACAAATTGCCCAAAATCAAGTGTAGACCCAGTACCTATTTGGAAGATGAGTATCGCCAGCTCTGGTTTGATAGAGGATGCGTGTGTGGAGGGAGCCCAATTTGCTACTCCGATGCGAAAGAGAATGGAGTACTTGGATGTAAGATCTGATTCTGCCACAGTGCCTTTGGTAGGCCACTTTCTGCTTTTGTCTCCGGTAATCTCACGGAGTACTTTGTTCAGGTCAGGTGGAGGCATAGATCGAACACGCTTTCTCCCCAGGAAGTCATTTATAATGTCAGAGGAGATGTTGAAGCGAATGCCTCTGACATACACCTTCTCAAAGTCCGGATCATCCGTAATTCCAAACCCAGTAGGCAAATTGGCAATAAATTCCTTGACCAAGAGGGGATAGTGGTTACCGATGTTCGTGACGGTCTTCATAAGCTCTGCCTGCTCCAGAAGTTGGACAATGGCTTCTAGTCCCAGCAGTTCTAATGACAGGGTCTTCTCGGGGTACGTCGGTCTCTTGAACACGAATTCCCACCGTTTGGCACCGTCTGCAGAATGAAACGACACATTGTCGTAAGGAACACTCGAGGTGTTCTTGACCGATTTCAGGCTTTTTCCCTTCTTTGCCTCCTTTGCAGTATCTTCCTCTACTTCTTCATCTGTTGCTTCATCTACCAATCTCCTTTTGGAGACAACTTTCTTCCCTTTTTCCTTAACGGATATCTTTTTCTTCTTGTTGCATGGGCCTCCAGCATCTTTCACCTCCTTCCTCTTCTTAGTTTCTTTGAGTTTTTCAACCATCACAGCTAGACTTTCATTTTCTTCTAGTACCTTCTTCTTTAGGGATGACAACATCGCGTGTGCTGCCTCAGTAGCTTCTTCTGTCGCATCTTCTCTGGCATCTAGAGGAACTTCTTCTGTGTTATTTGTGGCGACACTGTTGTCCTTCTTAGCTTCTTCCTTGGCTTCTTCCGAGTCAGCGACTTCTTCTTCTACTACAGCCTCCTTTGTGGCTTTAGGAATGACATCTGTTGCTTCTTCTTCTTCTTCTCCTTCTCCTTCAGCAATACGTTCCAACCCATGACTGACCGGGGTCAAGTCTTCCTTTTCTCCTTCAGGGTTTATTAGTTCCTCTACCACACCTTCTTGAGGTGGGTCTTGGTTTTCCAGTAGTGATTCCAACAAATCACTATTTCTAGAGGTATCGGTGTTTGAAATATTGGAGAAATCAATACCTGGGACATTTGTAGATACTGGAACGGGAACAATCTGCATGGACGCTTCTCGGCTTTCTTGCCCAAGATCAGTCTCTCTTTCTGGCCCCGTTAGGTCTGTCATGGAGAATGCAGAGCTTCCGGTTCGAGATCGCTTAGGAACTCGTGAAAAGGTGGGCATTGGGGCTTCCTCTGGTGAGGTTTCCTTGGGGGTGTCTTCAGTTTTCTTCAGCGTTTTTGGTCCTTTGATTCAGACTCCATGCTTGTTGGTTTTTGGATTGCTGCTCTTGGAGCTTTTTGCTTCTACTTTCTTGGGTTCGGATCGTTTACTCCCAGTGGCCTTCTTTGGTGCTAAAGTGCAACGAGTCTTCACCATATCTGTGGTTGTTTGTTGTAGAGTGTGAAGGTGAGGGAGACGAGAGCGAAAGCGAGAAGAGGCAGACTAGGTTTTGATTTTGAAAACAGGTAGATTCAAATCAAATCTGTTGAAGTTCGAGCATATCTTTTGTGACCTTTCCTTCTTTTAAATGGGCTTTTGGTATGCTTGGCCCAATGGCATGTGTTGGGATTTTGGACCGGTTCATGAAGAGGCACCAACTAACTCCTCTCAACCGTTTCTGCAACTTCTATTGTTCGTTGATGGTGCACAGACTAAATGATGATCTGAGGTACTCAAATCTGCTCGCATCTAATGCCTTTGTGAAAATATCAGCAAGTTGCTTCTCTGTAGGGATGTGCTCTCTAGGGTGATTTTCTTATCTTCGACCAGCTCTCGAATGAAGTGGTGTCTAATGTCAATGTGTTTGGTCTTACTGTGTTGGACATAATTTTTGGAGATGTTGATGGCACTGACATTATCACAATATAAAGTCATGGTTTCCTGTCTGACATTGTATTCGACTAACATCTGCTTCATCCATAGTAGTTGTGTGCAGCTACTCCCAGCAGCAATATACTCTGATTCGGCAGTGGACAGGGCAACACATTTTTGCTTTTTGCTAAACCATGATATGAGATTGTTGCCAAGGAAGAAGCATCCTCCAGATGTGCTTTTCCTATCCGCTGTGTTTCCAGCCCAATTGTCATCACAATACCCCACCAGGGTAGAGGATGTGTCGAATGAGTATAATAAACCCAAGTCTGTAGTCCCAGAGATATATTTTATAATTCTTTTAGCTTGGGAGAGATGACTAACCCTGGGATTATCTTGATATCGCGCACATACTCCTACAGAGTAGGCAATATCTGGTCGACTTGCAGTAAGGTAGAGAAGACTACCGATAATGCTTCTGTATAAGTGTTGGTCGACGGCTTCTCCTGGATCATCTTTAGTTAGCTTGATATGTGTAGCTGCAGGTGTCCTTTTATGTGAGGCTTTCTCTATCCCAAACTTTTTGACAATATTCTTCGCATATTTGCTCTGAGATATGAAGATGCTATCTTTTAGTTGTTTAATTTGGAAGCCTAGAAAATAGGTAAGCTCTCCCACCATGCTCATCTCGAATTCTGATTGCATCTTTTGAATAAATTGTTCTACCTTCCTTTTTGACATTCCTCCAAAGACAATGTCATCGACATAGATTTGAGCTATCATCAAATTCCCGACCTCATTCTTCACAAATAGAGTCTTGTCGACTCCCCCTCTAGTGTAGCCGCTTTGAATCAGGAATTTTGTGAGCCTTTCATACCAAGCCCTTGGTGCTTGTTTCAACCCATAGAGAGCCTTTTTTATTTTATGCACATAGTCAGGGGAATGTGGATCAATAAACCCTTTAGGTTGTGATACATATACTTCTTCGTTGAGAACTCCATTTAGGAAAGCACTTTTGACATCCATCTGGTAAAGCTTTATCTGTAGATGACATGATATCCCTAGTAGGAGTCTGCTTGCTTCAAGTCTTGCTACTGGAGCAAAGGTCTCATCGAAGTCGACTCCCTCAATTTGAGTATACCCTTGAGCAACTAACCTGGCTTTGTTGTGAGTGAAGTTGCCAAGCTCATCGGACTTGTTTTTGAAAATCCATTTTGTGCCAATGACATTTACTTCACTTGGCTTGGGCACCAGTTCCCACACCTAATTCTTCTCAAATTGAATCAGTTCCTCTTGCATAGCATTGACCCAATACTCATCATTGATGGCTTCATTGATATTTTTGGGTTCTATTTTTGAAACAAAGCAAATATTGCCTATCATCTCATTGTAGTCTTCAGGAGTTTTTGACCGAGTCCGTATGCCTTCATTCATGTCTCCAATTACTCCAGAGATAGAATGATTAGTCTGGATTCTTCGCGAGGGATTCTTGTTGCTAGTTTCAGGAACTGTCTCATCATTATCGACATTTGGACTAGCATCATTGTTTTCTGATTTGTTGCTAGCATCTTCTCTGACATCAGTAATAACATTCTTCCGAGCATTGTTGGGATAGGCTCTGTCTTCATCTGTCGCGTCTTCTAAGGCATCTTCACAATCATCATCAATAACAACATTGATTGATTCCATCATGGTTTTGGTTCGTTTGTTGAAGACTCGGTACGCACGACTATTCCTTGAGTAACCAAGGAAGATGCCTTCATCACTCTTTGGATCAAGCTTTCGACGAGGCTCTCTATCGGCCAGGATATAACAAGTGGATCCAAAGATGTGGAAGTACTTAACATTGGGCTTTCTCCCCCTCCATATTTCATAATGAGTTACTGACATACCTGGTCGGAGAGTGACTCGATTGTGGATATGGCAAGCAGTGTTAAGTGCTTCTGCCCAAAAGTGAGTTGGTATGTCCTTGGCCAGCATCATAACTCTAGCCATCTCCTGTAGAGTCCTGTTTTTGCGCTCAACAATGCCATTCTGTTGGGGAGTTATTGGTGCCGAGAACTCATGAGCTATCCCTTCTGAGTTACAGAATTCAGCAAATTTGTTGTTCTCGAACTCTCGTCCATGATCACTACGAAGTCGAATTATTTTGCCAATTGTTTCCCCTTTCTCTCGTTGGACCTGGATGCACAGATTCTTGAAGATCGAGAATGTATATGATTTGTCACGAGGGAAGTCAACCCATGTGTATCGTGAGTAATCATCTACACACACAAAGACATAGCGTTTTCCTCCAAGACTCTTAACTTGTGTTGGCCCCATTAGGTCAACATGTATTAGCTCAAGTACTCGAGAGGTGGTGATGTGTTGCAGCTTCTTGTGTGACATCTTGGTTTGCTTCCCAATCTGACATTCTCCGCAGATCTTTCCTTCTACTATTTTCAGGTTTGGTATTCCAGTAATGGCTTTCTCGGATATTGCCTTCTGCATGCTTCTAAGATTTAGATGTCCAAGCTTTCTGTGCCATAGTTTAGTTTCTTTTGCTTTGGAGACAAAACACTTTGCCGTTTTGATATGTGATTCGGGGGATCAGATATAACAGTTATCCATTGAGCGGATTCCTTGTAGAATAGTGACTTGATCGGAGTCTTTTACTACACAGCCTTCTTTAGTAAATTTCACTTCTGAACCTAGATCACAGATCTGGCTGATGCTAATCAGGTTTGCCTTAAGTCCTTCTACAAGTAATGCTTCAGTTAGGCAGAAAGCTCCTGAATTCTTGAGTACTCATTTTCCAATGATTCGTGCTCGAATCCCATCCCCAAAAGTAACATAGCAGTTTGTATATAATTTGAGATTGGAAAGAAACTCTGGAGTACCTGTCATGTGTCGAGAACATCCATTGTCGAGATACCAGTCCTTGTTTGTTGATGCACTTAAGGATGTATATGCAACATTAGCTCGATAGACTAGGTTCTTAGGTCTCCATTCAAGTCGGGATGTTTTCTGAGGAGTTGAGAGATGCCTTTGATGTCTCGTTTGTGGTAGCTGAGCTTGCTTCCTCCCAAGAAGTTGAAAACAAAAAGGTCTGATGTGACCTTGTTGACCACAGTAATGACATATCCATTGATATTGATAAGCTGGTCTTCTGTAGTATTGTTGTCTTCGTGGAGGATGTCTTCTGACAGTTGCTTGACACGAACATGTTGTAGACGATGTCATGGCATTTGTTGTAGGTTGTCCTGTAGGATGTGTTGGGGCATCCAGTGTTTTCTTGTCAACCATGGCTTGTTGTGGCACAAACTTCGTCACTGTTGTTGAGGGGATATCGTGTGAGTATCCTAGTCCCGTTGTATCCTTGGACTGCTTTCCTACTGATAGGATCTTGTCAAGGCTTTCCGTGCTAGGATTCATCATCTTTACCGATTTAGTCATAAGACTAATTTCTCCATTAAGTCTGGTGATTTCGTGTTTTAGCTCCACGATCGTCTCTAGAAATCTAGACTTGTCGTTGGTAAGACTGATAATCCGTTCACCTAGTTGATCAAGTATCAGAGTTTCCTTGATCCATTTGGTATGTAAGCCTTTGTAAGCCTTTGTAAGCCAATCTTTTGAGTTCACCAATGTAATTCATAACCAAGCCAATCACAGCTGTTATGGCTACCCTTTTACAGGTAACGTTAGACTAGGTCAAACTTAGAGATTCATTACACAGTGCACACAAAGACTCCTTGGTCTTAGGATATAATGACAAGCTACGATCCGTGAGTATCTCATGACGGTATCTATGTTGCATACTCACAATCGGGTTGTCCGATATCATCAACCTGATGATATCTATGATATAACTCCGGTACATACTTTGCCATGATCAGTAGAGCGTGATCACAAGGAGTTGGTCTCATACTGATCGCTTCTTAAAGAAGCTTAGCTGATCAGGGACTCATCAATTGTAATTCTTTCTGATCTACAGTTCTACTATTAGTGGTTACACACGTAATGACATAGATCAAATTACATTCGATATATTACTACAACACATTAGTAATATATGCCGATTTATTTATTCGGAAAGATGATAAACCATTACATATGTAGATCACTTTTATATTGGACTGGGGCATAACTCTAACACCTTTATACTTTTCCCAAGCTGGTTACGTAATTCACTCTGGAACTCTTTGAGCTTGTCAAAAGTTTTCGACTTATGTCTGAATAAATAGACATACCCATATCTACTGAATTCAATAGTAAATGTGACAAAGTAGTGAAAACCTTTTCTGGCCTTAGTGCTCATAGGTCCACACACGTCGGAATGTATGAGGCCTAATAAGTCGCTAGCCCTCTCACCTAAACCGGTGAAAGGTGCCTGTGTCATCTTTCCCATTAGGCATGACTCCCATCTATCGATTGAAGTGAATTCAAATGGACTTAAAATTCCACACTTGTGAAGTGTTGAGATGTGTTTCTGGCCTATATGGCCTGAACGGCAGTGCTAAATTATAGTCTGGTTTAAATCATCGGATTTAAGTCTTTTATTATGTATGTTATATATTGAGCTTGTGTCGGTGTTTTGAGTATTTCGAATATACAAACCACCAACCAATGATGCATTGCAATAATAAAAATCATTCTTAAAAATATTGAATACTCTATTATCAATAGAAAAACAATATCCTTCCTTGTCTAGTAAGGAAACAGAAATAATATTCCTGCAAAATGCAAGTACACAATGAACATCGTTTAAAACTAAAACAAGCCCAATGGGTAAACTGAGATTAGGTTTTCCTACTGCAATTGTTGAGACTTGATTGCCATCACCAAACCGTAGGTCTGCCTCGCCCCTGCCCACATCTCTTCTACTTCCTAAAACCTGCACATTAGCACAAATGTGAGCTTCTGCACCGGTATCAAGTACCCAAGAATTTGAAGTAGATAAACTGATATTGAGATGAATAACATATATACCTGATCTTGAAGATGTGGAAGCTCCACTCTTCCTTAGAAACTGCTTATGTTTCTTGCAGTCCTTCTTCAAGTGCCCCTGACCTTGGCAATAGAAGCAAACGACATCCTTCCTAGTATTCTCAACAGCCTTGGGAGCTGTTGGACCCTTAGGTTGTCGAATCTTCCCCGCTAGATGCATAGGGGCCTTATCTTTCCCCATGATGGCTTTCTTGAAGCTCACTTGCTTGTTAACCATAAGAACCTCCTTGGCCTTGCCCTTGAGATTCTTTTCCGCGGTCACGAGCATACCATGGAGCTCTGTCACAGTCTTATCCATGTCATGCATATTGTAATTTCCAACGAAATCACGATATGTATCTGGAAGTTAGTGCAGCACAAAGTGTCCAGCCATTTCCTTATTCACAACATGAGTGAGTCTAGTCAAGTGTTCCATAAGACGTTTCATCTTAAGGACATGGGGACTGACAGGAGCTCCAGCCTTGAGCTTGCAGGACATCAGTTAACTTAAAGTGTCGTATCTTTTGATACGCGATTTCTCTTTAAATATTTTCTCGATCTCCGCCATCAAGGCCTTGGGATCTTCGGAAATGTCCAAGAAGTGCTTCTGGAAGTCAAGCACCATACTGCCCATCATAATGCACTGCACGTCGATCCGGTCGCTAAGGAACATTTGGTAAGCATCCCTGAGCGCCCTTGCGGCGTTCAGTGCTAGCTCAACAGGTGGTTCCTGGGTAAGGATATAATCCTTACATTCGTGCTTGAGAACTAGTCTCAAATTCCGGTCTAAATTGAGAAAGTTAATGAGGTTAACTTATCTTACTCGATTAAAGACCTAAGCGCGCTGTTACCAGAATGATTCATGTTGGCCATTATGTCTACACGCTAAGACAAATTTTAATCAGTACTTAATTAAAATTCAAGTTGGAGATTTAGTTATAAAACACTTGTCTGATTCTAACATTAAAATCTGAACCAGGATCCTCGCATACCCTCAATTGAAGTGATCGAAGGCTCACCGCTCCAACTGAGAGAACCAAGGTAGGAGTACATCCAATTACCAGTCCATGCACTTCCCGGAGATGGCACATTGGAAGTCTTGAAGATGGCATTGAGTCGTGGAGACGTCAAGGAGCCAGTGGGAGCGTCGCAAAGGATGAAGAAGACTTATTATAGTTGTAATCTTCACCCTTAGGATGTGACCTCGATCTTTATGGACTTTCCCAATAAAGATCAAACATAGATATGGGGTTAGGCTATGCATATTTAAATTATGTTTTTTTTTAGAAATGCATGATTTTTAATGTATTTTATTTTATATACAAATGAGCATGATAAGTTCAAACGTACATATGTTTTGCATGTCCGAATATGGTTAAGTAACGTAAACTTGGACATACAAGATGAAGTGAGGCATGAAACATATCATCGTACCCGGTAAGAATGAAGAGGTGTCATGTAGAGAATGTACTTGGTACATGTCTCGCAAAACTAGACATGTACTCTATCCAATTTTGACACTCAACGAAACTGCGTGACCACGAACATTGTGTGTGTTAGTACAGAGTTCGTGGAAACAAAACCTGAAGAGGTGGACAGTTTTGTTTGGGGCGTAGATGCTGAAGGAGTTCCATGGGTTCCATAGATTTAAATTCATGCAGCGGACGAGAATTAAACCATGGAATTCAAAAATAAAACTTCTTATGTGAAAATTTCAGCATGGAAATAATAAAATCATATTAGAAAATACCTTTTGCAAATCGATCAAAACACAAAGTTTATGTGTTCTCTAGATCATTCACAAAAGCACAACACTTCTACAAAAGTTTCTACACACAAGTTTACTAGTGTTGTGTGTAGAAGAAAGCAAAAACACCAACAATGGAGGAAGAGAGAGGGGCGGCAAGGAGAGAGAAGAGGAGCAAAAAATTAGAGGATTCTGGGGTTAGAATTATGGGAAAAAATAAGATTTTTAATATCTTTTAATTCACATAATCAAATCCCCTTAAAACCTCTTATTTACACTTAAGCCTCATTCTTAATTAAAACGAAGACTAGGCTTTAATCCCAATCAGCTAAAACTTAATTAAACCCATTTAAATTGGGTTCTCATTAAATGGTTTAGATAAACCGGTCCAATCTCTTTAATTTGATTTTCTCAACCGTCTAATTAATAAACCTAGGCCAGAAATCAAGAGAATCGTTTTCAATTTGACTAAATCGAAAAGCAGATTCTCCAAATTTCCATCCAAGCTTGTTTTGATATATCTTGTACTTAAAGTGTGTGACCCTCTAGGCTCACAACCCGTTTGCAGACTGGTAAAATTACTATTTTACCCTTTCCATCTTAAGTGACCTCTAACAAGACATTATGATTACCCAACGTCTGTAATTATCGACGATTCGACTTAACCTGTTATCGTACATGTCATTATCCTTTTATCAATCCGATATCCAGATTGATCAATAGACATAGAACCATCATCCTAATTTGTCAATCACTGTTTCTATATATCTGAGATGACTTAAAACTGATACAAAGGTATCACCTGCATGGCCATTCTATTTCTTCAGTCATACTCATCAAGTGGCCTCAGCGGATATCTTTCCCATACCAGAGTACGAGTGATAAATCCCTCAGCCGTCTTCCGAGTTCACTAATGTAGTTCATAA
This sequence comes from Geranium rotundifolium, assembly GCA_963920655.1. Lineage (NCBI taxonomy): Eukaryota > Viridiplantae > Streptophyta > Magnoliopsida > Geraniales > Geraniaceae > Geranium > Geranium rotundifolium. The sequence continues at coordinate 16,463,640 of OY987315.1, forward strand.
CCAAGCCAATCAGAGCCGTTATGGTTACCCTTTTGCAAATAACGTTAGACTAAGTCAAACTTAGAGATTCATTACATAGTGCACACAAAGACTCCATAGTCTTAGGAAATAATGACATGCTATGATCTGTGAGTATCTCATAACAGTATACATGCTGTATATAACAGTATACATGCTCTATGATATAACTCCGGCACTTACTTTTCCATGATTAGTAGAGCATGATCACAAAGAGTTAGTCTCATACCGATCGCTTCTTAAAGAAGCTTACCAGATCAGAGACACATCAAATGCAATTGTTTTTTATCTATACTTCTACTATTAATGATTATACCTATAATGATATAGATCAAATTACATTCGATATATTCCTTCAACACATTAGTAATATGATCTCGTTTTATTAATTCGGAAAGATGATAAAACACTACATTTGTAGATCACTTTTATATTGGACTGGGGCATAACTCTAACAATCTCCCACTTGCTCCTAATTCCAATTTAAGTTCTGATCTACTCGCATAGAACTTGCATGTTCCTCATGCCTAGGCTGCGGCTGAGCCTTTGTCAAGGGATCGGTCATATTATCATTAGTCGAATCGTGTTTAATCTGCACATCACCACTATCTGTGATAACTCTGATGAGGTGATGTTTGCTGAGTATATTATTGGATCTGTTAAGGAATCTGGGCTCTTGAGCAATAGCTACGGCACCTGTGTTGTCCCACGACAAGTTTATCGGATTAGACGCTCGCGGCGTTGCATCTAATCCGATTAGAAAGCCTCTAATCCATACGGCCTCTTTAACTGCTTTTGTTGCAGCTATATACTCAACCTCCGTTGTAGAGTTGGAATTTCTGGCTTGCTTAAGGCTTATCCAGCTGAAAGCGCCACCATTCAACACAAAATATATCCTGACTGAGTTTTAAAGTCATCTGGATATGTCTGAAAACTAGCGGCAACATGTCCCTTGACTGCTAGTTCTCCATCCTTCCCGCCATACGCTAGGAATGCGTCCTTAGTCCTCCTCAAATATTTGAGGATACTCTTGACAGCACTCCAGTGTTCCTGGCTTGGGTTAGATTGAAATCTGCCGACACAGCTTAGCGCGAAGAAGATGTCCGGTCTCGTGCATATCATGGCATACATGATGGATCCCACAGCCAAAGCATATGGGGTCTTACTCATCCTGCTCAGCTCATCAGGAGTACTAGGACTCTGTTGCTTGCTGAGCTTAATGCCATGACGCATGGGTATGTTTCCCTTCTTAGAATCAAGCAATGAGAATATTCTCAACACTTTATCTATGTAAGTGCTCATACTTATTCCCAATATTCTTTTGGGACGATCTCTATAGACCTTGATGCCCAAAATAAAAGCAGCATCACCTAAGTCCTTCAACGAGAAGCACTTCCCTAATCAAGCTTTAACCTCAAGCAAGGTTGGTATGTCATTCCCGATGATCAATATGTCATCGACATACAGCATTAGGAGTACAATGTTACTCCCACTCCCTTTCTTATATATACGCAAGGCTCACTTTCATTCTTAATGAAGCCGAATTCTCTTACAGCTTCATGAAAATGAAGGTTTCAACTCTATGAAGCTTGCTTCAATCTATAAATGGATCTGAGCAACTTACAAATCTTTCCGGGGTTCTCTGGATCAACAAAACCCACGGGCCGTGTGATATACACACCCTCTAGTAAGTCCCTGTTAATGAAGGGGTTTTGACATCCATATGTCATAGCTATGGCTAGGAATTAATCTGGATCGATCAGACCATTGCTACTGGTGAAAAGGTGTAATTATGATCCATGCCTTTAACATGACGATAACCCTTTACAACCATCCTAGCCTTATTGGTCTAAGGATTTCCATCATTGTCGGTCTTGATCCTATAGACCCACTCAGAACTAATGGGTTTTATCCCAGGGTTTTGATCAACCAAACTCCATACTTGGTTAGCATCACCTAAGTCCTTCATCGATAAGCACTTCCCTAACCAAGCTTTGGTGGCAAGGTCAGGATGTCATTCCCGATGAAAATGTACCATGATTACAATATTACTCCCACTCTCTTTCTTATAAATGCAAGGCTGACACTCCGTGAAACGAAGGTTCCAACTCCGTGAAAGTTGCTTCAATTCATAAATGGATATTTGCAGCTTGGACATCTTTCTGGGATTCTTTGGATCTACAAAACCCACAGGTCGTGTGATATACACACCCTCTAGTAAGTTCCTGCTAAGGAAGGGGTTTTGACATCCATCTACCATAGCTATGGATGAGAATAATCCGGATTGATCTGACCAGTTTTACTGATGAAAAGATGTCATCATAATCCATGCCTTGAATTTGACGATAACCTTTTATAACCATGTTAGCCTTATTGGTCTGAGGATTTCAATCCATGTCGGTCTTGATCCTATAGATCCACTCAGAACCGATGGGTTTTATCCCAGGGGTTTGATCAACCAAGCTCTAGACTTGATGGTTATACATGGATTCCATTTTCTCACTTATGGCGTTCTGCAATTTTTGAGAGTTTGGACAGGCCAAAGCTTGTCTGAAAGTTTCTGGATCATCCTGATCAACCAATATCAAGTCATTTCCCTCAGTGGGTGTGAAGCCATATCTGACAGGAATATGAAGAGATCTTTTAGACCTCCTTGGACCATCTGGAAATTCTGTAGGGATTGATTCTTCATCTACGACCATCTGAGACTCTAGTACTTCTACATCTTGAATAGCAGGCTCCTGAATTACTTCAGGCTATTCCGTACCCTCTCGAGTTTCTTTGTGATGTACGGGACTCCCACTAGCTGTTGGAAATAAATTATTTCTCTGAAAATACCCCTCCTCGAGCAGCAAAGACTTTGTTCTCGCTGGGTATGTAGAAGTTGTATCTCTTAGTTTCTTAAGGATACCTTACGAAGACAAACTTGGCTGATTTGGATGCATGCATCTCCGCTACCCAAATCTTTTAGGAAAAACATATTAGGATGTTTCCCACACCATATATGACTATGGTCCATTTCTTATTTGCTAGTACGTGAAGGCGCACGCATCCAAATAGAACTGACCATCTCATCCTGCTCCCATCCCAATGAATACTACGCGAAGGCGCACGCTCCGATACCACTGAAGGATTCCCATGGGTTTCATAGAATAATTTCATGTAGCGGACTAGAAAGCAACATGGGAATCGAAATGAAAACATGGATCTTATTGTTCAAATTCAGCATGCACAAATATTTTCTAGATCTAAAAATATACCTTTAAAATCGATTCAAACACAAAGATATTGTTAGGATTATGCTCTAGTCCAATGTAATTCCTCAATCTATATTGTAACGTAAATTATTCTTCGATATAAGAAAAGGAATTATATTACTTCTATGTTGTAGTAGTATATCTAATGTAATTTGATCTACATCATTATGCGTATAACCACTTATAGTAGAACTGTAGATCAGAAAGAATTGCATTCGATATGTTCCTGATCAGCTAAGTTTCTTCAGAAGCGAACAGTATCAGACAAACTCCTTATGATCATGCTCTACTGATCATGGAAAAGTGCGTGCTAGAATTATATCATAAATATCATCAGGTCGATGATATCGGACAACCCCATTGTGAGTATGCAACATATATCCAGTCATGAGATCGTAGCTTGTCATTACATCCTAAGACCAAAGAGTCTTTGTGTACATTGTGTAACAAATAACTAAGTTTGACCTAGTCTAACGTTACCTGTAGAAGGGTAGCTATAACGGCTTTGATTGGCTTGGATATTAAATGCATTTGTGAACTCGAAAGGCGTCTGAGGGATTTATCACTCATACTCCGGTATGAGTATTACTAAAGGAATAGCAGGGCCGTGCAGGTGATACCTTAGAATCAGCTTTCAGTTATCTCAGATATCAAGAAACAGTGATTGATAAATTAGGGTGACGATTCTATGCCTATTGATCAGTCTGGATATCGGTTTGATAAAAGGACAGTGACATGTACGATAACAGGTTGAGTCGAATAATCGATAATCACGAATGTTGAGTAATCATAATGTCTTGCTAGAGACCACTTATGATGGAAAGCGTAAAATAGTAATTTTACAAGTCTGCCAACGGGTCGTGAGCCTAGAGGGTCACACGCTCTAAGTACAATATGTGACAAACAAGCATGGATGGTAATTGGGAGAATTCGCTTTTCAGTTTAGTCAAATTTAAAACGATTCGGTTGATTTCAAGCCTGGGCTTATTTTCCAGATGGTAGAAGAAATCAAATTAGGAAGATAAGACCGGTTTAGCTAAATCATAATTAGAACTCAATTAAATGGGTTTTAATTTGGATTTGTTAAATGGGCTTAAAGCCCATTTAGGGTTTTAATTCATGAATGGGGCATAATTGTGATTATGATATAAAATGGGTAAATTGTGTAATTCTCAATTTTATTTTCAAAATCATATTTTTGATAAATTCACAATATATTTTTTACCAAAAAAAAATCACATAATTTCGAGAATCACTCCCCATTCTCTCCCTATCATTGCCGATCCTCCCTCTTCATTCCTATACTGCCATTTTGTCCTCTTCTTCACAATTTGATTAGTAAGAAAATCTCCCAAGGTTATTGTGCTTGTGTGGAATTGATATAGAAACACTATAGTTGTGTTTTCAATCGATTAAAGGTATGATTTTCATATTTGAAAAGGTTACATGTATGCTGAATTTCTCAATAAGATCCTTAGTTTCTTCATCGATTCCCATGGTCAATCCATACCGCTGCATGAAATGAATGTTTGGAACCCATCGGAATACCTGTCACCAGAAATTTTAAAACAAGCTTTGGCCAGTCCAGATTCCTAAAAATGGCAGAATGTCATGAGTGAGGAAATGAAATCCATGTATTGCAACCAAGTCTGGTGCTTTGTGGATCAGACCCCTGGGATAAACCCATCGGTTGTAAATGGGTCTATAAACTTAAGACTGACATGGATGGAAAACCTCAGACCTATAAAGCTAGATTGGTTGTGGAAGGTTATCGCCAGATCGAAGGTATTGATTATGACGAAACTTTCTCACCAGTAGCTATGGTCAAATCTATTCGGATTATTCTAGCCATAGCAGCATACTACGACTATGAGATATGACAGATGGATGTCAAAACCGCCTTCCTTAACGGGAACTTAAAAGAGGATGTGTGTATGACACAGCCTCAGGGTTTTGTTGATCCAACGAATCCCGGAAAGATTTGTAAGCTGCTTAGATCCATTTATGGATTGAAGCAAGCTTCACGGAGTTGGAACCTTCGTTTTGATGAAGCCGTAAAGGAATAATATAAGAAAGCGAGTGGGAGTAATATTGTATTCCTAGTGCTATATGTCGATGACATATTGATCATCGGGAATGACATCCCAACCTTGCTTGAGGTTAAAGCTTGGTTAGGAAAATGCTTCTCGATGAAGGACTTAGGTCATGCTGCTTTCATTCTTGGCATCAAGATCTCCAGAGATCAGACTAGTTTAGCTAAACCATAATTAAAACTCAATTAAATGGTTTTTAATTTGGATTTGGCTAAATGGGCTTAAAGCCCATTTAGGGTTTTAAGTTATGAATGAGGCTTAATTGTTATTATGAGATTAATGGGGTATATTGTGTAGTTAACGAAAAGATACTCAAAATAAGATTTTCATTAAAAACACAATATTCTTTCCATTATTTCCTACACTAATTTTCGGCAAAACTTATTCATTCTCTCCCTATCATGGCCGACCCTCCCTCTACATTCCTCCATAAGTGTTTTGTCCAATTCTTCATTTTTTATTAGCAAGAGAAAGTGTAGAAACCTCCCAAGGGTATTGTGCTTGCGTTGACTAGCTAGAGAAACACTATACTTGTGTTTTGCATCGATTAAAGGTATGATTTTCAAATTCGAAAAAGTTACATGTATGCTGAATTTCTCAATAAGATCAATATGCTTTTCTTTGATTCCCATGGTTAATTCATTCCGCTGCATGAAATTAATCTTTGGAACCAATGGGAATCCCTTTCACATGACATGGATAAGACTGTGACAGAGCTTCATGGTATGCTCGTGACTGCTGAAAAGAATCTCAAGGGCAAGTCCAAGAAGGTTCTTATGGTCCACAAGCAAGTGAGCTTCAAGAAAGCCAGCCTGGGCAAGGATATGGCCCCTATGCACCTAGTGGAGAAGATTTGACAACCTAAGGGTCCAGCAGCTCCCAAGGCTGTTTAGAATCCTAAGAAGGATGTCGTCTGCTTCTATTGCCAAGGACAGGGGCACTGGAAGAAGGATTGCAAGAAACACAAGCAGTTTCTTAGGAAGAGTGGAGCTTCCACGTCTTCAGGATCGGGTATATTTGTTATTGAGCTCAATCTCAGTTTATCTACTTTAGATTTTTGGGTACTTGATACTGATACAGAATCTCACATTTGTGTTAATGTGCAGGCTCTTGGAAGTTGAAGAGATGTGGGCAGGGGCGAGGCCGACCTACGAGTTGGTGATGGCAATCAAGTCTCAACAACTGCAGTAGGAAACATTAGTCTTAGTTTGCGCAGTGGGCTAGTTTTGTTATTAAACAATGTTCATTGTGTACCTGTGTTTCGCATGAATATTATTTCTGTTTCCTTGCTTGACAAGGAAAGATATTGTTTTTCTATTGATAATGGAGTATTCAATATTTTCAAGAATGATATTTTTTCTTGCAATGCATCATTGGTTGGTGGTTTATATATCCTTAATATTCAAAACACCGACACTAGCTCAATCTATAACATAAGTAAAAAATGACTTAATTTTGATGACTTAAACAATACTGTGATATGGCACTGCCGTTTAGGCCACATAGGCCAGAAACACAAGTGTGGACTTCTCAACACTTCACAAGTGTAGACTTCTAAGTTCGTTTGAATTCATTTCAATTGAGTGATGCGAGTCATGCCTTATAGGCAAAATGACAAAGGCACCTTTCGCCGGTTTAGGTGAAAGGGCTAGTGACTTATTAGGTCTCATACATATCGATGTGTGTGGACCTATGAGCACTCAGGCCAGAAGGGATTTTCACTACTTTGTTACATTTACTAATGACTTGAGTAGATACGGGTATGTCTATCTTATGAGACATAAGTCGGAAACTTTTGACAAGTTCAAAGAGTTCCAGAACGAAGCATAAAACCAGCTTGGGAAAAGTATAAAAGCACATCCATCTGACCGAGACGGTGAGTACTTGGACCAAGAGTTTCGAAGTCATTTATAGGAGTGTGGGATCCTCTGTGAATTGACTCCGTAGGGAACACCTAAGATGAATGGTGTATCTTAACGGAGAAATCGAACCTTGCTTTAGATGGTTCGGTCAATGATGAGTCAGGCTGACCTCCCTATCTCCTTCTGGGCCTATGCCCTAGAGACGGCCGCATTCATTTTGAATCGGGCTCCTACAAAGGCAGTGGAAACTTATGTCAAGCGTTTGCTAGGCGATAAGCTCGAACCCAAATCAGATAAGTGTATCTTTCTGTGGTACCCCAAGGAAACAAGGGGGTACTATTTCTACAAACCCAGCGAGAACAAAGTTTTTGTTGCTTGAGGAGGGGTATTTTTGGAAAAGGAATTTATTTCCAAAACTGCTAGTGGGAGTGCCGTGCATCTTGAAGAAATTCAAGGTGATACTGAACAACCTGCTACGCAAGATGTAGAAATACATGAGCTAGAAGATGTCATTGATGAAGAACAAATCCCTACACCTATTCCAGAGGGTCCAAGAAGGTCTGAGAGATCTCGTCAGGTTCCCATCAGATATGGCTTTCTAGCCTCTGAGGGAAATGACTTGATATTGGTGCATCAGGATGATCCAGAAACCTTCAGACAAGGTTTGGCCAGTCCACACTCTGAAAAATTGTAGAACACCATGAGTGAGGAAATGAAATCCATGTATGACAACCAAGTCCGGTGCTTGATGGATAAAACCCATCAGTTGTAAATGGGTCTATAAACTTAAGACCGACATAGATGGAAAACCTCATACCTATAAAGCTAGATTGGTTGCGAAAGGTTTTCGCCAGATCGAAGGTATCGATTATGACGAAACCTTCTCACCAGTATATAAGAAGCGAGTGGGAGTAATATTGTATTTCTAGTGCTATATGCCGAGGACATATTGATCATCGGGAATGACATCCCAACCTTGCTTGAGGTTAAAGCTTGGTTAGGGAAATGCTCTCAATGAAGGACTTAGGTGATGCTGCTTTCAGTCTGGGCATCAAGATCTATAGAGATTGTCCCAAAAGGATATTCGACCTAAGTCAGAGCACTTACATAGATAAGGTGTTGAGAAGATTCTCAATGCTTGATTCTTAAAAGGGGATACATACCCATGCGGCATGGCATTAAGCTCAGCAAGAAACAGAGTCCTAATACTCCTAATGAGCTTAGCAAGATGAGTAAGATCCCATACCCTTCGGCTGTGAGATCCATCATGTTTGCCATGATATGCACGAGACCGGATGTCTCGTTCACACTAAGCTGTGTCATCGAATATCAATCAAACCCAGGCCAGGAGCACTGGACTGATGTCAATAGTATCCTCAAGTATCTAAGAAGAACTAAGGACGCATTCCTAGTGTATGGTGGGAAAGATGGAGAACTAGTAGTCAAAGGATATGTTCATGATAGTTTTCAGACAGAACCTGATGATTTCAAATCTCAGTCAAGATTTGTATTCATGTTAAATGGTGGAGCATTTTGCTGGAAGAGCTTCAAGGAAGCCACAACTGCCGATTCTACAACAGAGGCTATATACATAGCTGCAGCAGAAGCAGCTAAGGAAGTTGTATGGGTTAGAAGCTTTCTAACCGGATTAGATGTAATGCGGCGATAGTCTGATCCGGTAAGCTTGTTGTGTGACAACACGGGGGCCATATCATTAGCTCAAGAGCCGAGATTCCACAACAGAACTAAACACATACAGAGGAAGTATCACATTATCAGGGAATATATTGATAATGGTGAAGTCGAGATTACTTATGTACCGACTAAGGATAATGTTGTTTATCACTGGATGAAGGCTTTACCGCAGCCTAAGCATGAGGCACATGTGAAGTCTATAGGGGTAGATTGGAACTTAAGTTGGAACTAGGGGCAAGTGGAAGATTGTTAGGATTGTGCCCTAGTCCAATGTAATTTCTTAATCTATATTGTAATGTTTATCATTTTTTGATCTAATAAAAAGGCATTATATTACTAATGTGTTGTAGTAATATATTTAATGTGATTTAATCTATGTCATTATGTGTGTAACCACTTATAGTAAAACTGTAGATCCAAAAGAATTGCATTCGATGAGTCCCTGATCAGCTAAGCTTCTTAAAGAAGCGATCAGTATGAGACCAACTCCTTGTGATCATGGTCTACTAATCATTGCAAAGTATGTGCCGGAGTTATATCATAGATATCATCAGGTCGATGATATCGGATGACCCAGTTGTGAGTATGCAACATAGATACAGTCATGAGATACTCACAAATCGTAGCTTGTCATTATATCCTAAGACCGAGGAGTCGTTGTGTGCACTGTGTTATGAATATCTGAGTTTGACCTAGTCTAACGTTACCTGTAAAAAGGTAGCCAAAACGGCTTTGATTGGCTTGGTTATTAATTGCATTAGTGAACTCGAAAGACATCAGAGGGATTTATAAGTCTTACTTTGGTATGAGAAAGATATCCGTTTAGGCTACTTTCAGTCATCTCAGATATAAAGAAAAAGTTATTGATAAATTAGGATGACGGTTCTATGCCTATTGATCAATCTGGAGATCGGTTTTACAAAAGGACAATGACATGTATGATAACAGGTTAAGTTGAATAATCGATAATCACGGACGTTGGGTAATCTTAATGTCTTGCTAGAGGCCACTTATGATGGAAAGGGTGAAACAGTAATTTTACCAGTCTGCCAACGGGTCGTGAGCCTAAAGGGTCACACACTTTAAGTACAATATGTGACAAACAAACATGGATGGTAATTGGGAGAATCCGCTTTTCAATTTAGTCAAATTGAAAACGATTTGGTTGATTTCTGGTATAAGTTTATTAACTAGACGGTTGAAGAAATCAAGTTCGAGAGATTGGACCGGTTTAGGTAAACCATATAATTAGAACTCAATTAAATGGGTTTTAATTTTTTTTGGCTAAGTGGGCTTAAAGCCCATTCTTGGTTTTAATTGAGAAATGTGGCTTAAGTGCAATTATGAGAATAAAGGGGTTTATTGTGTAATTATAAAGAAGATATCAAAAAATCAGATTTTATTATTTACACAATATTTTTCCTAATAACCCTAACTGATTTTCAGCCAACCTTCCCTGTCTCACTCCTCCGTTGTTGCATTGTCCAATTCTTCCCACAACGCTAGCAAGGGTGTATGAAGAAACCTCTTCAAGGTATTGTGCTTGTGTGGACTTCCTAGAGACACACAGAGCTTTGTGTTTAAATTGATTTTAAAGGTATATTTTAAGATCTAGAAATCATTTATGCATGCTGAAAGTTTAACAATAAGATCCTTGTTTTTATTTTGATTCCCATGGTTATTTCAAGTCTGCTGCATGAAATTATTCTATGAAACCCATGGGAATCCTTCTGTTAGAGTTATACCCCAGTCCAATATAAAAGTGATCTACAGATGTAATGTTTTATCATCTTTCCGAATAAATAAATCGGCATATATTACTAATGTGTTGTAGTAATATATCGAATGTAATTTGATCTATGTCATTATGTGTGTAACCACTAATAGTAGATCTATAGATCAGAAAGAATTACATTTGATGAGTCCCTGATAAGCTAAGCTTCTTTCTAAAGTGATCAGTATGAGACTAACTCCTTGTGATCACGCTCTACGGATCATGGCAAAGTATGTGCCGGAGTTATATCATAGATATCATCAGGTCGATGATATCGGACAACCCGATTGTGAGTATGCTGCATAGATCCAGTCATGAGATACTCACATATCGTTACTTGTCATTATATCCTAAGACCAAGGAGTCTTTGTGTACACTATGTAACGAATACCTAAGTTTGACCTAGTCTAATGTTATCTGTAAAATGGTAGCTATAACGGCTTCGATTTGCTTTGGCATTTATTGCACTAGTGAACTCCAAAGGCGTCTGAGGGATTTATCACTCATACTTCGGTGTGAGAAACATATCCATTTAGGCCACTTGATGAGTATGACTGAAGAAAGAGCATGGCCATGCAGGTGATACCTTAGTATCAGTTTTCAGTCATCTCAGATATCAAGAAACAGTGATTGATAAATTAGGATGACCATTCTATGCCTATTGATCAATCTAGATATCGGTTTGATAAAAGGACAGTGACATGTACGATAACAGGTTAAGTTGAATAATCGATAATCACGAATATTGGATAATCATAATGTCTTGCTAGAGGCCACTTATGATGAAAAGGGTAAAATGGTAATTTTACCAGTCTGCCAATTATTCGTGAGCCTAGAGGGTCACACGCATTAAGCACGATACATGACAAAAATTATGGATGAGAATTAAGAACAATTCAGTAGTTTTCTGGCCTAAGGTTTTAACCAGACGGTTGAAGAAATCAATTCGAGGAAATTGAGCCGTTTTGACTAAACCCAAATTAGAACTCAAGTTAATGGGTTTAATTTGGGTTTTAGTTAAACGGGCTTAAAGCCCATTTAGGGATTTAAGATAAGAGAGGGAACAAATGCAAATAAGAAAGAATAAATGGATAGATAATGTAATTTTAATTTTGAAATTCAATTTAATTTCAAATTAAAATCACATAATATCTATTCATTTTATCCTTGATTTTTTCAGCAACCTCTCCCTTCATTCTCTCCCTCTAATGGCTAAAAATTCTCTCCCTCTCTTCCTCAATTGTTGCTCTTGTTTTCTCTCAAAATTTCTAGCAAAATATTGAGTGAAAAATCATTTCGGTTGTGGTGCTTCTGTGGACTTGATAGAGAGAACACTACACTTGTGTTTTTGTCGATTACAAGAGGTAAATATCAGATTTATATTTATGTTTATAACATGTTAAAATGGCATTAAGATCTTAGCTTTTTACGATCACCACGGTTACATAAAGTCCGCTGCATGATATTCATCGTTTGGAACCGGTGGTGATCTCTTTCAGTGGTATCAGAGCCATGGTTGATATGTTTATTTGTATATGTTTAAATCTGATATTTTTTATATTTATATGTGTTCTTCATCATTAGCATGCATGTAAATTGAAAAAAAATAATTTTTTTGGGGTTTTTCGGGTTAGCCATGGCATAACCATGGCCGACCAGGTCGAGTCCCTTGGTGGACCACGGAATGCCCTAGGGCAGACCATGGTCAGCAACATGGGCCGACGAGGGTCGCCTACGGGCGACCATGGTCGCTGCCGCGGGCGACACGGTCTGCCCTTGCGGGCGACCATGGCAGCCCGTGAGGGCCACCATGGTTGCCTCGCGGGCGACCAGGGTCTGCCCTAGGGATGACCATGGCTGCCCTCGCGGGCTACCATGGTCGTTCCCGTGGCCGACCACGGTCAGCCCCGCGGGCGACCTCGGCAGCCCTCACGGGCCACCGTGGTTGCCTCCGCGGGCGACCTTCGGTTGATCCGGTTCGGCTCTACCAGATTCGAGCTGAACCGGTTGGTTCGCGAGGATATTTGGAAACTCTAAAATAATTTAATTTTAAGATTTGGTTCGGTTTCGATAAACCAGCGAGAACCGGTCCAAAATTCAATTAATCGATTAAACCGTCCGGTTTCGATAAACCGGAATTTTTCCACACTTAAGAAAGATAAAATTTGGAAAATTTATTTGTTTGATCAGCATGTTGATTGATAATATGATCTTTGATCACATGATGTTTTCCACATGATGCTAGCTAAGCCCATTAGATTTGCATTTTAATTTCCGTTTTGCAACCTGCGTGTTGCTTAATTTTGGGTTGTAGTAAATACGGCTCACGTGTCATGATTTGTATTTCATTTCATTTATTTTAATTTGTAATCACGAAAACCGACACAAGAATCAAGTCAAGAGGGAGACTCGGATTGGGGGAGGCTCGAAGCCAGTGGGACTTCACAAGAATGGAGCAAGTTTGGATCTTGAACACCATGTCTTTAGGATCAGTTTTGCTAGATTCTTAGGAACTTAAGATGGGCTTAGCTATGCATATTTTATCGTTACATTTGTATGTTTGAATGTATGAATGTATGATAGTTTAAATATACAAGTTTATGTATGATTTGCTATCACCCACATGCAAAGATTAAAATCGGAATTTAATCAGACTCGCATGTAACCTGCTAAGGGATCATCTTTGCATGGATTTGCAATTGATGATTCGAGATTAAGATTGTATTGATATACAATCAGACTTTTATAATTCACTTAAACGCAAATAATTACAAGTCAAGCGTGATACCATCCAAGTTTGGGTACTCAAAAGGGCTTTGACCCTATGGATGTCGGTACGCCTCCGCGTAACATTCATAGAGAAAAGGTTTGGATGAGATGGGTAGTTCTGTGTGGGTGCGTGCGCCTCCGCGTAGTAGCCACATTAGTTCTATCCATAGTTCAAGCTTGGTGGACTTGTCTACGATTGTCAGCTAGGGCTGACCTAGGGTATCAGTATAGGGTATGCCGTGTACTTTTAGTACAGACCCTAGCCAGGAACTACATAGTCTTGTAGATGGATGTATTCCTACCTTGATGCTCTCAATTGGAGCAGTGAGCCTTCGTTCACTTCAATTGAGGGTATGATAGGATCCTTGTTCAGATTCTAATGTTAGAATTAGACAAGTGTTTTATAACTTAATCTCCAACTTAAATCCTAAATAATTTTACCATGTAGAACTAAATGGCAGACACAACACAAAGGAGTAATAGCGCACTAAGAGTCCAGATTAAGGACAGACTCAAGGGCGTGAATTACTGAGATTGGAATAGAAACTTGAGGCTTGTACTCAAGCATGAACGCAAGTAGTATATCCTTGCCAAGGAACCTCCTGCCGAGCCACCGCTGAACGCCGCTAGGGCACTAAGGATACTCATCAAAGTTTCTTAGTAACCAAATTGACGAGTCATGAATTATGGCGGGCAGTAGGATGCCAGAGTTGCAGAAGCAGTTCAGGAACGTTTCAGATGACCCTCATACCTGTAAGGCAGAGGTCAAGGAAATGCTCAAGGAGAAAGCTCGTGTCGAAAGATATGATACTTTCATAGAAATTAACTCCTGCAAACTTAAGGCTGGACCCCTGTTAGTCCCCATGTCACGAAGATTTAATATCTTCAGGAACATCTAACCAGACTCGGTTTTGATGATCAAGTGGAAATGGCTACAAATTTTATGTTGCAGTCACTTCCAGGTACATATAGTGATTTCATAGTAAATTACAATATGCATGACATGGACAAGTCCTTAACAGAGCTTCATGGGATGCTTATGACCGCTGAAAAGAACCTCAAGGGCAAGACCAAGGAGGTCCTTATGGTCAACAAGAAGGTCAGCTTCAAGAAAGCTGATCTGGGTAAGGGTAAGGCTCCTGGGCACCTTGCAGGGCAGATCAGACACTCCAAGCGTCCAAAGGTTCAAGCAGCTCCCAAAACTGCTGTGAATTCTAAGGACAATTGGAGGAGATCTACTATCACTGCAATGAGTCAGGACACGGGAATAAGGGATTGTAATTAATACAAGGATCATGTGAAGAATAGTGGGTATCCTCGTCTTCAGGATCAGACATTTACGTTGGTAAGCTTAATCGCTATAACGTAAATAAGAAAAGGTTATAATCTTGCATTGTCATTTAAGGCACATAGGCGAGAAATGCATTTCAACACTTCACAAGTGTGGACTTTAAGTCCGTTTGAATTCACTCAAACTGAAAGATGCAAGTCTTCCCTAATGAGCGAGAAACACATTTCAACACTTCACAAGTGTGGACTTTTTAAGTCCGTTTGAATTCACTCAAACTGAAAGATGCAAGTCTCGCCTAATGGGCAAAATGACGAAGGCACCTTTCACAAGTTTATGTGAAAGGCGAGTGACTTATTAAGTCTAATACATTCCGACGTATGTGGACCTATGAGTACTTAGGCCAGAAGAGAGTTGAACTAATACTTGACTCTAGAAACGGCCGCATTCATTTTGAATCAGGCTCCGATGAAGACAACGATAGTACGCCTTGTGACAGTCATTTGGTCTCCCATTACTGTGGATGCGTGCGCCTCCACGTAGCATTCATTGGGATGTGAGCTGAATAAGGTAATCAGTTCTATTTGGATGCGTGCGCCTCCGCGTAATAGCCAAATAAGAGCTGGACCAGAGTCACAGAAGGTACACCACATGACATTCATTACGTCTCCCGTTACTGTGGATGCGTGCGCATCCGCGTAGTATTCATTGGGATGGGAGCGGGATGAGATGGTCAGTTCTATTTGGATGCATGCGCCTTCGCGTAGTAGCCAAATAAGAAATGGACCATAGTCATATATGGTGTGGGACACATTCTAGTATGTATTTCCTAAAAGTTTTGGGTAGCAGAGATGCAGGCATCCAAATCACACAAATGTGTCTTCGTAAGGTATCCTTAAGAAACTAAGAGATACAACTTCTACATACCCAACGAGTACAAAGTCTTTGTTGCTCAAGGAGGGGTATTTTGGAGAAATATTTTATTTCCAAAACAGCTAGTGGGAGTCCCATGCATCTCGAAGAAATTCGAGAGGATACGGAACAGCCTGAAGCAATTCAGGAGCCTGCTATGAAAGATGTAGAAGTACTGGAGCCTCAGATGGTCGTATATGAAGAATCAGTCCCTACAGAAATTCCAGATGGTCCAAGGAGGTCTGAAAAATCTCGTCATGTTCCAGACAGATATGGCTTCACAGCCACTGAGGGAAATGACGTGATGTTGGTAGATCAGGATGATCCAGAAACCTGCAAACAAGCTTTAACCAGTCCAGACTCCGAAAAATGGTAGAATGCCATGAGTGAGGAAATGAAATCCATGTATGAAAACCAAGTCGGGTGCTTGGTGGATAAAACCTCTGGGATAAAACCCATCGGTTCTGAGTGGGTCTATAGGATCAAGCCCGACATGGATGGAAGTCCTCAGACCAATATTGCTAGGATGGTTGTAAAAGATTATCGTCAGATTCAATACATGGATTATGATGACATCTTTTCACCAGTAGCAATGGTCAGTTTAATCCGGATTATTATTAGCCATAACTATGGCAGATGGAAGTCAAAACTCCTTCCTTAGTAGGAACTTACTAGAGGGCGTGTATATCACACGACCTGTGGGTTTTGTAGATCCAAAGAATCCCGGAAAGATATGGAAGCCACAAAGATCCATTTATGGATTTAAGCAAGCTTCGGGGAGTTGGAACCGTCATTTTGATAAAGTTGTAAGGGAACTCGGTTTCATCAAAAACAAAAGTGAGCCTTGCGTACATAAGAAAGCGAGTGGGAGTAATATTGTATTCTTGATATTTATTCATCGGGAATGACATCCCGACCTTGCCACCAAAGCTTGGTTAGGGAAGTACTTATCGATGAAGGACTAAGGGGATGCTACATTTAATGTAGGCATCAGGATCTCTACAGATCATTCCAAAAGGATTTTGGGCCTAAGTCAGAACATGTTGCTAAGTCAGAACATGTACATAGGTAAAGTGTTGAGAAGATCTTAATGCTTGATTCTAAGAAAGGATACATACCCATGCGTCATGGCATTAAGCTCAGCAAGCTACAGAGTCCTAGTACTTTTGATAAGCTGAGTAGGATGAGTAAGATCCCTTATGCTTCGGCTGTGGGATCTATCATGTATGCCAGGATGTGCACGAAACTGGAAGTCTCGTTTGCACTAAGCTATACCAGCAGATTCCAATCTAACCCCGGCCAATTACACTAGATTGCTGTCAAAGGTCATACTCAAATATTTGAGGAGGACCAAGAATGCATTCCTAGTGTATGGGGATATAGATAGAGAAGTAGCAGTCAAAGGACAAATCGATGCTAGTTTTCAGACATATCCAGTTGACTTCAAAATTCTGTCAGGATATATTTTGTGTTGAGTTGTGGCGCTTTCAGCTGGATAAGCTTTAAGCAAGCCAAAATTGCCAACTCTACAACGAAGGCTGAGTATATAGTTGTAACAAAAGCAGCTAAAGAGGCCGTATGGATTAGAAGCTTTCTAATCGGATTAGATGCAACGCCGCGAGCGTCTGATCCGATAAGCTTGTTGTGGGACAACACAGGTGCCGTAGCTATTGCTCAAAAGCCCAGATTCCACAAGATCCAAACATATACTCAGGAGGAATCACCTCGTGAGAGTTATCACATATAGAGGTGATATGGAGATTAAACACTATTCAACTGATGATAATATGGCCGATCCCTTGACAGAGGCTCAGCCGTAGCCTAGGCATGAGGAACATGCAGGGTCTATGGGAGTAGATCAAAACTTAAAATTGGAACCAGGGGCAAGTCGGAGATTGTTAGAGTTATGCCCCAATCCAATATAAAAGTGATCTACAGATGTAATGTTTTATCATCTTTCCGAATAAATAAATCGGCATATATTACTAATGTGTTGTAGTAATATATCGAATGTAATTTGATCTATGTCATTATGTGTGTAACCACTAATAGTAGATCTATAGATCAGAAAGAATTACATTTGATGAGTCCCTGATAAGCTAAGCTTCTTTCTGAAGCGATCAGTATGAGACTAACTCCTTGTGATCACGCTCTACTGATCATGGCAAAGTATGTGCCGAAGTTATATCATAGATATCATCAGGTCGATGATATCGGACAACCCGATTGTGAGTATGCTGCATATATCCAGTCATGAGATACTCACATATCGTTACTTGTCATTATATCCTAAGACCAAGGAGTCTTTGTGTACACTAAGTAACGAATACCTAAGTTTGACCTAGTCTAACGTTATCTGTAAAAGGGTAGCTATAACGGCTTCGATTGGCTTTGGCATTTATTGCACTAGTGAACTCGAAAGGTGTCTGAGGGATTTATCACTCATACTTCGGTATGAGAAACATATCCGTTTAGGCCACTTGATGAGTATGACTGAAGAAAGAGCATGGTCATGCAGGTGATACCTTAGTATCAGTTTTCAGTCATCTCAGATATCAAGAAACAGTGAATGATAAATTAGGATGACCATTTTATGCCTATTGGTCAATCTGGATATCGGTTTGATAAAAGGACAGTGACATGTACGATAACAGGTTAAGTCGAATAATCAATAATCACGAATATTGGATAATCATAATGTCTTGCTAGAGGCCACTTATGATGGAAAGGGTAAAATGGTAATTTTACCAGTCTGCCAATTATTCGCGAGCCTAGAGGGTCACACGCATTAAGCACGATACATGACAACAATTATGGATGAGAATTGAGAACAATTCAGTAGTTTTCTGGCCTAAGGTTTTAACTAGACGGTTGAAGTAATCAATTCGAGGAAATTGAGCCGTTTTGACTAAACCCAAATTAGAACTCAAGTTAATGGGTTTAATTTGGGTTTTAGTTAAACGGGCTTAAAGCCCATTTAGGGATTTAAGATAAGAGAGGGAACAAATGCAAATAAGAAAGAATAAAGGGATAGATAATGCAATTTTAATTTTAAAATTCAAATTAAAATCACATAATATCTATTCATTTTATCCTTGATTTTTTCAGCAACCTCTCCCTTCATTCTCTCCCTCTAATGGCTGAAAATTCTCTCCCTCTCTTCCTCCATTGTTACTCTTGTTTTCTCTCAAAATTTCTTGCAAAATATTGAGTGAAAAATCATTTCGGTTGTAGTGCTTGTGTGGACTTGATAGAGAGAACACTACACTTGTGTTTTTGTCGATTAGAAGAGGTAAATATCAGATTTATATTTATGTTTATAACATGTTCAAATGGCATTAAGATCTTATCTTTTTACGATCACCACGGTTACATAAAGTCCGCTGCATGATATTCATCGTTTGGAACCCGTGGTGATCTCTTTCACCTTCATATTTCTCGGATATTCTAAAAACAGGCGTGCTTATCGTGTCTTCAACAAACGAACCAAAACCATGATGGAATCTATAAATGTGGTTGTTCATGACAACATTCCAGAGATGGCTAACGACGATGAAGAAGATATCCCAAAAACTCTAGATGTCAAATCAAATGTCAGTAGTGACAAAACAGGCAACTCAGACCTAGAAAACAAAGCTAAAATCAGTGCTGATAAAGAGGATCCCTTCGCGACAGAGTAGAGAATCCCATCCAGAAAGGTCCAAACGAATCACCCAGTTCGGGTGATAATCGGCGATGTCAATGAAGGTGTTTGTACCCGACAAAAGGCTCCGGTGAACTACAGAGAGATGATAGGTAATATTTGTTTTGTTTAAAAAAATTGAACCTAAAATGTGCAAGAAGCCATCAACGATGAATACTGGGCATGTGCCATGCAAGAAGAACTGGTTCAATTCGAAAGAAACGTTGTGTGGGAATTAGTACCCAAGCCTGACAATCTTAATGTCATCGAGATAAAGTGGATCTTCAAGAACAAGTCTGATGAACAGGGAAATATCACTCGACTTAAAGCTAGACTTGTGGCACAAGGATACACACAAGTAGAAGGAATGGATTTCGACGAAACATTTGCATCTGTAGCCAGACTTGAGACTATCAGACTTCTTCTTAGCATTGTCTGCCATCTACAAATCAAACTCTATCAGATGGACGTAAAAAGTGCTTTTATGAACGAATATCTAAACGAAGAAGTCTATGTTGCCCAACCAAAGGGGTTTGAAGACCACAACTCACCACATCATGTGTACAAGCTTAAGAAAGCCCTGTACGGTCTAAAAGAAGCACCTCGAGCCTGGTATAAACGTCTAATACAGTTTCTAATGCAAAATGGATATACTCGAGGGGGAGTTGACAGAACTCTATTCGTGAAGAAAGAAGGAAGCAACATTGTGATTGCTCAAATTTATGTTGATGACATTGTGTTTGGAGGAATGTCAGACAAAATGGTGGAACATTTTGTTCAACATACGCAGTCTGAATTCGAGATGAGCATGGTCAGTGAGCTAACCTACTTCTAGGCTTCCAGATCAAACAAATGGATAATGGCATCTTGATCTCCCAAAGCAAGTATCCAAGAACATTATAAAGAAGTTTCGTTTGGAAAAAGCGTCACACACAGAACTTTTATCACTACACATGTAAAGCTCACCAAGGACGATCAAGGCGAACCTGTTGATCAAAGTCTCTGTCAAAGCATCATTGGAAGTCTATTATATCTTATAGCAAGTCGTCCTGACATTGCTTTCACAGTAGGAGTTTGTGCTCGCTACAACCAAACTCAAAGACAAACCATCTAGCTCAAGCCAAGAGGATTATCCGATATATATCAGGTACAACTGAGTTAGGCCTATTATACTCTTTCGACACATCCTCTACACTAGAAGGATATTGTGATGCTGATTGGTCAGGAAGTACTCCTGATCGAAAAAGTACATGTGGTGGATGTTTTTAGCTCAGGAATAATCTTGTCTCATGTTTCAGCAAAAAGAAAAATTGCATAGCTCTATCTACTGCTAAGTCCGAGTACATTGCTGCTGGTAGTAGCTGCACCCAGCTTTTATGGATGAAGCAGATGCTTGCTAAGTATGATGTCAAACAAGATGTCATGACATTGTTCTGTGACAACATCAGTGCTATCAACATCTCGAAGAATCATGTGCAACATAGAAAAACCAAGCACATAGACATCAGGCACCACTTCATTCGAGAGCTCGTGGAAGACAAGAAGATTAAGCTAGCGTATATTCCTATAGAGAAATAGCTTGCTGACATCTTCACTAAAGCATTGGACACAAATCGGTTTGAAAGTCTAAGGTCCTCCCTTGGTTTTTGCTACCTTGAATAATATTCGTCAAGAAAAAAAAAGAGAGACCTTTGGTGATTTGTTTTCTCTCTCTCTCTCTAGAAGGACTACTAGGGTCCACAAAATCAAATCTGGGCCCAACTATCCAATCCCGTTTCAGATTATTTCCAAAATAAAAAGAATAAACAAAAAGGAAACAAAAATCTCTTGATGACAAGACGTGCAACCAATCCTCCCATAAACTCCTCTGCTTCGCCATAGAAAATTTAGGTGTCTCTGCATATTTTCTACTTTCTCGGACATATACCTCAGGCGTTTAGAATCTAGGGTTTCTCATCCATAGACTTCCTATCCTCAAACCTTCCCTATCCGCCTAAAAGAAAATGGTGGGTACACGAAGCGGACGAAAACCAACCAGATCAAAGAAATCACAAACTAGAATGAGGTTCAAAACTGTTTCGAAGAAAGGAACAGGCCCGAGAGCTGCAGGAAACAAACATGGAGTAAAAACTCTAGGAGGAAAATTCTCCAAGTCAACGCCCAGTCACACTGAAACCACACTAGCGCCAGTCCTAGACGAAGACGCAACAACAAGAAAGGAAACCTCAACATACTCCCAAGGACCAGACCCATCAGTAGCAGGTAACCCTAATTCTTCCTCTCAAATAAAATCTAGAGAAAAAGAGGGTAGTCCGATCATAGATAAATCTGACTCCACACTTGAGCAAGAGGAAGAGGAAGACAAAACTGAAGAAAGCCTCTCGAGTGACGATGATACTCCTCTCATTACCCTACAATCAAAGAAAAAGACAAGAATTATGCAATCGAAAAGGAAGTCTGTGCTATTAGATGAAGAAGAAGTGGCCCCAATGAAGAAGAAAAGTAAAAGGAAATAAGCCGTAGAGAAAGTTGAGACATCTACTCCAACCACCAAACAAAAAAAGAAGGTGCTCATAGGGTTCCCCAGAAAAGTAAAAGGAAATAAGCCGTAGAGAAAGATGAATCAATCATGCTAGAAGAGGAAGAAGAACTAGGGGATCGTCAGACTCCTAGTACAAGAAAAAGGATAGGTGCTCATAGGGTTCCCCAGAACAGCCCTGATGCTCCATTAGACAATGTCTCCTTCCACTCTGTTGAGAGTACAAGAAAATGTAAATATGTATTTCAGCGGACCATCCATGGAGAAAGAGAACCCTCTAAAGATGCATAAAAGCTTGATGTCACTATGGAAGTACTTAGGGACGCATGACAGCTAAAGACTGTAACCAATATGGGTGTATTCTATCCTAAACTAGTAAAAGAAACAATTGTGAATCTCGCACCATGCTTTTGTGATCCTTCTCACTCAGAATTCTGGAAGATCTATGTTCGAGGATATGAATTTGACTTCTCAGATAATTCAATCAATGCCTACCTAGGGGTGGAAAAGTGGCTTCTGTCGACTAGGCAGCTATAGCAAAAGAAATCACTGGCAAAGCAAGAAAAGATTGGCCCCACAAAGGAACAATGGCATCATCTGAACTATCAGTCAAATACTCAATTCTGTATAGGATTGGAGTGGCTAACTTGACGTCTTCTACACATGGGTCGAACATCACTATAGATTTGGCTCGCCTTATCTATCAAATAGGTACACACTCCCCTGTTAACTTGGCCTCCTTTGTTGCTAATCACCTAATCAGACATGCAAAGTCCTATGCTATAAAACTTCCCATTGGCTTTCCTGTTAGAGTTATGCCCCAGTCCAATATAAAAGTGATCTACAGATGCAATGGTTTATCATATTTCCGAATAAATAAATCGACATATATTACTAATATGTTGTAGTAATTTATCTATGTCATTATGTGTGTAACCATTAATGGTAGAACCGTAGATCAAAAAGAATTACATTTGATGAGTCCCTGATTACCTAAGCTTGTTTAAAAGGCGATCAGTATGAGACCAACTCCTTGTGATCACGCTATACTATTCATGGCAAAGTATGTGCCGGAGTTATATCATAGATATCATCAGGTAAATGATATCGGACGACCCGATTGTGAGTACGCAACATAAATATTGTCATGAGATACTCATAGATCGTAGCTTGTCATTATATCCTAAGACCAAAGAGTCTTTGTGTGCATTGTGTAATGAATCTATAAGTTTGACCTAGTCCAACATTACTTGTAAAAGGGTAGCCATAACGGGTTTGATTGGCTTGGTTATGAATTGCATTAATGAACTCGAAAGACGTCTGAGGGATTTATCACTCATACTCCGATATGAGAAAAATATCCGTTTAGGCTACTTGATGAGTATGACTGAAGGAATAGCATGGCCATGCAGGTGATACATTTGTATCAATTTTCAGTCATCTCAGATATCAAGAAACAGTGATTGATAAATTAGGATGACGTATCTATGACTATTGATCAATCTGGATACCGGTTTGATAAAAGGACAGTGACATGTACGATAACAGGTTAAGTGGAATAATCGATAATCACAGACGTTGGGTAATCATAATGTCTTGCTATAGGCCAGTTATGATGGAAAGGGTAAAATAATAATTTTACCAATCTGCCAACGGGTCGTGAGCCTAGAGGGTCACACACTTTAAGTACAATATGTGACAAAACATGTTTGGATGGTAATTGGGAGAATCCGCTTTTCAATTTAGTCAAATTGAAAACGATTCTATTGATTTCTAGCCTAGGTTTATTAACCAAACGGTTGAAGAAATCAAGTTAGAGAGATTTGACCGGTTTAGTTAAACCATATAATTAGAACTCAATTAAATGGGATTTAATTAATTTTTAATTAAGTGTGACTGAAGCCCATTCTTTGTTTTAATTAAGAATGGGGCTTAAGTGCAATTAAGGGTTTTAAGGGGATCATTTTGTAATTATAAAGAAGATTAAAAATTATATTTTTTTTAATAACACAATTATATTTTCCTAAAAACCCTAAATAATTTCGAAATCCCCTCTCTCTCACCTTGGCCGACCATCCCTCTCCCTACCTCCATTGTTGGTTTTGTTCGATTCTACACACAACGCTAGAAATGGTGTGTGTATAAACCTTTCCCAAGGTGTTGTACTAGGGTGGACGATCTAGAGAGCACAATCTTTTGGTTTTGCTTTGTCAAATTCGAAATCCTCAAAGATGGAACAAATCGGGACAAACCGGAAAATCTGTCCAGCACTGACGAGTAAGATGTTTTGCTTCAGACAATGATCTTGTAGTCCGAACTGGATTTTATACAAAACATGAAAGTTGTAGAGAACTGGATGAAACTCTGAAAAAGAACTCGAGCTCTCAAAAAGAAGTTAGGTAGAGAACTCTGAAAAAGAACCGAGTCATTTGGAGATCTGTAGCTCAAGTTATGGCTTTTTGAAGTTACGTTTTTTTGCAGGCAGATTTACTAAAGCTTCTTTGTGTTTGTGATTCGAAAAGGTATATTTTCAGATATGAATGTTCATATTGCATGCTGAAATTTTTTCACATAAGATCTTAATTTCAAAATTCCATGGTTATTTTCAAGTTCGCTACATGAATTTAATTGTTTGGAAACCATGGAATTCTTTCAGTGGTATTAGAGGTTGGTTGTTTCTGATTGATTTGAGCATGATTAGGGTTTATTTTACTCCTTACTTTTTCATGTATTGTTCGGATTTATCTATGCATGAAAATTTGAAAAAATAGATTTTATTAATTGATTTGAAAGTTTGAAAATTAATTTTTTTTGGGGTTGTTTTGGGTTAACCATGGCTGAGCTAGGGCTAACTAGGGTCGAGCCCCTTGGTGGACAATGGACAGCCCTCGGGCCAACCATGGTTAGCACCAAGGGCCGACCAGGTCGCCTTGGGCGACCATGGATGGCCCACGGGCGTCTATAGTCGCTGCCGTGGGCGACCAGATCGGTCAGCCCTTGGCTCGACCATGGATGGCCCACAGGCGTCTATGGTCGCCCACAGGCTACTTTGGGACCGCCCGAGGCAGGCTGATCAGTTTTGTGGTTTTTGGGTCGGTCTTGGGCCCTTGGCGATTCCCCGAGGTGTTTCCCAATAAAATTTTCGGTTCGGTTTTAGGCCCGTGGTTTTTGGTTTGGTTTTGATAAACCAGCGTAAACTAGTTCAAATTAAATTAATTAATTTAACCCTCTGGTTTTGATAAACTGGAAAAATTTGTCGTTTCATAAGCATGATCAGTGATGACATGATCTTTGACAACATGTTATTTTCCACATTATGTCTAGCTAAGCCCTCTAGACTTGTACGTTTTCTAATTTCAGTTTTGCAACTTGCGTGTTGCTAAGTTTTGGGTTGTAGTAAATACGACGAGTGTGTCGAGATTTGTATTTATTTTAATTTATTAAATTTGTAATTACGAAGACCGACGTAAGATACAAGTCAAGAGGGAGACTCGAAGTCTGGAGGAGACTCGAAGCCAGTGGGAGTCCACATGGATGGAGCAAGTCTGGATCTTGAAGACCAAGTCTTTAGGATCGATTTTGCTAAAATCCTAGGAACCGAAGATGGGCTTAGCTATGCATGTTTTACTCTGACATTTGTATGTTAAATATGTATGAATGTATGATACTTTTTAGGGATAATTCCAGATGGGTACCCCTAGTTATGTCCCATTATCACATGACATACCCTAGAATTTTTTGTATCAGGATGAATACCCTAGAATTTCATTTGTCTCACCGTTATTAATTTCGTCCAATTCCGTTAGTTTTTAACATTTTTGACATGTGAAATGACTAAAATACCCTTCAGAGTAAATAATTTGTTTTTAAATTGAATGAAATGACGCAAATACCCTTCACTATTCATTTAATTTTCAAAAATTGCCACTCCTTCCTCTTCAATCCCAAAGCCACAACTCGGCGTTGGAGTAGCACCGGAGCAGTGCCGGAGCAGCGCCGGAGCAGAGCCGTCGCCAGCAGGGGCAGGGACTGGCGGCGCTCGCTCTCCGGGATCGCCGATTTCGCCGGTGGTTGCGGTGACGCCCGCAGGTTCCAAAAAATAACCACATCTCTTGCTTAAATCTAGATTAATGGACTATAAATCCCTAAAACCCTAACAAAAACAATCATGAAATTGATGGTGAAAACCCTAGCAATAGAAAAACCTAGAATCTGAATCATTAAGTCAATAGAAGTAAAAACTAAGATGAGCCCATTTTCAGCTAACAAAACCACATTGATTCAAAGTGTAAAGTACCATTTTTTATCATCTTCAGATTAACAAAAACTGGAACATAAATCGGAAAAAAAAATAACCTTGCGAGGACTTTTTGATCGGTGAAAAAGAAACACAGAGAACGCCGCTTAAGGAAGAGAGAAGCTTAGTAGAAAACGATGACGAACGAAGCTTACCCTCCTCTGAACTCCATTTATATTGTTTCACAATACACACCCTTTCATTTCCAGCTATTTACATTTTGCTCCCCAATTCTTCCTTTCATTTCTCGAATCTGATGCATCGGAGTCGAGGTTGGGGCTGAGGCTGGTTCGGGAGATGGCGACGGTGGCGGAGGGGAGGGCAGTGATCGGAGGTCAGGGCTCATCTCGCCGGAGCAGCCTCGGGAGCCCCCTGCTGGGGGGCTCCAGGGACGAGCCCAGGAGGACCAGCCACGGCGGAGAAGCCACCGACGGAAGCGCGTACAAAGGGTACCTGCCGTCGGCGGCGGCGGCGAGGAATCGGAGGAAGCTCCCGGTGATTGTTCAGTTCCACGGCGGCGGGTGGGTCGGCAGGAGCAACGACTCGGCGGCGAACGAGAGATGGAACCAGAGAAAGAGAGATAAAAGAGAGAGGAGTGGCATTTTTTGAAAATTAAATGAATAGTTAAGGGTATTTGTGTCATTTCATTCAATTTTAAAAAATCAGTTTATCCTTTGAGGGTATTTTAGTCATTTCACATGTCAAAAATGTTAAAAACTAACGGAATTGGACGGAATTAGTAACGGTGAGACAAATGAAATTCTAGGGTATTCACCCTGATACAAAAAATTCTAGGGTATGTCATGTGAAAATGGGACATAACCAGGGGTACCCATCTAGAATTATCCCTAGTTTTTATATACAAGATTATGTATGTTTAGCTATCACCCAGATGCAAAGATTAAAAACCGGTATATAATCAGACTTGCATGTAACTGGATAAGGGATCATCTTTGCATGGATTTGCAATTGATGATTCCAGTTAAAATTGTATCGATATACAATCAGATAGTAATAATTCACTTAAACGCAAATAATTACAAGTCCATCGTGATACCATCCAAGTTTGGGTTCTCAAAAGGGCTTTTAGCCTATGGATGTCGGTACGCCTCCGCGTAATATTCATAGAGGAAAAGTCTGGATGAGATGGGCAGTTCTATGTGGGTGCGTGTGCCTCTGTGTAGTAGCCACATTAGTTCTGTCCATAGTTCAAGCTTGGAAGACTTGTGTACGATTGTCAGCCAGGGCTGACCTAGGGTATCAGTATAGGGTATGCGTGTACTTTTAGTACAAAACCTAGCAAGGAAATACATGGTCTTGTAGATGGATGTATTCCTACCTTCATGCTCTCAATTGGAGCAGTGAGCCTTCATTTACTTCAATTTGAAGGATTTGTGCCCTAGTCCAATACTATTTATGTCTATGAATATGTATCATTCATTGCAATCAAATATAAAGCGGCATTTTATTACTATGGTGTTGTAGTAATGAGTTAAGTATATATCGATCTATATCATTGAGTGTGTCATTACTAATAGTAGAACTATGGATCTGTATGATTTATACTTAACGGGTTCCCGGTCAGTTAAGCTTCATCAAAAGCGACCAGTATGAGGACGACTCTTTATGATCACGCTCTACTGATCATGGCAATAGGTTTTGCCGGAGTCAGATCATAGATATCATTGTGGAAATGATATTGGACGACCCGACTTGAATATGTTTCATAGATGCTGTCATGAACATATTCAGAGTTCGTAGCTTGTCATTCTATCCTTAGAACAAAGAGTGTCTATGATCACAATATAGTCAATATCCGAGTTTGGTTAAAACCTAACATTATCTGTGAAAGGGTAACTATAACGGTTGTGATTGGTTCGGGGATGGGCTATATGTGTGATACGAGAGATGTCTAAGGGATTTATCCCTCATGCTGCGGTATGGGATAGATATCGGTTTAGGGCACTTGATGAGAATGACTGAAAGGAAACGCATGGTCATGCAGATGATACGGAGTATAATTTTGCGTCATCTCGGGTATCAAGAAACGGTGATTAATTAAATAAGGATGGCGGCTCTATGCCTTATGAATAACTCGGGTTTAGATCTGGTGGTCTTGTGCACTCATGTGTGCTGGATAGAGGGAAAGATCGATTTGGGATTTCCAGATGGCTGATCCGATTCAAACCTCAAGTTATATTTCGTTTTCTAATCAAACTTGTTCAATTTCCAGATCTGTTGACGAATATTGCGAGATACATATCTCCCAGGTCTGAAGTCTGATTGACCCTAAACTAGCACCAGATTAAAGGAAATTCAAAGCTCTATAATTTCTCCAGAAATAGCCTTTTCCATTAGAGGTCAGGTTTGGGAGCTATCTGGCCCGAAATCTTACACGTTTTCGGGGTAGAAACATGAGATCTAGATTTGTAATGATCCGAGGGCTGTTTCGGGGGATGTTAAATTTTAATTTTCCGCTGCGTATTCTGTTTTGGAATCCTCCGAAACCCAAAAGTGATATCAGAATGGTTCTAGCCTTCGATCTTATGTTTTTGAATGATTTCGGTGTTTTCGATATTGATTTTTGCCTTATTATTTTTCAGATTTTTAATTTTGGTTTTTTGAACTTAGATCTGTATGAAAACTGATTTTTTATGAAATATAATAGATCTAGAATTATTCAGAATTTTTGGATTTTCCGCATCACCGGACCGGGGCTCTCGGGCCGTCGGACCGGTGACCGGACGGGCGGCGCCGGCGACCGTTGCCGGCCATGGCCGTGGCAGGGGGCCATGGCCACCCCGTCCTTACCATGGCACGGCGAGGCAGTTCGGTGTAGGAGGTGGCGACGGCTAGGGTTTCCCAAACCATAGCCGTAGCCGATTAGGGTTTCGGCCCGAATGGGCTTCGGCCCATTGGGCCCTAGCCCATTAGGGTTTTGTGTTGCGATCCGAGATCGTGGCGGCAAACCCTAAATTCTGTAAATCCAAATTATTTGACAATTTTTCAGATTTAATTGGTTTCGATAAATCGTTTTTAAAACCGGTCCAATTTTGATAAATTGGATCAAAACGTAGGAAAGATTAAAACCGATTACTATTCATATTGATTGAAAACATGCTTGTGTGATAACATGTTAATTGAATGATATCATGATTTGTGTGGTACAAGTTAAAGCACTAGACCGTTCGATTTAATTAGGTTAATTTTGCGGTCTGCGAACTGCTGGTTAAATGTTGTAATTAATTTTGTAGTTTGAGTAGCAGTTTTGAATTTCAATTTTGTTATTTAAATTTCCGGTCTGCTAACCGTTTACATCTTGTAATTGGATCAAGAAGAATGGTGACCCGGAAAGGCGGCTTATGGTGTTCGGAGCCAGTGGGAGTCCCCAATTGAAGTCGGTCTAGAAGAACCGGAAGACATAGTCTTTAGGGCTTTTCAATTTCTTGGTTAAATACTAGGAATGGGCTTTAGTTTTGTACATTTATTTCCGCTTTATATGTATACTAGATATGCATGAGTAAGAATTTATTAATGGATGTTTCGTACGTTCAAAATTTATGCTAGAGCATCACCAACATGTAAAGGATTAAAATCGAAATGAATCAGACTTTGTATGTAATATGTAATTGAAGCATCATGGACTTGATGTTATCAAATAAAGGAAATTAATCACAACTGATTCACAATTAATCAAGTCATGTGAGATACCATCCAAATCTCAACACTCAGACTAGCTCCCAGCCCCGTGGCTGGGTGCGCCTCCGTGTAGCATTCATTAGGATGCGAGATATATGAGAAGGTTAGTCGTATGTGGGTGTGTGCGCCTCCAAGTAGTATCCACATATGGAGTAATCATAGATGAATTTGGTTGACTTGACTACGATTGTCAGCTAGGGTTGACCTAGGGTATTGGATAGGGAATGCCGTGTACATTTATGTACAATCCCTAGCCAAGAGTTACATCGGTTGTAACTGGACTAGATGTCCTACCTACATAGCTTGATTGGAGCTGTGAGCCTCCGTTCACTTCAATCGAGTAAATCAGGGATCTTGATTTAGATTCTAAATAAAGAATCGAATGGTTATGATTTAATTTATGATCTCCAACTTTAATTTAAAACTGATTAAATTTACTTTCCGTGTAGATTCTAAATGGCAAACGCGACAAATAGCTCGTTGAGTCCCTTGCTTGAGAAGGACAAACTCAATTGAGTGAATTTTTCTGGACTGGGACAGAAATTTAAGAATTGTACTCAAACATGAGCGCAATGAATATGTCCTTGACAATGCAATCCCTGTGGAACTTGTGATAGGCTCAACAAGGGCCGTTCGTGATGCCTATTATAAGCATCTGAGCGACTCCATTGATGTAGCCTGCATAATGATGAGCTGTATGGACAGTAATCTCCAGAAGCAGTTCATGGAACTCTCTAACAAACCTTTTGAGATGATGAATCAAATAAAGGAGATGTTTAAAGAGAAGGCGAAGATTGAAAGGTATAACACCTTGAATGATCTTCATGCCTGCAAAATGGCTGCAGGTAGTTCCGTGAGTCCACATGTCTTTAGGATGAAGGAATACCACGATCACCTAACAAGGATAGGCCTTGAGTTACGGAAAGAGATTTCGGCAGAAATTGTTCTGCAATCCCTTCCACCTGCATATGATGGTTTCATTATGAACTATAATATGCATAATATGGACAAGACCATTTCAGAGTTACATGGGATGCTTGTAACTGCTGAAAAGAGCATCAAGAACCGAACAAAGGATGTTCTTCTGGTCAATAAGGGGGCCAACTTAAAGAAATCTGGTGTGGCATCTTGGTCTTCCAAAAAGAAGGCTCCAGTGCACCTGGCTGGCAAGATGAGGGTGTATGTTGTTCCTAGCCCTCCCCAAGCCCCTAAAGGCAAAGGGAAGGCTAAGGAAAGGACAGTTGCATGCTTCTATTGCCAAGAAGTTCGGCATTGGAAGAAGGAATGCAAGAAGTACCAGGATGACCAGCGGAAGGGTGGTGGGCCCACGCCTTCAGGTATTTTCTTTATAGAAATTAATCTTTCTACTTCATATTCTTGGGTACAAGATAGCGGAGCATAATCTCACATATGTACGAATGTGCAGGTGCTAAGAAGTAGAAGAGATTTGGGCTAAGGCGAAGTGGACTTGAGGGTTGGCAACGGAATCAGTGTTGCTGCAACTGCTGTGGGATCCGTTAGTTTTGATTTGCCTAGTGGGCTTGTACTTTCATTATCAAAAGTTTTCTGTGTACCTACTTTCAGTAGGAATATTATTTTGATTTCTCTACTAGACAAAGATGGTTTTAATTTTTCAATAAAGAATGGAGATTTTCAGATTGATCGAAATAATATGTATTATGGAATTGCAAGTATGGTTAGAGGTTTATATGTATTGAGTACTGATAACTCTAATTGAAGCTCAATCTTTAATTTTAATACAAAACGGTTTAAGTTCGATGACTTAAATCAAACTCTTATATGGCATTGTCGCCTTGGCCACATCAATGAGAAGCGGATATCAACACTGCACAAGTGTAGACTTTTAAGTCAGTTCGAATTCAATTCGATTAATAGATGCCAGGCTTGTTTGATGGGCAAGATGACAAAGGCACCCTTCACAGGTAAAGGTGATAGGGCAAGTGACTTATTGGGTGTAATACACACTGATGTGTGTGGACCAATGAGCACTTATGCTAGGAGGGAGTTTGGATACTTCATCACATTTACTAACGATTTCAGTAGATATGGTTATGTCCACTTAATAAGACATAAATTCGAAGCCTTTGATAAATTCAAAGAATTTCAGAATGAAGTACAAAACCAACTCAGGAAAAGTATCAAAGCACTTCGTTCAAATCGAGGTGGTGAATACTTATCTGAAGAGTTCGCTGACCATTTGAGTGATTGGGGAATCGTGTCAGAATGGACTCCGGCAGGAACGCCACAGCTAAATGGTGTGTCCGAACGGAGAAATCAAACCTTGCTAGACATGGTTCGTTCCATGATGAGCCATGCTGATCTGCCGATCTCTTTCTGGGGTTATGCTCTAGAGAACAGGGCTCCAACGAAGGCCGTAGAAGGGACACCATACGAAGTATAGAATGGGAAAAGGCCCATGTTGTCATTTCTAAAGATTTGGGGTTGTGAAGCTTATGTCAAGCATTTTCTTGGTGATAAGCTCGTACCAAAATCTAAAAATGCGTCTTCGTAGGGTATCCCAAAGAAACAAGGGGATACAACTTCTATAAACCAAGTGAGAACAAGGTTTTTGTTGCTCGTGGTGGTGTGTTCTTGGAGAAAGAATTCATTTCTAAGAAAGTCAGTGGGAGTACTATACATCTCGAAGAAATTCGAGATGATGTAGTACAACCTGAAGTAATTCAGGATCATAATACTGACGATATAGAGGTTATGGAGCTTGAGCTGGTTATAGAGACAGAACCGACTATGAGAAATGGCTAATATTCCGTATGGTCCACGACAATCTGGAAGACCAAGTCAACCACCCGTTAGATATGGGTTTCTCGTGTCTAACAATGATGACTTGGTAGTTGTGGATTCGGATGATCCATCAACTTTTCAGGAAGCCATGGTCGGGCCCGACTCTGAGAAATGGCTAAAAGCCATGAAAGAGGAAATGCAGTCCATGTCAGATAACCAAGTCTTGAGCTTGGTTGATCCAACCGCTGGTGTAAAAGCCATTGGTTGCAAGTGGGTTTTTAAGATAAAGACTGACATGGATGGCAAACCTCAGACCTGTAAAGCAAGACTGGTTGCAAATTGTTATAGACAAATCCAAGGAATTGACTATGATGAAACCTTTTCCCCAGTTGCTATGGTCAAATCAATCCGAATTCTTTTAGCTATAGCAGCATATTACGATTATGAGATATGGCAGATGGACGTCAAAACCCCATTCCTTAATGGGAATGTTACTGAGGGTGTGTTTATGACACAGCCAGAAGGTTTTGTCGACCCGAAGAATATCAGAAAGATTTGTAAGTTGCAGAAGTCCATTTATGGATTGAAGCAAGCTTCTCGGAGTTGGAACATTCGTTTTGATGAAGCTGTGAAGGAAATCGGCTTCATCAAGAACTTGAATGAGCCCTGCGCTTATAAAAGGGCGAATGGGAATAACATTGTCTTTTTGGTGCTTTATGTCGATGGCATTCTGCTTATTGGAAACAACATCCAATCCTTGCAGGCAACAAAAGCTTGATTGGGAAAGTGTTTCGCAATGAAGAACTTAGGCGAGTCTGCTTATATCTTAGGGATTAAGATATATAGGGATCGCCCCAAGAGGATCTTGGGCCTAAGTCAAAGCACCTATGTAGACAAAATATTGAGAAGATTCTCAATGGAGGAATCCAAGAATGGATTTATGCCCATGCGTCATGGCATAAGGCTCAGCAAGAATCAGTGTCCGAAGACAGCTTATGAGCTAGAGCAAATGAAGGATGTCCCATATGCTTCGGCTATAGGATCAATCATGTATGCCGTGTTATTCACGAGACCGGATGTCTCGTTCGCCTTGAGTTGTACCAGTAGATACCAATCCAATCCTGGGAAGGAAAACTGGATTGCAGTCAAAGCTATCCTCAAATACATGAGGAGAACTAAAAATGCATTCCTAGTGTATGGAGGAGTGGATGGTGAACTAGCAGTCAGAGGTTATATTGACGCTAGTTTGCAGACAGATCCTAATGACTTTCGGAGTCAATCTGGATATGTATTCGTGTTGAATGTTGGTGCCTTCAGCTGGAAGAGCCGTAAGCAGGACACGATTGCCAATTCTTCGACGGAAGTTGAGTATATAGCTGCTGCAACAACGGCTAAGAAGGCTGTGTGGATTAGGAACTTTTTGGCTGAACTAGGCGTAATGCCAAACCTGTATAGTTCACTGAGTTTACTATGTGATAACACCAGGGCAATAACGCTAGCTAAAGAGCCAAGGTCACATGACAAATCCAAACATATACTCAGAAAGTATCATCTCATCAGAGAGTTCATTGATAGAGGAGATGTGGAAATCAGATTTGTAGCAACAGATGAAAACACAGCCGACCAATTGACAAAGGCTTTACCACAACCTAAACATGAGAGACATGTAAAGTCTATGGGGATAGACTGGGATTTAGTTTGGAACTAGGAACAAGTGGGAGACTGTAGGATTTGTGCCCTAGTCCAATACTATTTATGTCTATGAATATGTATCTTCCGTTGCAATCAAATATAAAGTGGCATTTTATTACTATGGTGTTGTAGTAATGAGTTAAGTATATATCGATCTATATCATTGAGTGTGTCATCATTAATAGTAGAACTAAGGATATGTATGATATATACTTAACGGGTCCCTGGTCAGTCAAGCTTCATCTAAAGCGACCAGTATGAGGACGACTCTTTATGATCACGCATTACTAATCATGATAATAGGTTTTGCCGGAGTCAGATAATAGATATCATTGTGGAAATGATATTGGACGACCCGACTTGAATATGTTTCATAGATGTTGTCATAAACATATTCAGAGTTCGTAGCTTGTCATTGTATCCTTAGACGAAAGAGTCTCTGTGATCACAATATAGTCAATATCCGAGTTTGGTTCAAACCTAACATTATCTGTGAAAGGGTAACCATAACGATTGTGATTGGCTCGGGGATGGGTTATATGTGTGATACGAGAGATGTCTAAGGCCACTTGATGAGAATGAATGAAAGGAAACGCATGGGCATGCAGATGATACGAAGTATCATTTTCAGTCATCTCGGGTATCAAGAAATGGGGATTAAGTAAATAAGGATGATGGCTCTATGCCTTATGATTAATCAAGATACCTAGTGATAAAAGGATAGTGACATGGACGACATGAGGTTAAATCGGATCGCCGATAATCATGGACTTTGGGTAATCATAATGCCTTACTAGAGGCCACGTATGATGGAAAGGGTAAAATGGTAATTTTATACCAATCTACCAATAGGACATGAGCCTAAAGGGTCACACGCATAGGGTGCACATCTTAGGGAATCCGGGCAGAATTATTTATGGATTAGTTAAATCGGGCGGTGGCCAAAAGCCCTACGATTTTGGGCGACAGGCCCGTCAGCTCACGTGCAATGGACCGAGCCAAAACCCTATGGTTTTGGGCACGGGCCATGATGGATAATGGGGCCGAGACCCATGAGGTTGGAATAACTCATGGGCTGCCAAGTTGGGCAAGGCAAAGGCCTCATGGCCGAAACCCTAATGGGTTCGGCCCATGAGGCCCAAACCGCCCAAGCCTTGGCCGGCGGCTAGGGTTTGGAGGGAGCCGAACCTAGCCCAATTTATGGGTTGATTCATGCTCCCAAAACCCTAGCCAAACTCTATAAATAGAGGCCTCATGAGCTGAAAAATAAGAACTTGATTTTTCCATACCGTTACTCTGCTGGATTCTCTAACTGAACTTGTTTTCTTTCTAGTAGGGGAACTCGGGTTTAGATCATGTGGTCTTGTGCACTCGTGAGTGCCCGATAGAGGGAAAGATCGATTCAGGATTTCCAAACGACCGATCTGATTCAAACCTCAAGGTATATTTCGTTTTCTAATCAAACTTGTTGAATTTCAAGATCTGTCGACGAATATTGCGAGATACATATATCCCAGGTCTGAAGTCCGATTGACCTGAAACAAGCGCCAGATTAAAGGTTCGGGAGCATGAATCAGCAATTTGAAATAGCCTTTTCCATTTGAGGTCAGGTTTGGGAGCTATCTGGCCCGCAATCTAACAGGTCTGAAAAACCGAAAAGGTAAATAATTTTCATACACGTTTTCGGGGTAGAAACATGAGATCTAGGTTTGTAAAGATCCGAGGGCTGTTTCGGGGGATATCTATATACGTGCTCTAACCTAGGCCCAATATTCTTTTGGGTCGATCTCTATAGATCTTGATGCCCAGATTGAAAGTAGCATCACCTAAGTCCTTCATCAAGAAGCATTTCCCTAACCAAGCTTTAACCTCAAGAAAGGTTGGTATGTCATTCCCGATGATGAATATGTCACCGAGATATAGCACTAGGAATACAATATTATTCCAACTCACTTTCTTATATACGCAAGGTTCACTTTCATTTTTGATAAAACCGAATTCCTTTACGGCTTCATCAAAACGAAGGTTCCAACTCTGTGAAGCTTACTTTAAGCCATAAATGGATCTAAGTAGCTTACAAATTTTTTCGGGATTCTCTGGATCAACAAAACCCTCAGGCTGAGTCATATACACATCCTCTTTTAAGCTCCCGTTAAGGAAGGCGATTTTGACAACCATCTGCCATATCTCAGTTTCATCATAATCGATACCTTCGATTTGGCGATAACCTTTCGCAAAAAGTCTGAGATTTTCCATCCATGTCGGTCTTAAGTTTATAGACCCATTTACAACTAATGGGTTTTATCCCAGGGGTTTGATCCACTAAGCACCAGACTTGGTTGTCATACATGGATTTCATTTCCTCATTCATGGCGTTCTGCCATTTTTCGGAGTCTGGACTGGCCAAACCTTGTCTGTAGGTTTCGGGATCATCCTGATCCACCAATATCAAGTCATTTCCTTCAGTGGCTAGAAAGCCATATCTGATAGGATCTTGACGAGATCTTTCAGACCTTCTTGGACCCTCTGGAATAGGTGTAGGGATTGGTTCTTGATCAATGACCTCTTCTGATTCATGTATTTCTACATCTGGCATAGTGGGTTGTTCCGTACCCTCTTGAATTTCTTCAAGATGCACGGCACTCCCACTAGCACTTTTGGAAATAAATTTCTTTTCTAAAAATAACCCTACTCCAGCAACAAAAACTTTGTTCTCGCTGGGTTTGTAGAAATAGTAACCCCTTGTTTCCTTGGGGTACCACACAAAGACACTCTTATCTTATTTGGGTTCGAGTTTATCGCCTAGCAAATGTTTGATGTATCTTCCCGTTTCATACTTCGTATGGAGTGCTTTCCACTGCCTTTGTAGGAGCATGATTCAAAATGAATGCGGTCGTCTCTAGGGCATAGCCCCAGAAGACGATAGGGAGGTCAGCCTGACTCATCATTGATTGAACCATGTCAAGCAAGGTCAGATTTCTCCGTTCGTATACACCATTAATTTGAGGTGTTCCAGGCGGAGTCAATTCAGAGAGGATCCCACACTCCTTTAAGTGACTGTGAAACTCATGGTCCAAGTACTCACTGCCTTGGTCAGATCGAAGCGCTTTTATACTCTTACCAAGCTGGTTTTGTGCTTCGTTCTGGAACTCTTTGAACTTGTCAAAAGTTTCCAACTTTTGTCTCAAAAGATAGACATACCCGTATCTACTAAAGTCATCAGTAAATGTAACGAAGTAGTGAAAACCCCTTCTGGCATGAGTGCTCATAGGTCCATACACATCGGAATGTATGAGACCTAATAAGTCACTAGCCCTTTAACCTAAACCGGCAAAAGGTGCCTTTGTCATTTTTCCCATAAGGCATGACTCGCATCTCTCATTTGAAGTTAGTTCAAACAGACTTAGAAGTCTGCACTTGTGAAGTGTTGAGATGCGTTTCTGGCCTATATAACCTAAACGGCAGTGCCATATCACGGTCTGGTTTAAACAGACATACCCGTATCTACTGAAGTAAATAGAAAATATAACGAAGTAGGGAAAACCCCTTCGGACATGAGTGCTCATAGGTCCACAAAAATCGAAATGTATGAGACCTAATAAGTCACTAGCCCTTTCCCCTAAACCGGCAAAATGTGCCTTTGTCATTTTGCCCATAAGGCATGACTAGCATCTCTCAATTAAAGTGAATTCAAACAGACTTAGAAGTCCACACTTGTGAAGTCTTCAGATGCGTTTCTGGCCTATATGGCCTAAACGGCAGTGCCATATCACGGTCTGGTTTAAATAATCGAATTTAACCCTTTTGTTACTTATGTTATAAATTGAGTTAGTGTGAGTGTTTTGAATAATAAGAATATATAAACCACCAACCAACGATGCATTGCAATCAAATATATTATTCTTAAAAATAGAAAAAAATATCCTTCCTTATCAACCAAGGAAACAGAAATAATATTCATTTGAAACGCATGGACACAATGAACATTGTTTAATAATAAAACTAGCCCACTAGGCAATCTGAGGCTAATGTTTCCTACTGCAGTTGTTAAGACTTGATTGCCGTCACCAACTCATAGGTCTGCCTCGCCCCTGCCCACTTCTCTTCTACTTCCCAAAGCCTGCACATTAACACAAATGTGAGATTCTGCACCGGTATCAAGTACCCAAGAATTTGAATTAGTTAAACTAAGATTGAGCTCAATAACAAAAATACCTTATCCTGAAGATGTGGAAGATCCACTCTTCTTAAGAATGTGCTTGTGTTTCTTACAATCCTTCTTCCAGTGCCCCTGTCCTTGGCAATAGAAAATGACGACATCCTTCTTAGGATTCTCAACAACCTTTGGAGCTGCTAGACCCTTAGGTTGTCGAATCTTCCCCGCTAGGTGCATAGGGGCCTTGTCCTTGCCCATGCTTGATTTCTCGAAGCTAACTTGCTTGTTGACCATAAGAACCTCATTCAACTTTCCCTTGAGACTCTTTTCAGCAGTCACGAGCATACCATGAAGCTCTGTCACGGTCTTATTCATGTCATGCATATTGTAATTTTCAACGAAATCATGTTATGTCTCTTGAAGTGAATGCAGCACAAAGTCTGCAGACATTTCTTTATCCACAGGATGACCGAGCATGGTCAAGTATTCAAAAAGACGTTTCATCTTAAGGACATGGGGACTAACAGGAGCTCTAGCCTTCAGCTTGCAAGACATCAGTTCACTAAAAGTGTCATATCTTTCGACAAGCGCTTTCTCTTTGAACATTTTCTCGATCTCTGTCCTTAAAGCCTTGGGATCATCGGAAATGTCCAAGAACTGCTTTCGCAAGTCAGGCACCATACTGCCCATCATGATGTACTTCAGGTCAATCTGGTCGCTAAGGAATTTCCGGTAGGTATCCCTTGGCGCCCTGGCAGCTTTCAGTGTTAGATCAGTAGGTGTTTGTTGGGTAATGATATAGTCCTTACGTTCATGCTTGCGAACGAGTCTCAAGTTCCGGTTCCAATTTTACGCCGTTAAGCTTATCCTGCTTGATTAGCGACCTAAGCGCGCTTTTACCAGAATGATTCTTGTTTGCCATTTATATCTACTTAGTAAACAAAATTTTAATCAGTATTAATTAAAATTGAAGTTGTAGATTTAGTTATAAAACACTTTCTAATTCTAACATTAAAATCTGAACCAAGTTCCTATCATACTCTCAATTGAAGTGAACGGAGGCTCACTGCTCCAATTGAGAGCATCAAGGTAGGAATACATCCATCTACAAGACCATGTAGTTCCTGGCTAGGGTTTGCACTGTAAGTACGGGGCATACTATATGCTGATACCGTAGGTCAGCCTTAGCTGACAATCATTGACAAGTCTACCAAGCTTGAACTATGGACAGAACTAATGTGGCTACTACGCGCAGGTGCACGCACCCACACAGAACTACCCATCTCATCCAGACTTCTCCTCTATGAATGTTACGCGGAGGCGTACCGGCATCCATTGGTTCAAAGCCCTTTTGAGTGCCCAAACTTGGATGGTATCACGCTTGACTGGTAATTAATTGCGTTTAAGTGAATTATAACAGTCTGATTGTATATTGATACAATCTTAATCTGGAATCATCAATTGCAAATTCATGCAAAGATGATCCCTTAGCAGGTTACATGCAAGTCTGATTAAACACCAGTTTTTAATCTTTGCTTGTGGGTGATAGCTAATCATACATAAACTTGTATATTAAAACTATCATACATTCATACATATAAATGTAATGGTAAATTATGCATAACTAAGCCCATCTAAAGTTCCTAAGAATCTAACAAAACTGATCCTAAACACTTGGTCTTCAAGGTCAAGACTTGTGGACTCCCACTAGCTTCGAGCCTCCTCCAAACTTCGAGTCTTCCTCTTGACTTGTATCTTGCGTCGGTCTTCGTGACTAAAAATTTAAGTAAAATAAAGAAATTACAAATCACGACACGCAGGCCGTATTTACTAACACCCAAAACATAGCAACGCGCAAGTTGCAAAACCGAAATTAAAATTAGAAATCTAGAGGGCTTAGCTATACATTATGTGGAAAACATCATGTTATCAAAGATCATGTGATCACTCAGCATGCTTATCAAAGAACAAGTTTTTCCAAATTTTATCTTTCTTAAGTGTGGAAAAATTCTGGTTCATCGAAACTAGACGGTTTAATTAATTAATTGAATTTTGAACTGGTTCACGCTGGTTTAACGAAACCAAACCAAATCTAAAAAATAAAATTTTAGGGTTTTAAATATTCTCGTGAACCGGCCGATTCAGCTCGAATCTGGTCGAGCCGAACCGACCCAGTCGAGGTCGTCCGCGGAGGCAACCATGTTGGCCCGCGAGGGCTGCTATGGTCGCCCCTAGGGCAGACCCTGGTAGCCCGCGAGGCAACCATGGTGGCCCGGGAGGGCTGCCATGATCGCCAGCGAGGGCAGACCGCGGTCGCCAGTGGCATAGACCATGGTGGTCTGCGAGGGCTGCCATGGTCGCCTGAAGGCAACCTGGTCGACCCTTGGTCCCGACCATGGTCTGCCTGATAGCATTTTTAAGCCCTAGTCCAATTGCTAGTAGTCTATAAATGTCTATGTATATTTATCATCGTTTGTAATAAATAAGCCGGCTTTGTATTACTTATGTGTTGAAGTAATATGTTAAGCATGATCTTATTTATGACAACTAAAGTAGTAGAACCATAAATCTGTACGGATCACACTTAACGAGTCCTTGGTCAATATACGCTTCAATAGAAGCGACCAGTATGAGGATGGTTCTCAATGACGTAGTTCTTCTTGTCATAGGGATGAGAGATCCTGGAATCATATCATAGATATAATGAGGTGATTGATATCGGACGACCAGCTTTGAGTAGTGTTTCGTAGATTAAGCCATGAACATATTCAAATGCGATAGCTTATCCCGATATCCTTAGACCAAGGAGTCTTTGTGATCGCTATGTAGTGTACGTGCGGCTTTAACTTGCGCCTAACGCTTTTCGTAACAGGATTGCAATAACGGG
Source organism: Geranium rotundifolium (assembly GCA_963920655.1). Taxonomy (NCBI): domain Eukaryota; kingdom Viridiplantae; phylum Streptophyta; class Magnoliopsida; order Geraniales; family Geraniaceae; genus Geranium; species Geranium rotundifolium. Next base: position 16,505,023 of record OY987315.1, read on the forward strand.
CATGATTGGGTGGCGGAACGGATTGCATGAGTGACACGAAAGACGGCTAAGGTATTTATCCCTCGTAATACGGTATAGGAAAGATATCTGTTAAAGGCCTCTTGATCGAGAGTGACTGAGAGAAAGAGCATGGCCATGCCAGTGATACAGGTTATCAGTTCTCAGCCATCTCACATATCAAGTAACAATGATTGATTAAACAAGGTGACTTGTATGCACATGGTTAAATCAATCAGGATGTCTAGAGATAATAGGATAGTGACTTGTATGCACATGGTTAAATCGAATCATCGATTATCATGCACCTTGGGTAATCATAACGTCTTACTAGAGACCACTTATGATGGATCGGACAAGAGAGATCTCTTGCGTTGATCTGCCAATGGTGGCATGAGCCTGGAGGGTCACACACATACAAGACGGATAACTTGAGACAAGGAAACCTTAACGTTTCTTGAGGAGAAATACATGGACAAAACTGAATGTTTTGGGCCATGGGTTCGGTTTGAGAGAATAATTAGCGAAAATAGAAAACTGAGTTTTTTCGTCCTTGTCGCGTCGGACTTTGTTTGATAAGTAACGACAAATAGGGTCGGGCAACTTTTGCACACAGCGCGCAACCACATGGGCGAGCCCATTGGGCTCGGCCCATGAGGTCACGTGACCGGCCCAACAAGGGCCCATTTTGGGCCCAATAAGCCCAATATGGCCGGCCACCCTTGTGGGTCCAAGGGTGGGGGCAACACACAATGCTTAGTTGGTGATTGTTGATTAAGAGGTGAGTGATTTAAGGGGTATGGGTAATGACACCTTTAAACCCATGCTTTCACCTTTTAGACCCATGCTTATGAGTTGATGAAGTAGAGAAATATCTTGGGAATTAATCACTCACTCAGAAGCTCACTATCTCTCTCCTTGGCCGGCCACTTCCCTCTCTCCTCTCTTCTTGCTCTCTTGTTCTTCACTTAATTGTTCTAGTAGGCTTTAAGTGAAGGATCTTGAAGATCATCCCCTTGGTGTGGACTTGCTCTAGAGAAGAAGACCTCATAATTCTTCTTTATTGATTCAACAAAGACCAAAAGGTAAATTTCTAGTGGAAAAGATTTTGCTTTGAGATTTAATGGTTCATGTTCTTCGACAAGGTTTAGAGTTGCTTTTGTTAATGCTTCCGCTATCTCGATGATCTAAAAACGCTCCAAAACCCTACAGTGGTATCAGAGCATGGTTAACCCTCTTAATCTTTCTCTTGTTGAACTTGTTTCGGTTTTATGATGATTTGCATGCCATATTTGTTGATAACATGTTTTTAATGCTTTTTGTGTAAATTGCATGAAATATGTTATTTTTGGAAAATATATTGAATTTGGAACTTTTCGGATTTTATTGGATTTGTCGGGTCCGAGAAGAGACTCTCGGGGAGCCGGATCGGAGGTACCGGACGGAGGTCACCGGAGGCCGGGAGAGGCCGGCGGTGACCGGGGCCGTCCCCCTTCTTGGCCGAGGCCGAGAGGTGAGGAAAGCTCGGTTTGGGCTTTTCTAGGCCCAAACCGAGCCGTGATGTTGGGCTCGACCCAATGGTCTTCGGCCTATTGAGCGTGGGCCTGACCCTTTTCTTGCACGTTTATTATGTCCGTGGCATGAACCCACGATCCAATATTTCGAAAACTTTTAAATTTGATCAGTTTCGATAAACCTGACCAAGCAACTTGGCAAAATTAAAACCGGAATAATTGCATATTATTTGATAACATGTTTGTGTGATAACATGTTGGATGATGTGATGAGATGTATGATGCATTAGTTGCCCATTAGAACTTTATCGCTTTCACGGTTTGCACACCGTTAGTGTTAGCATGTAATTATTCTTTCATTCGAGCCCTTAAAGTGTAATTATTTTTTGTCCGGTCTATGAACCGAGTATTAATTGTAATTACTACTCAAAGACGAGAAGGATGGAAAATCGAGCACAATGACGGTCTTGGAGGAAGTTCAAGAGCTAGTTGGAGCCCGAATGAGAAAGAGAAGAAGATGTGATGTCTCGTAGAATCTTAAGAATAGGATGGGCTATTGGTGCATGTTTAAACGCTTTATGCTTGCTTGCTTTAATTATTAGAAATAATTGTATGCTTGCATGCTTGCATGCTTAGCTTATAAGTTTATAAGCCATCACCTCACATGCAAAGATTAAAATCGATTTTAATTGTTTGCATGATTAAATTGTTGTGAACCATCATCGCACGGGTTGTGATGGATGAGTTCGATTTTGAAACGTGTTTGCACGGGTTGCAAATGACGACTTCAAAAGAAGATTGTATATGATACAATTAGAAACGTCACAACACGGGTTGTTGATGACGGGTTCGTAATTGTACTAAAATACTTTCGAATTATTAAACACAACCAAATCACAACATAATTTGAGTCAAGTGAGATGCCACCCAAATTCACGCACATGTAGAAACATTTTCTCGGTGTCGTGCGCCTTAGCGGAGCATCGATAGAATGGGTTCTATATGGAATGGTCAACTTTGTGGGATGTCGTGCGCCTTAGCGGAGCATCTGCACAAACCGTGTGCTTTTGCACATACCGTGACCAAGAGTTACACGGGTTGTAATTGGATGGACGTCCTACCCAAATGGGTCAATTGGAGCGGTGCGCCTTACCGTACTTCAATTGAAAAATAAGGGATCTTGGTTTAAAGATTCTGAACCTTAGAATCGGATGGTTGGTGTTTAATTCGGATCTTCATAAATTTATTCAACTTTTCTGATTAAATAAGGATGCATACAAGAAACACCTTAGCGACTCTATCGACGTTACGTGTGTCATGCTGGGCTGCATGGAGGCGGACCTCCAGAAGCAGTTTATGGAGCTATCCCATGATCCGTTTGGAATGTTTGCGCAGATCAAGGATATGTTCAAAGAGAAAGTACGTATTGAAAAATACACTATTCTCCGAGAACTCAATGCCTGAGAAATGTCAGCAGGCAGCTCCGTAGGTTCACACGTCCTACGAATGAAGGGACATCTCGATCATATGACTAGTGTCGGAATGACTATGGAAAAAGAGATGGTTGCGGATTTTATTCTACAATCCCTTACTCATGCATATGGTGGGTTCGCCATGAACTATCACATGCATGACATGGACAAGACCGCATCGGAGTTGCACAGCATGTTAGTGACTGCCGAGAAGAGCATAAGGGGCAGTACGCCCAAAGGTGTTCTAATGGTCAAGAAGAAATCCGGCTTTAAAGCTGGTGGTGATAAGAGTAAAGGCCTAATGCACCCGACGAGGAAGAACAGACGACATTTCATTACTAAACCTTCCATACCCATGAAGGGCAAGGGGAAGGCAAAGGTGTCGGCCTGTTTCTACTGCCAAAAGCCTGGATATTGGAAGAAGGACTGTGAGCAGCTGAAGGACGATCAGAAGAAGGGCGGTGGGGCTGCTACTTCGTCAGGTATTCCATTAGAGCTAAATCTTCCTACTATAAATGCTTGGGTACTAGACACTGGAGCTGAGTCTCATGTCTGTGCGAATGTGCAGGTGCTGCATAGTAGAAGAGATATGGGGGAAAACGAGGTGGATCTAAGAGTTGGGAACAATGTGTGAGTTACCGCAACTGCTGTGGGTTTAGTTGACCTTGTTTTGCCCAGTGGGCTTGTAATAGAACTTTTGGATGTGTTTTGCGTACCTGCTTTCAGCAGGAATATTGTATCAATATCCCTTCTTGAAAAAGGAGGTTATTATCTTGATATTAAAGACGGGTTTTTTAATATTATGCGCAATAACATGTTTTATGGAAATGCTCACACTGTTGGAGGTTTATACATATTAAATATGCAAAACTCGAGATCCAACATGCTCTATAATGTAAATGCTAAGAGGTTTAAAGCTAATGATTTAGACTAAACTCTAATCTGGCATTGTCGTCTAGGTCACATAAATGAGAAACGCATCTCAGCGCTTCATAAGCGCGGACGTTTAAGTCAATTCGAATTCCAAACGATTGATAGATGCTAGGCTTGTTTAATGGGAAAGATGACTAAAGCGCCCTTCACTGGTATAGGTGAGAGGGCAGGTGATCTATTGGGTCTAATACATTCAAACGTATGTGGACCAATGAGTACACCAGCCAGAGGTGGTTTAGGCTACTTTATCACATTTATTGATGATTTTAGTAGATATGGTTATGTCTATCTCATGAGAAATAAGTCTGAAGCCTTTGATAAATTCAAGGAGTTTAGGACTGAAGTAGAATACCAACTCGGAAAGAGTATCAAGGCACTCCGTTCTGATCGGGGTGGAGAATACTTATCCGAAGAGTTTCTTAGTCATCTTACTGAAAGTGGAATACTATCTCAGTGGACTCCGCCAGGAACACCGCAACTCAATGGTGTGTCCGAGCGGAGGAATCAGAGATTGTTGGATATGGTTAGATCGATGTTAAGTCACACTGATCTCCCGATCTCCTTCTGGGGTTACGCTCTACAAACGGCCGCATTCGTAATAAATAGGGCTCCATCGAAAGCAGTGGAAGGGACATCATTCGAGAAATGGTACGAGAAGGAACCAGTTTTGTCCTTCCTGAAAATCTGGGGTTGCGAGGCTTATGTAAAACGGTTGCTTGCAACCAAGCTCGAACCGAGATCAGATAAGTGCACTTTCGTCGGATATCCAAAACAAACAAAAGGATACTACTTCTACAAACCGAGCGAAAACATAGTTTTTGTCGCCCGAGGTGGGATATTCTTGGAAAAGGAATTTATTTCCAACACAGTCAGTGGGAGGGCTATTTATCTTGATGAAGTTCTAGATGAGATAGTCACTCAGGAACCACCGGACGACGTAGAGCTAGAAGTGGTCGTTGAGCAAGAACCAATAGCTATAATTAATGACGATGGTCCTAGGCGGTCTGAAAGGACAAGTCATGCACCTATCAGATACGGTTTCCTAGTAACTGGAGGTGATGATTTGGTGTTAGTGGACAATGATCCAGCTACCTTTCGAGATGCCCTGGACGGAACCGACTCTGAGAAATGGCTGGAAGCCATGAGGGAAGAAATGTAATCCATTTCAGATAATCAAGTGTGGGACTTGGTGGATCAAACCACTGGCGTAAAAGTCATTGGGTGTAAATGGATATTTAAAATAAAGATTGACATGGATTGCAAACCTCAGACCTATAAAGCAAGACTGGTAGCAAAGGTTTATAGGAAAGTCCACGGAATTGACTATGAAGAAACCTTTTCTCCAGTAGCTATGGTCAAATATGTCCGCATTCTACTTGTCGTAGCAGCTTATCATAATTATGAGATATGGCAAATGGACGTCAAAACCGCCTTCCTTAATGGGAGGTTAGCTGAGGACGTTTATATGTCCCAGCCTAAGGGTTTTGAGGTTCCTAAGAATAAGGGAAAGATTTGCAAGTTACTCAAATCAATTTATGGTTTGAAGCAAGCATCTCGGAGTTGGAATCAACGTTTGCCTTCATCAAGAACGATGATGAACCTTGCGTGTATAAAAAGACAGATGGGAGAAAAGTAGTCTTTTTGGTGCTCTATGTTGATGACATACTGCTCATTGGAAACGACGTCCCTACCTTGCTCTTAATAAAGACTTTGTTAGGTGAATGTTTCGCAATGAAGGACTTAGGCGAGGCTTCTTACATCTTGGGGATCAAGATATATAGAGACCGTGCCAAGCGGGTCTTGGGCTTAAGTCAAAGTACCTATATAGACAAAGTGCTGAGAAGATTCTCAATGCATAATTCAAAGAAAGGAGTGCTGCCCATGCGTCATGGCATAAAGCTTAGCAAGAAGCAGTGTGCTGAGACACCTGTAGAGCTAGCAAGAATGAATGAGATCCCATATGCTTCGGCTATAGGGTCCATAATGTATGCCATGATATATACGAGACCGGATATCTCGTTTGCCATAAGCTGTACCAGTAGACATCAATCCAAACCCGGTGAGGAACACTGGATTGTTGTCAAGGCGATTCTCAAATATTTGAGAAAAACCAAAGAAGCTTTTCTTGTATACAGGGGAGAAATGATGATCTAGTCGTCAAAGGATGTGTCGACGCTAGTTTCCAGACAGACCCCGATGACTTTAAGAGTCAGTTGGGATATGTGTTTACGTTGAACGGTGGAGCATTCAACTGGAAAAGCAAGAAGCAGGACACCATTGCCGACTCTACGACGGAAGCTGAGTACATTGCTGCATTGGAAGCGACAAAAGAGGCTGTATGGATCAGGAGTTTCATGGCTGGGTTAGTTGTAAGTCAAAACCCATCTAATCCAGTAGACTTATAATGTGACAACACCGGGGCCATTGCGCAAGCTAAGGAACCCAAGGCACATGATAGATCCAAACATGTACTGAGGAAGTATCACATCATCTGCGACATAGTTGCTAGAGGTGACGTGAAGATCCACTACGTTGCATCTGATGATAACACAGCTGACCCCTTGACCAAGGCTCTTCCTTAAGCGAAACATGATAAACATGTTAGGTCAATGGGTATAGACTGGGACTTAGATTGGAACTAGGGTCAAGTGGGAGATTGATAGCATTTTTGTGCCCTAGTCAAATTGCTAGTAGTCTATAAATGTCTATGTATATTTATCATCGTTTGTAATAAATAAAATGGCTTTGTATTACTTATGTGTTGAAGTAATATGTTGAGCATGATCTGATTTATGACCACTAAAGTAGTAGAACCATAAATCTGTACGTATCACACTTAACGAGTCCCTGGTCAATATACGCTTCTATAGAAGGCACCAGTATGAGGATGGTTCTCAATGACGTAGTTCTGCTTGTCATAGGGATGAGGGATCCCAGAATCATATCATAGATATCATGAGGTGATTGATACCGGACGACCCGCTTTGAATAGTAATTGGTAGATTAAGCCATGAACATATTCAAATGCAAAAGCTTGTCACGATATCCTTAGACCAAGGAGTCTTTGTGATCGTTGTGCCGTGTACGTGCGGCTTTAACTTGCGCCTAACGCTTTCCGTAACAGGATTGCAATAACGGGCATGATTGGGTGGCGGAACGGATTCCATGAGTGACACGAAAGATGGCTAAGGGATTTATTCCTTGTACTACGGTATGGGAAAGATATCTGTTAAAGGCCTCTTGATCGAGAGCATGGCCATGCCAGTGATACGGGTTATCAGTTCTCAGCCATCTCACATATCAAGTAACAATGATTGATTAAATAAGGATGACGACTATATGCGTTGTGATCTATCGGGATGTCTAGAGATAATAGGATAGTGACTCGTACGCACAAGGTTAAATCGAATGATCGATCATCATGCACCTTGGGTAATCATAACGTCTTACTAAAGACCACTTATGATGGATCGGACAAGAGAGATCTTTTGTGCCGATCTGCCAATGGTGGCATGAGCCTAGAGGGTCACACACATACAAGACGGATAACTTGAGACAAGGAAACCTTAACGTTTCTTGAAGAGCAATACATGGACAAAACTGAAGGTTTTTGGCCATGGGTTTGGTTTGAGAGAATAATTAGCAAGTCAAGAAAACTGAGTTTTTTCGTCGATGTCGCGTCGGATATTGTTTGATAAATAACAAAAAATAGGGTCGGGCAACTTTTGGACACGGCACGCAACCACATGGCGAGCCCATTGGGCTCGGCCCATGAGGTCACGTGACCGGCCCAACAAGGGCCCATTTTGGGCCCAATAAGCCCTATATGGCCGGCCACCTTGGTGGGTCTAAGGGTGGGGGCCACACACCATGCTTAGTTGGTGATTGTTGATTAAGAGGTGAGTGATTTAAGGGGTATGGGTAATGACACCTTTAAACCCATGCTTTAGCCTTTTAGACCCATGCTTATGAGTTGATGAAGTAGAGAAATATCTTGGGAATTAATCACTCACTCACAAGCTCACTCTCTCTCTTCCATTTGCCGGCCACTCCCCTCTCTCCTCTCTTCTTGCTCTCTTGTTCTTCACTTAATTGTTCTAGTAGGCTTTAAGTGAAGGATCTTGAAGATCATCCCCTTGGTGTGGACTTGCTCCAGAGAAGAATACCTCATAGTTCTTCTTTATTGATTCAACAAAGACCAAAAGGTAAATTTCTAGTGGAATAGATTTTGCTTTAAGATTTATTTGTTCATGTTTTTGGACAAGGTTTGGAGTTGCTTTTGTTAATGCTTCCGCTATCTCGATGATCTATAATGCTCCAAAACCCTACACTACCCTAGGGCATTCCATGGGTAGAACTAATGTGGCTACTACGCGGAGGCACACGAACCCACACAGAACTACCCATCTCATCCAGACTTTTTCTCTATAAATGTTATGCGGAGGGGTACCGACATCTATAGGGTCAAAGCCTTTTTGAGTGCCCAAACTTGGATGGTATCATGCTTTACTTGTAAGTACTTGCGTTTAAGTTAATTATAATAGTCTGATTGCATATCAAACAACAAGTTTTTCCAAATTTTCTTTCTTAACTGTGGAAAAATTCCGGTTTATCGAAACCGGATGGTTTAATTTATTAATTGAATTTTGAACCGGTTCTCGCTGTTTAACGAATCTGAACCAAATATGAAAATTAAAATTTTAGAACCAAATATGAAAATTTTAGCTAAACCGGTTCAATTTTTTCAACTTGATTTCTTAAACCGTCTGGTTAAAACCCTAGGCCAGAAATCAACCGAATCGTTTTCAAATTGACTAAACTGAAAACCGGATTCTCCTAATTTCCATCCATGCTTAGTTGTCATGTATTGTTCTTAATGCGTGTGACCCTCTAGGCTCACGAACAGTTGGCAGACTGGTAAAATTACTATTTTACCCTTTCTATAATAAGTGGTCTCTAGCAAGACATTATGATTACCCAAATTTCGTGATTATCGATTATTTGACTTAACTTGTTATCGTACATGTCACTGTCCTTTTATCAAACCGATATCCAGATTGATCAATAGGCATAGAATCGTCATCCTAATTTATCAATCACTGTTTCTTGATATCTGAGATGACTGAAAATTGATACTAATGTATCACCTGCACGGACGTGCTATTTCTTCAGTCATACTCATCAAGTGGCCTAAACGGATATCTTTCTCATACTGGAGATGAGTGATAAATCCCTCAGACGCCTTTCGAGTTCACAAATGCAATTAATATCCAAGCCAATTGAAGCCGTTATAGCTACCCTTTTACATATAACGTTAGACTAGGTCAAACTTAGGTATTCATTACACAATGTACACAAAGACTCTTTAGTCTAAGGATATAATGACAAGCCACGATCCGTGAGTATCTCATGACTGGATCTATGTAGCATACTCACAATCGGGTTGTCCGATATCATCGACCTGATGGTATCTATGATATAACTCCTGCACGCACTTTGCCATGATCAGTAGAGCATGATCACAAGGAGTTAGCCACATATTGATCGCTTCAAAAGAAGCTTAGCTGATCAGGGACTTATCGAATGCAATTCTTTCTGATCTATAGTTCTACTATAAGTGGTTACACACATAATGATATTGATCAAATCACATTAGATATACTACTACAACACATTAGTAATATAATGCCTTTTATTCTATAGAAGAATGATGTCTGTTACAATATAGATTGAGGAATTACATTGGACTATGGCATAATCCTAACATGATTGCCGAAAATTTGATCTAAATTTTGTAAAAGAATATTGCGTGATTATCAAAAAATCTGATTTTGAAATTCAAACTGATAATTACACAATTTACCCATTTAATCTCATAATCACAATTTTTCCACATTCATGAATTAAAACCCTAAATGGGCTTTAAGCCCATTTAGCCAAATCAAAATTAAAACCCATTTGTCATGATCAGTAGAGCATGATCACAAGTAGTTAGTCTCATACTGACCGCTTCTGAAGAAGCTTAGCTGATTAGGGACTTATCGAATGCAATTCTTTCTGATCTACAGTTCTACTATAAGTGGTTTTACACATAATGATATAGATCAAATTACATTCGATATACTACTATAACACATTAGTAATATAATACCTTTTATTATTAAGAAAAATGATGTACATTACAATATAGATTGATGAATTACATTGGACTAGGGCATAATCCTAACAATAAAGTGTTGAGAAGAATCTCAATGCTTGATTCTAAGAAAGGATACATACCCATGCGTCATGGCATTGAGCTCACCAAGCTACAAAGTCCTAGTACTACTGATAAGCTGAGCAGGATGAGTAAGATCCCTTATGATTCGGCTGTGGGATCCCTCATGTATGCCAGTATATGCACGAGACTGGAAGACTCGTTCGCACTGAGCTGTACCAACAGATTCCAATCTAACCTCGACCAATTACACTAGATTGTTGTCAAAGGCCATCCTCAAATATTTGAGGAGGACCAAGGATGCATTCCTAGTTTATGGGGGTGTAGATAGAGAACTAGCAGTCAAAGGATAGGTCGATGCTAGTTTTCAGACATATCTAGATGACTTCAAAAAATCAGTCAGGATATATTTTGTGTTGAGTGGTGACGCTTTCAGCTAAATAAGCTTTAAGCAAGCCAAAATTGCCAAGTCTACAACGGAGGCTGAGTATATAGCCGCAACAAAAGCAGCTAAAGAGGTCGTATGGATTAGAAGCTTTCTGATCGGATTTGATGTAACGCCACGAGCGTCAGATCCGATAAGTTGTTTGTGGAACAACACAGGTGTCGTAGCTATTGCTCAAGAGCCCAAATTCCACAACATATCCAAACACATACCCAACAGGCATCACCTCGTCAGAGTTATCAAAGATAGAGGTGATGTGGAGATTATACACTTTTCGACTGATGATAATATGGCCGATCCCTTGAAAAAAAGCTCAGCCGCAGCCTAAGCATGAGGAACATGCAAGGTCTATAGGGAGTAGATCAGAACTTAAATTGGAAAGAGGGGCAAGTGGGAGATTGTTAGAGTTATGCCCCAGTTTAATATAAAAGTGATCTACAGATGTAAATCGGCATATATTACTAATGTGTTGTAGTAATATATCGAATGTAATTTTATCTATGTCATTGTGTGTGTAACCACAAATAGTAGAACCATAGATCAGAAAGAATTACATTTGACGAGTCCCTGATCATCTAAGCTTCTTTAAGAAGCGATTTGTATGAGACCAACTCCTTGTGATCACGCTCTATTGATCATGGCAAAGTGTATGCCGGATTTATATCATAGATATCATCATGAGATACGCAACATAAATACTGTCATGAGATACTCACAGATTGTAGCTTGTTATTATATCCTAAAACCAAGGAGTCTTTGTGTGCATTGTGTAATGAATCTCTAAGTTTGACCTAGTCTAACGTTACCTGTAAAAGGGTAGCCATAACGGCTCTGATTGGCTTGGTTATGAATTGCATTAATGAACTCGAAAGATTTTTGAGGGATTTATCACTCATATTCCGGTATGAGAAAGATATCCTTTAGGCCACTTGATGAGTATGACTGAAGGAATAGCATGGCCATGCAGGTGATACCTTTGTATTAGTTTTAAGTCATCTCAGATATCAAGAAATAGTGATTGATAAATTAGGATGACGGTTCTATGCCGATTGATCAATCAGCATATCGGTTTGCTAACAGGATAGTGACATGTACGATAACAGGTTAAGTCGAATCATCGATAATCACAGACATTGGGTAATCATAATGTCTTGCTAGAGGCCATTTATGATGGAAAGGGTAAAATAGTAATTTTACCAGTCTTTCAACGGGTCGTGAGCCTAGAGGGTCACACACTTTAAGTACAATATGTGACAAGACAAGTTTGGATGGTAATTGGAAGAATGCGCTTTTCAATTTAGTCAAATTGAAAACGATTCGGTTGATTTCTGGCCTAGGTTTATTAACTAGGAGGTTGAAGAAAACAAGTTAGAGATATTGGACCGGTGTAGCTAAACCATATAATTAGAACTCAATTAATTGGGTTTTAATTTGTTTTTGGCTATCTAGGCTTGAAGCCCATTCTTTGTTTTAATTAAGAATGGGGCTTAAGTTCAATTAAGGGTTTAGGTGATTATTGTGTAATTATAAAGAAGATTAAAAATCAGATTTTTTATTAATTACGCAATTAAATTTTCCTAAAAACCCTAAGTAATTTCGAAATCCCCTCTCTCTCTCTTTGGCTGACCCTCCCTCTATCTACCTCCATTGTTGGGTTTGTTCGATTCTACACACAACGCTAGCAAGGGTGTGTGTAGAAACCTTTCCCAATGTCTTGTGCTTGTGTGGACGATTTAGAGAGCACAATCTTTTGGTTTTTCTTTGTCAAATTCGACAACCTCAAAGATGGAACAAATCGGGGCAAACCGGAAAATCTGTCCAGCACTAACGAGTAAGAGGTTTTGCTTCAGACGATAATCTTTCAGTCCGAACTGGGTTTTATGCAAAACATGAAAGTAGTAGAGAACTAGATGAAATTTACTCTGCAAAAAAAACCGAGTCATTTGGAGATCTGTAGCTCAAGTTTTGGCTTTTAGAAGTTACATTTTTCTGCAGGCAGATTCACTAAAGCTTCTTTTTGTTTGTGGTTCGAAAAGTTATATTTTCAGATTTGAATGTTCATATTTCATACTGAAATTTTTTGACATAAATCTTAATCTCTGAATTCCATGGTTATTTTCAAGTCCGCTGCATGAATTTAATTGTTTGGCACCCATGGAATTCTTTCATTTCCCAAACTCACCACTAGAGTACTTGTGCAACAACACCTTGACATCCTGCGACGAACGGATGAAGAAGGAAAGCGGTCTGGAGAACTTAATATAAGTCACAAACTGTTTGAAGGGAAACATGTGCAAGACCTTCATGAATTCACTGCTGGAGCATCTAGAGCATCAAGCAAATTTAAGTGAGGAAAGACAGTCCAAGAAAACGTCCTAAAGGAACTTCGAGAAGAGGTAGCCTGTCTCTCAAATACCATAGATGTTCTCACCAATAGAAAGACAGTTTGTGAAGGCCTTATACATGACTTGATGGCTAGGACAAAAGCAAAAGAAGAAGCAGCCATCTCTCAAGAAGAAGACAGATCCACATCCCAATAAAACCTCAGTAATTTTGTCTCTTAAAAACATTTATGAAACTCTTGAATCCCCGGGGACTGTCCGGGTTACTTTTTGAAAAATGTTGTTTTTGCTCCTCGTTGGAGCTGGATATTTTCCCCGTGTTTAGGGGTTAGTTTGTCAAAACCTTCTTTATGGTCTTGTTATTTATGGTTTGTGAAAACCTTCTTTGATGTTACCCTTTTTCCATTTTTGAGGAAATCAAGGGGTAAAATTCAGGTAAGGCAGCTTCAAGTCAACCAAAAAATCTTGGAGACATGTTACTCAAACATGATGGAACATGTGTCATGACATGTTACCACGTGTTATATGCCTTGCTACAGAAGACATCATGAAGATGAAGAACATGATGGGACATGTGTCACTACATGTTACCACATGTTATATGACGTACTACGGAACATGTGTCACAACATGTTACAACCTTGCTACAAAAAACGACATGTTACTGATGAACAACTAAAGACGCGACCATCCGGAAACGGTGCTCGCCCAAAGATGCTGAAGACACTGCTAGCAAGAAACAATGCTCGCACAAGATCGTCGACAAGTGTGCTTGCCTAAAAAATTGCCAGAGGGAGAGATTGTTACTACGTTTAGTATTGGCATATTTTTTAGTGCGAAGTCAAGATGTCAGAAAACATGTTGCAACACAGTTGGTGCGACATGTTACTCGCAGGATTAGGCAAGACATCGAAGACTTCTTGTTTTAATCACAGAAGCTACGCGCGCAAAAGGATTAAAGACCATGAACGAGTAAGGCAAGGTCTAGCTGGAAAAAAGAAACGCAAGCAAGATTTAATGAAGGCGGAAACGCCAACATGTCACTTGCCAGAAACGCAAGGCGGGAAGGGATTTTCTAATTGGAATAGGAATCCGACTAGGCAATGTGGGTTGCTATAAAAAGAAGTGCTACCCTCTTAGCAACTCATTCCTTTCTCTGTGCTCAATTATCATAGCTCTTAACCGTTTAAGACGTGCAGATTGAGAGGCTGGTCTATTTAAAGAGGAGGCTTTTGATTACATACATCAAGTCTAGGAGATTTGAGTGTCGGTAATCTATTGGGTTTTGTTCCTGATTGAAGACTCATGAAAAATATTTTCGAAAGCAACGCAACCGAGCATAAGCTTTTTCGAAGGGTGGAATTGAGATGTTCTCAAAGACAGGGGGAGTCCCTGATCGAGGTTGTTCACAGTGAGTCTCTAGTAGCTTAGGACAATAGCTTGTGTGATAGCTAGTTGATGCTTGAAGTCTTCCTATTGACTACCGAATAATGAAAACCTTTCCACTGGCAGAGTGCCCCCAAACGTAGGTGCGGAGTTACCGATTTGGGTAAACATATTGTGTCTTCTGTTTACTACCATACTATTTACTGTCCATAAACTGTGATTGAGCAAGTTGTCGAACCAAACGTTACGACATTAGGTTCGACATCTTGTCCCTGCTACCTAAAATAATTTCACACATTACTATAACACAATAATAATTGTATGTTATTCATTTCTAAACAGAAGATTACATAGAAAAGACTTAGACTAGGGCACAAGCTCTTACAATTTTGGGTTGCGAGGTTTACGTCAAATGCCTTATGGCGGACAAGCTCGAACCACGATCTGAAAAGTGTATATTCGTAGTGATAGCATTTTGTGCCCTAGTCCAATTGCTAGTAGCCTGTAAACGTCTATGTACATTATCATTGTTTGTAATATATATATAAAACGACTTTGTATTACTTATGTGTTGAAGTAATATGTTAAGCATGATCTGATTTATGACCACTAAAGTAGTAGAACCATAAATCTGTATGGATCACACTTAACGAGTCCCTGGTCAAAATATGCTTCCATAGAAGCGACCAGTATGAGGATGGTTCTTAATGATGTAGTTCTACTTGTCATAGGGATGAGGGATCCCGGAATCATATCATAGATATCATGAGCTGATTGATATCGGACGACCCGCTTTGAATAGTGTTTTCATAGATTAATCCATGAACATATTCATATGCGATAGCTTGTCACGATATCCTTAGACCGAGGAGTCTTTGTGATCACTATGCAATGTACGTGCGGCTTTAACTTGCGCCTAACGCTTTCTGTAACAGGATTGCAATAACGGGCATGATTGGGTGGCGGAACGGGTTGCATGAGTGACACGAAAGACGGCTAAGGGATTTATCCCTCATACTACGGTATTGAAAAAGATCACCACGGGTTCCAAAGATTGAAAATCATGCAGCGGACAATATGTAACCGTGGTGATCGATTAAAACTTGATCTTAATGCTATTTGAACATGTTACAAACTCAATTAAAATATGATATTTTACCTCTTGAAATCGACAAGAACACAAGCGTAGTGTCCTCTCTATCAAGTCCACACAAGCACACAACTGAAATGCTTTTTCTCTCTAATTTTTGCTAGAAATTTTGAGAGAAAACAAGAGCAACAATGGAGGAAGAGAGGGAGAGAATTTTCAGCCATTAGAGGGAGAGAGAGTGGGAGTTAGTTGCTGAAAAAATCAAAAGGATAAGATAATTATAGATTATGTGATTTTTAATTTGAAATTAAATTGAATTTCAAAATAAAAATTGCATTATCCATCCTTTTAATCCTTCTTATTTGCATTTAACCCCTCTCTTATCTTAAACCCTAAATGGCCTTTAAGCCCATTTAACTAAAACCCAAATTAAACCCATTAACTTGAGTTCTAATTTCGGTTTAGTCAAAACGGCTCAATTTCCTTGAATTGATTTCTTCGACCGTCTGGTTAAAACCTTAGGCCAGAAAACTACCGAATCGTTCTCAAATCTCATCCATAATTAATGTCATGTATTGTGCTTAATGCGTGTGACCCTCTAGGCTCACGAATAATTGGCAGACTGGTAAAATTACCATTTTACCCTTTCCATCATAAGTGGCCTCTAGCAAGACATTATGATTATCCAATATTCGTGATTATCGATTATTCGACTTAACCTGTTATCGTACATGTCACTGTCCTTTTATCAAACCGATATCCAGATTGATCAATAGCCATAGAATGGTCACCCTAATTTATCAATCACTGTTTCTTGATATCTGAGATGACTGAAAATTGATACTAAGGTATCACCTGCATGGCCATGCTCTTTCTTCAGTCATACTCATCAAGTGGCCTAAACGGATATCTTTCTCATACCGAAGTATGAGTGATAAATCCCTCAGACGCCTTTCGAATTCACTAGTGCAATAAATGCCAAAGCCAATCGAAGCCGTTATAGTTACCCTTTTACAGATAACGTTAGACTAGGTCAAACTTAGGTATTTGTTACATAGTGTACACAAAGACTCCTTGATCTTAGGATATAATGACAAGTTACGATATGTGAGTATCTCATGACTGGATCTATACAGCATACTCACAATCGGGTTGTCCGATATCATCGACCTGATGGTATCTATGATATAACTCCGGCACGCACTTTGCCATGATCAGTAGAGCATGATCACAAGGAGTTAGTCTCATACTGATCGCTTCATAAAGAAGCTTAGCTGATCAGGGACTCATCAAATGTAATTCTTTCTGATCTATAGTTCTACTATTAGTGGTTACACACATAATGACATAGATCAAATTACATTCGATCAAATTACATTCGATAGTAATATATGCCGAATTATTTATTCGGAAAGATGATAAAACATTACATCTGTAGATCACTTTTATATTGGACTGGGGCATAACTCTAACAATCTCCCACTTGCCCCTGGTTCCAATTGAAGTTCTGATCTACTCCCATAGACCCTGCATGTTTCTCATGCCTAGGCTGCGGCTGAGCCTTTGTCAAGGGATCGGCCATATTATCATCAGTCGAATAGTGTTTAATCTCCACATCACCTCTATATTTGATAACTCTCACGAGGTGAAGCCTGCTGAGTATATGTTTGGATTTGTTGTGGAATCTGGGCTCTTGAGCAATAGCTACGGCACCTGTGTTGTCCCACAACAAGCTTATCGGATCAGACGCTCGCGGCGTTATCCGATTAGAAAGCTTCTAATCGATACAGCCTCTTTAGCTGCTTTTGTTGCAGCTATATACTCAGCCTGCAATTTTGGCTTGCTTAAAGCTTATCCAGCTGAAAGCGCCACCACTCAACACAAAATATATCCTGACTGAGTTTTGAAGTCATCTGGATATGTCTGAAAACTAGCATCGACTTGTCCTTTGACTGCTAGTTCTCTATCTTCATCCCATTTACCAAAATGCATCCTCAATCCTCCTCAAATATTTGAGGATGACCTTTGACAGCAATCCAGTTCAATTGTTCGGGGTTAGATTGGAATCTGCTGGTACAGCTTAGTGCAAACGAGACTTCCAGTCTCGTGCACATCCTGTCATACATGATGGATCCCACAGCCGAAGCATAAGGGATCTTACTCATCCTGCTCAGCTTATCAGGAGTACTAGGACTCTGTAGCTTGCTGAGCTTAATGCCATGACGCATGGGTATGTGTCCTTTCTTAAAATCAAGCATTGAGATCTTCTCAACACTTTACCTATGTACATGTTCTGACTTAGCAACATGTTCTGACTTAGGCCCAAAATCCTTTTGAAATGATCTGTAGAGATCCTGATGCCTACATTAAATGTAACATCACCTAAGTCCTTCATCAATAAGTACTTCCCTAACCAAGCTTTGGTGGCAAGGTCGGGATGTCATTCCCGATGAATAAATATCAAGAATACAATATTACTCCCACTCGCTTTCTCATGTACGCAAGGCTCACTTTTGTTTTTTATGAAGCCGAGTTCCCTTACAGCTTTATCAAAATGAAGGTTCCAACTCCCTGCAGCTTGCTTAAATCCATAAATGGATCTTTGCAGCTTACATATCTTTTCAGGATTCTTTGGATCTACAAAACCCACAGGTCGTGTGATATACATGCCCTCTAGTAAGTTCCTGCTAAGGAAGGGGTTTTGACATCCATCTGCCATAGTTATGGCTAAGAATAATCCGGATCAATCTGACCATTGCTACTGGTGAAAAGATGTCATCATAATCCATGTATTCAATCTGACGATAACCTTTTACAACCATCCTAGCCATATTGGTCTGAGGACTTCCATCCATGTCGATCTTGATCATATAGACCTACTCAGAACCGATGGGTTTTATCCCAGAGGTTTGATCCACCAAGCATCCGACTTGGTTTTCATACATGGATTTCATTTCCTCACTCATGGCATTCTACCATTTTTCGGAGTCTGGACTGGTTAAAGCTTGTCTGCAGGTTTCTGGATCATCCTGATCCACCAACATCACGTCATTTCCCTCAGTGGCTGTGAAGCCATATCTGTCTGGAACATGACGAGATCTTTCAGACCTCCTTAGACCATTTGGAATTTCTGTAGGGATTGATTCTTCATCGGCGACCATCTGAGGCTCCAGTACTTCTACATCTTCCTTAGCAGGCTCCTGAATTGCTTCAGGCTGTTCCGTATCCTCTCGAATTTCTTCGAGATGCACGAGACTCCCACTAGCTATTTTGGAAATAAAATATTTCTCCAAAAATACCCCTCCTCGAGCAACAAAGACTTTGTACTCGCTGGGTATGTAGAAGTTGTATCTCTTAGTTTCTTAAGGATACCTTACGAAGACACATTTTGTCTGATTTGGATGCCTGCATCTCTGCTACCCAAATCTTTTTAGAAAAAACATACTAGGATGTTTTCCACACCATATATGACTATGGTCCATTTCTTATTTGGCTACTACGCGAAGGCGCACGCATCCAAATAGAACTGACCATCTCATCCCGCTCCCATCCCAATGAATACTACGCGGAGGCGCACGCATCCACAGTAACGGGAGAGGTAATGAGTGTCATGTGGTGTACCTTCTGTGACTCTGGTCCAGCTCTTATTTGGCTACTACGCGGAGGCGCACGCATCCAAATAGAACCGATTACCTTATTCAGCTCGCATCCTAATGAATACTACGCGGAGGCGCACGCATCCACAGTAATGGGAGACAAAATGATTGTCACAAGGTGTACTATCGTCGTCTTCATCGGAGCCCGATTCAAAATGAATGCGGCCGTTTCCAGAGTCAAGTATTAGTTCAACTCTCTTTTGGCCTGAGTACTCATAGGTCCACATACGTCGGAATGTATTAGACTTAGTAAGTCACTCGCCTTTCACATAAACCTGTGAAAGGTGCCTTTGTCATTTTGCCCATTAGGCGAGACTTGCATCTTTCAGTTTGAGTGAATTCAAACGGACATAAAGAGTCCACACTTGTGAAGTGTTGAAATGTGTTTCTCGCCTATGTGCCTTAAATGACAATGCCAGATTATAACTTGGTTTAAATCATTAGATTTAAGCCTTTTCTTATTTACGTTATAGCGATTAAGCTTACCAACGTAAATATCTTATCCTGAAGAGGTGGATACCCACTCTTCTTCACATGATCCTTATATTGCTTACAATCCCTTATTCCCGTGTCCTGGCTCATTGCAGTGATAGCATATCTCCTCCAATTTGTCCTTAGAATTCACAGCATTTTTGGGAGCTGCTTGAACCTTTGGACGCTTGGGGTGTCTGATCTGCCCTGCAAGGTGCCCAGGAGCCTTACCCTTACCCAGATCAGCTTTCTTGAAGCTGACCTTCTTGTTGACCATAAGGATCTCCTTGGTCTTACCCTTGAGGTTCTTTTCAGTGGTCACAAGTATCCCATGAAGCTCTGTTAAGGACTTGTCCATGTCATGCATATTGTAATTTACTATGAAATCACTATATGTATCTGGAAGTGACTGCAACATAAAATCCGCAGCCATTTCCACCTGATCATCAAAACCGAGTCTGGTTAGATGTTCCTGAAGACATTAAATCTTCGTGACATGGGGACTAACAGGGCTCCAGCCTTAAGTTTGCAGGAGTTAAGTTCTATGAAAGTATCATATCTTTCGACACGAGCTTTCTCCTTGAACATTTCCTTGACCTCTGCCTTACAGGTATGAGGGTCATCTGAAACGTTCCTGAACTACTTTTGCAACTCTGGCATCCTACTGCCTGCCATAATGCATGACTCGTCGATTTGGTTACTAAGAAACTTTGATAAGTATCCTTAGTGCCCTAGCGGTAAGGATATACTACTTGCGTTCATGCTTGAGTACAAGCCTCAAGTTTCTATTCCAATATGAGTAATTCACGCCCTTGAGTCTGTCCTCAATCTGGACTCTCAGTGCCCTATTACTCCTTTGTGTTGTGTTTGCCTTTTAGTTCTACATGGTAAAATTAATTAAAATTCAAGTTGGAGATTAAGTTATAAAACACTTGTCTGATTCTAACATTAGAATCTGAACCAGGATCCTATCATACCCTCAATTGAAGTGAACGGAGGCTCACTGCTCCAATTGTGAGCATCAAGGTAGGAATACATCCATTTACAAAACCATGTAATTCCTGGCTAGGGTCTGTACTAAAAGTACACGGCATACCCTATACTGATACCCTAGGTCAGCCCTAGCTGACAATCGTAGACAAGTCTACCAAGCTTGAACTATGGATAGAACTAATGTGACTACTACGCGGAGGCGCACGCACCCACACAGAACCACCCATCTCATCCAGACCTTTTCTCTATGAACGATACGCGGAGGCGTACCGACATCCATAGGGTGAAAGCCCTTTTGAGTGCCCAAACTTGGATGGTATCACACTTGACTTGTAATTATTTGCGTTTAAGTGAATTATAAAAGTCTGATTGTATATCGATACAATCTTAATCTAGAATCATCAATTGCAAATTCATGCAAAGATGATCCCTTAGCAGGTTACATGTGAGTCTGATTAAATTCTGATTTTAATCTTTGCATGTGGGTGATAGCAAATCATACATAAACTTGTATATTTAAACTATCATACATTCATACATTCAAACATACAAATGTAACGATAAAATATGCATAGTTAAGCCCATCTAAAGTTCCTAAGAATCTAGCAAAACCGATCCTAAAGACAAGGTCCTCAAGATCCAAACTTGCTCCATTCTTTTGAACTCCCACTGGCTTCGAGCCTCCTTCTTGACTTGATTCTTGTGTCGGTCTTCGTGATTACATATTAAAATAAATTAAATAAAATACAAATCACGACACGCAAGCCGTATTTACTACAACCCAAAATTAAGCAACACGCAGGTTGCAAAACCGAAATTAAAATACAAATCTAATGGGCTTAGCTAGCATCATGTGGAAAACATCATGTTATCAAAGATCATGTTATTAATCAACATGCTAATCAAACAAATAATTTTTCCAAATTTTATCTTTCTTAACTGTGAAAAAATTTCGGTTTATCGAAACCGGACGGTTTAATCGATTAATTGAATTTTGGACCGGTTCTCGCTGGTTTATCGAAACCGAACCAAATCTGAAAAATTAAATTTTATTAGGGTTTCCAAATATCCTTGCGAACCAACCGGTTCGCACGAATCTGGTCGAGCCGAACCGGCTCAACCGAAGGTCGCCCGCGGAGGCAACCACGGTGGCCCGTGAGGACTGCCGAGGTCGCCCGCGGGGCTGACCGTGGTCGGCCACGGGAACGACCATGGTAGCCCGTGAGGGCAGCCATGGTCGCCCCTAGGGCAGACCCTGGTCGCCCGCGAGGCAACCATGGTAGCCCTCACGGGCTGCCATGGTCGCCCGCAAGGGCAGACCGTGTCGCTTGCGGCAGCGACCATGGTCGCCCGCGAGGGCTGCCATGGTCGCCCGTAGGCGACCCTCGTCGGCCCATGGTGCTAACCATGGTCTGCCCTAGGGCATTCCATGGTCCACCACGGGACTCGACCTGGTCGGCCATGGCTAAGCCAAGGCTAACCCCGAAAAACCCAAAAAAAATATTAATTTTTCCAATTTCCAAAATCAATCAAATCGGAAATTTTTTTTGATTTACATGCATGCTAATGATGAAGAAAACATATAAACATAAAAAATCAGATTTAAACATATACAAATAAACATAATAACCATGCTCTGATACCACTGAAAGAGATCACCACGGGTTCCAAAGATTGAAAATCATGCAGCGGACAATATGTAACCGTGGTGATCGATTAAAACTTGATCTTAATGCTATTTGAACATGTTATAAACTCAATTAAAATCTGATATTTTACCTCTTGAAATCGACAAGAACACAAGCGTAGTGTCCTCTCTATCAAGTCCACACAAGCACACAACCGAAATGGTTTTTCTCTCTAATTTTTGCTAGAAATTTTGAGAGAAAACAAGAGCAACAATGGAGGAAGAGAGGGAGAGAATTTTCAGCCATTAGAGGGAGAGAGAGTGGGAGTTAGTTGCTGAAAAAATCAAAAGGATAAGATAATTATAGATTATGTGATTTTTAATTTGAAATTAAATTGAATTTCAAAATAAAAATTGCATTATCCATCCTTTTAATCCTTCTTATTTGCATTTAACCCCTCTCTTATCTTAAACCCTAAATGGGCTTTAAGACCATTTAACTAAAACCCAAATTAAACCCATTAACTTGAGTTCTAATTTCGGTTTAGTCAAAACGGCTCAATTTCCTCGAATTGATTTCTTCGACCGTCTGGTTAAAACCTTAGGCCAGAAAACTACCGAATCGTTCTCAAATCTCATCCATAATTATTGTCATGTATTGTGCTTAATGCGTGTGACCCTCTAGGCTCACGAATAATTGGCAGACTGGTAAAATTACCATTTTACCCTTTCCATCATAAGTGGCCTCTAGCAAGACATTATGATTATCCAATATTCGTGATTATCGATTATTCGACTTAACCTGTTATCGTACATGTCACTGTCCTTTTATCAAACCGATATCCAGATTGATCAATAGGCATAGAATGGTCACCATAATTTATCAATCACTGTTTCTTGATATCTGAGATGACTGAAAACTGATACTAAGGTATCACCTGCATGGCCATGCTCTTTCTTCAGTCATACTCATCAAGTGGCCTAAACGGATATCTTTCTCATACCGAAGTATGAGTGATAAATCCCTCAGACGCCTTTCGAGTTCACTAGTGCAATAAATGCTAAAGCCAATCGAAGCCGTTATAGTTACCCTTTTACAGATAACGTTAGACTAGGTCAAACTTAGGTATTTGTTACATAGTCTACACAAAGACTCCTTGGTCTTAGGATATAATGACAAGTTACGATATGTGAGTATCTCATGACTGGATCTATGCAGCATACTCACAATCGGGTTGTCCGATATCATCGACCTGATGGTATCTATGATATAACTCCGGCACGCACTTTGCCATGATCAGTAGAGCATGATCACAAGGAGTTAGTCTCATACTGATCGCTTCATAGAGAAGAAGATCTGAAAGTTCTTCTTTATCGATTCGACAAGACTTAAAGGTAATTATCTTGTGGAATAGATTTTGCCTTGGGATTTAACGGTTTATGTTCTTGGACAAAGGTTTGGAGTAGATTTTATTAAACTCTTCCGCTATCTCGATGATCTAGAATGCTCCAAAACCCAACAGTGGTATCGGAGCATGGTTACCCTCTTAATCTTTGTCTTGTTGAATTTGTTTCGGTTTTATCATTATTTGCATGCCAAAGTTGTTGATAACATGTTTTTATGCTTTTTGGGACATTTGCATGAAATATGTTATTCTTGAAAATATATTGAATTTGGAATTTTTCAGAAATTATTGGATTTGTCGGGTCCGAAAAGAGACTCTCGGGGAGCCGGATCGGGGGTACCGGACGGAGGTCACCGGAGGCCGGGGAGGCCGGCAGTGACCGGAGCCGTCCCCACTCTTGGCTGAGGCCGAGAATGGAGGCAAGCTCGGCTTGGGCCTTCCAAGGCCCAAACCGAGCCGTGTCATGTTGGGCTCGGCCCAATGGGCTTCGGCCCATTAGCTTGGCCCGACTTGGTTCGTGCACTGTGTTTGATCCGTGGAATGAACCCGCGATCCAATATTTCAAAAAATTTCAAAATTTAATCGGTTTCGATAAACCGTTTTTCGAAAAGGTCTAGTTTCGATAAACCCGGCCAAGCAACTTGGCAAAATTAAAACTGGAATAATTGCATATTATTTGATAACATGTTTGTGTGATAACATGTTGGATTAGTAACCCGTTAGTTTTTATCGCTTTCACGATTTGCATACCGTTAGTGGTAGCGTGTAATCATTCTTTTATTCGAGCCCATAAAGTGTAATTATTTTTTATCCGGTCTACGAACCGAGTATTAATTGTAATTACTACTCAAAGACGAGAAGGATGGAAAATCGAGCACAATGACGGTCTATGAGGAAGTCCAAGAGCTAGTGGGAGCCCGAATGAGAAAGACTAGAAGAAATGGTGACTCGTAGAATCCTAAGATTAGGATGGGCTATAAAATGCATATTTAACGCTTTATGTTTGCTTGCTTGTATTATTTAAATAATAACATGCTTGCATGCTTAGCTCATAAGTTTATAAGCAATCACCTCACACGCAAAGATTAAAATTGATTTTAATTGTTTGCATGTTTAAAGCGTTGTGAACCATCATCGCACGGGTTGTGATGGATGAGTTCAAATTTGAAACGTGTTTGCACGGGTTGCAAATGACGGTTTCAAATGAAGATAGTATGTGATACAATTAGAAACGTCACAACACGGGTTGTTGATGACGGGTTCGTAATTGTGCCAAATACTTTCGAATTATTAAGCACAACCAATTTACAAGATAATTTGAGTCAAGTGAGATGCCACCCAAATTCACACCCATGTAGAAACATTTTATCAGTGTCGTGCGCCTTAGCGGAGCATCGATGGAATGGGTTCTATATGGCATGGAGGCGGACCTCCAGAAGCAGTTTATGGAGCTATCCCATGATCCGTTTGCAATGTTTGCACAGATCAAGGATATGTTCAAGGAGAAAGTACGTATTATTACATTGTTCTCCGAGAACTCATTGCCTGCAAGATGTCAGCATGCAGCTCCGTATGTCCACACGTCCTACGTATGAAGGGACATTTCGATCATATGACTAGTCTCGGAACGACTGTGGAGAAAGAAATGGCTGCGGATTTTATTCTGCAATCCCTTCCTCATGCATATGGTGGGTTCGTCATGAACTATCACATGCATGACATGGAAAAGACCGCGTCGGAGTTGCAGAGCATGCTAGTGACTGTCGAGAAGAGCATAAGGGGCAGTTCGCCCAAAAGTGTTCTTATGGTTAAGAAGGGATCCAGCTTCAAAGCTGGTGGTGGCAAGGGTAAAGCCCCAATGCACCTGGCAGGAAAGATCAGACGACCATTTGTTCCTAGACCTTCTATGCCCGTGAAGGGCAAGGGGAAGGCAAAGGAGTCGGTCTGTTTCTACTGTCAAAAGCCTGGTAATTGGAAGAAAAACTGTCAGCAGCTGAAGGAGGATCAGAAGAAGGGCGGTGGGGCCGCTACTTCATCAGGTATTCCATTAGAGCTAAATCTTTCTACTATAAATGCTTGGGTACTAGACACTGGAGCTGAGTCTCATGTGTGTGCGGATGTGCAGGTGTTGCATAGTAGAAGAGATATGGGGGAAATCGAGGTGGACCTAAGAGTTGGGAACAACATCAGAATTACCACAACTGCTGTGGGTTCTGTGAACCTTGTTTTGCCTAGTGGGCTTGTAATTGAACTTTCAGATGTGTTTTGCGTACCTGTTTTCAGCAGGAATATTATATCGATATCTCCTCTTGAAAAAGAAGGTTATTATTTTAATATTAAGAACGAGTTTTTTAATATTATGCGCAACAACATGTTTTATGGAAATGCTCACACTATTGGAGGTTTATACATATTGAATATGCAAAATTCGAAAAATTCCAAATTCAATATATTTTCCAAAAATAACATATTTCATACAATTTACCCAAAACGCATTAAAAACATGTTATCAACAAATATGGCATGCAAATTATCATAAAACCGAAACAAGTTCAATAAGACAAAGATTAAGAGGGTTAACCATGCTCTGATACCACTGTAGGGTTTTGGAGCGTTCTTTAACATCGAGATAGCGGAATCATTTAACAAAAGCAACTCCAAACCTTGTCCAAAAACATGAAACATTAAATCCCAAGGAAAAATCTATTCCACAAGAAATTTACCTTTAAGTCTATGTTGAATTGATAAAGAAGAACTTTGTAATCTTCTTCTCTAGAGCAAGTCCACGCCAAGGGGATGATCTTCAAGATCCCACACTTAATGCCTACTAGAACAATTAAGTGAAGAACAAGAGAGCAAAAGAGAGAGAGAGAGATTGTGAGTTATGAGAGTGTGTAATTAATTCCAAGATATTTCTCTACTTCATCAATCTCATAAGCATGGGTCTAAAAGGTGAAAGCATGGGTTAAAGGTGTCATTACCCATACCCCTTAAATCACTCACCTCTTAATCAACAATCACCAACTAAGCATGGTTTGTTGTGGCCCCACCCTTGGACCTACCAAAGTGGCCGGCCATGTTGGGCTTATTGGGCCCAAAATGGGCCCTTGTTGGGCCGGTCACGTGACCTCATGGGCCGAGCCCAATGGGCTCGCCCATGTGGTTTCGTGCCGTGTCCAAAATTCGCCCGACCCTTTTTGTTGTTACTTATCAAACAAAGTCTGACGCGACATCGACGAAAAATCTCAGTTTTCTCGATTCGATATTTATTCTCTCATACCCAACCTATGGCCCAAAACCTTCAGTTTTGTCCATGTATTGCTCCTCAAGAAACGTTAAGATTTCCTTGTCTCAAGTTATCCGTCTTGTATGTGTGTGACCCTCTAGGCTCATGCCACCGTTAACAGATCGGCGCAAAAGATCTCTATTGTCTGATCCATCATAAGTGGTCTCTAGTAAGACGTTATGATTACCCAAGGTGCATGATGATCGATGATTCGATTTAACCTTTATGCGTACAAGTCACTATCCTATTATCTCTAGATATCCCGAGTGATCACAAGGCATAGAGTCGTCATCCTTGTTTAATCAATCATTGTTACTTGATATGTGAGATGGCTAAGAACTGATAACCCGTATCACTGGCATGGCCATGCTCTTTCTCTCAGTCACTCTCGATCAAGCGGCCTTAACGGATATCTTTCTCATACCGTAGTACGAGGGATAAATCCCTTAGCCGTCTTCCGTGTCACTCATGCAATCCGTTCCGCCACCGAATCATGCCTGTTATTGCAATATTGTTACGGAAAGCGTTAGGCACAAGTTAAAGCCGCACGTACATTGCATAGCGATCACAAAGACTCCTTGGTCTAAGGATATCGTTACAAGCTATCGCATTTCAATATGTTCATGGCTTAATCTACGAAACACTATTCAAAGCGGGTCGTCCGATATCAATCACCTCATGATATCTATGATATGATTCTGGGATCCCTCATCCCTATGACAAGTAGAACTACGTCATTGAGAACCATCCTTAGACTGGTCGCTTCTATTGAAGCGTATATTGACCAGGGACTCGTTAAGTGTGATCCGTACAGATTTATGGTTCTACTACTTTAGTGGTCATAAATCAGATAATGCTTAACATATTACTTCAACACATAAGTAATACAAAGCCATTTTATTTATTACAAACGATGATAATTATACATAGACATTTATAGTCTACTAGCAATTGGACTAGGGAACAAAATGCTATTAGTGTCTAGTACCCAAGCATTTATAGTAGAAAGATTTAGCTCTAATGGAATACCTGTCGAAGTAGTGGCCCCACCGCCCTTCTTCTGATCTTCCTTCAGCTGCTGCCAGTCCTTTTTCCAATGACCAGGCTTTTGGCAGTAGAAACAGACCGACTCCTTTGCCTTCCCCTTGCTCTTCATTGGCATGGAATGTTTAGTAATGAAAGGTCGTCTGTTCTTCCCTGCTAGGTGCATTAGGCCTTTGCCCTTATCACCATCAGCTTTGAAGCCGGGTCCCTTCTTGACCATTAGAACACCTTTGGGCGCATTGCCCCTTATGCTCTTCTCGGCAGTCACTAACATGCTGTGCAACTTCGATGCGGTCTTGTCCATGTCATGCATGTGATAGTTCATGAAGAACCCACCACATGCATGAGGAATGGATTGCAGAATAAAATCCGCAGCCATCTCTTTTTCCATAGTCATTCAGAGACTAGTCATATGATCCAGATGTCCCTTCATGCGTAGGATGTGTGGACCTACGGAGCTGCCTGCTGACATTTTGCAGGCAATGAGTTCTTGGAGAACAGTGTTTTTTTCAGTACGTACTTTCTCTTTCAACATATCCTTGATCTGTGCAAACATTGCAAACGGATCATGGGATAGCTCCATAAACTGTTTCTAAAGGTACGCCTCCATGCAGCCCAGCATGACACACGCAACGTCGATAGAGTCGCTAAGGTGCTTCTGGTAAGCGTCCTTAACGACCCTCTTTGCGTTGGCAGCTGGCTCCACCGGGATAGCCTTGTCTAGGAGTTACTCCCTGCGTACCAACTTTAACACAAGTCGTAGATTTCTGTCACAGTCCAGATAATTTGTTCCATTGAGTCTACACTTATCAAGTATAGTCCTCAATGACAAATTAGACAAGTTTCTTGAATTACTAGCCATTTCTACACGAAGAAAGTAAATTTAATCAGAAAAGTTGAATAATTTTAGAAGATCCGAATTAAACACCAACCATCCGATTCTAAGGTTTAGAATCTTTAAATCAAGATCCCTTATTTGTCAATTGAAGTACGCTAAGGCGCACCGCTCCAATTGACTCATTTGGGTAGGACGTCCATCCAATTACAACCCGTGTAACTCTTGGTCTGGGTATGTGCAAAAGCACACGGCTTACCCTTCCGATGCCCCAGCTCGACCTCAGGCCAAGAATCGTGGTCGAGTCAACAAACCTTCACTTATGCGTTAATTTTGTGCAGATGCTCCGCTAAGGCGCACGACATCCCACAAAGTTGACCATTCCATATAGAACCTATTCCATCGATGCTCCGCTAAGGCGCACGACACCGATAAAATGTTTCTACATGGGTGTGACTTTTGGTGGCATCTCACTTGACTCAAATTATGTTGTGATTTGGTAGTATTTAATAATTCGAATGTATTTTGGTACATATTCGAACCCGTCATCAACAACCCGTGTTGTGACGTTTCTAATTGCATCATATACAATCTTCTTTTGAAGTCATCATTTGCAACCCGTGCAAACACGTTTCGAAATTGAACTCATCCATCACAACCCGTGCGATGATGGTTCACAATGCTTTAATCATGCAAACAATTAAAATCGATTTTAATATTTGCATGTGAGGTGATGGCTTATAAACTTATAAGCTAAGCATGCAAGCCTACAATTATTATCTAATAATTAAGGCAAGCATCATAAAGCGTTTAAATATGCATCAATAGCCCATCCTATTCTTAAGATTCTACGAGACATCACATCTTCTCGTCTTTCTCATTCGGGCACCCACTAGCTCTTGGACTTCCTCCAAGACCGTCATTCTGCTCGATTTTCCATCATTCTCGATTTCGAGTAGCAATTACAATTAATACTCGGTTCAGAGACCGGACAAAAAATAATTACACTTTAAGGGTTCGAATAAAAGAATAATTACACGCTAACACTAACGGTATGCAAACCGTGAAAGAGATAAAATTCTAATGGGCTACTAATGCATCATACATCTCATCACATCATCCAACATGCTATCATACAAACATGTTATCAAATAATATGCAATAATTCCGGTTTTAATTTTGCCAAGTTGCTTGGTCGGGTTTATCGAAACTAGACCTTATCGCAAAACTGTTTATCGAAACCGATCAAATGTGAAAGTTTTTGAAGTATTGGATCACGGGTTCATGCCACGGACAAAAAATCAACGTGCACGAACCAAGTCGGGCCCAATCTCAATGGGCCGAAGCCCACTGAGCCGAGCCCAACATCACAGCTCAGCTTTGGGCTTTGGAAAGCCCAAGCCGAGCTTGCCTCCCTTCTCGGCCTCGGCCTAGAAGGGGGACGGCCCCGGTCACCGCCGGCCTCCCCCGGCCTCCGGTTACCTCCGTCTGGTACCTCCGATCCGGCTCCCCGAGAGTCCCTTCTCGGACCCGACAAATCCAATAAAAATCCGAAAAATTCCAAATTCAATATATTTTTCAAAAATAACATATTTCATGCAATTTACCCAAAAAGCATTAAAACATGTTATCAACAAATATGGCATACAAATCATCATAAAACCGAAACAAGTTCAACAAGACGAAGATTAAGAGGGTTAACCACCCTCTGATACCACTGTAGGGTTTTGGTGCGTTCAAGATCATCGAGATAGCGGAAGCATAAACAAAAGCAACTCAAAACCTTGTCCAACAACATGAACCATTAAATCTCAAGGCAAAATCTATCCCACAAGAAGTTTACCTTTTAGTGTTTGTTGAATCAAGAAAGAAGAACTATGTGATCTTTTCTCTAGAGCAAGTCCAACGAAGAGGATGATCTTCAAGTTCCTTCACAAAAAGCCTACTAGAACTATTATGTGAAGAACAAGAGAGCAAGAAGAGAGGGGAATGGTGTGGCAGGCCAAGGAGAGAGAAAGTGAGGTTGAGAGTGAGATTAATTGTTTTGATATTTGTCTACTTCATCAACTCATAAGCATGGGTTACTAATGTGACAAATGATGAAAGCCTAAGTTAAAGGCGAGTCATTGCCCGATCCATCATAAGTGGTCTTTAGTAAGACATTATGATTACTCAAGATGCATGATGATCGATGATTCGATTTAACCTTGTGCGTACAAGTCACTATCCTATTATCTCTAGGCATCCCGATTGATCACAATGCATAGAGTCGTCATCCTTGTTTAATCAATCATTGTTACTTGATATGTGAGATGGCTGAGAACTGATAACCCGCATAACTGGCATGGCCATGCTCTTTCTCTCAGTCACTCTCGATCAAGAGGCCTTAACGGATATCTTTCCCATACCGTAGTACGAGGGATAAATCCTTTAGCCGTCTTTCGTGTCAGTCATGGAATCCGTTCTGCCATCTAATTATGCCCGTTATTGCAATCCTGTTACGGAAAGCGTTAGACGCAAGTTAAAGCCGTACGTCGACTGCATAGCGATCACAAAGACTCTTTGGTCTAAGGATATCGTGAGAAGCTATCGCATTTGAATGTGTTCATGGTTTAATCTACGAAACACTATTCAAAGCGGGTCGTCCGATATCAATCATCTCATGATATCTATGATATGATTCCGGGATCCCACATCCCTATGATAAGCAGAACTACATCATTGAGAACCATCCTCATACTGGTCGCTTCAATTGAAGCGTATATTGACCAGGGACTCGTTAAGTGTGATCCATACAGATTTATGGTTTTACTACTTTAGTGGTCATAAATCAGATCATGCTTAACATATTACTTTAACACATAAGTAATACAAAACCGTTTTATATATTACAAAACGATCATAAATATACATAGACATTTATAGACTACTAGTAATTGGATTAGGGCACAAAAATGCTATCAATAGTTAGGTGTAATAAAGTGTCAATATCTCAAAAATCAATCTCTAACCTCACATGACTCCCACGTGACAAGAGAACTTTTGAAATTCCTAAGCTATTCCTACTTTCTATGGCCCACCCTTTCTCTTTCTCACTATCTTCAATGGTGGTCTTTTGCAAAGTTGTAGAGAGGATTGCACCAATTTTCACGTGGAGGTCTATTATCGTTAATGACTCAAAATGCTCATCCGACGTTTTGGTCGACGGTGAGGCTCTGATGGGAGGAGGACCAACCGCAACTGAGAATTTCTTCGATTTAGAATTGACAGTTTAGAGTTTTGTTTTCTTTTTTATTCGTCTTCTTAGAATCTGTGAGAGAGGCCTTTAAATCTAGAAAGAAATTGAGAAAAAATGTAAATAAAAGCAGTTTATGGATACATGCATAAATTTTTCACAACTCCATATTTAATTTTCATGCTCAAATAATCAAACCCTTAGTTTTGACAATTTGCCAAAACTGAGATAGGTCTATATACAAACTTTACAACAAGATTTAGCTCTTGCAAAAGTTGAGGCAGATCTACAACAGTTTTTGTTTGTGGTGATTGAATTTTGATAGTTAATTTAATGACACAACTTTGAAAATTTTAATTTATGACAAGAGTAACTTGACATTTTATCTGAAAACTAACCACATGTAATCGGTGCAATGTGGATGATTAATATTGTAGCCATATGCGCGTGCTACAAAAATTTTACTTTGCAACTGACAGTGGTCAATTTATATATACAATCACGTCCAACTTTTCCTAATAGTTACGAGTAACAATTTGTACTGCACTTTGAATTTAATTTATTTTAAATTTAATTTACTAAAAATATATAATTAATGCACTCCATAAAATATCTATTTATTTTAATAAAAACGGTTTAAATAAATATATTTAGAACAAAAATGTAATTTGATGTAATCGAGTGACTATTGGTGGATAGAGTGGGTTGTTTAGTTAAAAATTTGATAGAACACAAATATTTTATACTAATATATGAAATTACCTCATTTATATATGCACCTATACACGCAACTTTCCCTGCACCTATACCCAACTTTCCCTAATAGGTACGGGCAGCAATATGTACTTCACTCTAATTTGAATGTACTGAAAATGTATAATTAATGCACTACATAAAATATTTATTTATTTCAATAAAAATGATTTAAATAAATATTTATAGAACACCAATGCAATTTGATGTAATCGAGTGACTTAGATTGGTGGAAGAATTTATTAAATAACTAGTCATGTGTAGTTGTATATTGGTTATTGGTTGGTAGAGTGAATTGTTTGGTTTTCAAAATTTTAATTTAAAATTAGCTACAGCATAAATATTTTATACAAATATATGTATTTATTGGTGTTTATAAGTTTATTTTATTTTGTATATATCCTAATATAATGAATATGTTTATTACTATACTTTTTATTCACACACAATTATTAATTATTAATTAAATCTTGAATAATCTTAACTAAATTCTCGGATAGCCTTTTATATCTACTCGTGACTACTAGAATTTACACAACTATATATATTAATCCATTTTAGTAATATATGTTGTTTTAGGATTTGAATTACTCCCTCTCATATGTAATATATGCTTATATAGCTGTATGGGAAAGATATCTACAAGTAACCAATCACTCTTTCTATTCAAAAGCAATGCATCCTCATCATTTTAAGAATTTTTTCCTTATGTACTCGTTTGTTAGAGTCATCAACTTCATTAATTACTTTTCTATTAATGCTAATGGTCGGTTGTTAGGGGTGTTGGTCCACAATCTAATCACATTTCACAACTACCCTTCTAGAGTTTACTAGTCAACAATTATAATAATTAACCATTAGTATATAATAGATCCCCTGCAAAGAAAAATTATGATTAACATCCCTGCACCACAGTCTAATCACAATGTATTGGAAGAATCATATACTTAATTGTGGACCGAAATCTCATGGATTCCATTACTACTCTATACATCTTCATACGTACTAATCAATTAGCTCCCTTTACTTACTTTTTTAACATGAAATATTTATGTCCTTACATTAATCTATTCATGTGCAAAGAGTAGATTTCAATATATATATATATAAGCTATTACTGTAATCAATAATATATGCGTCGGTTATGTGGACATTAAGACATTGCTGAAAAATAATATAAATAAGAATTGATACTATATAGTTTAATTTGCTTATAAAAATAACTAATTAACTCATTTATAATTGTTGACCTATAGCTAATACTGAACAAAATATTTGCACTGAATTTGTTTCAATTTTGTTCATGCACGTGTCCACCTATCTCATCCGTTGGGATATATGTGAATTCAAATATATTTGTGTAATAAAGAAGAGAAATTAAAGAAGAAAATAATTACTTGACAGAAATTAATGAAGCAGTGAAGTGGTGATGACACATTACTGGAAATTTGCTTATTCCCAGCGACAAATGCAATATCTTGCTGGGTTGGTTTCAGTAGTCAACGGTCGGATGTTGACCACAACGGTCATAACGTTTGTCGGCGAGATGTGGCGCAATATGTCGTCGGGAAAAGGTATGACATTTATCGGCGAGACATTCAATATATCGTTGGGTTTGTTTTACCAAACTGGCGAGATATTGTAAATCTCGCCGGGCCGATTACACACGTCAACGCCCAGATGTTCACCGTCAACGGTCATAACCTTATCCCGGTGAGATATTGCACAATATTTCGCCGGGGAAGGTTGTGACCGTTGATCGTCAACATCCGACCGTTGACAGTCAACGACTCCAATATGTCATACAATATTTCAATATTTCGCCGGGAAAGAGTTTCTTGACCATCAACGGTCATAACCTTTCCCGGCGAAATATTGTGCAAAAATCTCGCGGGGAAAAGGTTCTAAAAATTCTATAAAAGGTCCATGCATGACTTCATTTGTCAAAATTTGATTTGTGAAGGATCATTTGGACCTAAATTGATAGAGGTGAATATTTGGAGTGCATACAAAGTCGAAGATTACTAGTCTGATTACTACCCCGTAGCGCCAAATCGAGTTTACCAGTGGCTCCTTTTGATAGCATTTGTGCCCTAGTCCAATTGCTATTAGCCTGTAAACGTCTATGTACATTATCATCGTTTGTAATATATATATAAAACGGCTTTGTATTACTTATGTGTTGAAGGAATATGTTAAGCATGATCTGATTTATGACCACTAAAGTAGTAGAACCATAAATCTGTACGGATCACACTTAACGAGTCCCTAGTCAAAATATGCTTCCTTAGAAGCGACCAGTATGAGGATGGTTCTTAATGACGTAGTTCTACTTGTCATAGGGATAAGGGATCCCAGAATCATATCATAGATATGATGAGGTGATTGATATCGGACGACCCGCTTTGAATAGTGTTTTCATAGATTAAGCCATGAACATATTCAAATGCGATAACTTGTCACGACATCCTTAGACCGAGGAGTCTTTGTGATCACTATGCAATGAACGTGCGGCTTTAACTTGCGCCTAACGCTTTCTGTGACAGGATTGCAATAACGGGCATGATTGGGTGGCGGAACGGGTTGCATGAGTGACACGAAAGACGGCTAAGGGATTTATCTCTCATACAACGGTATGGGACATATATCCGTTAAAAGACCTCTTGATGGAGACTGACTGAGAGTAAGAGCATGGCCATGCCGGTGATACGGGTTATCAGTTCTCAGCCATCTCACATATCAAGTAACAATGATTGATTAAACAAGGGTGACGACTCTATGCCTTGTGATCAATCGGGATATCTAGAGATAATAGGATAGTGACTTGTACGCACAAGGTAAAGTCGAATCATCGATCGTCATGCACCTTGGGTAATCATAACGTCTTACTAGAGACCACTTATGATGGATCGGGCAAGAGCGATCCTTGCGCCGATCTGCCAACGGTGGCATGAGCCTAGAGGGTCACACACATTCAAAACGGATAACTTGAGACAAAAAAACCTTAACGTTTCATGAGGATCAATACATGGACAAAACTGGAGGTTTTGTGCCATGGGTTCGGTTTGAGAGAATAATTAGCAAATCGAGAAAACTGAGTTTTTTCGTCGATGTCGCGTCGGACTTTGTTTGATAAGTAACGAAAAAAAGGGTCGGGCAACTTTTGGACACGGCACGAGACCACACGGGCGAGCCCATTGGGCTCGGCCAATGAGGTCTCATGGCCGGCCCAAACAAGGGCCCATTAAGGGCCCAATAAGCCCTCTTGGCCGGCCCACATAGTGGGTCCATGTGTGGGGGCCACACAACACCATGCTTAGTTGGTGATTGTGGATTAAGAGGTGAGTGATTTAAGGGGTATGGGTTAAAGCACCTTTAAGCCCATACCAATCACCTTTTGACCCATGCTCATGAGATTGATGAAGTAGAGAAATATCAAATGGGATTCAACACAACTCTCACAAGCTCTCTCTCTCTCTCTCCTCTCTTTGCTCTCTTGTTCTTCATTTAATTGTTCTAGTAGGCAATTAAGTGAAAGATCATCAAGATCATCCCCTTGGTGTGGACTTGCTCTAGAGAAGAAGATCCGAAAGTTCTTCTTCTTGATTCAACAAAGACCAAAAGCAAATTGGAGAAACTGTCCAGATTGTCCAGTTCCGGCGACCGACATTGCGTGACCCATATCCGCTTCGTCCGAGCTCCGATAGACCCAAAACTGGCGGCGTTAGAAAGATAAGTCAACTTTTGTGAAATACTAATTTTCCAAAAGAGCGCTGGTTTGGGAAGTACAGGGCCGAGAAGCAGATTGGTCCGCAGAGTCTGTCCAGCGAGATGGGAAAAATGTTTTGCTCCAGACAGAGGTCTTCTCGTCCGAACTGGGTTCGGAGCAAAACACAAGAGATGTAGAGAATTTGCTGAGGTTTAATCTTCAAAAAGAACCGAAGTAATTGGAGTTCTGTAGCTCGAGATATGGAGCTTCAAAGTCTCGGTTTTCTGCCGAGCAGATTCTGGTAAAATCCGAAAACTCGATTTCCTAAGGATCTAACTTGGTAGTCGATCTTGCGCAGGTTAGGGGCGGTTTATAGGTTGCTTCCGCTGCCATGAACGTGATAAGGATGCCCCGAAATCCAACACTTTTTCCATACTCAGAGGCGCTACGGGGAATCTATGGGGGAGTGCAGGAGGGACTATGACGAGAAAAAATAGAGGCCGGTCCCAGAAGACTTCATAAGCCGAGAGCAAGCATGGGATTGGATGTGCGACTACTTCGAGAGTCCAGAATATAAGGTATGTTTTAAGACGTATAATATTTTCTTTATGTTTTTCAAATACTTAATAATATTTTCTTATCGCTCGATATTTGTCCGTGTGCAGGAACTTTCTGGAAAAATGAAAGCCCTCGCCGAGAATCGGAAAAAGCATAGTGGCGGTTCCCGTCCCTTTGACAGACATGCTCTACTCCAACAGAAGGCTGGAGTTCTCCTTCCGAGCATGGAAACTTACGTGCACGTCTACGAAAAAGACGGCGACCAGGAGATGGTAAAATTTTAATTTCTTTATAAATTTACCGGAATTTTTATGTATGTCATACAATTTAACACTTTCGTTTGCAGGTCCAAAAAGTCAAGGATGAGATCGAGCGGCACAAAGCACTTGCTGTAGAAACGGCTGGCAGAGGAGAACAATATTCTGTCCCGAAGCATGTAGAGGCCGAAATCCTTCAGTGGTTGATGGGCACGGAGAAGAAGCGGGGGTGTATTGCTCCTGGTATGGGTGGCGAGTTCCTTCGACTAGCAAAAACGAGAGGTGGTGCCCGTACATCTGCGGCATCAGCTGAGCAGACAGATGTTGCATTGCACTGCCAGAACGGCGGAAATAGAGGAGAGGGCTTGCCAGAGAGAGGCAGAATTGGCCGCCAAAGCTGCTGCTGCGGAGGGGGAAATAGCTGAGCTAAAACGGCGTTTTGACGATCAGCAGGCTCAGTTTAAAGCCGAGATCTATGCTCGGGTTAAGGCTAAGTTTCTCGCCACTATCTGGGATCACCTAGTGAGCTTCGGCTTGCCAGGTGGCATGAAGATGCCGCTTCCGTCCCAGGCTCCGACTCCGACGCCGACACCGATTTCAGGCCTGACTCCATCTCAGATGGTGACGCAGTTGACTATCTCGCCGGAACTGCCTTCGGAACCACAACAACCTCCAGCACCTGCCGACGAACGACTGCGCCTGAGCAAGAGGTTCAAGAAGACGGCGTAGAAGAGAAAACGGATAGGACAACTCCGGTAGTTTCCTAGTTTACGATGTTTTTCACGTTCTATAATTAGACATTTATTGTTCAACTTTTAATTGGTTTGCAATTATGAAATATCTGTTTTCGATCGCTGCAATTGCAATTTAGGATGTAGTTGCAGTTTATGACTTAGTTGAATTGCCAGGTTTTTGCAAGTGTAATTGGTAACGGGAAACTGAGAAATTGGGAAAGATTTTGTCCAAAACTTATCATACTTAGCCAGCGAGATATTGGTAACATCTCGCCGGCGAGATGTTGCCAATATCTCGTCGGCTAGGTTGTAAACTCTAACTGGGAAGTTTTTGACCAATATCTCGCCGATTAAGTTTTGTAACCTTTCCCGACAATATATTGCCAATATCTCGCCAAGAAAACTTCACTATCGCGGCGAGATATTCGTCACCTCCAAGCCGGCGAGATATTGATTCAATATCTCGCCGGCTATGACCGTTCCTGTCGAGATCTGCCCGGTGAGAACCAAGCCGGCGAGTTTCAGGCGAAAATCTCGCCGGCTTGGCAAGGCCGGCAAGACCAGATCTCCTGCCCGGCAAGAGCAAAGTCTCGCCGGCTTGGAGGTCATATTTAGTGGTGACATAATCAATAAAACAAGCTAATCTCAGTTGTAGCAAACATTTGAGGTCAATATATTGGTGGGGTTTACTCTATAAATATTCATGCTTGCTAGGGTTAGGTCTTACTATACAACTCTAAAAACACTTCTCTCTCGAAGTCTCTCTCTCAATCTATATTGAAATTCTGAATTTGTAGCCGAGTCAAGAAGTCGAACACAAAGTCGTAACTTGTGGATCGACTACTTGCCTAAAACGTAAACCGCAAGTAAAACAGTAAACAGATAATAATAAAGACACCAGAGATGATTACCCAGTTCGGTGACTCCGCACCTACGTCTGGGGGCACTTTGCCAGTGGAAAGGTTTTCACTATTAGGTAGTCAATAGTACAACTTCAAGCACCAACTAGCTATCACACAAGCTATTGTCCTAAGCTACTATAGATCTCGCCGTGAACAACCTCGACCAAGGGCCTCTCCCCCTGTCTTTGAGATCCTCTCAATTCCACCCTTCGAACAAGCCTATGCTCGGTGTCGTTGTCTTCTTGACTGAGTTGTGAATCTTCAATCACAAACAAAAACCCTAACCGATCCAAACACTTCGTCTTCGCGACTTAATGTTTGATCGGAGCAAAGTCCGTTCTAGCAAATCTTAATCAGCCTCTCAACACGCCAATGGTGCACGGTTAAGAGCTCTGAGAAATCTTGCAATTGTTAGAACAAGAACGGATGACTGCTAATGGGAAGCAGAAGGCTTTTTATAGCAGCTCACATTCCTAATCCTTCTCGGACCAGGAACAGGAAGTTTCAGACTTCCTGACTAAATCAGGCAAGTCGTTGCCGCCTTCCATGACATCTGCAAGTCGTCTTGCCTGTTCTGACTTCCTGAATAAATCAGGCAAGTAGAGTTGCCGCCAGTTGCTGACGTGTTACTGCCAGCTGGAAGTCGCCTGACTTGTCGACGTCACTCTCTTAAGCTCCAAGTTTTCGTGGCGCCTTTCTTCTTTCGCTCCAAGCCTTCGTAGAAATAGGAAAGCTTCAGTTCTTTCCTAATCTGGATCGCAACAAGTTGCTCCACATGTCATGTAACATGTTGCACGACTTCTTATTTTTGCGCTAAAAAATTATGCCGACAATTAAACGTAGCAACAATCTCCCCCCTTTGGCAATTTTTTAGGCAAACACCTTTTTAAGCCCATCGTCATCTTCTGGCAGTTACGCACAGCAAGTGATGTGACTTCTTACTCCAAGCAGGCACATCGTCGTCACCTTGAGGCAGTTACGCACACAACAAGTTATGTGACTTCTGATGCGACTTCTTGTGCGTCGTTCTGGTGTATCTTTTGGAGTGGCTTCTAGAGCAACTTCTGGAGCGGCGACTTCTATGCACAACTTTCGGCGCGACTTCTGGCGTAACTCCTGGTGTAACTTCTGGCGTAGCTTTTGGCATCACCTATCTATATCTCCCCCTGTTTGTCTAACAATATTGCCAAAGGCAATCATATAATGAAATTCGACTAAACAGCAGGGTAAACCAGCTCACACCATGAGCAAAATAAACAGCTCAAACTTGAGCAAATATCTAGCTCACACATGAGCAAATAAAACCAGTGTCATAGTGTGCGGAAAATAACTCGGACATACCCCGAGGATTTAAGAGTGCGTGGAACAAGTTTATCATAGTAAATTCAGAGACCTACTTAAAATGAGTTGGAGTCATCAACATCATCTTCAGCAGTAGGAGTATAGCGGAGGTCATCGAGAAGAGCTTCACAGGCGACTTTGCGGGTTGATAGCATCGCAATTGACTTCTCCAGATCATCGATCATCTCCACCAATTCTTCCTTCATCCTAGTGCCAAGTGGTCCTGAAGGTCGAGAGCTTGAACCAGCTTCTGATGCTTTGGCCATGGGAAGTCCGAGGTCCTTCAACTGCTTCCCTTCAAAGTTCTTGAGGCTGATAGCAAGGGGCAGTGGCTTCTTACCCGGAATATCCGATTCTCGAACAATGTGAGGACATTGTTGGAGAAGGAGACCGGTGATTAATGAAGGAAACCCGATAGGAAGTTTGACAACACATGATTTGGCGTGCTTGACTAGATGTTCAATGACATAAGTGCCAAAATCAAGAGAAGATTGCGTACCTATTTGGTATTTGAGTTTAGCCAATTCGGTTTTGATGCTCGACCCATGTGTAGAAGGTGCCCAATTTGCCAGGCCAATGCGGTAGAGTATTGAGTATTTGGCAGTTAGCTCAGTAGCCGCAATGGTGTCTTTGACGGGCCAGACCTTCTTCCGTCCTCCAGTGATCTCGACCGCTACTTTGTTCAAGTGCGGGACTTCTGGGTCTTCTCTGCCAAGATAGGCATTGATGGTTGAGGCAGATATTTCGAAGCATTCTCCCCGAACGAACACCTTTCTGTATTCAGCGTCTTCTGGATCATCAAACTCGCTTGAAAGGTTGACAATAAACTCTTTGACCAATGCTGGGTAGAATGGCCCAATATTTATGACCGTATTGGTCAGGCCTGCTCTTCGGAGAAGTTCCACGATCGAGTTTATCCCCTGCGCCTCTGTGGAAAGTTCTCTTTCTGGATAGATCTTGCGCTGGTACACATACTGCCACTTAACCGCATTGTCTACAGAGTGGAAAGAGACATTATCTGTAGGAGCTTTAGGCACATTCTTGGGGAGTTTCTGCCCTCCCATTGCCTTTTTGACCCGTGGTAGCACAATCTGGGTGTCTTCTTCTTCAGATTCCTCCTCTTCTGGAGAAGATGTTGCTACAGAAGTTAGTGACTTCCTTCTAGACTTCTTCGGCTGTTTAGACGCCGAAGCTCCTCCTTTCTCTGTTGTTTTTCTCTTTGGGGTTAATCTCCTTGGTAGATGGGGTTCTTTTTCTTCATCGACCAACCTTCTTGTTGGTAGCTTCTTTCTCTCAAGCCTCTTGGGCACAACTTCTTCTTCCATGGCATCTGCTTCTTTTTCAATAGTCTCTGTGGCGACTGTTCCTTCGATGTTAACAAGTTCCTCTATAGGTCGAGTGACTTCTGGAATAGCTTCCGGATTTTCATTAAGCCCTGAAATACTGTCTGGGGCGACATGGGAACTTCTTTCTTTCTGCAAGTCCTCGTTTAGAGGGGATTTATCTGGTGCTGGTGTCGACTTAGAGGGGCTGGATTGGTCTTTGGTGCTGGTACCGTGACTTTCAGGAACAAGGGTTCCTAGACCTTCTACAGGCAGGCTTTCATCTTCAATGTTTACTTTAGAGAGTATAGCAGATTTACCTTGTGTCGGGGTTGGAGTAGAGAGAGAGACTTCCTCTTCTTTGTTCGCAGATTCGGTTTGAGCGTCGTCTTTCTCAATGACGGGAGTTGTGTCTACTGGTGTGTTAGTTGGAGGTGAACTTGTTACTCCTTGAGGTGCTGCCGAACTTTCTCCTGAGATTTTTCCTCCTCGAATCCTTACTCCATGCTTGTTTGTCGTCGATTTGGAGGCCGACAACTTCTTGGCAATCACTTTTGCCCTCATGTTTTCTCGTAATTTGGAAGCAGATGGTATGCGCCCGCTCCTTGTTCCAACCATTTGCTCGATCGGTTTTTGGTTTTGGAAAGAAGAGCAAAAATCTTACAAATACAGATTTGTTTTAGCCTTCTCTAGGTGCCCTAACAGTTTTTGGTAGATGGAGAGGATTGTGCAGGCTTTTTCTACAAAAGTTGAAGGGGGTTTAGAGCTGATTGGATAGTCGTCAGTTTTTCGAATCATTCCCCTTTCTGAATTTTTAAACAAATAATTTCACCTGGGCTCCTGATAATGAGGTTTGGGCCTGGCTAGATCTTGTGGACCCTGTCTGGTCCAGATAGAGAGAGAGTAAAAATTCACTCAAAAAGCTCTCCCTTTTCTTTCTTGACTTCTAGTTATTCCAGACAGCAAAGTCCAAGGGATGACCTCAGACTTTCAAACCTGTTAGCATCTAATGCTTTTGTAAAGATGTCTGCGACTTGTTTCTTAGTGGGTAGGTACTCAAGCTTTATTTTCTTGTCTTCTACAAGCTCTCGAATAAAGTGGTGCCTGATGTCAATATGCTTTGTTTTGCTGTGTTCCACTAGGTTTTTCGAGATATTGATAGCACTGATGTTGTCACAGAACAAAGTCATGACTTCTTGCTTGACTCCATACTCTGCCAACATTTGTTTCATCCAAAGAAGCTGAGTACAGCTACTTCCGGCTGCAATATATTCGGACTCAGCAGTAGATAAAGCAATACAATTTTGCTTTTTGCTGAACCATGATACAAGATTGTTCCCCAGGTAGAAACAACCTCCAGAGGTGCTTCTTCGATCTGGTGTGCTTCCCACCCAGTTAGCATCACAATATCCCACAAGAGTAGGAGAGGTATCAAAGGAATATAGCAGACCTAATTCAGAGGTTCCCGAGATGTACCTTATGATCCTCTTTGCATGAGCAAAGTGACTGACTTTTGGATTGGCTTGGTATCAA
This sequence comes from Geranium rotundifolium, assembly GCA_963920655.1. Taxonomy (NCBI): domain Eukaryota; kingdom Viridiplantae; phylum Streptophyta; class Magnoliopsida; order Geraniales; family Geraniaceae; genus Geranium; species Geranium rotundifolium. The sequence goes on from OY987315.1 coordinate 16,548,081, forward strand.
GCACAGACTCCCACGGAGTAAGCAATGTCGGGTCGACGTGCTGTTAGGTAGAGAAGACTTCCTATTATGCTTCGATAAAGGCTTTGATCAACAAATTCTCCCATCTCGTCCTTTGTGCATTTGTCATGTGTGGCAATAGGGGTTCTCTTGTGTGAAGCCTTTTCTAACCTGAACTTCTGGACAATGTTCTTTGCATATTTGCTTTGGGAGATAAATATTCCATCTGACATCTGCTTGATCTGGAAGCCTAGGAAGTATGTGAGCTCACCGACCATACTCATCTCAAATTCAGACTGCATATGTTGGATGAAACGTTCTACCATCTTGTCTGACTTCCCTCCAAATACAATGTCGTCGACATATATTTGAGCAATCATGATGTCCCTTCCTTCCTTCTTCACAAAGAGAGTTTTGTCTACTCCCCTTCGAATATAGCCATTATGTACAAGGAATTGGGTAAGACGTTCATACCATGCTCGTGGAGCTTGTTTGAGTTCGTAGAGAGCTTTCTTTAGCTTGTAGACATGATGAGGAGATTCATGGTCTTCAAATCCCTGTGGTTGAGCCACATAGACTTATTCGTTGAGATTTCCATTAAGGAAGGCACTCTTGACATCCATTTGATAGAGTTTGAAACGCAGATGACATGCGATGCCGAGAAGAAGTCGTATGGCTTCCAGTCTTGCTACCGGAGCAAAAGTTTCTTCGAAGTCAACTCCTTCTACTTGTGTGTATCCTTGAGCCACAAGTCTTGCTTTGTTTCGAGTGATGTTTCCTTGCTCGTCAGACTTGTTTTGAATATCCACTTTGTCCCGATGTCATTGACATTGTCAGGCTTGGGTACTAGCTCCCAGACTTCATTCCTTGCAAATTGAACCAATTCTTCTTGCATGGCGCAGACCCAGTACTCATCATTGATGGCCTCTTGTATATTCTTTGGCTCAATTTTGGAAATAAAGCAAACGTTACCTATCATCTCTTTGTTGTCAAGAGATGCCTTTTGTCGAGTCCGAATTCCTTCATTAATGTCTCCAATCACATCCTAGGGTGGATGATTCTTCTGAATTCTTCTTGATGGAGTTCTTTGCCTTATAGGAGATGCCTCTTTATCCGGGATGATTGGGCTTTCGTGTTCAGACTCTTTGTTGCGCTCATTGGCTTTGACTTCTGGTCTGACTTCTCCTCTGACTTCTGGTCTGACGTCTCCTGAGAGATTTAGGACTTCTTCGTCCTCGTCACTGGGTTGCTCGTTACTGTCATCGATCTCGACATTGATGGATTCCATGATAGTCCGGGTGCGTTTGTTGAATACACGAAAAGCCCGACTATTTCTGGAGTACCCGAGGAAGATGCCTTCGTCGCTCTTAGGATCAAGTTTGCGTCGAGGTTCCCTATCTGCAAGTATGTAGCAGATCGATCCAAAGACATGGAAATATTTGACATTCCGCTTTCTCCCCCTCCATATTTCATAAAGAGTGAGCGAAGTACCAGGGCGGAGGGTCACTCTATTATGAATATGGCACGCCGTATTCAAAGCTTCAGCCAAGAAGTGCTGCGGGATGTCTTTGGCTAACATCATGACTCTTGCCATTTCTTGAAGAGTGCGATTTTTTCTTTCAACGATCCCGTTTTGCTGAGGAGTGATGGGAGCAGAAAATTCGTGTGCAATTCCTTCAGCATCACAAAAGTTTGCGAAGCTGATGTTCTCAAACTCCTTTCCATGATCGCTCCGAAGTCGGATGACTTTTCCAATGACTTCTCCCTTTTCTCGTTGAACTCTCCGACATAAGGCTTCAAAGACTGAGAAGGTGTCTGACTTCTCTCGAATAAAGTCTACCTAGGTGTACCTCGAGAAGTCGTCTACACAGACAAATATGTACTTCTTCCCTCCTAGACTTTCTACTTGCATAGGTCCCATAAGGTCAACATGAAGAAGTTCTAGAACACGAGAAGTAGTAAGATGTTGTACCTTCTTGTGTGACGTCTTGACTTGTTTCCCAATCTGGCATTCTCCACAGATTTTTCCTTCAATGATCTTGAGGTTGGGAACTCCAATGATCGCCTTTTCAGAGAGAATCTTTTGCATGCTCCTCAAATTGATGTGACCAAGTTTTTGATGCCATAGCTTTGTCTCTTGAGCTTTGGAAAAAAGGCACTTGGTTGGCAAGGTTGTGGCTATTGGGGACCACAGATAACAATTGTCAAGGGACCTGTGGCCTATCATGACTTCCTTTTGTTGTTCGTCTTTGACCGAGCACTTGTCACGAGTGAAGTGGACATCTAGATTTAAATCGCATATTTGAGTTATGCTGATGAGATTTGCTGTGAGGCCTTCTACTAGTAGAGCTTCTTTCAGACATGGTCAGTTGGGAAGGTTGAGTTTTCCCTTCCCGTGCACTCTAGCTTTTACTCCATCTCCAAAAGTGACGAAGCTATTTGAGCAAGGTATTAAAGTGACCAAGAAAGAGCTATTACCCGTCATATGTCGAGAGGATCCACTATCAAAGTACCAATCGTTGCTGGTTGAAGCCTTTAGAGCGGTGTACGCGATGTTAGCTCGATAGTTTACCTCCTTAACTCCCCATTCCTTACGAGGTTTTGCTTTCTTGATGGTGGTCCTTTGCTTGACAATGCTCCTTCCATATAGACGATAGCAGAAAGGTCGAATATGTCCTCTTCGTCCACAGTGGTGACATACCCAGTTATGTCTTTTGTTCTGCGTCTTTGAAGCCGCCACGGTAAGAGGCTGTTTGGTTACTTGGTCAGCCGTGAAGTTCGGAGACTTCTGTCGCGTCTTCAGGAGGACAATCTTCTGAGGGACGAAGACGGTGTGTGATGATGAGGCTTCTTTGGAATATCCAAGTCCTTCCATATTCCTAGCTGGTTTCCCGATCGAAAGTATTTGGTCAAGAGTGTCGGTGCTTGGATTCATCATCTTCACTGACTTGGTGACCTGTTCTAACTCGCTTTTTAGTCGAGCCACTTCCTTTTTGAGATCAACAGTCGTCTCGAGAAGTCTTCATTAAGAGTAAGGATGAGAGCATTCAGTTTTTCGATTACCTGAGAGTCTCCAAACCACTTGACATACCATTCGTTGTAAGTATTGTTGAGGGTCTCATTAGATAGCTCATCATCAGAGTCATACTTCTTTGAGCTTTCAGCAAGTTGATCTATTGTGGAGGAAGTGAAAGCAACATAGTTACTTGTATGATCAAGGTCACTGTCTTCCTCATCTTCATCGTCAGTAAGAGAGGCATTAAATCCCTTCTTTGGTTTCTTTAAGAAGTTGGGACATTCTTTCTGCATGTGTCCATACCCCTCACATTCAAAGCACTGAACTCCTTTACCTGATCGTTCTCCTCGTGTACCATCGTTAGCTGTGTTTTCGAGCTTCTGAAACTTGTGCTGCGGCTTGTCTCTGACTTCTCGGGTGACGTTTCTCCCTGTCATCTGGCCAAATCTTTTCATGACTTTTTGTAGTTTTTGGCCAGCATGGCGATAGTTATCTCAATGTCACTATCCGAATCAAAGTGCGTCGAGTTCTTCTGCTTTTGAGTAGAACTTTTGAAAGCCACACCTTTATGTTTCTTCTCGAGAAGAGGTAGGGAGAGCACGAAAGTCATTAGTGAGCCCATGAGCTCATCAAACTTCAGTGTCTTCAAGTCATGGACTTCTTCTATGGCGGTTATCTGCATCTTGAATCTGGGACTTAGAGCTCTCAGCGTTTTTCTTACCAAATCTTCATCGGTCATAGGTTTGCCAAGTGAATATGATTCATTGGCCAGATCCTTGATGCGCACATTAAACTCCGCAATAGTCTCGTCTTCATTCATAGTCGTGAGGTACTGTAACTTCTGCTCTTTGACTTTGGAAGTGCCCTCATAAGCAATCGCAAGAGTGTCCGAGGCAATTTTGGCACTTGTGCATGTGTTGATGAGTCGAAACACATTTTTGTCTACTCCATTAAAAATAGCATTGAGTGCACGAGAATAACCTAGGGCGGCTTCATCTTCTTCCGCGCTCCACACCTTTTCTGGTTTGATGCTCGTTTGATTTCCTTGAGCATCAGCATAGTAAGGTTCCTCCCATCCATTGATGACAGACTTCCAGGTTTTGCTGTTGAGGGACTTCAAGAAGGCACACATCCGAGCTTTCCAGTACCCATAGTTTGTTCCGTCAAGAACTGGTGGTCGATTTACTGAACCTTCTTCCTTTGAGTCCATATTGGCTATTCAGAAATTTTGCAGGAAAATCACCTAAAAGAAAATGTGCCTCCTCTGATACCAATTGAAATTCTGAATTTGTAGCCGAGTCAAGAAGTCGAACACAAAGTCGTAACTTGTGGATCGACTACTTGCCTAAAACGTAAACCGCAAGTAAAACAGTAAACAGATAATAATAAAGACACCAGAGATGATTACCCAGTTCGGTGACTCCGCACCTACGTCTGGGGGCACTTTGCCAGTGGAAAGGTTTTCACTATTAGGTAGTCAATAGTACAACTTCAAGCACCAACTAGCTATCACACAAGCTATTGTCCTAAGCTACTATAGATCTCGCCGTGAACAACCTCGACCAAGGGCCTCTCCCCCTGTCTTTGAGATCCTCTCAATTCCACCCTTCGAGCAAGCCTATGCTCGGTGTCGTTGTCTTCTTGACGGAGTTGTGAATCTTCAATCACAAACAAAAACCCTAACCGATCCAAACACTTCGTCTTCGCGACTTAATGTTTGATCGGAGCAAAGTCCGTTCTAACGAATCTTAATCAGCCTCTCAACACGCCAATGGTGCACGGTTAAGAGCTCTGAGAAATCTTGCAATTGTTAGAACAAGAACAGATGACTGCTAATGGGAAGCAGAAGGCTTTTTATAGCAGCTCACATTCCTAATCCTTCTCGGACCAGGAACAGGAAGTTTTAGACTTCCTGACTAAATCAGGCAAGTCGTTGCCGCCTTCCATGACAGCTGGAAGTCGTCTTGCCTGTTCTGACTTCCTGAATAAATCAGGCAAGTAGAGTTGCCGCCAGATGCTGACGTGTTACTGCCAGCTGGAAGTCGCCTGACTTGTCGACGTCGCTCTCTTGCGCTCCAAGTCTTCGTGGCGCCTTTCTTCTTTCGCTCCAAGCCTTCGTCGAAATAGGAAAGCTTCAGTTCTTTCCTAATCTGGATCGCAACAAGTTGCTCCACATGTCATGTAACATGTTGCACGACTTCTTACTTTTGCGCTAAAAAATTATGCCAACAATTAAACGTAGCAACATATATATACCAAAACTAAGAACCCTCCATTATCATCCTGTCAATAAAAAACCAAGAAGAGGGTGTTGCGTAAGTTCACATACACACAGTCGTCTAGGTCCCATAAATGAGAAACGCATATCAGTGCTTCATAAGCGCAGGCTTTTAAGTCAATTCGAATTCCAAACTATTGTTTAATGGGCAAGATGACTAAAGCACCCTTCACCGGTACAGGTGAAAGGGCAGGTGATCTATTGGGTCTAATACATTCAGACGTATGTGGACCAATGAGTACACAAGCCAGAGGTGGTTTAGGCTACTTTATCACGTTTACTGATGATTTCAGTAGATATGGTTATGTCTATCTCATGAGACATAAGTCTGAAGCTTTTGATAAATTCAAACAGTTTAAGACTGAAGTAGAAAACCAACTCGGAAAAAGTATTAAGGCACTCCGTTCTGATCGGGGTAGAGAATACGTATCCGAAGAGTTTCTTAGTTATCTTACAGAATGTGGAATACTATCTCAGTGGACTCCGCCAGGAACACCACAACTTAATGGTGTGTCCGAGCGAAGGAATCAGACATTGTTCGATATGGTTCGATAAATGTTAAGTCACACTAATCTCCAGATCTCCTTCTAGAATTACCCTCTACAAACGGTCGCGTTCATAATATATAGTGCTCCGTCGAAAGCAGTGGAAGGGACATCATTCGAGAAATGGTACGGGAGGGAACCCGTTTTGTCTTTCCTAAAAATCTAGGGTTGCGAGGCTTTTGTAAAATGGTTGCTAGCTACCAAGCTCGAACCAAGGTCAAATAAGTACACTTTCGTCGGATATCTCAAAGAAACAAAGGGATACTACTTCTATAAACCGAGGGAGAGCAAAGTAATCGTCGCCCGAGGTGGGATATTCTTGGAAAAGGAATTTATTTCAAAGATAGTTAGTGGTAGGACTATTCATCTTAATGAAATTCTGGATGAGATAGTCACTCAGGAACCGCTGGACGATCCCTTAGAAGAAGTAGAGCCAGAAGTGGTCGTTAAGCAAGAACCAATAGCTGCAGTTATTGAGGACGGTCCAAGGCGGTATGAAAGGACCAGTCATGCACCTATCAGATACGGTTTTCTTGTAACTGGAGGTGATGAATTGGTGTTAGTGGACAATGATCCAGCTACCTTTTGAGAAGCCATGGACGGAACCGACTCTGAGAAATGGCTTGAATCCATGAGGGAAGAAATGCAATCCATGTCGGATACTATTCGCCGGTTAGGGTTTACAACCTAGCCGGCGAGATATTGGCTACATCTCGCCGGCTAGGTTTGTAACCCTAGCCGAACTTAGCCGGCGAGATGTTGCCAATATTTTGCCGGCTAGGTTTGATAAGTTTTGGACAAAATCTGCCACAATTTCTCAGATTCCCGTTACCAATTAAACCTGTAAAACCTTTCAATACAACTAAATCCTAAACTCCAACTAAATCTTAATCTTCAATTGCAGCAATCGAAAATAGATATTTCATAATTGCAAACCAATTAAAAGTCGAACAATAAATGTATAATTACAAAACGTGAAAAAATCGTAACCTAGGAAACTACGGGAGTTGTCCTATCCGTTTTGTCTCCTACGTCGTCTTCTTGAACCTCTTGCTCGGGCGCAGTTGTTCGTCGGCAGGTGCTGGAGGTTATTGTTGGTCCGAAGGCAGTCCTGGAGATATAGTCAACTGCGTCACCGTCTAAGATGGAGTCAGACCTGGAGTCGATGTCAGCGGGCATCAGAGTCACAGTCTGGGCTGGAAGCGGCATCTGCATGTCACTTAGGAAGCCGAAGCTCGCCAGGTGATCCCGGATAGTGGCTAGTAAAAGGGATTCGCATACGTTCCAAACAATAATTTCATGCAACGGTATGAATTGAACCATGGGAATCGATGAAGAAACTAAAAATCTTATTGAGAATTTCAGCATGCATTCAATCTTTTCAAAACTGGAAATTTACCTTTAATCGATTGAAAACACAATAGTAGTGTTTCTCTATCAAGTCCACACAGGCACAATAACCTTGGTTGGTTTTCTCTTAGTCTCTTGCTAATGAAATTGAGAAGAAGAAGACAAAGTTGCAATGGTGGAATGGAAGAGGGAGGGCAGGCAATGTGACGGAGAATTGAGAAGAAGAAGACAAAGTTGCAAGAAAATAATGTTGAATTATCACAAAAATCTGATTTTGATATTCAAATTTATAATTAGACAATTTACCCATTGAATCTCATAATCACACTCTTGCCCCATTCATGAATTAAAACCCCAAATGGGCTTCAAGCCCATTTAACCAAATCCAAATTAAAACCTATTTAATTGAGTTCTAATTATAGTTTAGCTAAACCGGTCCAATTTCCCTAACTCGATTTCTTCAACCGTCGGGTTAATAAACTTAGGCCAGAAATCAAACGAATCGTTTTCAATTTGACTAAACTGAAAAGCGGATTCTCCCAATTACCATCCATGCTTATTTGTCACGTATTTTACTTAAAGCGTGTGACCCTCTAGGCTAACGACCCGTTGGCAGACTGGTAAAATTACTATTTTACCCTTTCCATCATAAGTGGTCTCTAGCAAGACATTATGATTACCAATGTTCGTGATTATCGATTATTCGACTTAACCTGTTATCGTACACGTCACTGTCCTTTTATCAAACCGATATCCAGATTGATTAATAGGCATAGAATGGTCACCTTAATTTACCAATCACTATTTCTTGATATATGAGATGACTGAAAACTGATACTAAGGTATCACCTGCACGACCGTGCTATTCCTTCATTCATACTCATCAAGTGGCCTAAACAGATATCTTTTTCATACCGGAGTATGAGTGATGTATCCCTCAGACATCTTTCGAGTTCACCAATTTAATTCATAACCAAGCCCATCACAGCCGTAAAGGCTAACCTTTTACAGGTAACGTTACACTAGGTCAAACTTAGAGATTCATTACACAATGCACACAAAGACTCCTTGGTCTTAGGATATAATGACAAGCTACGATCTGTGAGTATCTCATGATAGTGTCTGGATAGCATTTTTGTGCCCTAGTCCAATTGCTAGTAGTCTATAAATGTCTATGTATATTTATCATCGTTTGTAATAAGGCCGCTTGATCAAGAGTGACTAAGAGAAAGAGCATAGCCATGCCAGTGATACGGGTTATCAGTTCTCAACCATCTAATATATCAAGTAACAATGATTGATTAAACAAGAATGATGACTCTATGTCTTGTGATCAATCGGGATGTCTAGAGATAATAGGATAGTGACTTGTACAATTGCTAGTAGTCTATAAATGTCTATGTATATTTATCATCGTTTGTAATAAGGCCGCTTGATCAAGAGTGACTGAGAGAAAGATCATAGCCATGCCAGTGATACGGGTTATCAGCTCTCAGCCATCTAATATATCAAGTAACAATGATTGATTAAACAAGGATGATGATTCTATGCCTTGTGATCAATCGGGATGTCTAGGGATAATAGGATAGTGACTTGTACGCACAAGGTTAACTCGAATCATCGATCATCATGCACCTTGGGTAATCATAATGTCTTACTAGAGACCACTTATGATGGATCAGGGAAGAGAGATCTCTTGCGCCGATCTACCAACGGTGGCATGAGCCTAGAGGGTCACACACATACAATATGGATAACTTGAGAGAAGGAAACATTAACGTTTCTTGAGGAGCAAGATATGGACAAAACTAAAGGTTTTGGGCCATGGGTTCGGTTTGTGAGAATAATTAGCGAATCGAGAAAACTGATATTTTCGTCGATATCGCGTCAGACTTGGTTTGATAAGTAACGACAAAAGGGTCGGATAACTTTTAGACACGGCACGCGACCACATGGGCGAGCCCATATTGCTCGGCCAATGAGGTCACCTAGCCGGCCTAACAAGGGCCCAAATAAGGCCAAATAAGCCTTCTTTGCTGGCCACCTTGGTGGGTCCAAGTGTGGGGGCCACACACCATGCTTAGTTGGTGTTGTTGATTAAGAGGAGAGTGATTTAAGGGAATTAGGTGATGAGTTTCCTTTAACCCAAGCTTTCATCATTTTTTACTTTAATGACCCATGCCTTATGAGTTAATGAAGTAGACAAATGACAAATTAATTCACTCACACTCTTTTCTCTCTCACCTTGGCCGGCCACACTCCTCTCTCCTCTCTCTTTGCTCTCTTGTTCTTTACACATAAGTTCTAGTAGGCTTTTTGTGAAGGATCTAAAGGATCATCCTCTTGGTTTGGACTTTTTGTAGAGGAGAAGATCATATAGTTCTTCTTTCTTTATTCAACAAAGACTAAAAGGTAAATTCTTGTGGAATAGATTTTGCCTTGAGATTTAATGGTTCATGTTCTTGGACAGTTTTTGGAGTTTCTTTTGTTTATGCTTCCGCTATCTCGATGATCTTGAACGCTCCAAAACCCTACAGTCACTTCTAGATACATATAGTGATTTTATAGTAAACTACAATATGCATGACATGGACAAGTTCTTAACCGAGCTTCATGGGATGCTTGTGACCGCTGAAAATAACCTCAAGGGCAAGACCAAGGAGGTCCTTATGGTCAACGAGAAGGTCAGCTTCAAGAAAGCTAATCAGGGTAAGGGTAAGGCACCTTCAGGATCACATATTTACGTTGGTAAGCTTAATCGCTATAATGTAAAAAAGAAAAGGCTTAAATCTGATGATATAAACCAATTTATAATATGACATTGTCATTTAAGGCACATAGGCGAGAAACGCATTTCAACACTTCACAAGTGTGGACTTTAAGTCCGTTTGAATTCACTCAAAATGAAAGATGCAAGTCTTGCTTAATGAGCGAGGAACGCATTTCAACACTTCAGAAGTGTGGACTTTTAATTCCGTTTGAATTCACTCAAACTGAAAGATGCAAGTCTTGCCTAATGAGCGAGAAACGCATTTCAACACTTCACAAGTGTGGACTTTTAAGTCCGTTTGAATTCACTCAAGTGTTGAGAGGAAACTCAATGCTTGAATCTAAGAAAGGATACATACCCATGCATCCTGGCATTGACCTTAGCAAGCTACAGAGTCCTAGTACTCTTGATAAGCTGAGCAGGATGAGTAAGATCCCTTATGCTTCGGCTGTCGAGTCCATCATGTATGCTAGGATGTGCACGAGACTGGAAGTCTCGTTTGCACTAAGCTATACCAGCAGATTCCAATCTAACCCCGACTAATTACATTGGATAGCTGTCAAAGGTCATGCTCAAATATTTGAGAAGGACCAAGGATGTATTCCTAGTGTATGGGGATGTAGATAGAGAACTAGCAGTCAAAAGACAAGTCGATGCTAGTTTTCAGACATATCCAGATGAATTTAAAATTCAGTTAGGATATATTTTGTGTTGAGTGGTGGCGCTTTCAGCTAGATAAGCTTTAAGAAAGCCAAAATTGCCAACTTTACAATAGAGGCTGAGTATATAGCTGCAACAAAGCAGCTATAGAGGCCGTATGGATTAGAAGATTTCTGATCAGATTAGATGCAACACCGCAAGCGTCTGATCTGATAAGCTTGTTGTGGGACAACACAGGTGCCGTAGCTATTGCTCAAGAGCCCAGATTCCACAACAGATCCAAACATATACTCAGCATGCATCACCTCGTGAGAGTTCTCACATATAGAGGTGATGTGGAGATTAAACACTATTCGACTAATCATAATATGGCCGATCCATTGACAAGGCTCAGCCGCAACCTAGGCATGAGAAACATGCAGGGTCTATGGGAGTAGATGAGGACTTAAATTGAAACCAGGGGCAAGTGGGAAATTGTTACAGTTATGCCCAGTCAAAAATAAAAGTGATCTACAGATGTAATGTTTTATATCATTTTTCTGAATAAATAAATCGGCATATATTACTAATGTATTGTAGTAATATATCGAATGTAATTTGATCTATGTCATTATGTGTGTAACCACTAATAGTAGAACTGTAGATCAGTAAGAATTACATTTGATGAGTCCCTGATCACCTAAACTTCTTTATGAAGCGATCAGTATAAGACCAAATCCTTTTGATCACGCTCTACTGATCATGGCAAAGTATGTGATGGAGTTATATCATAGATATCATCAGGTCGATGATATCGGGCAACCCGATTGTGAGTATGCAACATAGATATGTAGGGTTTTGGAGCTTTCAAGACCATCAAGATAGCGGAAGCATAAACAAAAGGAACTCCAAAAACTGTTCAAGAACACGATCCATTAAATCTTAAGGCAAAATCTATTCCACAAGAATTTACCTTTTAGTCTTTGTTGAATCAAGAAAGAAGAACTATATGATCTTCTTCTCTAGAGCAAGTCCACACCAAGAGGATGATCCTGAAGATCGTTCACAAAAAGCCTACTAGAACTAATATGTGAAAAACAAGAGAGGAAAGAGAGAGGAGAGAGTGGAGGTGGCCGGCTAACATGTGAGAGAGAGAGGGAGTGAGTGAATTAAATTGTCATTTGTCTACTTTATCAACTCATAAGGCATGGATCATTAAAGTAACAAATGATGAAAGCATGGGTTATAGGCAAGTCATCACCTAATCCCCTTAAATCAGTCTCCTCTTAATCAAAAACACCAACTAAGCATTATGTGTGGCCCCCACACTTTGACCCACAAAGGTGGCTGGCCATGTAGGCTTATTGGGCCTTATTTGGGCCCTTGTTGGGCCGGCTAGGTGACCTCATGGGCCGAGCCAAATGGGCTTGCCTATGTGGTCGCGTGTCGTGTCCAAAAGTTATTCGACCCTTTTGTCGTTACTTATCAAACAAAGTCCGACGCGACATCGACGAAAATCTCAGTTTTCTCGTTTCGCTAATTATTCTCTCAAACCGAACCCATGGCCCAAAACCTTTAGTTTTGTCCATGTCTGGCTCCTCATGAAACGTTAATGTTTCCTTGTCTCAAGTTATCCATCTTATATGTGTGTGACCCTCTTAGCTCATGCCACCGTTGGCAGATCGGCGCAAGAGATCTCTCTTGCCCGATCCATCATAAGTGGTCTATAGTAAGACATTATGATTACCCAAGGTGCATGATGATCGATGATTGGATTTAACCTTGTGCGTACAAGTCACTATCCTATTATCTCTAGACATCCTGATTGATCACAAGGTATAGAGTCGTCATCCTTGTTTAATCAATCATTGTTACTTGATATATTAGATGGCTGAGAATTGATAACTCATATCACTAGCATGGCTATACTCTTTATCTCAGTCACTCTTGATCAAGCGGCCTGAATGGATATCTTTCCCATACCGTAGTACGAGGGATAAATCCCTTAGCCGTCTTTCGTGTCACTCATGCAATCCGTTCCGCCACCCAATCATGCCCGTTATTGCAATCCTGTTACTGAAAGCGTTAGGCGCAAGTTAAAGCCGTACGTCGACCGCATAGCGATCACAAACACTTGTTAGGATTGTGCCCTAGTCCAATGTAATTCCTTAATCTATATTGTAACGGACTTCATTCTTCTACATAATAAAAGGCATAATATTACTAATATGTTTTAGTAATATATCTAATGTAATTTGATCTATGTCGTAATGTGTGTAACCATTTATAGTAGAACTATATATCAGAAAGAATTGCATTCAATAAAGTCCCTGATCAGCTAAGCTTCTTCTAAAGCGATCAGTATAAGACTAACTCCTTGTGATCATGCTCTACTGATCATGGCAAAGTGCGTACCGGAGTTATATCATAGATACCATCAGGTCGATGATATCGGACAACCCGATTGTGAGTATGCTGCATAGATCCAGTCATGAGATACTCACATATCGTAGCTTGTCATTATATCCTAAGACCAAGGAGTCTTTGCGTATACTATGTAACGAATTCCTAAGTTTGACCTAGTCTAACGTTATCTGTAAAAGGGTAACTATAACGGCTTCGATTGGCTTGGATATTCATTACATTAGTGAACTCGAAAGGCGTCTGAGGGATTTATCAGTCATACTTCGGTATGAGAAAGATATCCCTTTAGGCCACTTGATGAGTATGACTGAAGGAATAGCACACCCGTGCAGGTGATACCTTAGTACAGTTTTTAGTCATCTCAGATATCAAGAAACAGTGATTGATAACTTATGATGACGATTCTATGCCTATTGATCAATCTAGATATCGGTTTGATAAAAGGATAGTGACATGTACGATAATAGGTTAAGTCGAATAATCGATAATCACGAACGTTGGGTAATCATAATGTCTTGCCAGAGACCACTTATGATGGAAAGGGTAAAATAGTAATTTTACCAGTCTGCCAACCGTTCGTGAGCCTAGATGGTCACACGCATTAAGCACGATACATGAAAAATAATAATGGATGGAAATTGGGAGAATTAGGTTTTCAATATAGTCACATTGAAAACGATTCAGTGGTTATCTGGCCTAAGGTTTTAACCAGACGGTTGAAGAAATCAATTCTAGGAAATTAAACCGATTTATCGAAACCGAAATTAGAATTCAATTTAATGGGTTTAATTTGGGTTTTATTTAAACGGTCTTAAAGCCCATTTAGGGATTTAATTAATTGATTTGAAATTCAATTAAGATTTTTTTAAATTCAAATTAAATTGCAAAATATCTCCCTTATTCTCTAACTATTTTGGTAACTACCCCCTCATTCTCTCTCCCTCTTGGCCAAGCCTCTCTCCCACTTCCTCCATCATTGGTTTTTCAAAATTCTCAAAAGACATTCATAGCAAAAGTGTGAGAGAAAACCGATTCATGGTTGTTGTGCTTGTGTGGACTCAATAGAGAAACACTACGTTATGTTTTGATCGATTGACAAAGGTAATTTTCAGATTTGAAAAGCTTAAGAACATGCTAAATTTTTCATTAAGATCTTCATCTATTTTGATCACCATGGTTACATAAGGCTCCGCTGCATGAAATTAACGTTTGGAACCCATGGTGATTTCTAGAACACATGTTTAAATCTAGAATTTTTTTTTGTTTATGTGTTCATCACTTGAGTATGCATGTAATTGAAAAAAAAATCAGAATTAATTGATTTTGAAAAATTGGAAAATATTTTTTTTGGGCTGTTTCGGGTTAGCCATGGTCGAGCCATTGCTAACTAGGGTCGAGACCCTTGGTGGACCATGGAATGCCCTAGGGAAGACCATGATCGGCTCCGAGGGCCAACCAGGTCGCTGCTGCGGGCGACCACGGCCTGCCCACACAGGCGACCATGGGAGCCCTAGCGGGCCACCATGGTTGCCTCGCGGGCGACCAGGGTCTGCCCAAGGGGCGACCATGGCAGCCCTCGCGGGCCACCGTGGTTGCCTCCGCGGGCGACCTCGGTTGGGCCGGTTCAGCCCGACCAGATTCAAGCTGAACCGGTCGGTTCGCAAGAATAATTTGAAGCCCTAAAATTTAATTTTCAGATTTGGTTCGGTTTCGATAAACCAGCGAGAACCGGTTCAAAATTAAATTATTAAATTAAACCGTCCAGTTTCGATAAACAGGATTTTTTCCACACTTAAGAAAGATAAAATTTGGAAAATTTTGTTGTTTGATAAGCATGTTGAGTGTTTAGATGATCTTTGATAACATGATGTTTTCCACATGATGCATAGCTAAACTCTCTAGACTTGCATTTTAATTTCGGTTTTGCAACCTGCCTGTTGCTTAATTTTTGGGTTATAGTAAATACGGCCTGCATGTCGTGATTTGTATTTATTTATTTTATTTAAATTTGTAACCACGAAAACCGACGCAAGAAGCAAGTCAAGAGGAAGACTTGAAATTTGGAGGAGGCTCCAAGCCAGTGGGAGTTCACAAGAATGGAGCAAGTCTAGATCTTGAAGACCAAGTCTTTAAGATCAGTATTGCTAGATTCTTAGGAACTTAAGATGAGCTTATGTTAGACTTTTATGCCCAAGTCCAATATATAAGGTATCTACAGATGTAATGTTTTATCATCTTTCCGAATAAATAAATCGGCATATATTACTAATGTGTTGTAGTAATATACCGAATGTAATTTTATCTATGTCATAATGTGTGTCATCACTTATAGTAGAACTATAGATCAGAAAGAATTGCATTCGATAAAGTCCCTGATCAGCTAAGCTTCTTTTGAAGCGATCAGTATGAGACTAACTCCTTGTAATCATGCTCTACTGATCATGGCAAAGTGCGTGCCGGAGTTATATCATAGATACCATCAGGTCGATGATATCGGACAACCCGATTGTGAGTATGCTGCATAGATCCAGTCATGAGATACTCACATATCGTAGCTTGTCATTATATCCTAAGACCAAGGAGTCTTTGTGTACACTAGGTAACGAATACCTAAGTTTGACCTAGTCTAACGTTATCTGTAAAAGGGTAACCATAACGGCTTCGATTGGCTTTGATATTGATTGCACTAGTGAACTCGAAAGGCGTCTGAGGGATTTATCACTCATACTTCGTTATGAGAAAGATATCCGCTTAGGCCACTTGATGAGTATGACTGAAGAAAGAGCACGGTCGTGTGATAGCATTTGTGCCCTAGTCCAATTGTTATTAGCCTGTAAACGTCTATGTACAAATATCATCGTTTGTAATGTATAAATATAAACGGCTTTATATTACTTATGTGTTGAAGTAATATGTTAAGCATGATCTGATTTATGACCACTAAAGTAGTAGAACCATAAATCTGTACGGATCACACTTAACGAGTCCCTGGTCAACCTATGCTTCCCTAAAAGCAACGAGTATGAGGATGGTTCTTAATGACGTAGTTCTACTTGTCATAAGGATGTGGGATCCTGGAACCATATCATAGATATCATAAGGTGATTGATATCGGACGACCCGCTTTGAATAGTGTTTTCATAGATTAAGCCATAAACATATTCAAATGCGATAGCTTGTCACGACATCCTTAGACCAAGGAGTCTTTGTGATCACTATGCAATAAACGTACGGCTTTAACTTGCGCCACATGCTTTATGTAAAAGGATTGCTGTAAAGGGCATGATTGGGTGGCGGAACGGGTTGCATGAGTGACACGAAAGACGGCTAAGGAATTTATCCCTCATACTACGGTATGGGAAAGATATCCGTTAGAAGGCCTCTTGATGGAGACTGACTGAGAGAAAAAGCATGGCCATGCAAATGATACGGGTTATCATTTCTCAGCCATCTCGCATATCAAGTAACAATGATTGATTAAACAAGGGAGACGACTCTATGCCTTGAGATCAATCGGGATATCTAGAGATAACAGGATGGTGACTTGTACGCACAAAGGTTAAGTCGAATCATCGATCATCGTGCACCTTGGGTAATCATAATGTTTTACTAGAGACCACTTATGATGGATCGGGCAAGAGCGATCTTTTGCGCCGATCTGCCAATGGTGGCATGAGCCTAGAGGGTCACACACATACAAGACGGATAACTTGAGACAAGGAAACATTGATGTTTCTTGAGGAGTTATATATGAACAAAACTGGAGGTTTTGTTCTATAGGTTCGGTTTGAGAGAATAATTAGCGAATCGAGAAAAATTGAGTTTTTCGTCGATATCGCGTCGGACTTTGTTTGATAAGTAACGAAAAAAGGGTCGGGCAACTTTTGGACACGGCATGAGACAACACGGGAGGGCCCATTGGGCTCGGCCCATGAAGCCTCATGGCCGGCCCATTAAGGGCCCAATAAGACCATATGGCCGGCCCACATGGTGGGACCATTGTGGGGGCCACACAACACCATGCTTAGTTGGTGATTGTGGATTAAGAGGTGAGTGATTTAAGGGGTATGGGTTAAAGCACCTTTAAGCCCATACCAATCAATTTTAACCCATACTTGTGAGTTGGATGATGAATTCAAATGCAAGACTTTAATTCATTATTCATTTAATCACAAAACTCACAAAAATATCTCTCTCTCTCTCATAGTGGCCGGCCACCCCTCTCCTCCTCTTCATCTTGCTCTCTTGTTCTTCATTTAATTGTTCTAGTAGGCAATTAAGTGAAGGATCAACAAGATCATCCTCTTGGTGTGGACTTGCTTTAGAGAAGAAGATCCGAACGTTCTTCTTTATCGATTCATACAAGACTTAAAGGTAAACATCTTGTGGAATAGATTTTGCTTTGGGATTTAATGGTTTAATGTTCTTGGACAAGGTTTGGAGTAGATTATCTTTTAATGCTTCCGCTATCTCGACGATCTAGAACGCTCCAAAACCCTACACCGTGCAGGTGGTACCTTAGTATCAGTTTTCAGTCATCTCAGATATCAAGAAACAGTGATTGATAAATTAGGATGACCATTCTATGCGTATTGATCAATCTGGATATAGGTTTGATAAAAGGACAGTGACATGTACGATAATAGGTTAAGTCGAATAATCGATAATCACGAACATTGGATAATCATAATGTCTTGCTAGAGGCCACTTATGATTGAAAGGGTAAAATAGTAATTTTACCAGTCTACCAATTGTTCGTGAGCCTAGAGGGTAACACGCATTAAGCACGATACGTGACAACCATGATGGATGAAAATTGAGAAAGATTCAGTAATTTTCTGGCCTAAGGTTTTAACCAGACGGTTGAAGAAATCAATTCGAGGAAATTGAGCCGTTTTGTCTAAACCGAAATTAGAACACATAATATCTTCCATTATTTTCTCTAATTTTCAGCAACTAATCCTATCATCCTCTCCCCCTCATTGCTGAATTCTCTCTCCCCTCTCATCCTCCATTATTGTCAAGTTTCTCTCAAAATTAATAGCAAAATTATTGAGTGAAAACCTCTTCGGTTGTGGTGCTTGTGTGGACTTAATAGAGAAACACTATACTTGTGTTTTCATCGATTTGAAGAGGTAACTTTCAGATTTTATATATATATATATATATAACATGTTGAATTTCCATTAAGATCAGTGCTTGCATTGATCACCACGGTTACATAACGTCCGCTGCATGATATTTATCGATTGGAACCCGTGGTGATCTCTTTCAGTGGTATCAGAGCCATGGTTGTTATGTATTTTTCTACATGTTTAAATCTGATTTTTTTGAGTTTATATGTGTTCATCACCTTAGCATGCATGTAAATCGAAAAAAGTTTCAGATTTGATTGATTTTGGAAATTGGAAAATAATCTTTTTTTTGGGGATTTCCGGTTAGCCATGGCCGAGCCATGACCGACCAGGTCGAGACCTTTGGTGGACCATGGAATGCCCTAGGGCAGACCATGGTCAGCACCAAGGGCCGACGAGGGTCGTGTACGGGCGACCATGACAGCCCTCGTGGGCGACCATGGTCGCTGGCGCGGGCGACCACGGTCTGCCCATGCGGGCGACCATGGCAGCCCGTGAGGGCCTCCATGGTTGCCTCGCGGGCGAACAGGGTCTGCCCTAGGGGCGACCATAGCTTCCCTCGCGGGCTACCATGGTCGTTCCCGTGGCCGACCACGGTCAGCCCCGCGGGCGACCTCGGCAGCCCTCACGGGCCACCGTGGTTGCCTCCGCGGGCGACCTCGGTTGAGCCGGTTCGGCTCGACCAGATTCGAGCTGAACCGGTTGGTTCGCGAGAATATTTGGAAACCCTACAAATTTAATTCCTAGATTTGGTTCAGTTTTAATAAACCAGAGAGAACAGGTCCAAAATTCAATTAATCAATTAAACCGTCCGGTTTCGATAAACCTGAATTTTTCAACACTTAAGAAAGATAAAATTTGGAAAATTTATTTGTTTGATAAGCATATTGATTGTATACATGATCTTTGATAACATGAAGCCTCAGATGGTCGTACATGAAGAATCAGTCCCTACAGAAATTCAAGATGGTCCAAGGAGGTCTAAAAGATGTCGTCATGTTCCAGACAGATATGGCTTCACAACCACTTCAGGAAATGACTTGATATTGATGGATCAGGATGATTCAGAAACCTTCAGACAAGCTTTGACCAGTCCACACTCCGAAAAATGGCAGAACGCCATGAGTGAGGAAATGAAATCCAAGTATGACAACCAAGTCTGGTGCTTGGTAGATCAAACCCCTGGGATAAAACCCGTCGGTTCTGAGTGGGTCTATACGATCAAGACCGACATGCATGGAAGTCCTCAGACCAATATGGCTAGGACGGTTGTAAAAGGTTATCGTCAGATTCAATAAATGGATTATGATGATACCTCTTCACCAGTAGCAATGTTCAGTTTAATCCGGATTATTTTTAGCCATAGATATGGCAGATGGATGTCAAAACCCCTTCCTTAGCAGGAACTTAAAAGAGGATGTGTATATGACACAGCCTGAGGGTTTTGTTGATCTAGAGAATCCCGGAAAGATTTGTAAGCTGCTTAGATCCATTTATGGATTAAAGCAAGCTTCACGGAGTTGGAACATTCGTTTTGATGAAGCTGTAAGGGAACTCGGCTTCATCAAAAACAAAAGTGAGCCTTGCGTACATGAGAAAGCGAGTGGGAGTAATATTTTATTCTTGGTATTTATTCATCGGGAATGACATCCCGACCTTGCCACCAAAGCTTGGTTAGGGAAGTACTTATCGATGAAGGACTTAGGTGATGCTACATTTAATGTAGGCATCAGGATCTCTACAGATCATTCCAAAAGGATTTTGGGCCTAAGTCAGAACATGTACATAGGTAAAGTGTTGAGAAGATCTTAATGCTTGATTCTAAGAAAGGATACATACCCATGTGTCATGGCATTAAGCTCAGCAAGCTACAGAATCCTAGTACTCCTGATAAGCTGAGCAGGATGAGTAAGATCCCTTATGCTTCGGTTGTCGGAAGTCTCGTTTGCACTAAGCTCTACCAGCAGATTCCAATCTAACCCCGACCAATTACAGTGGATTGCTGTCAAAGGCCATCCTCAAATATTTGAGGAGGATCGAGGATGCATTTTGGTGTATGGGGATGAAGATAGAGAACTAGCAATCAAAGGACAAGTCGATTCTAGTTTTCAGACATATCTAGATGACTTTAAAATTCAGTCAGCATATATTTTGTGTTGAGTGGTGGCACTTTCAGCTGGATAAGCTTTAAGCAAGCCAAAATTGCCAGCTCTACAATGAAGGCTGAGTATATAGTTGCAACAAAAGCAGCTTAAGAGGCCGTATGGATTTGAAGCTTTCTGATCGGATTAGATGCAACGCCGCGAGCGCCTGATCCGATAAGCTTGTTGTGGGGCAACACAGGTGCCGTAGCTATTGCTCAAGAGCCGAGATTCCAAAACAGATCCAAACATATACTCAGTAGGCATCACCTCGTGAGAGTTATCATATATAAAGGTGATGTGGAGATTAAACATTATTCGACTGATGATAATATGGCCGATCCCTTGACAAAGGCTCAGTCGCAGCCTAGGCATGAGGACTATGCCGGGTCTATGGGAGTAGATCAGAACTTAAATTGGAACCAGGGGGAAGTGGGAGATTGTTAGACTTATGCCCCAGTCCAATATATAAGGTATCTATAGATGTAATGTTTTATCATCTTTCCGAATAAATAAATCGGCATATATTACTAATGTGTTGTAGTAATATATCGAATGTAATTTGATCTATGTCATAATGTGTGTCATCACTTATAGTAGAACTATAGATCAAAAAGAATTGCATTCGATAAAGTCCCTGATCAGCTAAGCTTCTTTTGAAGCGATCAGTATGAGACTAACTCCTTGTGATCATGCTCTACTGATCATGGCAAAGTGCGTGTCGGAGTTATATCATAGATACCATCAGGTCGATGATATCGGACAACCCGATTGTGAGTATGCTGCATAGATCCAGTCATGAGATACTCACATATCGTAGCTTGTCATTATATCCTAAGAAAAGGTCTGGATGAGATGGGTAATTTTGTGCGGGTGTGTGCGCCTCCGCGTAGTAGCCACATTTATTACAAACGATGATAAATATACATAGACATTTATAGACTACTAGCAATTGGACTAGGGCACAAAATGCTATCAATCTCCCACTTGCCCCTAGTTCCAATCTAAGTCCAAGTCTATCTCCATTGACCTAACATGTTTATCATGTTTTGCTTGAGGAAGAGCCTTGGTCAAGGGGTCGGCTGTGTTATCATTAGATGCAACGTAGTGGCTCTTCACGTCACCTCTATTAACTATGTCGCGGATGATGTGATGCTTCCTGAGTACATGCTTGGATCTGTCATGTGCCCTGGGTTCCTTAGCTTGCGCAATGGCCCCAGTGTTGTCACAATATAAGTCTACTGGGTTAGATGGGTTTTGAATTACACCTAACCCAGCCATGAAACTCCTGATCCATACAGCCTCCTTTGCTGCTTCCGATGCAGCAATATACTCAGCTTCCGTTGTAGAGTCGGCGATGGTGTCCTGCTTCTTGCTTTTCCAGCTGAATGCTCCACCGTTCAACATAAACACATATCCCAACTGACTCTTAAAGTCATCAAGGTTTGTCTGGAAACTAGCGTCGACATGTCCTTTGACGACTAGATCATCATCATTTCTTCCCCCGTATACAAGAAAAATGGTCTTTGGTTTTTCTCAAATATTTGATAATTGCCTTGACTGCAATCGAGTGTTCCTCACCGGGTTTGGATTGATGTCTACTGGTACAGCTTAGGGCAAACGAGACTTCCGGTCTCGTACATATCATAGCATACATTATGGACCCTATAGACGAAGCATACGGGATCTCATTCATTCTTTTTAACTCTTCAGGTGTCTCAGCACACTGATTCTTACTAAGCTTTATGCCATGATGCATGGGAAGCAATTCTTACTTTGAATTATGCATTGAGAATCTTCTCAACACTTTGTCTATATAGGTGCTTTGACTCAAGCCCAAGACCCGCTTGGCACGATCTCTATATATCTTGATCCCCAAGATGTAAGAAGCCTCGCCTAATTGCTTAAATGTGAAACACTCACCTAACCAAGTCTTTGTTAAGAGCAAGGTAGGGAGGTCGTTTCTAATGAGCAGTATGTCATCGACATAGAGCACCAAAATAACTACTTTACTCTCATCAACCTTTTTATACACGTAAGGTTCATCACCGTTCTTGATGAAGCCAAATTGTTTCAGTGCTTCATGAAAATGATGGTTCCAACTCCGAGATGCTTGCTTCAAACCATATATTGATTTGAGCAACTTGCAAATCTTTCCCTTATTCTTTGGATCCTCAAAACCCTCAGGCTGGGACATATAAACGTCCTAAGCTAACCTCCCATTAAGGAAAGCGGTTTGGACATCCATTTACCATATCTCATAATTATGATAAGCTGCTACGGCAAGTAGAATGCAAATAAATTTGACCATAGCTACTGGAGAAAAGGTTTCCTCATAGTCAATTCCGTGGACTTGTCTATAACCTTTTGCTACTAGTCTTGCTTTATAGGTCCAAGGTTTTCCATCCATGTCTATCTTTATTTTAAAGATCCATTTACACCCAATGACTTTTATGCCAGGGGTTTGATCCACCAAGTCCCACACTTGATTATCTGACATGGATTGCATTTCTTCCCTCATGGCTTCAAGCCATTCCCCAGAGTCGGTTCCGTCCATGACCTCTTGAAAGGTAGCAGGATCATTGTCCACTAACACCAAATCATCATCTCCAGTTACTAGGAAACCGTATCTGATAGGTGCATGAATTGTCCTTTCAGACCGCATTGGACCATCCTCATTAACTGTAGCTATTGGTTCTCGCTCAACGACCACTTCTGGCTCTACTTCTTCTAAGAGGTCGTCCAGTGGTTCCTGCGCGACTATCTCATCTAGAACTTCATCAAGATGAATAGTCCACCCACTGATTGTCTTGGAAATAACTTCCTTTTCCATTTCTCGAATGATGTCCCTTCCACTGCTTTCGACGGAGCCCTATTTATTATGAACGCGGCCGTTTGTAGAGGTGTAACCCCATAAGGAGATCGGGAGATCAGTGTGACTTAATATCAATCGAACCATATCCAACAATGTTTGATTCCTTTGCTCGGACATACCATTAAGTTGTGGTGTTTCTTGTGGAGTCCACTGAGATAGTATTCGATATTGTTATGATTTCCTTTGGCAATATTGTTAGACAAAGAGGGGGAGACATAGGCTAACGGGTAAAGAATACGAAAAGTTACGCAAGAAGTTGCGTGCAAGTCGCACCAGAAGTTGCGCACAGAAGTTTGCCGCTCTAGAAGATGCGCCAGAAGTCGCAAACAAGAAATTGCGCCAGAAGTTGCATACAGAAGTCCCCGCTCCAGAAGACGAGCTAAAAGCCGCACCAGAAGTCGCATCGCTTGCTATGCGTAACTGCCACAAGATGACTATGTACTTAAACAGGTGTTAGTCGCATCACTTGCTGTGCGTAACTGCCACAAGATGACGATGTGCCTAAAAAGGTTGTTGCTCCCTGAGGTCTTGCCGACCCTTCTCCTGAGGAAGTTCCTCCATATTTTTTTGTTGACGATTTCGACGCCGATATCTTCACTCCATATTTTTTTGTAGACGATTTCAACGCCGATATCTTCCTGGCGATCATCTTTACCATCATCTTGGCTCGTAGTTTCTTTGAGGCAGAAGGAACTCGTCCGCTTCTGGTTCCGACCATTTGAGGGGGGGCTTGATCGGAGTTGTTTTGGGGGAAAGAAGAAACTGCTACAGGTGCAGATTGATTTTGGTTTTGTGGTGCCCTAGCGGTTTTGGGAAGGTGGAAGGGGTGTGCAGAACTTTTCTGCGCGGAAGTCAAAAGGGTTGAATGCTGATTGGTTGATTGTCAGATTACAATCATTCCTTTTTCCCTTTTTGAATTTTAAAAAAAAATTTCAACTGGGCTATGATAAAGGAATTTGGGCCCGGTTTGATTTTGTGGACCCTTGCTGGTCCTGATAGAGAGAGAGTAAAATCAACTAAAAGCTCCCGCTCTTCTTTCTTGACTTCTGGTTACTCAAGGCAGCAAAGTCCAAGGGATGACCTTAGACTTTCAAACCTGTTAGCAAAGTCCAAGGGAAGATATCAGCGATTTGTTTCTTAGTAGGAAGGTATTCGAGTTTTATCTTCTTGTCTTCTACAAGCTCTCGAATAAAGTGATGCCTGATATCAATATGCTTAGTTTTGCTGTGTGGAACTGGATTCTTCGAGATATTGATTGCACTAATGTTGTCACAGAACAAAGTCATGACTTCTTGTTTGACCCTATACTCTGCCAACATCTGTTTCATCCATAGAAGCTGAGTACAGCTACTTCCAGCTGCAATATACTCGGACTCTGCAGTAGATAGAGCAATACAATTTTGCTTTTTGCTGAACCAAGACACCAGATTGTTCCCTAGATAAAAACAAACTCCAGAGGTACTTCTTCGATCTGGTGTGCTTCCCGCCCAGTCAGCATCACAGTATCCAACAAGAGTAGGAGAGGTATCAAATGAGTATAGCAAACCCAATTTAGAGGTTCCCGAGATGTACCTTATTATCCTCTTGGCATGAGTTAAGTGACTAGCTTTTGGATTGGCTTGATATCGAGCACAGACTCCCACTGAGAAAGCAATGTCGGGTGGACTTGCTGTGAGATAGAGAAGACTTCCAATAATGTTTCGATAGAGGCTTTAATCAACTGGTTCTCCAAGATCGTCCTTTGTGCATTTGACATGAGTAGTAATGGGGGTTCTTTTGTGTGAAGTTTTTTTCAACCCGAATTTCTTCACAATATTCTTTGCATATTTTCTTTGGGAGATAAATATTCCATCTTTCATCTGTGTGATCTGAAAGCCTAGGAAGTATGTGAGCTCTCCAACCATACTCATCTCAAATTCGGACTGCATATGTTGTACGAAACGTTCCACCATCTTGTCTGACATCCCTCCAAATACGATATCATCGCATATATTTGGGCAATTATGATGTCACTTCCTTCCTTTTTCACAAAGAGAGTTTTGTCTACTCCTCCTCGAATATAGCAATTATGTACTAGGAAATGGGTAAGACCTTCATACCATGCTCGTGGTGCTTGTTTGAGGCCATAGAGAGCTTTCTTTAGTTTGTAGACATGATGAAGAGAGTCATGATCTTCAAATCCCTTTAGTTGAGCAACATAGACTTCTTCGTTTAGATTTCCATTGAGGAAGACACTCTTTACATCCATCTGGTAGAGTTTAAAACGCAGATGGCATGCTATGTCGAGAAGAACTTGGATGGCTTCCAGTCTGGCTACTAGAGCAAAAGTTTCTTCGAAATCAACTCCTTCTACTTGTGTGTACCCTTGCGCCACCAGTCTTGCTTTGTTTTGAGTGATATTTCCTTGCTCGTCAGACTTGTTTTTGAATATCCACTTTGTTCCAATGATATTGACATTTTCAGGCTTGGGTACTAGGTCCCAGACTTCATTCCTTGCAAATTGAACCAATTCTTCTTGCATGGCACAGACCCAGTACTCATCATTGATGGCTTCTTGTATATTCTTTGGTTCAGCTTTTCAGATAAAGCAAATGTTACCTATCATCTCTTTGTAGTTTATAGGTGCCTTCTGTCGAGTCCGCACTCCTTCATTGATGTCTCCTATCACATCCTGAGATGGGTGATTCTTCTGAATTCTTCTGGATGGGACTCCCTATTCCATGATGGGGGTCCCTCTTTGTCAGAGATGTTTTGGCTTTCGGCTTCATATTCTTCGTTGCGATCTTTGGTTCTGACTTCTGGCCTGACTTCTCCTGAGAGATTTAGAACTTCTTCCTAAAGGTCACTGGGTGGCTCATAACTGTCATCAATCACGACATTGATGGATTCCATGATAGACCGGGTGCGTTTGTTGAACACACGAAAGGCCCGACTATTTCTGGAATAGCCAAGGAAGATGCCTTCATCACCAAGGAAGTTTGCGTCGAGGTTCCCTATCTGCAAGTATATAGCATATCGATCCAAAGACATGGAAATATTTGACATTAGGTTTCCTCCCCCTCCATATTTCATAAAGAGTGAGCCATGTTCCAGGGCGGAGGGTCACTTTGTTATGAATATGACAAGCTGTATTCAGAGTCTCAGCCTAGAAGTGCTGTGGGATGTCTTTGGCTAGCATCATAACTCTGGCCATTTCTTGAAGAGTACGATTTTTCAGGAGCTATTCCTTCAGCATCACAGAAGTTTGCGAAGCTGATGTTTTCAAATTCCTTTCCATGAACACTTCTGAGTCGGACGACTTTGCCAATGGCTTCTCCTTTTTCTCGTCGAACTCTCCGACAAAGGGCTTCAAAGACTGAGAAGGTGTCCGACTTTTCTCTAATAAAGTCAACCCAGGTGTACCTTGAGAAGTCGTCGACACAGACAAATATGTACTTCTTACCTCCTAGGCTTTCCACTAGCATAGGCCCCATAAGGTCAACATGTAGAAGTTGTAGGACACGAGAAGTAGTAAGATGTTGTACCTTCTTGTGTGACGTCTTAACTTGTTTGCCAATCTGGCATTCTCCACAAATTTTTCCTTCAACAATCTTGAGGTTGGGAACTCCAATGATTGCCTTTTTAGAGAAAATCTTCTGCATGCTCCTCAAGTTGATGTGACCAAGTTTTTGATGCCATAGCTTCGTCTCTTGAGCTTTGGATAAAAAGCACTTGGTTGAAAAGGTTGTGATTGTTGGAGACCATAGATAACGGTTATCAAGAGACCTATGACCTATCATGACTTCCTTCTAGTGTTCGTCTTTGACAGTGCACTTGTCACGAGTGAAGTTGACATCTAGATCTAGATCACATATTTGACTGATGCTGATGAGGTTGGTTGTAAGGCCTTCTACCAGTAGAGCCTCTTTCAAGCATGGTGAGTTAGGAAGGTTGAGCTTTCCCTTTCCAAGTACTCTCACTTTGACCCCGTCACCAAAAGTGACAAAGCTATTAATGCAAGGTATTAAGGTGACCAAGAATGAGCTGTTACCAGTCATATGTCGAGAGGATCCACTATCAAAGGACCAATCTTTGCTAGTTGAAGCTTTTGGAGCGGTGTAAGAGATATTTGCTCGATAGTTTACCTCCTTGACTCGCCATTCCTTACGTGGTTGGGCTTTCTTGATGGTGGTCCTTTGTTTGACGAAGCTCCTTCCATATAGACGATAGCAGAAAGGTTGAATGTGACCTCTTCGTCAACAGTGGTGACATACCCAGTTATGTCTCTTGTTCTTTTTCCCAGGAGCGACCAGGGTATGAGACATTATAATCGCTTGATCAGGTGTGAAGGTCAGAGAAATCTGACGAGGCTTGTGGGTGACAACCTTTTGAGGAACGAAGACGGTGTGTGATGATGAAGCTTCTTTCGAATATCCAAGGCCTTCCATATTTTTAGCTGGTTTTCTGATCGAGAGAATTTGATCTAAAGTTTTAGTGCTTGGATTCATCATCTTTACAGACTTGGTGACTTGGTCTAACTTGCTTTTTAATCGAGCCACTTTCTTTTTGAGATCAACAGTCGTTTCAAGGAGTCATGACTTGTCTTAATTAAGGGAAAGAAAGAGAGCATTCTGTTTTTCAATTACCTGAGAGTCTTCAAGCCACTTGACATACCATTCGTTGTATGCGTTGTTGAGTCTCATCCGATAGCTCATCATCAGAGTCATGCTTCTTTGAAATCTCGGATGGTTGATCTGTTGTGGAAACAGTAAAGGCAACATAGTTACTTGTATGCTCAGAGTCACTGTCTTCTTCTTCTTCATCGTCTGTCAGAGAGGCATTGAATCCCTTCTTCTGTTTCTTTAAGAAGTTAGGACATTATTTCTGCATATGCCCATACCCCTCACATTCAAAGCACTGGACTCCTTTTTCTTTTCCTGATCGTTCACCACGTCTACCATCGTTATTAGAGCTCTCGAGCTTCTAGAACTTGTGCTGAGGCTTGTCTCTGACTTCTCGGGTGGCATTCTTTCCTGTCATCTGGTTAAATCTCCTCATGACTTTATTGTAGTTTTTGGCCAGCATAGCGATAGTCTCATCAATTTCACTATCCGAATAAGAGTAAGCCAATTTTTTCTGTTTTTGGGTAGTACTTTTGAAAGCTACACCTTTATGCTTCTTCTCTATAAGCGGTAGGGAGAGCTTGAAGGTCATAAGGGATCCCATGATCTCATCGAACTTCAGCGTCTTTAGGTCATGAACTTCTTCTATGGCCGTGATCTTCATCTTGAATCTGGGATTTAGGGTTCTTAGCGTTTTTCTGACTAAATCTTCATCGGTCATAGGCTTGCCAAGTTAATGTGATTCATTGGCTAGATCCTTGATACGAACATTAAACTCAGCTATGGTTTCGTCTTCATTCATGGTAAGGGCTTCATAGTTGGTCGTGAGGTATTGTAACTTTTGCTCTCTGACTTTGGATATACCCTCATAAGCAATAGTAAGAGTGTCCCAAGCAATTTTGGCACTTGTGCAGGTGTTGATAAGTCGGGAAACATTCTTGTCTACTCCATTAAATATGGCATTGAGTGCACGAGAATTACCTAGGACGGCTTCATCTTCTTCCGCGCTCCACTCTTTTTCTGGTTTAATGCTAGTTTACTTTCCTTGAGCATCAGCATAGTGAGGTTCCTCCCACCCATTGATGACAGCCTTCCAGGTTTTGCTGTCGAGGGACTTCAAAAAGGCACACATCCATGCTTTCCAGTACCCATAGTTAGTTCCGTCGAGCACCGGTGGTCGATTGCCAGATCCTCCTTCCTTTGAGTCCATATTAGCTACTCAGAATCTTTTTGCAGGAAAGTCACCTAAGTGATAAGGTGCCTCCTCTGATACCAATTGAAATTTTGATTCGTAGCCAAGTCAAGAAGTCGAACACAAAGTCGTAACTTTTGTGTCGACAAATTTCCTAAAATACAAACGTAGTTCAAACAATAAACAAGTAATAATAACGACACCAGAGATGATTACCCAATTCGGTGCAATGTCACCTACGTCTGGGGGCACTTTGCCAGTGGAAAGGTTTTCACTATATGGTAGTCAATAGTACAACTTCAAGTACCAACTAGCTATCACACAAGCTATTGTCCTAAGCTACTATAGATCTCACCGTGAACAACCTCGACCAGGGTCCTCTCCCCCTGTCTTTGAGATCCTCTCAATTCCACCCTTCGAGCAAGCGCCTATGCTCGTTGTCGTAGTCTTCTTTGACAGATTTGTGAATCTTCAATCACAAACACAAGAACCCTAATCGATCAAACACTCAATCTTCGCGAATTGATGTTTAATCGAAGCAAAGCCGTTCTAGCAAACTAATCAGCCTCTCAACACGCCAATGGTGCACGGTTAAGAACTTTGAGAAACTTAGCAAATAAAGAAAAAGAACGGACGAGCTGCTAATGGGGAAGCACAAGCTTTTTATAGCAGCTCCACATTCCTAATCTGGCTCGGATTAGGAATAGGAAGTCTCAGACTTCCTAAACAAATTAGGCAAGCTGTTGCCGCCTTTGCTGACGTGTTAATGACAGCTGGAAGTCGCCTGGGCTGGTCACGTCATTCTCTTGTGCTCCAAGTCTTTCAGTTGTTGTGACGTCATTCTTCTTTCGTTCTAAGCGACACTAAATAGGAAAGCTTCAGGCCTTTCTTAATCTGGAGCGTAATGAGTCGCTCCACATGTCTTGTAACATGTTGCACTGACTTCTTACTTTTGCGCTAAAAAATTATGCTAACACTAAACGTAGCAACATGTATGATATACATAAAAAATTTCGGTAAATTCATAAAGAAATTAAAATTTTACCGTCAATGAAAATTGAAATACGTTAGTGCAAATATATTTTAAAACAAAATAATTTTTAAATGAAAAAAAATTAGAAACTTACTCTGAGTACTCCCCATATCTTACACTGCTCATCGAATTCCAGCTTCCGAAACGTCGGAGCGCGAGGTAATATACTCGTCCTGATGTGACCGCCAATGAACCGGATAATCTAGGACGAGTCAAATTATGGGTCGTTGTTGATGAGGATGATATATTTCTCGAAGTCCCACATGACTGACAGGGGCCTTTTCTCTATCATATCTTGGAGCATCTTGCACTTTGCAAGCCCACACGAACATGTCTTCGGCTCCTGTGGCCCACTCGTAGATCCTTCTTCGTACTTGACGTTCAGCGACTTGTACCGGATGTGTCGTCCGGAGCGCACAGTTGTATCGCACGTGTCCGAGCCGTTCGACTCCGCTGTAGGAATGCACGAGGGACCGACTGAGGGAATGATGCACTCAATCAGCTCATCCTCGTCTTCAGGCACCTCCTCCGGAACCAAACCACCCCGCTCATGTCTGTTGACAAACTCTTGGGCCGATGTACCTGGTTAGGGCCAAGTACCCTCCTCGGGTCTAGTACCAGCCTGGGCCCCATTTTCTACCCCTAGGTCATGGGGCCCACTTTGTACCAAGAGCTATCTGATAGCATTTTGTGCCCTAGTCCAATTGCTCGTAGTCTATAAATGTCTATGTATATTTATCATCGTTTGTAATAAATAAAATGACTTTGTATTACTTATGTGTTGAAGTAATATGTTAAGCATGATCTGATTTATGACCACTAAAGTAGTAGAACCATAAATCTGTACGGATCACACTTAACGAGTCCCTGGTCAATATACGCTTCAATCGAAGCGACCAGTATGAGGATGCTTCTCAATGATGTAGTTCTGCTTATCATAGGGATGTGTGATCCCGGAATCATATCATAGATATCATGAGGTGATTGATATCGGACGACCCGCTTTGAATAGTGTTTCATAGATTAAGCCATAAACTTATTCAAATGCGATAGCTTGTCACGATATCCTTAGACCAAGGAGTCTTTGTGGTCGCTATGCGGTCGACGTACGGCTTTAACTTGTGCCTAACGCTTTCCGTAACATGATTGCAATAACGGGCATGATTCGGTGGCGGAACAGATTACATGAATGACACGAAAGACGGCTAAGGGATTTATCCCTCGTACTACGGTATGGGAAAGATATCCGTTAAAGGCCTCTTGATCGAGAGTGACTAAGAGAAAGAGCATGGCCATGCCAGTGATACGGGTTATCAGTTCTCAGCCATCTCACATATCAAGTAACAATGATTGATTAAACAAGGATGACGACTCTATGCCTTGTGATCAATCGGGATGTCTAGAGATAATAGGATAGTGACTTGTACGCACAAGGTTAAATCGAATCATCGATCATCATGCACCTTGGGTAATCATTATGTCTTACTAGAGACCACTTATGATGGATCGGGCAAGAGAGATCTCTTCCGCCGATCTGTCAACGGTGGCATGAGCTTGAATGGTCACACACATACAATATGGATAACTTGATACAAGGAAACATTAACGTTTCTTGAGGAGCAAGACATGGACAAAACTGAAGGTTTTGGGCCATGGGTTCGGTTTGTGAGAATAATTAGCGAATCGAGAAAACTGAGATATTTGTCGATATCGCGTCGGACTTTTTTTGATAAGTAACGACAAAAGGGTCGGATAACTTTTGGACATGGCACGCGACCACATGGGCGAGCCCATTGGGCTCGGCCCATGAGGTCACCTAGCCGGCCCAACAAGGGCCTAGATAAGGCCCAATAAGCCTTCTTGGCCGGCCACCTTTGTGGGTTCAAGTGTAGGGGCCACACACCATGCTTAGTTGGAGTTGTTTATTAAGAGGAGAGTGATTTAAGGGGATTAGGTGATGACTTGCCTTTAACCCATGCTTTCATCATTTGTTACTTTAATGACCCATGCCTTTTGAGTTGTTGAAGTAGAAAAATGACAAATTAATTCACTTTCACTCTCTCATTCTCTCCTTGTGGCCGGCCAATTCCCCTCTCTCCTCTCTCTTTGCTCTCTTGTTCTTCACATAAGTTCTAGTATGCTTTTTGTGAATGATCTTAAGGATCATCCTCTTCTTTCTTGATTCAAGAAAGACTAAAAGGTAAATTCTTGTGGAATATATTTTTACTTGTGATTTAATGGTTCATGTTCTTGGACAGTTTTTGGAATTTCTTTTGTTTATACTTCCGCTATCTCGATGATCTTGAACACTCCAAAACCCTACAGTGGTATCAGAGGGTGGTTAACCCTCTTTATCTTCGTCTTGTTGAACTTGTTTCGGTTTTATGATGATTTTTATGCCTTATTTATTGATAACATGTTTTTAATGCTTTTTGAGTAAATTGCATGAAATATGTTATTTGTGGAAAATATATTGAATTTGGAATTTTTCGTATTTTCATTGGATTTGTCGGGTCCGAGAAGGGACTCTCGGGGAGTCGGATTGGAGGTACCGGACGGAGGTCACCTTAGGCCGGGAAGGCCGGCGGTGACCGCGGCCGTCCCCCTTCTCGGCCGAGGCCGAGAAGGGAGGCAAGCTTGGGTTTGGGCTTTCCAAAGCCCAAACCGAGCCGTGATGTTGGGCTCGACCCAATGGGCTGATAGCATTTGTGCCCTAGTCCAATTACTATTAGCCTGTAAACGTCTATGTACATTATCATCGTTTGTAACATATATATAAAACGGCTTTGTATTACTTATGTGTTGAAGTAATATGTTAAGCATGATCTGATTTATGACCACTAAAGTAGTAGAACCATAAATCTGTACGGATCACACTTAACGAGTCCCTGGTCAAAACATGCTTCCTAAGAAGCGACCAGTATGAGGATGGTTCTTAATGACGTAGTTCTACTTGTCATAAGGATGAGGGATCCTGGAACCATATCATAGATATCATGAGGTGATTGATATCGGACGACCCGCTTTGAATAGTGTTTTCATAGATTAAGCCATAAACATATTCAAATGCGATAGCTTGTCACGGCATCCTTAGACCAAGGAGTCTTTGTGATCACTATGCAATGAACGTACGGCTTTAACTTGCGCCAAACGCTTTCTGTAAAAGGATTGCTATAAAGGGCATGATTGGGTGGCGGAACGGGTTGCATGAGTGACACGAAAGACGGCTAAGGGATTTATCCCTCATACTACGGTATGGGAAAGATATCCGTTAGAAGGCCTCTTGATGGAGACTGACTGAGAGAAAGAGCATGGCCATGCCAATGATACGGGTTATCAGTTCTCAGCCATCTCGCATATCAAGTAACAATGATTGATTGAACAAGGGAGACGACTCTATGCCTTGTGATCAATCGGGATATCTAGAGATAACAGGATAGTGACTTGTACGCACAAAGGTTAAGTTGAATCATCGATCATCATGCACCTTGGGTAATCATAATGTTTTACTAGAGACCACTTATGATGGATCGGGCAAGAGCGATCTTTTGCGCCGATCTGCCAACGGTGGCATGAGCCTAGAGGGTCACACACATACAAGGCGGATAACTTGAGACAAGGAAACATTGATGTTTCTTGAGGACTAATATATGGACAAAACTGGAGGTTTTGTGCCATAGGTTCGGTTTGAGAGAATAATTAGCGAATCGAGAAAAATTGAGTTTTTCGTCGATATCGCGTCGGACTTTGTTTGATAAGTGACGACAAAAGGGTCGGGCGATTTTTGGACACGGCATGAGACAACACGGGAGGGCCCATTGGGCTCGGCCCATGAAGCCTCATGGCCGGCCCATTAAGGGCCCAACAAGACCTCATGGCCGGCCCACATGGTGGGTCCATGTATGGGGGCCACACAACACCATGCTTAGTTGGTGATTGTGGATTAAGAGGTGAGTGATTTAAGGGGTATGGGTTAAAGCACCTTTAAGCCCATACCAATCACTTTTGACCCATGCTTGTTGGATGATGAATTGAAATATCTAGCATTCATTCATTAATTCAAGAATAACACAACTCTCACAACACTCTCTCCTCTCTTTGCTCTCTTGTTCTTCATTTAATTGTTCTAGTAGGCAATTAAGTGAGGGATCACCAAGATCATCCCCTTGGTGTGGACTTGCATTAGAGAAGAAGATCCGAACGTTCTTCTTTATCGATTCAACGAAGACTAAATGCAAAATGGAGAAACTGTCCAGATTGTCCAGTTCCGATGACCGACAATGCGTGAGCCATAAACGCTTCTTCCGAGCTCCGATTGACCTAAAACTTGCGGCGTTGAAAAGATAAGTCCAAGGGCTACAACTTTTGTGAAATACTGATT
The DNA here is from genome assembly GCA_963920655.1 of Geranium rotundifolium. Lineage (NCBI taxonomy): Eukaryota > Viridiplantae > Streptophyta > Magnoliopsida > Geraniales > Geraniaceae > Geranium > Geranium rotundifolium. The sequence continues at coordinate 16,582,458 of OY987315.1, forward strand.
TTCAAAAAGAGCACTGGTTTAGGAGATACAAGGCCGGGAAGCAGACTGGTCCGCAGAGTCTGTCCAGCAAGACGGGAAAAATGTTTTGCTCCAGACGGAGGTCTTCCCGTCCGAACTGGGTTTAGAGCAAAACACAAAAGATGTAGGGAATTGGCTGAGGTTTAATCCCCAAAAAGAACCGAAGCAAGTGGAGATCTTTAGCTTGAGATATAGAGCTTGAAAGTCTCGGTTTTCTGCCGGGCAGATTCTGGTAAAACCCGAAAACTCGATTTCCTAAGGATCTAACTTGGTAGTCGATCTTGCGCAGGTTAGGGGCGGTTTATAGGTTGCTTCCGCTGCCATGAACGTAATTAGGATGCCCCGGGACCTAACAGTGGTATCAGAGCCGGTCTACCACTCCGAGATCCTTGTATGTTATTTCGGTTTTGGAATGATACAAATGCCATAATTGTTGATAACATGATTTTAATGCTTTTTGGGATATTTGCATGAAATATGTTATTTTTGAAAATATATTGAATTTGGAATTTTTTTGAAATTATTGGATTTGTCGGGTCCGAGAAGGGACTCTCGGGGAGCCGGATTAGAGGTACCGAATGGAGGTCACCGGAGGCCGGGGAGGCCGGCGGTGACCGAGCCCGTTCCCACTCTCGGGCGAGGCCGAGAGTGGCGGCAAGGCCGGTTTAGGCCTTCCAAGGCCCAAAACCGGGCCGTGCATAGTTGGGCTCGGCCCAATGGGGCTTCGGCCCATTGGCTTGGCCCGACTTGGTTCGTGTGTGGTGTTTGATCCGTGTCACGAACCGGCGATCAGATATTTCGAAAACTTTGAAAATTTAATCGGTTTCGATAAACCGTTTTTCTAAAAGGTCTAGTTTCAATAAACCCGACCAAGCAACTTGGCAAAATTAAAATCGGAATTATCGCATATTATTTGATAACATGTTTGTGTGATAACATGTTGGATGATGTGATGAAATGTATGATGCATTAGTAGCCCATTAGATTTTATCGCTTTCACGGTTTGCATACCGTTAGTGTTAGCGTGTAATTATTCTTTTATTCGAGCCCATAAAGTGTAATTATTTTTTATCTGGTCTACGAACCGAGTATTAATTGTAATTATTACTCAAAAACGAGAAAGATGGAAAATCGAGCACGATGACGGTCTTGGAGGAAGTCCAAGAGCTAGTGGGAGCCCGAATGAGAAAGACGAGAATATGTGAAGACTCGTAGAATCCTAAGTTTAGGATGGGCTATAAAATGCATATTTAATGCTTTATGAATGCTTGCTTGAATTATTTAATTAATAACATGCTTGCATGATTTGCTTATAAGTTTATAAGCTATCACCTCACATGCAAAGATTAAAATCAACTTTAATTGTTTGCATGTTTAAAGCGTTGTGAACTATCATCGCACGGGTTGTAATTGATGAGTTCAAATTTGAAACGTGTTTGCACGGGTTGCAAATGACGGATTCAAATGAAGATAGTATGTAATACAATTAGAAACGTCACAACACGGGTTTTTGATGACGGGTTCGTAATTGTACTAAATACTTTCGAATTATTAAGCACAACCAATTTACAAGCTAATTTGAGTCAAGTGAGATGCCACCCAAATTCACACCCATGTAGAAACATTTTATCGTTGTCGTGCGCCTTAGCGGAGCATCGATCGAATGGGTTCTAGATGGGAATGGTAAACTTTGTGGGATGTCGTGCGCCTTAGCGGAGCATCTGCACAAAGTTAACTCGTTAGTGAAGGTTGGTTGACTCGACCACGATTCTTGGCCTGAGGTCGAGCTGGGGCATCGGAAGGATAAGCCGTGTGTTTTTGCACATACCCTTACTAAGAGTTACACGGGTTGTAATTGGACGGACGTCCTACCTAAATAAGTCAATTGGAGCGGTGCGCCTTAGCGTACTTCAAATGACGAATAAGGGATCTTGGTTTAAGATTCTAAACCTTAGAATCTTATGGTTGGTGTTTAATTCGGATCTTCGTAAATTTATTCAACTTTTCTGATTAAATTTACGTTCTTCGTGTAGAAATGGCTAGTAATTCAACAAACTCGTCTAATTTGTCGTTGAGGACTATACTCGAAAAATGTAAACTCAACGGGACAAATTATCTAGACTGGGACAGAAATTTACGACTTGTGTTAAAGTTGGAACACAGGGAGTACGTCCTTGATAAGGCTATCCCGGTGGAGCCAGCTGCCAACGCAACGAGGGTCGTTAAGGATGCGTACCAGAAACACCTTAACGACTCTATCGACGTTGCGTGTGTCATGCTGGGCTGCATGGAGGCGGACCTCCAGAAGCAGTTTATGGAGCTATCCCATGATCCGTTTGCAATGTTTGCGCAGATCAAGGATATGTTCAAAGAGAAAGTACGTATTGAAAAATACACTGTTCTCCGAGAACTTATTGCCTGCAAGATGTCAGCAGGCAGCTCCGTAGGTCCACACGTCCTACGTGTGAAGGGATCCAGCTTCAAAGCTGGTGGTGGCAAGGGTAAAGGCCCAATGCACCTGGCAAGGAAGATCAGACCATTTGTTCCTAAACCTTCCATGCCCGTAAAAGGCAAGGGGAAGGCAAAGGAGTCGGTCTGTTTCTACTGCCAAAAGCCTGGTCACTGGAAGAAAGACTGTCAGCAGCTGAAGGAGGGTCAGATGAAGGGCGGTGGGGCCGCTACTTCATTAGGTATTCCATTAGAGCTATATCTTTCTACGATAAATACTTGGGTACTAGACACTAGAGCTGAGTCTCATGTCTGTACGGATATACAAGTGTAGAATAGTAGAAGAGATATGGGGAAAGCGAGGTGGACCTAAGAGTTGGGAACAACGTGAGAGTTACCGCAACTGCCGTGGGTTCTGTTAACCTTGTTCTACCTAAGAGGTTTAAAGCTAATGATTTAGACCAAACTCTAATCTGGCATTGTCGTCTAGGTCACATAAATGAGAAATGCATCTCAGCGCTTCATAAGCGCGGACTTCTAAGTCAATTCGAATACCAAACGATTGATAGATGCGAAGCTTGTTTAATGGGCAAGATGACTGAAACGCCCTTCACTGGTTTAGGTGAGAGGGCAGGTGATCTATTAGGTCTAATACATTCAAACGTATGTGGACCAAATGAGTACACCAGCCAGATGTGGTTTAGGCTACTTTATCACGTTTACTGATGATTTTAGTAGATATGATTATATCTATCTCATAAGACATAAGTCCAAAGCCTTTGATAAATTCAAGAAGTCTAGGACTGAAGTAGAAAACCAACTCGGAAAAAGTATCAAGGCACTCCGTTCTGATCGGGGTGGAGAATACTTATCCGAAGAGTTTCTTACAGAAAGTGGAATACTATCTCAGTGGACTCCGCCAGGAACACCGCAACTCAATGGTGTGTCCGAGCGAAGGAATCGGACATTGTTTGATATGGTTCGATCGATGTTAAGTCTCACTGATCTCCCGATCTCCTTCTGGGGTTACGCTCTGCAAACGGCCGCATTCATAATCGAGGTGGGACATTCTTGGAAAAAGAATTTATTTCCAAGACAGTCAGTGGGAGGGCTGTTCATCTTAATGAATTTCTAGATGAGTTGGTCACTTAGGAACCACTGGACGACCCACCAGAAGTAGTCGTTGAGCAAGAACCAATAGCTACAGTTAATAAGGACGGAACCGACTCTGAGAAATGGCTGGAAGCCATGAGGGAAGAAATGCAATCCATGTCAGATAATCAAGTGTGTGACTTGGTGGATCAAACCCCTGACGTATAAGTCATTGGGTGTAAATGGATCTTTAAAATAAAGATGGACATGGATGGCAAACCTCATACCTATAAAGCAAGACTGGTAGCAAAAGGTTATAGGCAAATCCACGGAATTGACTATGAAGAGACCTTTTCTCCAGTAGCTATGGTCAAATCTATTCGCATTCTACTTGCCGTAGCAATTTTGAGATATGGCAAATGGACGTCAAAACCGCCTTCTTCAACGGGAGGTTAGCTGAGGACGTTTATATGTCCCAGCCTGAGGGTTTTGAGGATCCTAAGAATAAGGGAAAGATTTGCAAGTTGCTCAAATCAATTTATGGTTTGAAGCAAGCATCTCGGAGTTGGAATCAACGTTTTGATGAAGTTGTGAAACAGTTTGGCTTCATCAAGAACGATGATGAACCTTGCGTATATATAAAAGGGCAGATGGGAGCAAAGTAGTCTTCTTGGTGCTTTATGTTGATGACATACTGCTCATTGGAAACAACGTCCCTACCTTGCTCTTAACAAAGACTTGGTTAGGTGAGTGTTTCGCAATGAAGGACTTAGGCGAGGCCTCTTACATCTTGGGGATCAAGATATATAGAGACCGTGCCAAGCGGGTCTTGGGCTTAAGTCAAAGCACCTACATAGACAAAATATTGAGAAAATTCTCGATGCTAGATTCAAAGAAAGGACTACTGCCCATGCATCATGGCATAAAGCTAAGCAAGAAGTAGTGTGCTGAGACACCTGCAGAGCTAGCAAGAATGAATGAGATCCCATATGCTTCGGCTATAGGGTCCATAATGTGTGCCATGATATGTACGAGACCGGATGTCTCGTTTGCCCTAAGCTGTACCAGTAGACATCAGTCCGAACCCGGTGAGGAACATTGGATTGCCGTCAAGGCGATTCTCGATTTTGAGAAAAACCAAAGACGCTTTTCTTGTATACGGGGGAAGAAATGATGATCTAGTCGTCAAAGGATATGTTGACGCTAGTTTTCCAGACAGACCCCGATGACTTAAAAAGTTAGTTGGGTTATATGTTTATGTTGAACGTTGGAGCTTTCAGCTGAAGAGCAAGAAGCAGGACACTATTGCCGACTCTACGACCGAAGCTGAGTACATTGCCGCATCCGAAAGGGGAGAAGAGGCTGTATGGATCAGGAGTTTCATGGCTGGGTTAGGTGTAATTAAAAACCCATCTAACCCAGTAGACTTATATTGTGACAACACCGGGGCCATTGCGCAAGCTAAGGAACCCATGGCACATGACAGATCCAAACATGTACTCAGAAAGTATCACATCATCCGCGACATTGTTGCTAAAAGGTGACGTGAAGATCCACTACGTTGCAACTGATGATAACACAGCCGACCCCTTGACCAAGGCTCTTCCACGAGCAAAACATGATAAACATGTTAGGTCAATGGGTATAGACTGGGACTTAGATTGGAACTAGGGGCAAGTGGGAGATTGATAGCATTTGTGCCCTAGTCCAATTGCTATTAACCTATAAACGTCTATGTACATTATCATCGTTTGTAACATATATATAAAACGGCTTTGTATTACTTATGTGTTGAAGTAATATGTTAAGCATGATCTGATTTATGACCACTAAAGTAGTAGAACCATAAATCTGTACGGATCACACTTAACGAGTCCCTGGTCAAAACATGCTTCCTAAGAAGCGACCAGTATGAGGATGGTTCTTAATGACGTAGTTCTACTTGTCATAAGGATGAGGGATCCTGGAACCATATCATAGATATCATGAGGTGATTGATATCGGACGACCCGCTTTGAATAGTGTTTTCATAGATTAAGCCATAAACATATTCAAATGCGATAGCTTGTCACGGCATCCTTAGACCAAGGAGTCTTTGTGATCACTATGCAATGAACGTACGGCTTTAACTTGCGCCAAACGCTTTCTGTAAAAGGATTGCTATAAAGGGCATGATTGGGTGGTGGAATGGGTTGCATGAGTGACACGAAAGACGGCTAAGGGATTTATCCCTCATACTACGGTACGGGAAAGATATCCGTTAGAAGGCCTCTTGATGGAGACTGACTGAGAGAAAGAGCATGGCCATGCCAATGATAAGGGTTATCAGTTCTCAGCCATCTCACATATCAAGTAACAATGATTGATTGAACAAGGGAGACGACTCTATGCCTTGTGATCAATCGGGATATCTAGAGATAACAGGATGGTGACTTGTACGCACAAAGGTTAAGTCGAATCATCGATCATCATGCACCTTGGGTAATCATAATGTTTTACTAGAGACCACTTATGATGGATCGGGCAAGAGCGATCTTTTGCGCCGATCTGCCAATGGTGGCATGAGCCTAGAGGGTCACACACATACAAGGCAGATAACTTGAGACAAGGAAACATTGATGTTTCTTTAGAAGTAATATATGGACAAAACTGGAGGTTTTGTGCCATAGGTTCGGTTTGAGAGAATAATTAGCGAATCGAGAAAAATTGAGTTTTTCGTCGATATCGCGTCGGACTTTGTTTGATAAGTGACGACAAAAGGGTCGGGCGATTTTTGGACACGGCATGAGACAACATGGGAGGGCCCATTGGGCTCGGCCCATGAAGCCTCATGGCCGGCCCATTAAGGGCCCAACAAGACCTCATGGCCGGCCCACATGGTGGGTCCATGTATGGGGGCCACACAACACCATGCTTAGTTGGTGATTGTGGATTAAGAGGTGAGTGATTTAAGGGGTATGGGTTAAAGCACCTTTAAGCCCATACCAATCACTTTTGACCCATGCTTGTTGGATGATGAATTGAAATATCTAACATTCATTCATTAATTCAAGAATCACACAACTCTCACAACACTCTCTCCTCTCTTTGCTCTCTTGTTCTTCATTTAATTGTTCTAGTAGGCAATTAAGTGAGGGATCATCAAGATCATCCCCTTGGTGTGGACTTGCTTTAGAGAAGAAGATCCGAACGTTCTTCTTTATCGATTCAACGAAGACTAAATGCAAAATGGAGAAACTGTCCAGATTGTCCAGTTCCGATGACCGACAATGCGTGAATCATAGCCGCTTCGTCTGAGCTCTGATTGACCAGAAACTTGCGGCGTTGGAAAGATAAGTCCAAGGGCTACAACTTTACTGAAATACTGATTTTCAAAAAGAGCGCTGGTTTAGGAGATACAAGGCCGAGAAGCAGACTGGTCCGCAGAGTCTGTCCAGCGAGACGGGGAAAATGTTTTGCTCCAGACAGAGATCTTCTCGTCCGAACAGGGTTTAGAGCAAAACACAAAAGATGTAGGGAATTGGCTGAGGTTTAATCTCCAAAAAGAACTGAAGCAATTGGAGATCTGTAGCTCGAGATATAGAGCTTGAAAGTCTCGGTTTTCTGCCGGGCAGATTCTGGTAAAACCTGAAAACTCGATTTCCTAAGGATCTAACTTGGTAGTCGATCTTGCGCAGGTTAGGGGCGGTTTATAGGTTGCTTCCGCTGCCATGAACGTAATTAGGATGCCCCGGGACCTAACAGTGGTATCAGAGCCGGTCTACCACTCCGAGATCCTTGTATGTTATTTCGGTTTTGGAATGATACAAATGCCACAATTGTTGATAACATGATTTTAATGCTTTTTGGGATATTTGCATGAAATATGTTATTTTTGAAAATATATTGAATTTGGAATTTTTTTGAAATTATTGGATTTGTCGGGTCCGAGAAGGGACTCTCGGGGAGCCGGATTGGAGGTACCGAATGGAGGTCACCGGAGGCCGGGGAGGCCGGCGGTGACCGAGCCCGTTCCCACTCTCGGGCGAGAGTGGCGGCAAGGCCGGTTTAGGCCTTCCAAGGCCCAAAACCGGGCCGTGCATAGTTGGGCACGGCCCAATGGGGCTTCGGCCCATTGGCTTGGCCCGACTTGGTTCGTGCGTGGTGTTTGATCCGTGTCACGAACCGGCGATCAGATATTTCGAAAACTTTCAAAATTTAATCGGTTTCGATAAACCGTTTTTCTAAAAGGTCTAGTTTCGATAAACCCGACCAAGCAACTTGGCAAAATTATAATCGGAATTATTGCATATTATTTGATAACATGTTTGTGTGATAAGATGTTGGATGATGTGATGAAATGTATGATGCATTAGTAGCCCATTAAATTTTATCGCTTTCACGGTTTGCATACCGTTAGTGTTAGCGTGTAATTATTCTTTTATTCGAGCCCATAAAGTGTAATTATTTTTTATCCGGTCTACGAACCGAGTATTAATTGTAATTATTATTCAAAAACGAGAAGGATGGAAAATCGAGCACGATGACGGTCTTGGAGGAAGTCCAAGAGCTAGTGGGAGCCCGAATGAGAAAGACGAGAATATGTGAAGACTCGTAGAATCCTAAGTTTAGGATGGGCTATAAAATGCATATTTAATGCTTTATGAATGCTTGCTTGAATTATTTAATTAATAACATGCTTGCATGATTTGCTTATAAGTTTATAAGCCATCACCTCACATGCAAAGATTAAAATCAACTTTAATTGTTTGCATGTTTAAAGCGTTGTGAACTATCATCGCACGGGTTGTGATTGATGAGTTCAAATTTGAAACGTGTTTGCACGGGTTGCAAATGACGGATTCAAATGAAGATAGTATGTAATACAATTAGAAACGTCACAACACGGGTTGTTGATGACGGGTTCGTAATTGTACTAAATACTTTCGAATTATTAAGCACAACCAATTTACAAGCTAATTTGAGTCAAGTGAGATGCCACCCAAATTCACACCCATGTAGAAACATTTTATCGTTGTCGTGCGCCTTAGCGGAGCATCGATCGAATGGGTTCTAGATGGGAATGGTAAACTTTGTGGGATGTCGTGCGCCTTAGCGGAGCATCTGCACAAAGTTAACTCGTTAGTGAAGGTTGGTTGACTCGACCACGATTCTTGGCCTGAGGTCGAGCTGGGGCATCGGAAGGATAAGCCGTGTGTTTTTGCACATACCCTGACTAAGAGTTACACGGGTTGTAATTGGACGGACGTCCTACCTAAATAAGTCAATTGGAGCGGTGTGCCTTAGCGTACTTCAAATGACGAATAAGGGATCTTGGTTTAAGATTCTAAACCTTAGAATCTTATGGTTGGTGTTTAATTCGGATCTTCGTAAATTTATTCAACTTTTCTGATTAAATTTACGTTCTTCGATGTTAAGTCTCACTGATCTCCCGATCTCCTTCTGGGGTTACGCTCTGCAAACGACCGCATTCATAATCGAGGTGGGACATTCTTGGAAAAAGAATTTATTTCCAAGACAGTCAGTGGGAGGGCTGTTCATTTTAATGAATTTCTAGATGAGATGGTCACTTAGGAACCACTGGACGACCCACCAGAAGTAGTCGTTGAGCAAGAACCAATAGCTACAGTTAATAAGGACGGAACCGACTCTGAGAAATGGCTGGAAGCCATGAGGGAAGAAATGCAATCCATGTCAGATAATCAAGTGTGTGACTTGGTGGATCAAACCCCTGACGTAAAAGTCATTGGGTGTAAATGGATCTAAATAAAGATGGACATGGATGGCCAACCTCATACCTATAAAGCAAGACTGGTAGCAAAAGGTTATAGGCAAATCCACGGAATTGACTATGAAGAGACCTTTTCTCCAGTAGCTATGGTCAAATCTATCCGCATTCTACTTGCCGTAGTAATTTTGAGATATGGCGAATGGACGTCAAAACCGCCTTCTTCAACGGGAGGTTAGCTGAGGACGTTTATATGTCCCAGCCTAAGGGTTTTGAGGATCCTAAGAATAAGTGAAAGATTTGCAAGTTGCTCAAAACAATTTATGGTTTGAAGCAAGCATCTCGGAGTTGGAATCAACGTTTTGATGAAGTTGTGAAACAGTTTGGCTTCATCAAGAACAATGATGAACCTTGCGTATATATAAAAGGGCAGATGGGCGCAAAGTAGTCTTCTTGGTGCTTTATGTTGATGACATACTGCTCATTGGAAACGACGTCCCTACCTTGCTCTTAACAAAGACTTGGTTAGGTGAGTGTTTCGCAATGAAGGACTTAGGCGAGGCCTCTTACATCTTGGGGATCAAGATATATAGAGACCGTGCCAAGCGGGTCTTGGGCTTAAGTCAAAGCACCTACATAGACAAAATATTGAGAAGATTCTCGATGCTAGATTCAAAGAAAGGACTGCTGCCCATGCGTCATGGCATAAAGCTAAGCAAGAAGTAGTGTGCTGAGACACCTGCAGAGCTAGCAAGAATGAATGAGATCCCATATGCTTCGGCTATAGGGTCCATAATGTGTGCCATGATATGTACGAGACCGGATGTCTCGTTTGCCCTAAGCTGTACCAGTAGACATCAGTCCGAACCCGGTGAGGAACATTGGATTGCCGTCAAGGCGATTCTCGATTTTGAGAAAAACCAAAGATGCTTTTCTTGTATACGGGGGAAGAAATGATGATCTAGTCGTCAAAGGATATGTTGACGCTAGTTTTCCAAACAGACCCCGATGACTTAAAAAGTTAGTTGGGTTATATATTTATGTTGAACGGTGGAGCTTTCAGCTGAAAAGCAAGAAGCAGGACACCATTGCCGACTCTACGACCGAAGCTGAGTACATTGCCGCATCCGAAGCGGGAGAAGAGGTTGTATGGATCAGGAGTTTCATGGCTGGGTTAGGTGTAATTAAAAACCCATCTAACCCAGTAGACTTATATTGTGACAACACCGGGGCCATTGCGCAAGCTAAGGATCCCATGGCACATGACAGATCCAAACATGTACTCAGAAAGTATCACATCATCCGCGACATTGTTGCTAAAAGGTGACTTGAAGATCCACTACGTTGCAACTGATGATAACACAACCGACCCCTTGACCAAGGCTCTTCCACGAGCAAAACATGATAAACATGTTAGGTCAATGGGTATAGACTGGGACTTAGATTGGAACTAGGGGCAAGTGGGAGATTGATAGCATTTGTGCCTTAGTCCAATTGCTATTAACCTATAAACGTCTATGTACATTATCATCGTTTGTAACATATATATAAAACGGCTTTTTATTACTTATGTGTTGAAGTAATATGTTAAGCATGATCTGATTTATGACCACTAAAGTAGTAGAACCATAAATCTGTACGGATCACACTTAACGAGTCCCTGGTCAAAACATGCTTCCTAAGAAGCGACCAGTATGAGGATGGTTCTTAATGACGTAGTTCTACTTGTCATAGGGATGAGGGATCCTGGAACCATATCATAGATATCATGAGGTGATTGATATCGGACGACCCGCTTTGAATAGTGTTTTCATAGATTAAGCCATAAACATATTCAAATGCGATAGCTTGTCACGGCATCCTTAGACCAAGGAGTCTTTGTGATCACTATGCAATGAACGTACGGCTTTAACTTGCGCCAAACGCTTTCTGTAAAAGGATTGCTATAAAGGGCATGATTGGGTGGTAGAACGGGTTGCATGAGTGACACGAAAGACGGCTAAGGGATTTATCCCTCATACTACGGTATGGGAAAGATATCCGTTAGAAGGCCTCTTGATGGAGACTGACTGAGAGAAAGAGCATGGCCATGCCAATGATACGGGTTATCAGTTCTCATCCATCTCACATATCAAGTAACAATGATTGATTGAACAAGGGAGACGGCTCTATGCCTTGTGATCAATCGGGATATCTAGAGATAACAGGATGGTGACTTGTACGCACAAAGGTTAAGTCGAATCATCGATCATCATGCACCTTGGGTAATCATAATGTTTTACTAGAGACCACTTATGATGGATCGGGCAAGAGCGATCTTTTGCGCCGATCTGCCAACGGTGGCATGAGCCTAGAGGGTCACACACATACAAGGCAGATAACTTGAGACAAGGAAACATTGATGTTTCTTGAGGAGTAATATATGGACAAAACTGGAGGTTTTGTTCCATCGGTTCGGTTTGAGAGAATAATTAGCGAATCGAGAAAAATTGAGTTTTTCGTCGATATCGCGTCGGACTTTGTTTGATAAGTGACGACAAAAGGGTCGAGCGATTTTTGGACACGGCATGAGACAACACGGGAGGGCCCATTGGGCTCGGCCCATGAAGCCTCATGGCCGGCCCATTAAGGGCCCAACAAGACCTCATGGCCGGCCCACATGGTGGGTCCATGTATGGGGGCCACACAACACCATGCTTAGTTGGTGATTGTGGATTAAGAGGTGAGTGATTTAAGGGGTATGGGTTAAAGCACCTTTAAGCCCATACCAATCACTTTTGACCCATACTTGTTGGATGATGAATTGAAATATCTAGCATTCATTCATTAATTCAAGAATCACACAACTCTCACAACACTCTCTCCTCTCTTTGCTCTCTTGTTCTTCATTTAATTGTTCTAGTAGGCAATTAAGTGAGGGATCATCAAGATCATCCCCTTGGTGTGGACTTGCTTTAGAGAAGAAGATCCGAACGTTCTTCTTTATCGATTCAACGAAGACTAAATGCAAAATGGAGAAACTGTCCAGATTGTCCAGTTCCGATGACCGACAATGCGTGAGCCATAGTCGCTTCGTCCGAGCTCCGATTGACCTGAATCTTGCGGCATTGGAAAGATATGTCCAAGGGCTACAACTTTTGTGAAATACTGATTTTCAAAAAGAGCGCTGGTTTAGGAGATACAAGTCCGAGAAGCAGACTGGTCCGCAGAGTCTGTCCTGCGAGACGGGAAAAATGTTTTGCTCCAGACGGAGGTCTTCTCTTCCGAACTGGGTTTAGAGCAAAACACAAAAGATGTAGGGAATTGGCTGAGGTTTAATCTCCAAAAAGAACTGAAGCAATTGGAGATCTGTAGCTCGAGATATAGAGCTTTAAAGTCTCGGTTTTCTGTCGGGCAGATTCTGGTAAAACCCGAAAACTCGATTTCCTAAGGATCTAACTTGGTAGTCGATCTTGCGCAGGTTAGGGGCGGTTTATAGGTTGCTTCCGCTGCCATGAACGTAATTAGGATGCCCCGGGACCTAAAATGGGCTTCGGCCCATTGTGCTTAGGCCCGATTTGGTTCGTGCACGGTGATTTTTGATCCTTGGCATGAACCCGCAATAAATATTTCGAAAACTTTCAAATTTGATCGGTTTTGATAAACCGTTTTTCGGAAAGGTCTAGTTTCGATAAACCCGACCAAACAACTTGGCAAAAGAAAACTGGAATATTGCATATTATATGATGACATGTTGGTGTGATAACATGTTGGATGATGTGATGAGATGTATGATGCATTAATAGCCCATTAGAATTTTATCTCTTTCACGGTTTGCAAACCGTTAGTGTTAGCGTGTTATTATTATTTCAGTCGAGCCCTTAAAGTGTAATTATTTTTTTTATCTGGTTTACGAACCAAGTATTAATTGTAATTGCTACTCAAAGTCGAGAAGGATGGAAAATCGAGCACAATGAAGGTCTTGGAGGAAGTCCAAGAGCTTGTTGGAGCCCGAATGAGAAACACAAGAAGATGTGATCTCTCGTAGAATCTTAAGGATAGGATGAGCTATTGATGCATATTTAAACACTTTATGATGCTTGCTTGAATTATTAGATAATAATTATATGCTTGCATGCTTAGCTTATGATTTTATAAGCCATCACCTCACATGCAAAGATTAAAAACGATTTTAATTGTTTGCATGTTTAAAGCGTTGTGAACCATCATCGCACGGGTTGTGATGGATGAGTTCAATTTAAAACGTGTTTGCACGGGTAGCAAATGACGGATTCAAAAGAAGATAGTATATGATATAATTAGAAACGTCACAACATGGGTTGTTAATGACGGGTTCGTAATTGTACTAAAATACTTTCGAATTATTAAACACAACCAAATCACAACATAATTTGAGTCATGTGAGATGCAACCCAAATTTTGTAGAAACATTCTCTCAGTGTCGTGCGCCTTAGCGGAGCATCGATAGAATGGGTTCTACTTGGAATGGTCATCCTTGTGGGATGTCGTGCGCCTTAGCGGAGCATCTGTACAAAACTCATACATCAGAAGGGTAAGCCGTGTGCTTTTGCACATACCCTGACCAAGAATTACACATGTCGTAATTGGATCGACATCCTACCCAATTGGGTCAGTTGGAGCGGTGCGCCTTAGCGTACTTCAATTGACAAATAAAGGAGCTTTGTTTAAAGATTCTAAACCTTAGAATCGGATGGTTGGTGTTTAATTCGGATCTTCGTAAATTTATTCAACTTTTCTGATTAAATTTACTTTCTTTGTGTAGAAAGGGCTAGTAATTCAACAAACTCGTCTAATTTGTTAATGAGGGCTATACTTGATAAGTGTAAACTCAATGGAACAAATTATCTGGACTGGGACAGAAATTTGCGACTTGTGTTAAAGTTGGAACGCAGGGAGTACGTCCTAGACAAGGATATCCTGGTGGAGATAGTTGCCAACGCATCAATGGTCGTTAAGGATGCGTACCAGAAACACCTTAGCGACTCTATCGACGTTGCGTGTGTCATGTTGGGATGCATGGAGGCGGACCTCCAGAAGCAGTTTATAGAGCTATCCCATGATCCTTTTGCAATGTTTGCACATATCAAGGATATGTTCAAGGAGAAAGTACGTATTGAAAAATACATTGTTCTCCAAGAACTCATTGCCTGTAAAATGTCAGCAGGCAGCTTCGTATGTCCACACGTCCTACGCATAAAGGGACATCTCGATCATCTAACTAGCCTCGGAATGACTATGGCAAAAGAGATGGCTGCGGATTTCATTCTACAATCCCTTCCTCATGCATACGGTGGGTTCGTCATGAACTATCACATGCATGACATGGACAAGACCGCATCGGAGTTGCACAGCATGTTAGTGACTGCCGAGAAGAGCATAAGGGGCAGTATGCCCAAAGGTGTTCTTATGGTGAAGAAGGGATCCGGCTTCAAAGCTGGTGGTGATAAGGGTAAAGGCCCAATGCACCTGGCAGCGAAGAACAGACGACCTTTTATTCCTAAACCTTCCATGCCCGGGAAGGGCAAGGGGAAGGTGAAGGAGTCGGTCTATTTCTACTGCCAAAAGCCTGGTCATTGGAAAAAGGAATGTCTGCAGCTGAAGGAAGTTCAGAAGAAGGGCGGTAGGGGCCGCTACTTCGTCAAGTATTCCATTAGAGCTAAATCTTTCTACTATAAATGATTAGGTACTAGACCCTGGAGCTGAGTCTCATGTCTGTGCGGATGTGCAGGTACTGCGTAGTAGAAGAGATGTGGGGAAAACGAGGTGGACCTAAGAGTTGGGAACAACGTGCGTGTTACCGCTACTATTGTGGGTTCGGTAAATCTTGATTTGCCATGGGCTTGTAATAGAACTCCTTGATGCGTTTTGCGTACCTGCTTTCAGCAGGAATATTGTATCAATATCCCTTCTTGAAAAAGAAGATTATTATTTTGATATTAAGAACGGGTTTTTTAATATTATGCGCAATAACATGTTTTATGGAAATGCTCACACCGTTGGAGGTTTATACATATTAAATATGCAAAACTCGAGATCCAACATGCTCTATAATGTTAATGCTAAGAGGTTTAATGCTAATGATTTAGACCAAACTCTAATCTGGCATTACCGTCTAGGTCACTAAATGAGAAACGCATCTCTGCGCTTCATCAGCGCAGACTTCTAAGTCAATTCGAATTCCAAATGATTGAAAGATGCGAGGCTTGTTTAGATGAGAGGGCAGGTGATCTATTGGGTCTAATAAATTCAGACGTATGTGGACCAAAGAGTACACCAGCCAGAGGTTATATGGATCAGAAGTTTCATGGCTGGGTTAGGTGTAATTCAAAACCCATCTAACCCAGTAGACCTATATTGTGACAACACCGGGGCCATTGCGCAAGCTAAGGAACCTAGGGCACATGACAGATCCAAGCATGTACTCAGGAAGTATCACATCATCCGCGACATAGTTGCTAGAGGTGACGTGAAGATCCATTACTTTGTATCTGATGATAACACAACCGACCAAGGCACTTCCTCCAACAAAACATGATAAACGTGTTAGATCAATAGGATAGACTAGGAATTAGATTGTAACTAGGGGCAAGTGGGAGATTAATAGCATTTTGTGCCCTAGTCCAATCGCTAGAAGTCTATAAATGTCTATGTATATTTATCATCGTTTGTAATAAAAAAAACGGCTTTGTATTACTTATGTGTTGAATTAATATGTTAGGCATGATCTTATTTATGACCACTGAAGTAGTAGGACCATAAATCTGTACGGATCACACTTAACGAGTCCCTGGTCAGTATACGATTCAATCGAACCGACCAGTATGAGGATTGTTCTCAATGATGTAGTTCTGTTTATCATAGGGATGTGGGATCCCAGAATCATATCATAGATATCATAAGGTGATTGATATCGGACGACACGCTTTGAATAGTGTTTCATAGATTAAGCCATGAACATATTCAAATGCGATAGCTTGTCACGATATCCTTAGACCAAGGAGTCTTTGTGATCGCTATGCAGTCGAGGTATGACTTTAACTTGCGCCAAACGCTTTCCTTAAGAGGATTGCAATAACGGGCATGATTGGGTGGCGGAACGGATTGCATGAGTGACACGAAAGACGAATAATGGATTTATTCCTCGTACTACGGTATGGGAAAGATATCCGTTAAGGCCGCTTGATCAAGATCATGCATCTTGGGTAATCGAATCATCCAACGCACAATGTTAAATCGAATCATCGATGATCATGCATCTTGAGTAATCATAATGTCTTACTAGAGACCACTTATGTTGGATCGGGTAAGAGAGATCTCTTGCGCCGATCTTCCAACGGTGGCATGAGCCTGGAGGGTCACACACATACAATATGGATAACTTGAGACAAGGAAACATTAACGTTTATTGAGGAGCAAGACATGGACAAAACTGAAGGTTTTGGGCCATGGGTTCGGTTTGTGAGAATAATTAGGGCATCAAGAAAACTGAGATTTTCGTCGATATCTCGTCGGATTTTGTTTGATAAGTAATGACAAAAGTGTCGAATAACTTTTGGACATGGCACGCGACCACATGGGCAAGCCCATTGGGCTCGGCCCATGAGGTCACCTAGCAGGCCCAACAAGGGCCCAAATAAGGCCCAATAAGCCTTCTTGGCCAGCCACCTTGGTGGGTCCAAGTGTGGGGGCCACACACCATATTTAGTTGGAGTTGTTGATTAAGAGGAGAGTGATTTCAGGGGATTAGGTGATGACTTGCCTTTAACCCATGCTTTCATCATTTGTTAATTATATGACCCATGCCTTATGAGTTGATGAAGTAGACAAATGACAAATTAATTCACTCTCACTCTCTCATTCTCTCCTTGTGGCCGGCCACTTCCCCTCTCTCCTCTCTCTTTGCTCTCTTTTTCTTCACACATAAGTTCTAGTAGGCTTTTTGCGAAGGATCTTAAAGATTATCCTCTTGGTGTGGACTTGCTCTAGAGAAGAAGATCATATAGGTTTTTGGAGTTTTTTTTGTTTATGTTTCCGCTATCTCGATGATCTTGAACGCTCCAAAACCCTACACTATCAGGCCGTGCCAAGGCCATAGCATACCGCTGGATTTGGTCAAAATACCGCTCCTTCAGTGTCTTCTGCCCACTGTTCCTTCTAGTAGCCATTTCCTGCGTTGACATGAATAACATAATCATTTAAGCAAAGAAATGCTATAAGCAATACTATCAAATTTGCATATACTACATTCACATATCAAAATTTTCAAGAAATGAAAAATAGAGCAATAGATCTTAATAGTCATTAATTTGAGCATCATAGCAATTTAACTTCAAAACTTAAGGGTTAGTGGTGTGAAAACAAGGCATATACAGTACTAGATGCGAAAATCTACTACATAAGGTGTAATAACAGGTTCTTCCATGTTGATCCTCGAGCCATAATGCACAAAACCATGGACATTACTTGATATTGTGTTATAAATGAATATACAATTTAACTCAGCATCTTGGTATGAAAATATGAACGCAATAACTTAAACCTAAAAAAAGGCATCACATATACCACAAGTTTGTATACAAATTCGTGTTTTCTATATCATCTTTCAATGAGAGCACGCATACAAAATCCTCCAGCAACAATATTAAAGTCTCCTTTTCTTATGTTCATTGCAAAAGTTTGCTATGAAATTTGTAGTTTTTTATACTGTCAAATGATACATGACACTTGAAATATATTCAAATTTCCAAAATTAGCCCTCACATCCAAAACGAAAGGCATTAAGATAAAGATTGTACTGTACAACTACAACTCGTTAAGATTCATCCAAATGAGTCAATTATATATTGGGGTTTAATTTGAATACCAAATCAATCCAAAACTCAATTTACACACAAGTACAACCCAAAACCACCTAATACTAATACAAGTCTAACCAAACCAGTTTCCAAATCAGTTCATATCACCAATTTTCATTCAAAATACATCAATCATCAAGCAATTCATGTTATAGGCATAAAATTGTTTTCAATCATTACAACTCCATATAAGCAATGGCCTGTGACAGAGTGACGCATTTATCAGTAGCAAATCAAATAAATCATACCTGGAAGTTAGGTTGAAGACGAGCTCGGTCGAAGTGAGCAGATGGCTGCAAATAGCAGAAAATTGAAGCAAAATCAACACATATTTTAACACAATAGCACAAATTTGAAACCTAATTTCAGAAATATGTACCCAAATTTCTGAAATTGGACCCGAATAGAAAAATTTGAAGAAATTGAACCCTATATTCGAAATTGAAACCTAAATTAATACCTGTACATGGGCTTGGCCAGAGATGGAGGAGACCGGTCGGAGATGATCGCCCGTAGTTAGCATACTAACACAGAGACCAACACCGAGACGGGTTGGAGAAGAACAAAGAAGTGCTTGGGCTTTGGCTCGAATTGGTCGGCGAGGCGAGCTAGTCGGCGACGGCGAAGCGAGCTGGTCAGGCGAGGTGAGCTAGTCGGCGATGGCTAAGTAAATCGTCTGAGAGAGAAAAGTTTGAGCGAGACAGATTGAGAGGGAAAGTGAATAAAAATTTCACTAAGTGTTAATATCTAAAAAATACTTCCCAGCGGGATTTTGTCAAAATCTCGCCGGTTAGATGGTCACGTGGTAATGAAAATTCCACGTGACCACCTAGCCGGCGAGATTTTGGCAAAATCATGCCGAGAATAAGTGTTTTAAATTTTAAAAATTATTTACACATAAATTTGATAAGAACTCTTTACCGGCGAGTAATTGTGCAAATTCTCTCCGAGAAAGAGTTTATAGTTGTAAATTTTTTTTATAATTATAAAGTCTTTCGCGGTGAGTTTTTTACCAATATCTCGCCAGGAAAGAGTTTAGATTTAAAAATATTTTTATAATTACATTTTATAACTTCAGATATAAATTTATAATTAAATTATACAATTGGGGTCTAAGAATTGCTTGCAATATAAATTTAGAATGAAATTTTAATTTCATAATTGGGGTTAGGGTTCGAAACTCGCTATATGTACACGTCTTTCGATTCATCTGGAACTTGATCAAGGTCGATTTGAAAATAAAATTGTTCAAAATTTTACCCGTCATAGAGAAATACATCTTCAGTTCCATCTGTAAGGTTGGATTAAAAAAAATATTTTGACAATATTGAATCGTCTTGAACGAAGAGTTTTAGAATTATGGGAAGTAAGAGTTTATATACGCTAAACATACGATGTTCACATCTCGAATGTAAGAAAATTGAATTATAAAAATCGAGACCGTTGGATATGTAGATTGTGATGGTTTACCTATGTAAATTAAGTTTTAACCAAATCGAATCACAGGAACATAGCCGATAAGTCGACAGAGTATTTAGTCAACCATAAAAGTCGAAATCATTTTTTTAATCTATATCTTTCCCGGCGAGATATTCTACAATATCTCGCCGGCTTGGCGTTTACTAACCTGGCGAGATATTGAAGTTGTTGTCGGGTTGGAAACTCCAAGCCGGCGAGTTTTTGTAGAATATCTCGCCGGGAATAATGAATGAAATTTATAACTAAATTAGACAATTGGGGTTTAGGGTTAGAAATTTGGTTAGACAATTTGTTACATATTCTGATTAGAGATTGAAATATATAAGTTAGATACCATGACAAATGAGGGTAGAGTTTTATTTATAAAGAAAATATTACAAATTTGGTGAAACATCAAAATATGTGTTCAATCTTCTTATTCGTCTGTCTCGGGCAAAGCCTCATCATCATTAAATTCAAGGAATTCCTCTTCTTCATCCAATTCTTCGTCGAATTCCAGTTCTTCTTCGGCCTCATTAGACTCATCAGAATCATTGGATTCACGCATTCGAATCGGACATAATTCAACACATAATCCCCCATTTATGAGAAGAGAAATATCTGTTGTTGCTTCCTCCTTATACGGTGCTTCGACTTTGTATATTGGTCCTTCATTTGCATTTCTTGGAAGTGATGCCGGGTTATAAATACCTCTATGGAACTTGTGGCTGACAATTTTCCAATCCCCCCGTGCAACGGATCGTCGACGTAGAAGACTTGTTTCACCATTTTAGCCCAACACCACGGATTTTCTTGATACACATTTTAGGATGTATCAACGGATTCCATCTCACGGTCTTTTCGGATAGTAGCCTCGTTAAACCACGTACACTTGAAAATTGTAATAAGCATCCCTTGCGTGTATACGAGTTCAACAACTTGTAACAGGATTCCATAATATTTTATCGAATTGGTTTTGAACATCACACCAGAATTTTGTGTTCTTCGTGACTGATCTTGTCGGTGACACACGTATTTGACTCCATTAACGGTGCATTTTTAGTATGTGCGAGTATGAATCGGGCATCGCGAGAGCATATACAATCCAATGTTTCTCATCGCTTTCATCTGCATAATTGAAATAAAATCACGTCAGATATTAGTCTACAAATTGCAATGATTACGATATTCTCTCGCGAATTGATTTAAAAAATGCACTTACTTTTTTGGAGAACGATAAACAGAATGATTCTACGCGCAACTTCTCGGAACCATTTGGGCAGTTCATGTTTAATTGATTATGGTGGCTATCAATGTATGGATGTGCTTCCTCGCAATTTAGTATAACCGTCCAATGGGCCCAATTTTGGTCCTCAGCAGTGACAATCGCGTGACCGACGAAGCCACTAGGAATGACAACTGAGGAGAAAACTAAAATGTTCTATTGCCGAACCTCGTTAACTTGTACACTGGGAGTAGACGAGTCGTCGTCGAGGTATAAATTGATGAAATTCACTCGTTCGTGCATCAAATATGATTCAGCTATGCAACCCTCCGGGTACCGATGGTTCTGTATACTCTTCTTGTACTCGTCAAGTTGCCTACACCAAAAATATAGATTAGTTCAGAAGAGAAATACTATGAATGATATAACTTACAAGTAAAATATGTATGAATGTTATCTAGCCAGTTTACCTTTCAACTGTAAACATCCAACCGTAATGAATTAGGCCAATCATCAAAAGTTGTTCGGGCAAATGATGACAAAGGTGAACCATGATTGTCGTCTGTGAGAATCATTTTTAAGAGAATATACTCTTCAAATTGCACAGAATGAAGTTGATATCACATTGGAGTTGATGGATTTATTGCACCTTCAGTTCCTTGACACAACCTCTGAAACCATCGAGATAAGTCCACTAAGATATCTGCCACGCGTGACCCAACATATGGTCGGATCACTATCAAGAGAATTTGCTGGAGCAACACATGACAGTCGTCTGTGGTTTGTCCACAACAGGGTTGCGCTTGGAGTGATATTACGGATGTGCCACTATGACAGTCGAACTGTGGCTCACTGTGAATTTTCTTTCTTCACAAGTAAACCTCGAAAAGGAAATTAACGGTCATGTCAAGTCTCGTTTGATTTGATGAATTGATGTTCTGTTCTGGTGGTCAAAACAAATTTTTTGTTTCTTATTTTGAATGATTTTATCGTATCTGATATATAATAATAACATTATTGGGAAATGGTGATATTTTAAAGAGATGATTTAATATATTTTATCCATTATAAAAATGCAATTTTCGCTGTCTAATATCAAACTTAATTGTATCCTAAAATTTGAGAACGGTAAAAATTAATTTGTTTTTTTGATTAAACTTTCTTAAAAAAATACTCAATTGTAATTCAAAATCATAGAAATACTGGAAATGACTTAAGGTTATTTAAATTATATTATTAGATTTTTATTGTAAATTTTCACATTTTTTAACTTGAGATTTAAGTTGAGCTGTATAATTTTTAATTTCAAATGTATGTGTCAATCGTTCATAATTCAGAGTTGCGTGGAATAGAATTATGTAACTGATTCGAAAATAACTTTTGAACGTCTAACACGGCCTATAAATCAAACTAAAGAATAAAATGTAGATAAAAAAGCAACCGGTTCAATTCAATTAGAGTTGAGAAATCGTCCGTAGTTATAATCGATTATAAATAACCTGTACACCATAGTATATTATGGATACAATTGTTGAAATTGAGAATCATATAAACCGATTTGATAGTATTAATATATATGGGCTGAGACCCGTGTCCCGCTACTTATAAAGTCATTATCCTTTTAGCGCTAGATATCCGATTGATCATAAGGCATAGAGTCGTCATCCTTATTTTGATCAATCATGTTTCTTCATATGTGAGATGACTGAAAACTGATAACTTGTATCACTTGCATAGCCATGCACTTCTTTTCAGTCACTCTCGATCAAGTGGCTTAAACGGATATCATTCTCATACCGCAGTATGAGGGATAAATCCCTTAGCCGTCTTTTGTGTCACTCATGCAATCCGTCCCCCACCCAATCATGCCGGTTATTGCTATCCGGTTACGGATAGTGTTAGGCGCAAGTCAAAGCCGGACGTCCATTGCATAACAAACACAAAGACTCCTCGGTCTAAATATGTTCATGACTGTATGTATGCAACACTATTCAGATCGGGTCGTCTGATATCAAACCCTTGATGATATCTATGTAGTTGATCTAGGTAACGTCTGAGTATATATCTGGATTTGTTATGTGATCTGGGCCTTTTAGCTTATGCAATGGCCCTAGTGTTGTAACAAGATAAGCCTACTAGGTCAGATGGGATTTTAATTACATCTAACCCAGTCATGAAGCTCCAAATCCATACAGCCTTATTTGCTGCCTCCAACGCATCTATATACTCAGCTTCCATCGTACAATTGGCAATCGATCCTGCTTCCACCTCTTCCAGCTGAAGCTCCACCAGTCAACATGAATACGTATCCTGACTGACTCTACAATCATTAGGATTCGTCTGGAAACTAGTGTCAATATAACCTTTGACTACTAGCTCAACATCATCGTAGCCCCCGCATACAAGAAAGGCGTCTAAAGTTTTCCTCAAGAACGTAAGGATAGCTTTGGCCGCAATCTAGTGTTATCCACCGGGGTTAGACTGATGTCTACTGACACAACTTAAGGCGAACGAAACATCCGGTCTCGTGCATATCATGGCATACATGATGGATCCTATAGCCAAAGCGTATGGAATCTCACTGTTTGAGTTATGCCCCAGTCCAATATATAAGTGATCTACAAATGTAATGTTTTATCATCTTTCCGAATAAATAAATCGGCATATATTACTAATGTGTTGTAGTAATATATCGAATGTAATTTGATCTATGTCATAATGTGTGTCATCACTTATAGTAGAACTATAGATCAGAAAGAATTGCATTTGATAAAGTCCCTGATCAGCTAAGCTTCTTTTGAAGCGATCAGTATGAGACCAACTCCTTGTGATTGTTAGGTTTGTGCCCTAGTCCAAAATAATTCTTCAATGTATATTGTAACGGACATCATTATTCTACATAATAAAAGGCATAATATTACTAATGTGTTGTAGTAATATATCTAATGTGATTTGATTTATGTCATAATGTGTGTAACCACTTATAGTAGAACTATAGATCAGAAAGAATTGCATTCGATAATGTTCCTGATCAGCTAAGCTTCTTCTGAATCAATCAGTATGAGATTAACTCCTTGTGGTCACGCTCTACTGATCATGGCAAAGTATGTGCCAGATTATATCATAGATATCATCAGGTCGATGATATCGGACAACCCGATTGTGAGTATGCTGCATATATCCAGTCATGAGATACTCACATATCGTAACTTGTCATTATATCCTAAGACCAAGGAGTCTTTGTGTACACTATGTAACAAATACCTAAGTTTGACCTAGTCTAACGTTATCTGTAAAAGGGTAACTATAACGGCTTCGATTGGCTTTGGCGTTTATTGCACTAGTGAACTCGAAAGGCGTCTGAGGGATTTATCACTTATACTTTGGTATGAGAAAGATATCCGTTTAGGCCACTTAATAAGTATGACTGAAGAAATAGCATGGCCATGCAGAAGATACCTTAGTATCAGTTTTCAGTCATCTCAGATACCAAGAAACAGTGATTGATAAATTAGAATGACCGTTCTATGCCTATTGATCAATCTGGATATCGGTTTGATAAAAGAACAGTGACATGTACGATAACAGGTTAAGTCGAATAATCGATAAATACGAATATTGGATAATCATAATGTCTGCTAGAGGTCACACGCATCAAACCCCTAGGATAAACCCATCGGTTGCAAATGGGTCTATAAAATTAAGACCGACATGGATGGAAAACCTCAGACCTATAAAGCTAGACTGGTTGCGAAAGGTTATCGCCAAATCGAAGGTATCGATTATGACGAGACTTTTTCACCTGTGGCTATGGTCAAATCTATCCGGATCATTCTAGCCATAGCAGCATACTATGACTATGAGATATGGCAGATGGACGTCAAAACCGCCTTCCTTAACGGGAACTTAAAAGAGGATGTGTATATGACATAGCCCGAGGGTTTTGTTGATCCAGAGAATCCCGGAAAGATTTGTAAGCTGCTTAGATCCATTTATGGATTAAAGCAAGCTGCACGGAGTTGGAACATTCGTTTTGATGAAGCCGTAAGGGAATTCGGTTTTATCAAAAACGAAAATGAGCCTTGCGTATATAAGAAAGCGAGTGGGAGTAAAATAGTATTCCTAGTGCTATATGTCGATGACATACTGATCATCGGGAATGACATCCCAACCCTGCTTGAAGTTAAAGCTTGGTTAGGGAAATGCTTCTCGATGAAGGACTTAGGTGATGCTGCTTTCATTTTGGGCATCAAGATCTACAGAGATCGACCCAAGAGAATATTGGGCCTAAGTCAGAGCACTTACATAGATAAGGTGTTGAGAAGATTCTCAATGCTTGATTCTAAGAAGGGATACCTACCCATGCGACATGGCATTAAGCTTAGCAAATAACAGAGTCCAAAGACTCCTGATGAGCTAAGCAGAATGAGTAAGATCCCATATGCTTCGGCTGTGGGATCCATCATGTATGCTATGATTTGCACGAGACCAGACGTCTCGTTCACATTAAGCTGTACCAGCAGATATCAATCTAACCCAAGCCAGGAGCACTGGACTGCTGTCAAGAGTATCCTTAAGTATCTAAGGAGAACTAAAGACGCATTCCTAGTGTACGGTGGGAAGGATGGAGAACTAGCAGTCACAGGATATGTTGATCCTAGTTTTCAGACAGATCCTGATGATTTCAAATCACAAGCAGGATTTGTATTCGTGTTAAATGGCGGAGCATTCAGCTGGAAGAGCTTCAAGGAAGCCACAACTGCCGATTCTACAACAGAGGCTGAGTACATAGCTGCAGCAGAAGCAGCTAAGGAAGCCGTATGGGTTAGAAGCTTTCTAACTGGATTAGATGTAATGCCGCGAGCATCTGATCCGGTAAGCTTGTTGTGTGACAACACTGGGGCCATAGCATTAGCTCAAGAGCCCAGATTCCACAACAGAACTAAACACATATAGAGGAAGTATCACATTATCAGATAGTATATTAATAACTGTGATGTGGAGATGGCTTATGTACCGACTGATGACAATGTTGCTGATCCCCTGACAAAGGCTTTACCGCAGCCTAAGCATGAGGCGCACGTGAAGTCTATGGGGGTAGATTGGAATTTAGGTTGGAACTAGGGGCAAGTGGGAGATTGTTAGGTTTGTGCCCTAGTCCAAAATAATTCTTCAATCTATATTGTAACGGACATCATTATTCTACAGAATAAAAGCCATAATATTACTAATGTGTTGTAGTAATATATCTAATGTGATTTGATCTATGTCATAATGTGTGTAACCATTTATAGTAGAACTATAGATCAGAAAGAATTGTATTCGATAATGTCCCTGATCAGCTAAGCTTCTTCTGAAGCGATCAGTATGAGACTAACTCCTTGTGATCATGCTCTACTGATCATGGCAAAGTATATGCTGGAGTTATATCATAGATATCATCAGGTCGATGATATCGGACAACCCGATTGTGAGTATGCTACATAGATCCAGTCATGAGATACTCACATATCGTAACTTGTCATTATATCCTAAGACCAAGGAGTCTTTGTGTATACTATGTAACAAATACCACTTAAAAATCACATAATCTATTAATAAATTATCCTTTGAATTTTTCAGCAACCAACTCCCCTCTCTCTCTCCCTTAATTGCCGAAAACACTCTCCTCTCTCTACCTCCATTATTGCTCAAGTTTTCTTTCAATTTTCTAGCAAAAAAGTTAGAGAGAAAAACCATTTCGGTTGTGTGCTTGTGTGGACTTGATAGAGAGGACGCTACGCTTGTGTTCTTGTCGATTACAAGAGGTAAATATCAGATTTTAATTATGTTTATAACATGTTCTAATAGCATTAAGATCAAAATCTTACGATCACCACGGTTACATATTGTCCGCTGCATGATTTTCAATGTTTGGAACCCGTGGTGATCTCTTTCAGTGATCACGCTGTACTGATCATGGCAAAGTATGTGCCGGAGTTATATCATAGATATCATCAGGTCGATGATATCGGACAACCCGATTGTGAGTATGTTGCATAGATCCAGTCATGAGATACTCACATATCGTAACTTGTAATTATATCCTAAGACCAAGAAGTCTTTCTGTACACTATGTAACAAATACCTAAGTTTGACCTAGTCTAACGTTATCTGTGAAAGGGTAGCTATAACGGCTTCGATTGGCTTTGGCGTTTATTGCACTAGTGAACTCGAAAGGCGTCTGAGGGATTTATCACTCATACTTCGGTATGAGAAAGATATCCGTTTAGGCCACTTGATGAGTATGACTGAAGAAAGAGCATGGCCATGCAGGTGATACCTTAGTATCAGTTTTCAGTCATCTCAGATATCAAGAAACAGTGATTGATAAATTAGGATGACCATTCTATGCCTATTGATCAATCTGGATATCGGTTTTATAAAAGGACAGTGACATGTACGATAACAGGTTAAGTCGAATAATCGATAATCACGAATATTGGATAATCATAATGTCTTGCTAGAGGCCACTTATGATGGAAAGGGTAAAATAGTAATTTTACCAATCATCCAATTATTCGTGAGCCTAGAGGGTCACACGCATTAAGCACGATACATGACAACAATTATGGATGAGAATTGAGAACAATTCGGTAGTTTTCTGGCCTAAGGTTTTAACCAGACGGTTGAAGAAATCAATTCGAGGAAATTGAGCCGTTTTGACTAAACCGAAATTAGAACTCAAGTTAATGGGTTTAATTTGGATTTTAGTTAAACGGGCTTAAAGCCCATTTAGGGATTTAAGATAAGAGAGGGAACAAATGCAAATAAGAAAGAATAAAGGGATAGATAATGCAATTTTAATTTTGAAATTCAATTTAATTTCAAATTAAAATCACATAATATTTATTCAATTATCTCTTGTATTTTTCAGCAACTTCCCCTCCTTTCTCTCTCCCTCATTGCTGATTTTCAGCTCTCTCTCTTCCTCCATTGTTGTCTTGTTTTCTCTCAAAATTTCTAGCAAAAATATTGAGTGAAAAATCATTTTCGGTTGTGGTGCTTGTGTGGACTTGATAGAGAGAACACTACACTTGTGTTTTTGTCGATTACAAGAGGTAAATATCATATTTATATTTATGTTTATAACATGTTCAAATGGCATTAAGATCTGAGCTAGTTTCGATCACCACGGTTACATAAAGTCCGCTGCATGATATTCATCGTTTGGAACCCGTGGTGATCTCTTTCACTCACTCATTCTTTTCAGCTTATCAGGTGTCGCCGGACACTAAATCTTGCTGAGTTTTATGCCACGTCGAATGCGAATGCTTTCTTGGAATCAAGCTTTTGAGAACCCACTCAAATCTTGTTCACAAAGGTGCTCTGACTTAATCCCAAGACCTGCTTGGTGCGATCTCTCTATATATTGATCTCAAGAATATTAAGCAGCATCGCCTAAGTCCTTCATTTGAGAAATACTCCCTTAAAAAGCCATTGTCAAGCGCAAGGTTAGGATGTCGTTTCCAATGTCATTATAACATTCAGCACCAAAAAGACAATCTTACACCCATTCGCCTTCTTTGAAACGCATGGCTCATCCACGTTCTTGATAAAGCCGAACTTCATCAAAACGTTAGATTCCAATTCCGCTACATAGCACCTAGTCATATCTCAGAGTTAGGGTCGTCCATGGCTTCTTGAAAGGTAGTTGGACCATCCCGATCCTTTGTAACCAAATCGTCATCCTTAGACACAAGAAACCTGTATCTAGTAGGTGTACGATTGGTCCTTTCAGACCGCCTTGGATCGTCCGGAATAACTGCAACAGGCGGTTCTTGCTCTACTACCACCTCTAGCTCCAACACTTCTACAAGGTTGTCTAGTGGTTCCTGAGAAACTGTAACTATCCGGAATACCATCAAGATGTACATTCCTCCCACTGTTTGTTTTGGAAACTAATTCCTTTTCCAAAACATCCCACCATGACCAACAAAAATTTATTCTCGCTAGGTTTGTACAAGTAGTATCCCCTTGTTCCTTTGGGATACCCCACGAAGACGCATTTATCCAATTTTGGTTCGAGTTTATTAAAAAAAAACGCTTCACAAATGCCTCAAAGCCCAAATCTGCAGGAAAGACATAATGGGCTTCTTCCCATACCATATCTCGTATGGTGTCCCTCCCACTGCCTTCGTCAGAGCCCGATTAAAAATGAATGCGGTTGTTTCTAGAGCATAACCCTGGAATGAGTTTGGGAGATCAGAGTAACTATGATAATATCCCACTTCCCACGAGATGATCATGAAACTCTATGGACAAGTTGTTAGAGTTATGCCCAGTCCAATATATAAGTGATCTACAGATGTAATGTTTTATCATCTTTCCGAATAAATAAATCGGCATATATTACTAATGTGTTGTAGTAATATATCGAATGTAATTTGATCTATGCCATAATGTGTGTCATCACTAATAGGTGATCTATAGATCAGAAAGAATTACATTTGATGAGTCCCTGATCAGCTAAGCTTCTTTCTGAAGCGATCAGTATGAGACTAACTCCTTGTGATCACGCTCTACTGATCATGGCAAAGTATGTGCAGAGTTATATCATAGATATCATCAGGTCGATGATATCAGACAACCCGATTGTGAGTATGCTGCATAGATCCAGTCATGAGATACTCACATATCGTTACTTGTCATTATATCCTAAGACCAAGGAGTCTTTGTGTACACTATGTAACAAATACCTAAGTTTGACCTAGTCTAACGTTATCTGTAAAAGGGTAGCTATAACGGCTTCGATTGGCTTTGGCAATTATTGCACTAGTGAACTCGAACGGCGTCTGAGGGATTTATCACTCATACTTCGGTATGAGAAAGATATCCGTTTAGGCCACTTGATGAGTATGACTGAAGAAAGTGCATGGCCATGCAGGTGATACCTTAGTATAAGTTTTCAGTCATCTAAGATATCAAGAAACAGTGATTGATAAATTAGGATGACCATTCTATGCCTATTGATCAATCTCGATATCGGTTTGATAAAAGGACAGTGACATGTACGATAACAGGTTAAGTCGAATAATCGATAATCATGAATATTGGATAATCATAATGTCTTGCTAGAGGCCACTTATGATGAAAAGGGTAAAATAGTAATTTTACCAGTCTGCCAATTATTCGTGAGCCTAGAGGGTCACACGCATTAAGCACGATACATGACAACAATTATGGATGAGAATTGAGAACAATTCGGTAGTTTTCTGGCCTAAGGTTTTAACAAGACGGTTGAAGAAATCAATTCGAGGAAATTGAGCCGTTTTGACTAAACCGAAATTAGAACTCAAGTTAATGGGTTTAATTTGGATTTTAGTTAAACGGGCTTAAAGCCCATTTAGGGATTTAAGATAAGAGAGGGAACAGATGCAAATAAGAAAGAATAAAGGGATAGATAATGCAATTTTAATTTTGAAATTCAATTTAATTTCAAATTAAAATCACATAATATCTATTCAATTATCTCTTGAATTTTTTGTTAGAGTTATGCCCCAGTCCAATATAAAAGTGATCTACAGATGTAATATTTTATCATCTTTCCGAATAAATCAATCGGCATATATTACTAATGTGTTGTAGTAATATATCGGATGTAATTTGATCTATGTCATTATGTGTGTAACCACTAATAGTAGATCTATAGATCAGAAAGAATTACATTTGATGAGTCCCTGATCAGCTAAGCTTCTTTCTGAAGTGATCAGTATGAGACTAACTCCTTGTGATCACGCTCTACTGATCATGGCAAAGTATGTGCCGAAGTTATATCATAGATATCATCAGGTCGATGATATCAGACAACCCGATTGTGAGTATGCTGCATAGATCCAGTCATGAGATACTCACATATCGTTACTTGTTATTATATCCTAAGACCAAGGAGTCTTTGTGTACACTATGTAACGAATACCTAAGTTTGACCTAGTCTAATGTTATCTGTAAAAGGGTAGCTATAACGGCTTCAATTGGCTTTGGCATTTATTGCACTAGTGAACTCGAAAGGCGTCTGAGGGATTTATCACTCATACTTTGGTATGAGAAACATATCCGTTTAGGCCACTTGATGAGTATGACTGAAGAAAGAGCATGGCCATGCAGGTGATACCTTAGTATCAGTTTTCAGTCATCTCAGATATCAAGAAACAGTGATTGATAAATTAGGATGACCATTCTATGCCTATTGATCAATCTGGATATCGGTTTTATAAAAGGACAGCGACATGTACGATAACAGGTTAAGTCGAATAATCGATAATCACGAATATTGGATAATCATAATGTCTTGCTAGAGGTCACTTATGATGGAAAGGGTAAAATGGTAATTTTACCAGTCTGCCAATTATTCGTGAGCCTAGAGGGTCACACGCATTAAGCACGATACATGACAACAATTATGGATGAGAATTGAGAACAATTCAGTAGTTTTCTGGTCTAAGGTTTTAACCAGGCGGTTAAAGAAATCAATTCGAGGAAATTGAGCCGTTTTGACTAAACCGAACTTAGAACTCAAGTTAATGGGTTTAATTTGGGTTTTAGTTAAACGGGCTTAAAGCCCATTTAGGGATTTAAGATAAGAGAGGGAACAAATGCAAATAAGAAAGAATAAAGGGATAGATAATGCAATTTTAATTTTGAAATTCAATTTAATTTCAAATTAAAATCAGATAATATCTATTAATTTTATCCTTGATTTTTTCAGCAACCTCTCCCTTCATTCTCTCCCTCTAATGGCTGAAAATTCTCTCCCTCATTTCCTCCATTGTTGCTCTTGTTTTCTCTCAAAATTTCTAGCAAAATATTGAGTGAAAAATTATTTCGGTTGTGGTGCTTGTGTGGACTTGATAGAGAGAACACTACACTTGTGTTTTTGTCGATTACAAGAGGTAAATATCATATTTATATTTATGTTTATAACATGTTCAAATGGCATTAAGATCTTAGCTTTTTACGATCACCACGGTTACATAAAGTCTGCTGCATGATATTCATCGTTTGGAACCCGTGGTGATCTCTTTCAGTGGTATTAGAGGATGGTTATTATGTTTATTTGTATATGTTTAAATCTGATTTTTTTTTATGTTTATATGTGTTCTTCATCATTAGCATGCATGTAAATAAAAAAAAATTTCAGATTTGATTAATTTTGGAAATTCGAAAATTAATTATTTTTTGGGTTTTTCGGGGTTATCCATGGCTTAGCCATGGCCGACCAGGTCGAGTCCCGTGGTGGACCATGGAAAGCCCTAGGGCGGACCATGGTCAGCACCATGGGCCGATGAGGTCGCCTACAGGCGACCATGGTCGCTGCCGCGGGCGACACGGTCTGCCCTTGCGGGCGACCATGGCAGCCCGTGAGGGCCACCATGGTTTCCTCGCGGGCGACCAGGGTCTGCCCTAGGGGCGACCATGGCTGCCCTCGCGGGCTACCATGGTCGTTCCCGTGGCCGACCACGGTAAGCCCCGCGGGCGACCTCGGCAGCCCTCACGGGCCACCGTGGTTGCCTCCGCGGGCGACCTTCGATTGAGCCGGTTCGGCTCGACCAGATTCATGCGAACCGGTTGGTTCGCAAGGATATTTGGAAACCCTAATAAAATTTAATTTTCAGATTTGGTTCGGTTTCGATAAACTAGCGAGAACCGGTCCAAAATTCAATTAATCGATTAAACCGTCCGGTTTCGATAAACCGGAATTTTTCCACACTTAAGAAAGATAAAATTTGGAAAATTTATTTGTTTGATAAGCATGTTGATTGATAATATGATCTTTGATCACATGATGTTTTCCACATGATGCTAGCTAAGCCCATTAGATTTGCATTTTAATTTCGGTTTTGCAACCTGCGTGTTGCTTAATTTTGGGTTGTAGTAAATGCGGCCTGCGTGTCGTGATGTGTATTTCATTTTATTTATTTTAATTTGTAATCACGAAGACCGACACAAGAATCAAGTCAAGAGGGAGACTCGGATTGGAGGAGGCTCGAAGCCAGTGGGAGTTCACGAGAATGGAGCAAGTTTGGATCTTGAAGACCATGTCTTTAGGATCAGTTTTGCTAGATTCTTAGGATATTAAGATGGGGTTAGCTATGCATATTTTATCGTTACATTTGTATGTTTGAATGTATGAATGTATGATAGTTTAAATATACAAGTTTATGTATGATTTGCTATCACCCACATGCAAAGATTAAAATCGGAATTTAATCAGACTCGCAAGTATCGATATACAATCAGACTTTTATAATTCACTTAAACGCAAATAATTACAAGTCAAGCGTGATACCATCCAAGTTTGGGCACTAAAAAGGGCTTTGACCCTATGGATGTCGGTACGCCTCCGCGTAACATTCATAGAGAAAAGGTTTGGATGAGATGGGTAGTTTTGTGTGGGTGCGTGCGCCTCCGCGTAGTAGCCACATTAGTTCTATCCATAGTTCAAGCTTGGTAGACTTGTCTACGATTGTCAGCTAGGGCTGACCAAAGGTATCAGTATAGGGTATGCCGTGTACTTTTAGTACAGACCCTAGCCAGGAACTACATAGTCTTGTAGATGGATGTATTCCTACCTTGATGCTCTCAATTGGAGCAGTGAGCCTCCGTTCACTTCAATTGAGGGTATGATAGGATCCTGGTTCAGATTCTAATGTTAGAATCAGACAAGTGTTTTATAACTTAATCTCCAACTTAAATCTTAAATAATTTTACCATGTAGAACTAAAAGGCAGACACAACACAAAGGAGTAATAGCGCACTAAGAGTCCAGATTGAGAACAGACTCAAGGGCGTGAATTACTCAGATTGGAATAGAAACTTGAGGCTTGTACTCAAGCATGAACGCAAGTAGTATATCCTTACCAAGGAACCTCCTGCCGAGCCACCGCTGAACGCCGCTAGGGCACTAAGGATACTTATCAAAGTTTCTTAGTAACCAAATCGACGAGTCATGCATTATGGCGGGCAGTAGGATGCCAGAGTTGCAGAAGCAGTTCAGGAACGTTTCAGATGACCCTCATACCTGTAAGGCGGAGGTCAAGGAAATGGTCAAGGAGAAAGCTTGTGTCGAAAGATATGATACTTTCATAGAACTTAACTCCTGCAAACTTAAGGCTGGAGCCCTGTTAGTCCCCATGTCACGAAGATTTAATGTCTTCAGGAACATCTAACCAGACTCGGTTTTGATGATCAAGTGGAAATGGCTGCGGATTTTATGATGTAGTCACTTCTAGATACATATAGTGATTTCATAGTAAATTACAATATGCATGACATGGACAAGTCCTTAACAGAGCTTCATGGGATGCTTATGACCGCTGAAAAGAACCTCAAGGGCAAGACCAAGGAGGTCCTTATGGTCAACAAGAAGGTCAGCTTCAAGAAAGCTGATCTGGGTAAGGGTAAGGCTCCTGGGCACCTTGCAGGGCAGATCAGACACTCCAAGCGTCCAAAGGTTCAAGCAGCTCCCAAAACTGCTGTGAATTCTAAGGACAAATTGGAGGAGATCTGCTATCACTGCAATGAGCCAGGACACGAGAATAAGGGATTGTAAGTAATACAAGGATCAGACATTTACGTTGGTAAGCTTAATCGCTATAACGTAAATAAGAAAAGGCTTAAATCTAATGATTTAAACCAAGTTATAATCTGGCATTGTCATTTAAGGCACATAGGCGAGAAATGCATTTCAACACTTCACAAGTGTGGACTTTAAGTCCGTTTGAATTCACTCAAACTGAAAGATGCAAGTCTTGCCTAATGAGCGAGAAACGCATTTCAACACTTCACAAGTGTGGACTTTTTAAGTCCGTTTGAATTCACTCAAACTGAAAGATGCAAGTCTCGCCTAATGGGCAAAATGACGAAGGCACCTTTCACATGTTTATGTGAAAGGCGAGTGACTTATTAAGTCTAATACATTCCGACGTATGTGAACCTATGAGTACTCAGGCCAGAAGAGAGTTGAACTAATACTTGACTCTAGAAACGGCCGCATTCATTTTGAATCAGGCTCTGATAAAGACAACGATAGTACACCTTGTGACAGTCATTTGGTCTCCCATTACTGTGGATGCGTGCGCCTCCGCGTAGCATTCATTAGGATGTGAGCTGAATAAGGTAATCAGTTCTATTTGGATGCGTGCGCCTCCGCGTAGTAGCCAAATAAGAGCTGGACCAGAGTCACAGAAGGTACACCACATGACACTCATTACGTCTCCCGTTACTGTGGATGCGTGCGCCTCCGCGTAGTATTCATTGGGATGGGAGCGGGATGAGATGGTAAGTTCTATTTGGATGCGTGCGCCTTCGCGTAGTAGCCAAATAAGAAATGGACCATAGTCATATGTGGTGTGGGAAATATTCTAGTATGTATTTCCTAAAAAATTTGGGTAGTAGAGATGCATGCATCCAAATCACACAAATGTGTCTTCGTAAGGTATCCTTAAGAAACTAAGAGATAAAACTTCTACATACCCAGCGAGTACAAAGTCTTTGTTGCTCAAGGAGGGGTATTTTGGAGAAATATTTTATTTCAAAAATAGCTAGTGGGAGTCCCGTGCATCTCGAAGAAATTCGATAGGATATGGAACAGCCTGAAGCAATTCAGGAGCCTGCTATGAAAGATGTAGAAGTACTGGAGCCTCAGATGGTCGTATATGAAGAATCAGTCCCTACAGAAATTCCAGATGGTCCAAGGAGGTCTGAAAAATCTCGTCATGTTCCAGACAGATATGGCTTCAGAGCCACTGAGGGAAATGACGTGATGTTGGTGGATCAGGATGATCCAGAAACCTGCAGACAAGCTTTAACCAGTCCAGACTCCGAAAAATGGTAGAATGCCATGAGTGAGGAAATGAAATCCATGTATGAAAACCAAGTCGGGTGCTTGGTGGATCAAACCTCTGGGATAAAACCCATCGGTTCTTAGTGGGTCTATAGGATCAAGACCAACATGGATGGAAGTCCTCAGACCAATATGGCTAGGATGGTTGTAAAAGGTTATCGTCAGATTCAATACATGGATTATGATGACATCTTTTCACCAGTAGCAATGGTCAGTTTAATCCGGATTATTATTAGCCATAATTATGGAAGATGGATGTCAAAACTCCTTCCTTAGCAGGAACTTACTATAGGGCGTGTATATCACACGACCTGTGGGTTTTGTAGATCAAAAGAATCCCGGAAAGATATGGAAGCCACAAAGATCCATTTATGGATTTAAGCAAGCTTCAGGGAGTTGGAACCGTCATTTTGATAAAGTTGTAAGGGAACACGGTTTCATCAAAAACAAAAGTGAGCCTTGCGTACATAAGAAAGCGAGTGGGAGTAATATTGTATTCTTGATATTTATTCATCGGGAATGACATCCCGACCTTGCCACCAAAGCTTGGTTAGGGAAGTACTTATCGATGAAGGACTTAGGTGATGCTACATTTAATGTAGGCCTCAGGATCTCTACAGATCATTCCAAAAGGATTTTGGGCCTAAGTTAGAACATGTTGCTAAGTCAGAACATGTACATAGGTAAAGTGTTGAGAAGATCTCAATGCTTGATTCTAAGAAAGGATACATACCCATGCGTCATGGCATTAAGCTCAGCAAGCTACAGAGTCCTAATACTCCTAATAAGCTGAGCAGGATGAGTAAGATCCCTTATGCTTCGGCTGTGGGATCTATCATGTATGCCAGGATGTGCACGAAACTGGAAGTCTCGTTTGCACTAAGCTTTACTAGCAGATTCCAATCTAACCCCGACCAATTACACTAGATTGCTGTCAAAGGTCATATTCAAATATTTGAGGAGGACCAAGGATGCATTCCTAGTGTATGGGGATATAGATAGAGAACTAGCAGTCAAAGGACAAATCGATGCTATCCAGTTGACTTAGCAAACTTCTGTCAGAATATATTTTGTGTTGAGTTGTGGCGCTTTCAGCTGGATAAGCTTTAAGCAAGCCAAAATTGCCAACTCTACAACGGAGGCTGAGTATATAGTTGCAACAAAAGCAGCTAAAGAGGCCGTATGGATTAGAAGCTTTCTAATCGGATTAGATGCAACGCCGCGAGCGTCTGATCCGATAAGCTTGTTGTGGGACAACACAGGTACCGTAGCTATTGCTCAAAAGCCCAGATTCCACAACAGATCCAAACATATACTCATCAGGAATCACCTCGTGAGAGTTATCACATATAGAGGTGATATGGAGATTAAACACTATTCAACTGATGATAATATGGCCGATCCCTTAACAGAGGCTCAGCCGTAGCCTAGGCATCAGGAACATGCAGGGTCTGTGGGAGTAGATCAGAACTTAAAATTGGAACCAGGGGCAAGTGGAAGATTGTTAGAGTTATGCCCCAGTCCAATATAAACGTGATCTATAGATGTAATGTTTTATCATCTTTCCGAATAAATAAATCGGCATATATTACTAATGTGTTGTAGTAATATATCGAATGTAATTTGATCTATGTCATTATGTGTGTAACGACTAATAGTAGATCTATAGATCAGAAAGAATTACATTTGATGAGTCCCTGATCAGCTAAGCTTCTTTCTGAAGCGATCAGTATGAGACTAACTCCTTGTGATCACGCTCTACTGATCATGGCAAAGTATGTGCCGGAGTTATATCATAGATATCATCAGGTCGATGATATCGGACAACCTGATTGTGAGTATGTTGCATAGATCCAGTCATGAGATACTCACATATCGTTACTTGTCATTATATCCTAAGACCAAGGAGTCTTTGTGTACACTATGTAACGAATACCTAAGTTTGACCTAGTCTAACGTGATCTGTAAAAGGGTAGCTATAACGGCTTCGATTGGCTTTGGCATTTATTGCACTAGTGAACTCGAAAGTCGTCTGAGGGATTTATCACTCATACTTCGGTATGAGAAACATATCCGTTTAGGCCACTTGATGAGTATGACTGAAGAAAGAGCATGGCCATGCAAGTGATACCTTAGTATCAATTTTCAGTCATCTCAGATATCAAGAAACAGTGATTGATAAATCTAGATGTCGGTTTGATAAAAGGACAGTGACATGTACGATAACAGGTTAAGTCGCATAATCGATAATCACGAAGATTGGATAATCATAATGTCTTGCTAGAGGCCACTTATGATGTAAAGGGTAAAATGGTAATTTTACCAGTCTGCCAATTATTCGTGAGCCTAGAGGGTCACACGCATTAAGCACGATACATGACAACAATTATGGATGAGAATTGAGAACAATTCAGCAGTTTTCTGGTCTAAGGTTTTAACCAGACGGTTGAAGAAATCAATTCGAGGAAATTGAGCCGTTTTGACTAAACTGAAATTAGAACTCAAGTTAATGGGTTTAATTTGGGTTTTAGTTAAACGGGCTTAAAGCCTATTTAGGGATTTAAGATAAGAGAGGGAACAAATGCAAATAAGAAAGAATAAAGGGATAGATAATGCAATTTTAATTTTGAAATTCAATTTAATTTCAAATTAAAATCACATAATATCTATTAATTTTATCCTTGTTTTTTTCAGCAACCTCTCCCTTCATTCTCTCCCTCTAATGGCTGAAAATTCTCTCCCTCTCTTCCTCCATTGTTGCTCTTGTTTTCTCTCAAAATTTCTAGCAAAATATTGAGTGAAAAATCATTTCGGTTGTGATGCTTGTGTGGAGTTCATAGAGAGAACACTACACTTGTGTTTTTGTCGATTACAAGAGGTAAATATCAGATTTATATTTATGTTTATAACATGTTCAAATGGCATTAAGATGTAACCTTTTTACGATCACCACGGTTACATAAAGTCCGCTGCATGATATTCATCGTTTGGACCGTCCGGTTTAGATAAACCGGAATTTTTCCACACTTAAGAAAGATAAAATTTGGAAAAATTATTTGTTTGATCAGCATATTGATTGATAATATGATCTTTGATCACATGATGTTTTCCACATGATGCTAGCTAAGCCCATTAGATTTGCATTTTAATTTCGGTTTTGCAACCTTCGTGTTGCTTAATTTTGTGTTGTAGTAAATACGGCATGTGTGTCGTGATTTGTATTTTATTTAATTTATTTTAATATGTAATCACGAAGACCGACACAAGAATCAAGTCAAGAGGGAGACTCGGATTGGAGGAGGCTCGAAGCCAGTGGGAGTTCACAAGAATAGAGCAAGTTTGGATCTTGAAGACCATGTCTTTAGGATCGGTTTTGCTAGATTCTTAGGAACTTTAGATGGGCTTAACTATGCATATTTTATTGTTACATTTGTATATTTGAATGTATGAATGTATGATAGTTTAAATATACAAGTTTATGTATGATTTGCTATCACCCACATGCAAAGATTAAAATCGGAATTTAATCAGACTCGCATGTAACCTGCTAAGGGATCATCTTTGCATGAATTTGCAATTGATGATTCTAGATTAAGATTGTATCGATATACAATCAGACTTTTATAATTCACTTAAACGCAGATAATTACAAGTCAAGCGTGATACCATCCAAGTTTGGGCACTCAAAAGGGCTTTGACCCTATGGATGTCGGTACGCCTCGACGTAACATTCATAGAGAAAAAGTCTGGATGAGATGGGTAGTTCTGTGTGGGTGCGTGCGCCTCCGCGTAGTAGTCACATTAGTTCTATCCATAGTTCAAGCTTGGTAGACTTGTCTACGATTAGCAGCTAGGGCTAACCTAGGGTATCAGTATAGGGCATGCCACGTACTAACAAGTACAGACCCTAGCCAGGAACTACATGGTTTTGTAGATGGTCAGTTCTATTTGGATGCGTGCGCCTTCGCGTAGTAGCCAAATAAGAAATGGACCATAGTCATATATGGTGTGGGAAACATCCTAGTATGTTTTTCCTAAAAGGATTTGGGTAGCAGAGATGCAGGCATCCAAATCAGACAAAATGTGTCTTCGTAAGGTATCCTTAAGAAACTAAGAGATACAACTTCTATATACCCAGCGAGTACAAAGTCTTTGTTGCTCGAGGAGGGGTATTTTTGGAGAAATATTTTATTTCCAAAATAGCTAGTGGGAGTCCGTGCATCTCGAAGAAATTCGAGAGGATACGGAACAACCTGAAGCAATTCAAGAGCCTGTTATGCAAGATGTAGAAGTACTGGAGCCTCAGATGGTCGCCGATGAAGAATCAATGCCTATAGAAATTCCAGATGGTCTAAGGAGGTCTGAAAGATCTCGTCATGTTCCAGACAGATATGGCTTCACATCCACTAAGGGAAATGACGTGATTTTGGTGGATCAGGATGATCCAGAAACCTACAGACAAGCTTTAACCAGTCCAGACTCCGAAAAATGGTAGAATGCCATGAGTGAGGAAATGAAATCCATGTATGAAAACCAAGTCGGGTGCTTGGTGGATCAAACCTCTGGGATAAAACCCATCGGTTCTTAGTGGGTCTATAGGATCAAGAACGACATAGTTGGAAGTCCTCAGACCAATATGGCTAGGATAGTTGTAAAAGGTTATCGTCAGATTCAATACATGGATTATGATGACATCTTTTCACCAGTAGCAATGGTCAGATTAATCCGGATTATTCTTAGCCATAACTATGGTAGATGGATTTCAAAACCCCTTCCTTAGCAGGAACTTACTAGATGGCGTGTATATCACACGACCTGTGGGTTTTGTAGATCCAAAGAATCCCGGAAAGATTTGTTAGCTGCTTAGATCCATTTATGGATTAAAGCAATCTTCACGGAGTTGGAACATTCGTTTTGATGAAGCTGTAAGGGAACTCGGCTTTATCAAAAACAAAAGTGAACCTTGCGCACATAAGAGAGCGAGTGGGAGTAATATTGTATTCTTGATATTTATTCATTGGGAATGACATCCCGACCTTGCCACCAAAGCTTGGTTAGGGAAGTACTTATCGATGAAGGACTTAGGTGATGCTACATTTAATGTAGGCATCAGGATCTCTACAGATCATTTCAAAAGGATTTTGGGCCTAAGTCAAAACATGTTGCTAAGTCAGAACATGTACATAGGTAAAGTGTTGAGAAGATCTCAATGCTTGATTTTAAAAAATGATACATACCTATGCGTCATGGCATTAAGCTCAGCAAGCTACAGAGTCCTAGTACTTCTGATAAGCTGAGCAGGATGAGTAAGATCCCTTATGCTTCGGCTGTGGGATCCATCATGTATGCCAGGATGTGCACGAGACTGGAAGTCTCGTTTGCACTAAGCTGTTCTAGCAGATTCCAATCTAACCCTGACCAATTACACTGGATTTATGTCAAAGGCCATCCTCAAATATTTGAGGAGGATCGAGGATGCATTTTGGTGTATGGGGATTAAGATAGAGAACTAGCAGTCAAAGGACAAGTACTTGCTAGATTTCAGACATATCCAGATGACTTTAAAATTTAGTTAGGATATATTTTGTGTTGAGTGGTGGCGCTTTAAGCTGGATAAGCTTTACGCAAGCCAAAATTGCCAGGTCTACAATGAAGGCTGAGTATATAGCTGCAACAAAAGCAGCTAAAGAGGCCGTATGGATTAGAAGCTTTCTGATCGGATTAGATGCAACGCCGCGAGCGTCTGATCCGATAAGCTTGTTGTGGGACAACACAGGTGCCGTATCTATTGCTCAAGAGCCCAGATTCCGCAACAAATCCGAACATATACTCAGCAGGGTTCACCTCGTGAGAGTTATCAAATATAGAGGTGATGTGGAGATTAAACACTATTCGACTGATGATAATATGGCCAATCCCTTGACAAAGGCTCAGCCGCAGCCTAGGCATGAGAAACATGCAGGGTCCATGGGTGTTGATCAGAACTTAAATTGGAACTAGGGGCAAGTGGGAGATTGTTAGAGTTATGCCCCAGTCCAATATATAAGTGA
Source organism: Geranium rotundifolium (assembly GCA_963920655.1). NCBI lineage: Eukaryota > Viridiplantae > Streptophyta > Magnoliopsida > Geraniales > Geraniaceae > Geranium > Geranium rotundifolium. The sequence continues at coordinate 16,624,237 of OY987315.1, forward strand.
TCTACAGATGTAATGTTTTATCATCTTTCCGAATAAATAAATCGGCATATATTACTAATGTGTTGTAGTAATATATCGAATGTAATTTGATCTATGTCATAATGTGTGTCATCACTTATAGTGGAACTATAGATCAGAAAGAATTGCATTCGATAAAGTCCCTGATCAGCTAAGCTTCTTTTGAAGCGATCAGTTTGAGACCAACTCCTTGTGATCACGCTCTACTGATCATGGCAAAGTATGTACCGGAGTTATATCCTATATATCATCAGGTCGATGATATCGGACAACCCGATTGTGAGTATGCTGCATAGATCCATTCTTGAGATACTCACATATCGTAATTTGTCATTATATCCTAAGACCAAGGAGTCTTTGTGTACACTATGTAACAAATATCTAAGTTTGACCTAGTCTAACGTTATCTATAAAAGGGTAGCTATAACGGCTTCGATTGGCTTTGGCGTTTATTGCACTAGTGAACTCGAAAGGCCTCTGAGGGATTTATCACTCATACTTCGGTATGAGAAAGATATCCGTTTAGGCCACTTGATGAGTATGACTGAAGAAAGAGCATGGCCATGCATGTGATACCTTAGTATCAGTTTTCAGTCATCTCATATATCAAGAAAAAGTGATTGATAAATTAGGATGACCATTCTATGCCTATTGATCAATCTGGATATCGGTTTGATAAAAGGATATTGACATGTACGATAACAGGTTAAGTCGAATAATTGATAATCACGAACGTTGGATAATCATAATGTCTTGCTAGAGACCACTTATGATGGAAAGGGTAAAATAGTAATTTTACCAGTCTGTCAATTATTCGTGAGCCTAGAGGGTCACACGCATTAAGCACGATACATGACAACAATTATGGATGAGAATTGAGAACAATTCGGTAGTTTTCTGGCCTAAGGTTTTAACCAGACGGTTGAAGAAATCAATTCGAGGAAATTGAGCCGTTTTGACTAAACCGAAATTAGAACTCAAGTTAATGGGTTTAATTTAGATTTTAGTTAAACGGGCTTAAAGCCCATTTAGGGATTTAAGATAAGAGAGGGAACAAATGCAAATCAGAAAGAATAAATGGATAGATAATGCAATTTTAATTTTGAAATTCAATTTAATTTCAAATTAAAATCCTATAATATCTATTCAATTATCTCTTGAATTTTTCAGCAACTTCCCCTGCTTTCTCTCTCCCTCATTTCTGATTTTCAGCTCTCTCTCTTCCTCCATTGTTGTCTTGTTTTCTCTCAAAAATTTCTAGCAAAATATTGAGTGAAAAATCATTTCGGTTGTGGTGCTTGGGTGGACTTGATAGAGAGAACACTACACTTGTGCTTTTGTCGATTACAAGAGGTAAATATCAGATTTATATTTATGTTTATAACATGTTCAAATGGCATTAAGATCTAAGCTTGTTTCGATCACCACGGTTACATAAAGTCCGCTGCATGATATTCATCGTTTGGAACCCGTGGTGATCTCTTTCACAAGTATTCTCCAGCTCGATCCGACACAAAGCGTTTTAATACTTTTCCCGAGTTGGTTTTGTACTTCAGTCTTAAGCTCTTCGAATTTATCAAAAGCATCCGACTTATGTCTTATTAATTAGACATAATCAAGTCTATTGTAATCAACAGTAAGATTGATGAAGTAGCGAAAACCACTCCAAACAAGTAAACTCTTTGGCCCATACACATTTCCGCTGTATCAGGCCCAATAGGTCACCCGCCCTTTCACCTCTCCCGGTGAAGGGCGCTCTAGTCATTTTGCCCATCAAACAAGCCTCGCACATTTTCCCCGAATGGAATTCGAATGGACTTAGAAGTCCGCACTTGTAAAGTGCTGAAATGCGCTTTCTCATTTATGCGACCCAAACGACAGTGCCATATTAAAGTTTGGTTTAAATCATCATATTTAAACCTCTTAGTAATAACGTTATATTATGATCTTAAGTTCTCATATTCAATATGTGTAAACCACCGATTTTATTAGAACTTACAAAAATATGTAATACACATTATGAAGTACTAATACAAGTCTACTGGGCAAAACAAGAGTAATGGAGCCTACAGTAGTTGCGGCAACCCTGATTCTGTTCCCAACTCTTAGGTTCACCTCGTGTTACTCATAATCTCTTATACCTTCCTGTTTCTATTCATCCGTACAGATTCATGCCCGGTATAAATACTCATGAATCTGAAGTAGAAAGATTAAGCTCAATAACGAGAATATCAGAAGGCGTGGATCAGCCACCCTTCTTTAGATCATCTTGGAACTTCTTGCAGTCTCTTTTCCAATGACCCGGCTGTTGGCAGTAGAATCAGACTGATTCCCTTTCCTTTTAGCCTCCCTGACTTTACCCTTGTCACCTCCAGCTATGATGCTAGATCCCTTTCTGACCATTAGAACATCCCTTAGTATAAGCTTGACGTTCTTCTCAGCCGTTACATGCTTTCATTGCAACTCTGAGATGATCTTGTCAAAATTATGCATATTATAGTTCATAAAGAACCCAACATAAGCACGAGGAAGGGATTGCAGAACGAAGTCTACAATGCCATCTCCTGTCCCATCCCAAGACTTGGTCTTGTCAGGTGTTCGAGATGTCCCTTCAACTTTAGGATGTGAGGACTAACAGAGCTGCCTGCTGACATTTTGCAGGAGAGGAGTTCTTTGAGAATGTCGAATCTTCTGATCCGAGCCTTCTCCTTGAACGTAACCCTTATCTGCGCCATAATGGCACAAGGGTCCTCGAACAGTTCCATAAACTACTTTTGGAGTTCTCCCTCCAATCAGCCCAACATCACATACGCCACATTCCCAAAATCTCTAAGGTTCTTCCTTAATACATCCTTAACGGCCCTTATGGCGTTAAGTGTTGGTTCCCTAGGGATAGCCTGGTCCAGGATGTACTCCCTGCGTTCCAATCCAGATAATTTGTTCCATTAAGCTTACACTTATCAAGTATAGCCCTCAATGACAAATTAGACGAGTTTGTTGAATTACTAGCCATTTTCTACACGAAGAAAGTAAATTTAATCAAAAATGATGAATAAATTTACGAAGATCCGAATCAAACACCAACCATTTGATTCTATTAACTAGAATCTTTAAACCAAGATCCCTGATTTGTCAATTGAAGTAGGCTAAGGCGCACCGCTCCAATTGACCTATTTGGGTAGGACATTTGTCCAATTACAACATGTGTAATTCTTTGTCAGGGTGTGTGCAAATGTACATGGCTTACCCTTCTGATGCCCCAGCTCGACCTCAGGTCAAGAATCGTGGTCGAGTCAACCAACCTTCACATATGCATCAGTTTTGTGCATATGCTCCGCTAAGGCACACAACATCTCACAAGGTTGACCATTCCATATAGAACCCATTCTATCGGTGCTCCGCTAAGGCGCACGATAACGAGAGAATGTCCCTACATGGGTGTGAATTTGGGTGGCATCTCACATGACTCAAATTAATGTGTGATTGGTTGTGTTTAACAATTCGAAAGTATTTGGCACAATTACAAACCTGTCATCAACAAATCGTGTTGTGACGTTTCTAACGTTTCAAAATGAACCCATCCATCACAACCTGTGCGATAATGATTCACAACGCTTTAAACATGCAAATAAATAAAAATGTTTTTTAATCTTTGCATGTGAGGTGATGGCTTATAATCTCATAAGTTAAGCATGCTAGCATACAAATTATCATCGAATAATTAAAGCATGCATTTAAAGCGTTTAAATATGCATTAATAGCCCATCCTAGCCCTAAGAGTCTACGAAACATAACATCTTCTCGTCATCCCCATTATGGCTCCCACTAGCTCTTGGACTTCCTCCAAGACCGTCACCGTTCTCGATTTTCCATCCTTCTCGACTTTGAGTAGAATTTACAATTAATACTCGGTTCGCAGACCGGATAAAAAATTATTACATTTTTAACGGCTTGAATAAAAGAATAGTTACACGCTAACATTAACGGTGTGCAAACCGTGAAAGCCACATCATCCAACATGTTATCACACAAACATGTTATCAAACAAGATGCAATTTTCCGGTTTTAACTTTGCCAAGTTGCTTGGTCGGGTTTATCGAAACTAGACCTTTTCGAAAAACCAGTTTATCGAAAGCGATCAAATTTAAAATTTTTCAAAATATTGGACCGCGGGTTCGTGCAATAGATCAAACACCGTGCACAAACCTATTTGGGCCAAAGCCCAATGGGTCGAGCCCAAACTCACGGCCCGGTTTGGCGTTTGGAAAACCCAAACTGGGCTTGCCGCCACCCTCGGCCTCGGCCTCGGCCAGGGCAGGGACGGCCCCGGTCACCGCCGGCAAACTGCGGCCTCCGGTGACCTCTGTCCGGTACCTCCAATTAGGCTCCCCAAGAGTCCCGTCTTGGACCCGACAAATTCAATAATTTACGAAAAAATCCAAATTTAACATATTTTCCAAAATTACATTTTTCATGGCATAATTAAACCCATATACGAAAAATAAATAATGGAAACACAAGGGCATGTTAAACATCAAAAAAACCGAAATAAAAAACAAGGATCTCGAAGTGGTAGACCACCTCTGATACCAATGTTGGGTTCTGGGGCATCCAAAACACGTTCATAGCAGCGGAAGCGACCTATAAACTGCCCCAAACCTGCACAAGATCGACTACCATGTTCGATCGGATCTCGGACAAAGCGGCTATGGCTCAAGCATTGTCAGTTGCCAGAACTGGAAAATCTGGACAGTTTCTCCATTCTTGCTTGGATCACCAAGAAACCACAAAGATCATCATGAATGGGAAGAATGGGCTTGAACCTCTTCAAAGGCGCCTACGTATCTTCCCTGAGGAATCAAAGCCATGTAGTTCTTGCTAGAGATTCATACACACACAAATTTACAAGAATTTGGTGTGTAGAACAAAAGTGATGGAGAGAGGGAGGAGGAGACATGGTCAGCCATCTCCATGAGGAAAGAAGAAGATGAATAGAATGATATGCGTTGTGGTGAGAATGAATATCATATATGGTGATGGTGATGATGAAATGATGAGAGGTATGGGAGGTATGGGCTCACCACCAACTCCATCTCATCATCCTAATCCATAACACCAAACCATGGTTTTGGGCCCTTAATGGGCCAAGCCATAAAATGGGCCTAAATGGGCCGGCCATATTTGGGCCACATGGGCCGAAGCCCAATTTCTTTGGCCATGTCGTCCCATGCCGAGTCCAAATACTATCCGACCCCTTTTCCGAACTTATCAAAGAAAGTCCGATGCGACATTGACGAAAAAACCCGTTTTTCTCGATTCGCAAACCATTCTCACTTACACGGGCCCGTGGCCCAAAACGCCCAGTTTTGGCCATTTCTCGTGTCTCAATAAATGCCGACATTTCCTTATCTCCCGAAACCCATATCCTTGGTGTGTGACCCTTTTAGGCTCATGCCATGTTGGCAGATAGGCACAGAACCCCATTTTACCCGATCCATCATTAATGACCTCTAGTATACCATTATGATTACCCAATGTGCATTATAGTCGAAATAATCGACTTAACCTATCCTTTTATCGCTAGATATCCGATTGATCATAAGGCATAGAGTCGTCATCCTTATTTTGATCAATCATGTTTCTTGATAACATTTCTTATCTCCCGAAACCCATATCCTTGGTGTGTGACCCTTTTAGGCTCATGCCATGTTGGCAGATCGGCATAAAACCCCATTTTACCCGATCCATCATTAATGACCTCTAGTATACCATTATGATTACCCAATGTGCATTACAGTCGAACTAATCGACTTAACCTATAATTTTATCGCTAGATATCCGATTGATCATAAGGCATAGAGTCGTCATCCTTATTTTGATCAATAATGTTTCTTCATATGTGAGATGACTAAAAACTGATAACCCGTATCATTTGCATGGCCATGCACTTCCTTTCAGCCACTCTCGATCAAGTGGCCGAAATGGATATCATTCTCACACAGCAATATGAGGGATAAATCCCTTAGCTGTCTTTCGTGTCATTCATGCAATCCGTCCCCCACCCAATCATGCCCGTTATTGCTATTCGGTTACCGATAGTGTTAGCCGCAAGTTAAAGCCGTACGTCAATTGCATAGCGATCACAAAGACTCCTCGGTCTAAGGATAGAATGACAAGCTACGACACTTCCTTTCAGCCACTCTCGATCACAAAGACTCCTAGAGGGTCACACGCTTTAAGTACAATTCGTGACAAATAAGCATGGATGGAAATTGGGAGAATATATCAAATGTAATTTGGTCTATCTCATTATGTGTGTAACCACTAATAGTAGAACTATAGATCAGAAAGAATTACATTTGATGAGTCCCTGATCAGCTAAGCTTCTTTATGAAGCGATCAGTATGAGACCAACTCCTTGTGATCATGCTATACTGATCATGGCAAAGTATGTGCCGGAGTTATATCATAGATATCATCAGGTCGATGATATCGGACAACCCGATTGTGAGTATGCAACATAGATACCGTCATGAGATACTCACATATCGTAGCTTGTACTTATATCCTAAAACCAAGGAGTCTTTGTGTACACTATGTAACGAATACCTAAGTTTGACCTAGTCTAACGTTATCTGTAAAAGGGTAACTATAACGGCTTTGATTGGCTTTGATATTTATTGCACTAGTGAACTCGAAAGGCGTTTGAGGGATTTATCACTCATACTTCGGTATGAGAAAGATATCCGTTTAGGCCACTTGATGAGTATGACTGAAGGAATAGCACGGCCGTCCAGGTGACACCTTAGTATCAGTTTTTTAGTCATCTCAGATATCAAGAAACAGTGATTGATAAATTATGATGATCATTCTATACCTATTGATCAATCAGGATATCGGTTTCATAAAAGGATATTGACATGTACGATAAAAGGTTAAGTTGAATAATCGATAATCACGAACGTTGGGTAATCATAATGTCTTGCTAGAGACCACTTATGATGGAAAGGGTAAAATTACTCAACTGTTCGTGAGCCTAGAGGGTCACACGCATTAACCACGATACATGACAAATAATTATGGATGAAAATTTAAAACGATTCGGTAGTTTTCTAGCCTAAGGTTTTAACCAGACGGTTGAAGAAATCAATTCGATAAAATTGAACCGTTTTGTTTAAACCTAAATTAGAACTCAAGTTAATGGGTTTAATTTGGGTTTTAGTTAAACGGGCTTAAAGCCTATTTAAGGATTCAAGTGATGAATGGGGAAGAAGTGCAAATAGGAGTTTAAGAAGGGTAGATATGCAATTATTAATTTGAAATTCAATTTTATTTCAAATTAAAATTCCAGAATATCTTCCATCTTTTTCTCCAACTATTGGCAACCACTTCCCCTCTTCTTCTCCCTCCCTTGGCCGAATCCTCTCTCAGTCTTCATCAACAATTTTTGTCAAAGCTTCTCAAGAACATTCATAGGAAAAGTGTGAGAGAAAACCATTTCGGTTGTGGTGCTTGTGTGGACCTAATAGAGAAACACAAACGTTGTGTTTTCATCGATTCATAAAGGTATTTTTCAGATTTGAAAGGTTGATAGCATGTTGAATTTTCATTAAGATCTTTGTATTTCTCGATCACCATGGTTACATGAAATTTATCGATTGGAACCCATGGTGATCTCTTTCAGTGGTATCAGAGCATGGTTGTTATGAAGTTTTTCAACATGTTTAATTCTGATTTTTTTAATTTTATATGTTCATCACCTTAGCATGCATGTAAATTGATTTTTTTTTCAGAAAAAGTGGAAAATATTTTTTTGGTGTTTCGGGTTAGCCATGGTCGAACCATGGCTGACCAGGGTCGAGACCCTTGGGGGACCATGGAATGCCCTGGGGCAGACCATGTCGGCACCAAGGGCCGACAAGGGTCGCCTTCGGGCAACCATGGCAGCCCTCGCGGGCGACCATGGTCGCTGCCACGGGCGACCACGGTCTGCCCATGCGGGCGACCATGGCTGCCCTCGCGGGCCACCATTGTTGCCTCGCGGGCTACTATGGTCGCTCCCGTGGGCGACCTCGGCAGCCCTCGCGGGCCACCGTGGCTGCTTCCGCGGCCGACCTCCGTTGGGCCAGTTCGGCTCAACCAGATTCGAGCTGAACCGGCTGGTTCGCGAGAATAATCTGAAACCCTAAAAAATTTAATTTTCAGATTTGGTTCGGTTTCGATAAACCAGCGAGAACCGGTTCAAAATTCAATTAATTAATTAAACCGTCCGGTTTCGATAAACCAGAATTTTTCCACACTTAAGAAAGATAAAATTTGGAAAATTTATTTGTTTGATAAGCATGTTGAGTGTACACGTGATCTTTGATAACTTGATGTTTTTCAGTTTTGCAACCTGCGTGTTTCTTAATTTTGGGTATTAGTAAATACGGCCTGCGTGTCGTGATTTGTATTTCATTTTATTTATTTAAATTTGGATTCACGAAGACCAACACAAGAAGCAAGTCCAAAAGAAGACTCGGATTGGAGGAGGCTCGAAGCCAGTGGGAGTTCACAAGAATGGAGCAAGTTTGGACCTTGAAGACCATGTCTTTAGAATCAGTATTGCTAGATTCTTAGGAACTTAAGATGGGCTTAGCTATGCATATATTTATCGTTACATTTATATGTTTGAATGTATGAATGTATGATAGTTTAAATATACAAGTTCATGTATGATTTGCTATCACCCACATGCAAAGATTAAAATCAGAATTTAATCAGACTCGCATGTAACCTACTTATGGATCATTTTTGCATGTATTTGCAATTGATGATTCCAGATCAAGATTGTATCGATATACAATCAGACATTCATATACAAGTCAACCGTGATACCATCCAAGTTTGGGCACTCAAAAGGGCTTGGACCCTCTGGATGTCGGTACGCCTCCGCGTAACATTCATAGAGAAAATGTCTAAATGAGATGGATAGTTCTGTGTGGGTGCGTGCGCCTCCACGTAGTAGCCACATTAGTTCTATCCATAGTTCAAGCTTGGTAGACTTGTTTACGATTGTCAACTAGGGCTTACCTAGGGTATCAGTATAGGGTATGCCGTGTACTTTTAGTACAGACCCCAGCCGGGAACTACATAGTCTTGTAGATGGATGTATTCCTACATTGATGCTCTCAATTGGAGAAGTGAGCCTTCGTTCACTTTAATTGAGGGTATGATAGGATCCTGGTTCAGATTCTAATGTTTGAATCAGACAAGTGTTTTATAACTAAATTTCCAACTTGAATTTTAATTAATTTCACCATGTAGAACTAAAAGGCAACAACAACACAAAGGAGTAATAACGCACTGAGAGTCCAGATTGAGGACAGACACAAGAGCGTGAATTACTTAGATTGGAATAGAAACTTGAGGCTTGTACTCATGCATGAACGCAAGTAGTATATACTTATCAAAGTTCCTTAGTAACCAAATCGACGTGTCATGCATTATGGTGGGCAGTAGGATGCAAGAGTTGCAGATGCAGTTCAGGAACGTGTCAGATGACCCTTATACCTGTAAGGCAGAGGTCAAACAAATGTTTAAGGAGAAAGCTCATGCCGAAAGATATGATACTTTCATAGAACTTAACTCCTGCAAACTTAAGGCGGGAGCCCTGTTAGGCCCCATGTCATAAAGATTTAATGTCTTCAGCAAAGTATCTAGCTGCTACAAAAGCAGCTAAAGAGGCCGTATGGATTAGAAGCTTTCTAATCGGATTAGATGCAACGCCGCGAGCGATCTGATCCGATAAGCTTGTTGTGGGACAACACAGGTGCCGTAACTATTGCTCAAGAACACAAATTCCACAACAGATCCAAACATATACTCAGCAGGCATCACCCATGAGAGTTATCACATATAGAGGTGATGTGGAGAATAAACATTATTCGACTGATGATAATATGGCAGATCCCTTGACAGAGGCTCAGCCGCAGCCTAGGCATGAGGAACATGCAGGGTCTACGGGAGTAGATCATAACTTAAATTGGAACCAGGGGCAAGTGGGAGATTGTTAGAGTTATTCCCCAGTCCATAATATAAGTGATCTACAGATGTAATGTTTTATCATCTTTCTGAATAAATAAATCGGCATATATTACTAATGTGTTGTAGTAATATATTAAATGTAATTTGGTATATGTCATTATGTGTGTAACAACTAATAGTAGAACTATAGATCAGAAAGAATTACATTTGATGAGTCCCTGATCATCTAAGCTTTTTTATGAAGCGATCAGTATGACACCAACTCTTTGTGATCATGCTCTACTGATCATGGCAAAGTATGTGTCGGAGTTATATCATAGATATAATCAGGTCGATGATATCGGAAAACCCGATTGATAATCACGTGGAAATGGCTGCGGATTTTATGCTGCAGTCACTTCCAAATACATATATTGGCTGCGGAACGTTTCAGATGATCCTCATACCTGTAAGGCAGAGGTCAAGGAAATGTTCAAGGAGAAAGCTCGTGTCGAAAGATATGATACTTTCAGAGAACTTAACTCCTGCAAGCTTAAGGCTGAAGCCATGTTAGTCCCCACATCACGAAGATGAAATGTTTTCAGGAACATCTAACTAGACTCGGTTTTGATGATCAGGTTGAAATGGCTGCGGATTTTATGTTGCAGTCCTTTCCAAATAAATATAGTGATTTCATAGTAAATTACAATATGCATGACATGGACAAGTCCTTAACAGAGTTTCATGGGATGCTTGGGACCGCTGAAAAGAACCTCAAGGGCAAAACCAAGGAGGTCCTTATGGTCAACAAGAAGGCCAACTTCAGGAAAGTTGATCAGGGTAAGGGTAAGGCTCCTGAGCACCTTGCAGGGAAGATCAGACACCCCAAGCCTTCAAAGGTTCAAGAAGCTCCCAAAGCTGCTGTAAATTCTAAGGACAAATTGGAGGAGATTTGTATCACTGCAATGAGCCAGGACACAGGAATAAGGGAATGTAAACAATACAATGATCATGTGAAGAAGAGTGGGTATCCACGTCTTCAAGATCAGATATTTACGTTGCTAAGATTAATCGCTAGAATGTAAATAAGAAAAGGCTTTAATATGATTATTTAAACCAAGTTATAATCTGGCATTGTCATTTAAGGCACATAGGCGAGAAACGCATTTCTACACTTCACAAGTTTGGACTTTTAAGTCTGTTTGAATTCACTCAAACTGAAAGATGCAAGTCTCGCCTAATGGGCAAAACGACAAAGGCACCTTTCACAGGTTTATGTGAAAGGCGAGTGACTTATTAAGTCTAATACATTCCAACGTATGTGGACCTATGAGTACTCAGGCCAGAAGAGAGTTGAACTAATACTTGACTCCGGGAACCGCCGCATTCATTTTGAATAGGACTCCGATGAAGACAACGATAATACACCTTGTGAAAGTCATTCTGTCTCCCATTACTGTAGATGCCTGCGCCTCCGCATAGTAGTCATTGGGATGCGAGCTGAATAAGAAATGGACCATAGTCATATATGGTGTGGGAAACATCCTAGTATGTTTTTCCTAAAAGATTTGGGTAGTAGAGATGCATGCATCAAAATCAGACAAATGTGTCTTCGTAAGGTATCCTTAAGAAACTAAGTGATACAACTTCTACATACCCAGCGAGTACAAAGTCTTTGTTGCTCGAGGAGGTGTATTTTTGGAGAAATATTTTATTTCCAAAACAGCTAGTGGGAGTCCCGTGCATCTCAAAGAAATTCGAGAGGATACGGAACAGCCTGAAGCAATTCAGGAGCCTGCTATGCAAGATGTAGAAGTACTGGAGCCTCAGATGGTCGTAGATGAAGAATCAGTCCCTAAAGAAATTCTAGATGGTCCAAGGAGGTCTGAAAATCTCGTCATGTTCCAGACAGATATGGCTTCACAGCCACTGAAGGAAATGACTTGATGATTGTGGATCAGGATGATCCAGAAACCTTCAGACAAGTTTTGACTAGTCCAGACTCCGAAAAATGGCAGAACGTCATGAATGAGGAAATGAAATCCATGTAAGACAACCAAATCTGTTGCTTGGTTGATCAAACCCCAGGGATAAAACCCATTGGTTCTGAGTGGGTCTATAGGATCAAGACCGACATGGATGGAAATCCTCAGACCAATGAGGCTAGGATGGTTGTAAAAGGTTATCGTCAGATTCAATGCATGTATTATGATGACACCTTTTTACCAATAGCAATGGTCAGATTGATCTGGATTATTCTTTGCCATAACTATGGTAGATGGATGTCAAAACCCCTTCCTTAGCAGGAACTTACTAGAGGGCATGTATATCCCACGACCAGTGGGTTTTGTAGATCCAAAGAATCCCGGAAAGATATGTAAGCTGCAAAGATCCATTTATGGATTGAAGCAAGCTTCAGGGAGTTGGAACCTTGATTTTTATAAAGCTGTAAGGGAACTCGGCTTCATCAAACACAAAAGTGAGCCTTGCGTACATGAGAAAGCGAGTGGGAGTAATATTGTAATGTTGGTATTAATTCATCGGGAATGACATCCTGACCTTGCCACCAAAGCTTGGTTAGGGAAGTACTTAGGTGATGCTACATTTAATGTAGGCATCCGGATCTCTACAGATCATTCCAAAAGGACTTTGGGCCTACGTTAGGACATGTTGCTAATTCAGATCATGTACATAGGTAAAGTGATTGAGAAGATCTCAATGCTTGATTCTAAGAAAGGATACATACCCATGCGTCATGGCATTAAGCTCGGCAAGCTACAGAGTCCTAGAACTCCTGATAAGCTGAGCAGGATGAGTAAGATCACTTATGCTTCGTCTTTGGGATCCATCATCTATGTCAGGATGTGCTCGAGACTGGAAGTCTCGTTTGCACTAAGTTGTACAAGCAGATTCCAATCTAACCCCAGCCAATTACACTAGATTGTTGTCAAAGGTCATCCTCAAATATTTGAGGAGGACAAAGGATACATTTCTAAGTGTGTGGGGATATAGATAGAGAACTCGCAGTCAAATGACAAGTCGATTCTAGTTTTCAAACATATCCAGATGACTTCAAAATTAAGTCAGGATATATTTTGTGTTGAGTGGTGGCGCTTTAAGCTGGATTAGCTTTAAGCAAGCCAAAATTGCCAACTCTACAGAAGATGATAAATATCTAGCACCAACAAAAGCAGCTAAAGAGGCCGTATGGATTAGAAGCTTTCTGATCGGATTAGATGCAACGCCGCGAACGTCTTATCTGAGAAGCTTCTTGTAGGACAACACAGGTGCCGTAGCTATTGCTCAAGATATTAAATTCCACAACAGATTAAAACATATACTAAGCAGGCATCACCTCGTGAGAGGTGATGTGGAGATTAAACACTATTTGACTGATGATAATATGGCCGATCCCCTGACAGAGGCTCAGCCACAGCCTAGGCATGAGGAACATGCAGGGTCTATGACAGTAGATCATAACTTAAATTGGAACCAGGGACAAGTGGGAGATTGTTAGAGTTATGCCCCAGTTCAATATATAAGTGATCTACAGATGTAATGTTTTATCATCTTTCCGAATAAATAAATCGGCATATATTACTAATGTGTTGTAGCAAGATATCAAAAAGAATTACATTTGATGAGTCCCTGATCAGCTAAGCTTCTTTATGAAGCTTCTTTATCGGACAACCCCATTGTGAGTATGCAACATAGATACGTCATGAGATACTTACTTATCGTAGCTTGTCATTATATCCTAACACCAAGGAGTCTTTGTGTATACTATGTAACGAAAACCTAATTTGACCTAGTCTAACGTTATCTGTAAAAGGGTAACTATAACGGCTTCGATTGGCTTTTATATTTATTGCACTAGTGAACTCGAAAGATGTCTGAGGGATTTATCACTCATACTTCGGTATGAGAAAGATATCCGTTTAGGCTACTTGATGAGTATGACTGAAGGAATAGCATGGTCGTGCAGGTGATACCTTAGTATCATTTTTCAATCATCTCAGATATCAAGAAACTGTGATTGATAAATAAGGATGACCATTCTATGCCTATTGGTCAATCTGGAATTCGGTTTGATAAAAGGATATTGACATGTACGATAACAGGTTAAGTCGAATAATCGATAATCATGAAAGCTGAGTAATCATAATGTCTTGCTAGAGACCATTTATGATGGAAAGGGTAAAATTGTAATTTTACCAGTTTGCCAACTGTTCGTGAGCCTAGAGGGTCACACGCATTAAGCAGGATACATGACAAATAATTATGGATGAAAATTGAAAACGATTCGGTAGTTTTCTAGCCTAAGGTTTTAACCAGACAGTTGAAGAAATCAATTCGAGGAAATTGAACCATTTTGTCTAAACCGAAATCAGAACTCAAGTTAATGGGTTTATTTTGGGTTTTAGTTAAACGGGCTTAAAGCCCATTTAGGGATTCAAGTGATGAATGGGGAAGTAGTTCAAATAGGAGTTTAAGAAGGGTAGATATGCAATTATTAATATGAAATTCAATTTTGTTTCAAATTAAAATTCCAAAATATTTTCCATTTTTTTCTCCAACTATTTGCAACCACTTCCCCTCTTCTTCTCCCTCCCTTGGCCGAATCCTCTCTCAATCTTCATCCACCATTTTTGTCAAAGCTTCTCAAGAAAATTCATAGCAAAAGTGTGAGAGAAAATCATTTCAGTTGTGGTGCTTGTGTGGACCTAATAGATAAACACTAACGTTGTGTTTTCATCGATTCATAAAGGTATTTTTCAGATTTGAAAGGTCTCAACGTGTTGAATTTTCATTAAGATTCTTGTATTTCTCGATCACCATGGTTACATAACTTCCGCTGCCTGAAATTTATCGAATGGAACCCATGGTGATCTCTTTCAGTCGTAACACAACATGGTTGTTATGAAGTTTTTCAACATGTTTATTTCTGATTTTTTGAGTTTATATGTTCATCTCCTTAGCATGCATGTAAATTGAAAAAAAAATCATATTTAATTGATTTTTGTAAAAAGTGGAAAATATTTTTTTGGTTTTTCGGGTTAGCCATGGCCAAGCCATGGCTGACCAGGGTCGAGACCCTTGGTGGACAATGGAACGCCTTAGGGCAAACCATGGTTGGCGCCAAGCGCCGACGAGGGTCACCTACGGGCGACCATGGCAGCCCTCGTGGGCGACCATGGTCGCTGCCGCGGGCGACCACGGTCTGCCGATGCGGGCGACCATGGCTGCCCTCGCGGGCCACCATGGTTGCCTCGCGGGCGACCAGGTCTGCCCTAGGGGCGACCATGGCAGCCCTCGCGGGCTACCATGGTCGCTCCCGTGGTCGACCACGGTCAGCCTCGCGGGCGACTTTGGCATCCCTCGCGGGCCACCGTGATTGCTTCCGCGGGCAACCTCGGTTAGACCGGTTCGGCTCGACCAGATTCGAGCTGAATCGGCTAATTCGAGAGAATAATTTGAAACGCTAAAAAATTTACTTTTCAGATTTGGTTCGGTTTCGATAAACCAACGAGAACCGGTTCAAAATTCATTTAATTATGTTTGTTCTATAAGCATGTTGAGTGTACACGTGATCTTTAATAACATGATGTTTTCCAAATAATGCTGGCTAAGCCCTCTTGACTTGCATTTTAATTTTGGGTTCACAACCTTCGTGTTGCTTAATTTTGGGTTGTAGTAAATACGGCCTGCGTGTCGTGATTTGTATTTCATTTTATTTATTTAAATTTGTAATCACGAAGACAAACACAAGAAGCAAGTCAAGAAGAAGACTCAGATTGGAGGAGGCTCGAAGCCAGTGGGAGTTCACAAGAATGGAGCAAGTTTTGATCTTGAAGACCATGTCTTTAGGATCAGTATTGCTAGATTCTTAGGAACTTAAGATGGGCTTAGCTATGCATATATTTATCGTTACATTTATATGTTTGAATGTATGAATGTATGATAGTTTAAATATACAAGTTCATGTATGATTTGCTATCACCCACATGCAAAGATTAAAATCGGAATTTAATCAGACTCGCATGTAACCTACCTAGGGATCATTTTTGCATGTATTTGCAATTGATGATTCCAGATCAAAATTGTATCAATATACAATCAGACTTTTATAATTCACTTAAACACAAACAATTACAAGTCAAGCGTGATACCATCCAAGTTTGGGCACTCAAAAGGGCTTTGACCCTATAGATGTCAGTACGCCTCCGCGTAACATTCATAGAGAAAAGGTCTGGATGAGATGGGTAGTTCTGTGTGGGTACGTGCGCCTCCACGTAGTAGCCACATTAGTTCTATCCGTAGTTCAAGCTTGGTAGACTTGTCTACGATTGTCAGCTAGGGCTTACCTAGGGTATCAGTATAGGATTTGCCGTGTACTTTTAGTACAGAACCTAGCCAGAAACTACAGTCTTGTAGATGGATGAATTCCTACCTTGATGCTCTCAATGGGAGCAGTGAGCCTCCGATCACTTCAATTAAGGGTATGATAGGATCTTGGTTCAGATTCTAATGTTAGAATCAGACAAGCGTTTTATAACTAAATCTCCAACTTGAATTTTAATTAATTTCACCATGTAGAACTAAAAGGCAAACACAACATAAAGAAGTAATGGCGCACTGAGAGTCCAGATTGAGGACAGACTCAAGAGCGTGAATTACTCATATTGGAATAGAAACTTGAGGCTTGTAATCAAGCATGAACGCAAGTAGTATATACTTACCAAGGAACCTGCTACTGAGCCACCGCTGAACGCCGCTAGGACACTAAGGATACTTATCAAAGTTCCTTAGTAACCAAATCGACGTGTCATGCATTATGGTGGGCAGTGGGATGCCAGAGTTGCAGAAGCAGTTCAGGAACGTTTGAGATGACCCTCATACATGTAAGGCAGAGGTCAAAGAAATGTTCAAGGAGAAAGCTCATGTCGAAAGAAATGTACTTTCATAAAACTTAACTCCTGCAAACTTAAGGCTGGAGCCCTGTTAGTCCCCATGTCACAAAGATTTAACGTCTTCAGGAACATCTAACCAGACTCGGTTTTGGTAATAAAGTGGAAATGGCTGCGGATTTTATGTTGCAGTCACTTCCAGATACATATAGTGATGTCATAGTAAATTACAATATGCATGACATGGACAAGTCCTTAACAGAGTTTCATGGGATGCTTGTGCCCGCTGAAAAGAACCTCAAAGGCAAGACCAAGGAAGTCCTTATGGTCAACAAGAAGGTCAGCTTCAGGAAAGCTGATCAGGGTAAGGGTAAGGCTCCTGAGCACCTTGCAGGGCAGATCAGACACCCCAAGCGTCCAAAGGTTCAAGCAGCTCCCAAAGCTGCTGTAAAATCTGACTACAAATTGGAGGAGATTTGTATAACTGCAATGAGCCAGGACACAAGAATAAGGGATTCTAAACAATACAAGGATCATGTGAAGAAGAGTGGGTATCCACGTCTTCAAGATTAGATATTTACGTTGCTAAGATTAATCGCTATAACGTAAATAAGAAAAGGCTTAAATCGGATGATTTAAATCAAGTTTTAATCTGGCATTATTATTTAAGGCACATAGGAGAGAAACGCATTTCAACACTTCACAAGTGTGGACTTTAAGTCCGTTTGAATTCACTCAAACTGAAAGATGCAAGTCCTGTGTAATGAGAGAGAAATGCATTTCTACACTTCACAAGTGTGGACTTTTAAATCCGTTTGAATTAACTCAAACTGAATAATGCAAGTCTCGCCTAATGGGCAAAACGACAAGGTACCTTTCGAAGGTTTATGTGAAAGGCGAGGGACTTATTAAGTCCAATACATTCCGACGTATGTGGACTTTTGAGTACTCAGGCCATAAGAGAGTTGAACTAATACTTGACTCTGGAAACGGCCGCTTTCATTTTCAATCGGGGGCCGATGAAGACAACGATAATACACCTTGTGATTGTCATTATGTCTCCCATTACTCTGGATGCCTGTGCCTCCGCGTAGTATTCATTGGGATGCGAGCTGAATAAGGTAATCAGTTCTATTTGGATGTGTGCGTCTCCGCGTAGTAGCCAAGCAAGACCTGGACCAGAGTCATTGAAGGTACACCACAAGACACTCATTACGTCTCCCGTTACTGTGAACGCGTGCGCCTCCTCGTAGTATTCATTGGGATGGGAGGGGGATGAGATGGCCAGTTCTATTTGGATGTGTGCGCCTTTGCGTAGTAGCCAAATAAGAAATAGACCATAGTCATATGTGGTGTGGGAAACATCCTAGTATGTTTTTCCTAAAAGATTTGGGTAGCAGAGATTCAGGCATCCAAATCAGACTAATGTGTCTTCGTAAGGTATCCTTAAGAAACTAAGAGATACAACTTTTACATACCCAGCGAGTACAAAGTCTTTGTTGCTCGAGGAGTGGTATTTTTGGAGAAATAATTTATTTCCAAAACAGCTAGTGGGAGTCCCGTGCATCTGGAAGAAATTTGAGAGGATACAGAACAACCTGAATTAATTCAAGAGCCTGCTATGCAAGATGTAGATGTACTGGAGCCTCAGATGGTCGTAGATGAAGAATCAGTCCCTACAGAAACTCCATATGGTCCAAGGAGGTCTGAAAATCTCGTCATGTTCCAGACAGATATGGCTTCACAACCACTGAGGGAAATGACATGATGATTGTGGATCAGGATGAATCAGAAACCTATAGACAAGCTTTGACCAATCCAGACTCCAAAAAAGGCAGAACGCCATGAATGAGGAAATGAAATCCATATAAGACAACCAAGTCTGGTGCTTGGTTGATCAAACCCCTAGATAAAACCCATCGGTTCTGAGTGGGTTTATAGGATCAAGACCGACATGGATGGAAATCCTCAGACCAATGAGGCTAGGATGGTTGTAAAAGGTTATCGTCAGATTCAATGCATGTATTATGATGACACCTTTTCACAAGTAGTAATGGTAAGATTGATCCCGATTATTTTTTGCCATAACTATGGCAGATGGATGTCAAAACCCCTTCCTTAGCAGGAACTTACTAGAGGGCGTGTATATCACAAGAGCAGTGGGTTTTGTAGATCCAAAGAATCTCGGAAAGATACGTAAGCTGCAAAGATCCATTTATAGATTGAAGGAAGCTTCAGGGAGTTGGAACCTTCATTTTGATAAAGCTGTAAGGGAACTCGGCTTCATCAAAAACAAAAGTGAGCCTTGCGTACATAAGAAAGCGAGTGGTAGTAATATTGTATTCTTGGTATTTATTCATCGGGAATGACATCCCGACCTTGCCACCAAAGCTTGGTTAGGGAAGTACTTATCGATGAAGGACTTAGGTGATGCTACATTTAATGTAGGCATCGGGATTTCTACAGATCATTCCCAAAGGATTTTGGGCCTAAGTCAGGACATGTTGCTAAGTCAGAACATGTACATAGGTAAAGTGTTGAGAAGATCTCAATGCTTGATTCTAAGAAAGGATACATACCCATGCGTCATGGCATTAAGCTCAGCAAGCTACAGAGTGCTAGAATGAAGGAGATCACCATGGGTTCCAATCGATGAATATCATGCAGCGGACGTTATGTAATCGTGGTGATCGATGCAAGCACTGATATATATATATATATATATATATATATATATATATATATATAAATCTGAAATTTAGCTCTTCTAACCGATGAAAACACAAGTATAGTGTTTCTCTTTGAAGTCCACACAAGCACCACAACCGAAGAGGTTTTCACTCAATAATTTTGCTATTAATTTTTGAGAGAAACTTGACAACAATGGAGGATGAGAGGGGAGAGAGAATTCAGCAAATGAGGGGGAGAGGATGATAGGATTAGTTGTTGAAAATTAGAAAAGATAATGGAAGATATTATGTGATTTTAATTTGAAAATTATAATTGAATTTCAAATTAAAATTGCATATCTATCCTTCATAAACTCTTATTTGCATTTTTTCCCATTCATAACATAAATCCCAAAATGGGCTTTAAGCCCGTTTGACTAAAACCCAAATTAAACCCATTAACTTGAGTTCTAATTTCGGTTTAGACAAGACGGCTCAATTTCCTTGAATTGATTTCTTCAACCATCTGGTTGAAACCATAGGCCAGAAAACTACTGAATCGTTCTCAATTTTAATCCATAATTGTTGTCATGTATCGTGCTTAATGCGTGTGACCCTCTAGGCTCACGAACAGTTGACAGACTGGTAAAATTACTATTTCACCCTTTCCATCATAAGTAGTCTCTAGCAAGACATTATGATTATCCAATGTTCGTGATTATTGATTATTCGACTTAACCTATTATCGTACATGTCACTGTCCTTTTATCAAACCGATATCCAGATTGATCAATAGGCATAGAATGGTCATCCTAATTTATCAATAACTGTTTCTTGATATCTGAGATGACTGAAACCTGATACTAAGGTATCACTTGCACGGTCATGCTATTCCTTCAGTCATACTCATCAAGTGGCCTAAACGGATATCTTTCTCATACCGAAGTATGAGTGATAAATCCCTCAGACGCCTTTCGAGTTCACTAGTGCAATAAATATCAAAGCCAATCGAAGCCGTTATAGTTACCCTTTTACAGATAACGTTAGACTAGGTCAAACTTAGGTATTCGTTACATAGTGTACAGAAAGAATCCATGGTCTTAGGATACAATGACAAGCTACGATATGTGAGTATCTCATGACTAGATCTATGTAGCATATGAAAGAGATCACCACGGGTTCCAATCGATAAATATCATGCAGCGGACGTTATGTAACCGTGGTGATCGATGCAAGCATACTCACAATCGGGTTGTCCGATATCATCGACCTGATGATATCTATGATATAACTCCGGCACATACTTTGTCATGATCAGTAAAGCGTGATCACAAGGAGTTAGTCTCATATTGATCGCTTCAGAAGAAGCTTAGCTGATTAGGGACATTATCGAATGCAATTCTTTCTGATCTATAGTTCTACTATAAGTGGTTACACACATTATGAAATAGATCAAATCACATTAGATATATTACTACAACACATTAGTAATATATGCCGATTTATTTATTCGGAAAGATGATAAAACATTACATATGTAGATCACTTATATATTGGACTGGGGAATAACTCTAACAATCTCCCACTTGCCCCTAGTTTCAATTTAAGTTCTGATCTACTCCCATACACTCTGTATGTTACTCATGCCTAGGCTGCGGCTGAGCCTTTGTCAAGGGATCGGCCATATTATCATCAGTCGAATAGTGTTTAATCTCCACATCACCTCTATATGTGATAACTCTCACGAGGTGATTCCTGCTGAGTATATGTTTGGAACTGTTGTGGAATCTAGGCTCTTGAGCAATAGCTACGGCACCTGTGTTGTCCCACGACAAGCTTATCGGATCAGACGCTCGAGGCATTGCATCTAATCCGATCAGAAAGCTTCTAATCCATACGGCCTCTTTAGCTGCTTTTGTTGCAGCTATATACTCAGCCTTCATTGTAAAGCTGGAAATTTTGGCTTGCTTAAAGCTTATCCAGCTGAAAGCGCCACCACTCAACACAAAATATATCCTGACTGAATTTTAAAGTCATTTGCATATGTCTGAAAACTAGCATCGACTTGTTCTTTGATTGCTAGTTCTCTATCTTCATCCCCATACACCAAAATGCATCCTCGATCCTCCTCAAATATTTGAGGATGGCCATTGACAGCAATCCAATGTAATTGGTCGGGGTTAAATTGTAATCTGCTGGTACAGCTTAGTGCAAACGAGACTTCCAGTCTCGTGCACATCCTGGCATACACGATGGATCCCACAGCCGAAGCATAAGGGATCTAACTCATCCTGCTCTGCTTATTAGGAGTACTAGGACTCTGTAGCTTGCTGAGCTTAATGCCATGACGCATGGGTATGTATCCTTTCTTAGAATCAAGCATTGAGATCTTCTCAACACTTTACCTATGTACATGTTCTAACTTAGCAACATGTCCTGACTTAGGCCCAAAATCCTTTTGGAATGATCTGTAGAAATCCCGATGCCTACATTAAATGTAGCATCACCTAAGTCCTTCATCGATAAGTACTTCCCTAACCAAGCTTTGGTGGCAAGGTCGGGATGTCATTCCCGATGAATAAATACCAAGAATACAATATTACTCCCACTCGCTTTCTCATGTACGCAAGGCTCACTTTTGTTTTTGATGAAGCCGAGTTCCGTTACAGCTTTATCAAAATGACGGTTCCAACTCCTTGAAGCTTGCTTAAATCCATAAATGAATCTTTGCAGCTTACATATCTTTCCGGGATTCTTTGGATCTACAAAACCCACAGGTCGTGTGATATACACGCCATCTAGTAAGTTCCTGCTAAGGAAGTGGTTTTGAAATCCATCTGCCATAGTTATGGCTAAGAATAATCCGGATTAAACGTACCATTGCTACTGGTGAAAATATGTCATCATAATCCATGTATTGGTCTAAGGACTTCCATCCATGTCGGTCTTGATCCTATAGACCCACTCAGAACCGATGGGTTTTATCCCAGGGGTTTGATCCACAAAGCACCCGACTTGGTTTTCATACATGGATTTCATTTCCTCACTCATGGCGTTCTACCATTTTTCGGGGTCTGGACTGGTTAAAGCTTGTCTGAAGGTTTCTGCATCATCCTGATCCACCAACATCACGTCATTTCCCTTAGTGGCTATGAAGCCATATCTGTCTAGAACATGACGAGATCTTTCAGACCTCCTTAGACCATCGGGAATTTCTGTAGGGACTGATTCTTCATCTGCGACCATCGGAGGCTCCAGTACTTCTACATCTTGCATAGCAGGCTGCTTAATTGCTTCAGGCTGTTCCGTATCCTCTCGAATTTCTTCGAGATGCACGGGACTCCCACTAGCTATTTTGGAAATAAAATATTTCTCCAAAAATACCCCTCCTCGAGCAACAAAGACTTTGTACTCGCTGGCTATATAGAAGTTGTATCTCTTAGTTTCTTAAGGATACCTTACGAAGACACATTTTGTCTGATTTGGATGCCTGCATCTCTGCTACCCAAATCTTTTTGGGAAAAACATACTAGAATTTTTCCCACACCATATATGACTATGGTCCATTTCTTATTTGGCTACTATGCGAAGGCACACGCATCCAAATAGAACTGACCATCTCATCCCGCTCCCATCCCAATGAATACTACGCGGAGGCGCACGCATCCACAATAACGGGAGAAGTAATGAGTGTCATATGGTGTACCTTCTGTGACTCTGGTCCAGCTATTATTTGGCTACTACGCGGAGGCCCATGCATCCAAATAGAACTAATTACCTTATTCTGCTCGCATCCTAATGAATACTACGCGGAGGACACGCATCCTTAGTAATAGGAGACAGAATGACTGTCACAAGTTGTACTATCGTTGTCTTCATCGGAGCCCGATTCAAAATTAATGCGGCCATTTCCAGAGTCAAGTATAAGTTGAGCTCTCTTCTGGCCTGAGTACTCATAGGTCCACATACGTCGGAATGTATTAGACTTAACAAGTAACTTGCCTTTCACATAAACCTTTGAAAAGTGCCTTTGTCATTTTGACCATTAGGCGAAACTTGCGTGTTCCAGTTTGAGTGAATTCAAACGGACTTAAAAGTCCACACTTGTGAAGTGTAGATATGCGTTTCTCGCTCATTAGGCAAGACATGCATCTTTCAGTTTGAGTGAATTCAAACGGACTTAAAGTCCACACTTGTGAAGTATTGAAATGCGTTTCTCACATATGTGCCTTAAATGACAATGCAAGATTATAACTTGATTTAAATCATCAGATTTAAGCCTTTTCTTATTTATGTTATACCGATTAAGATTACCAACGTAAATATCTGATCTTGAAGACGTGGATACCCACTCTTATTCACGTGATCCTTGTATTTGTTTACAATCCCTTATTCCTGTGTCCTGGCTCATTGCAGTGATGGCAGATCTCCTCCATTTTTTCCTTAATCTTCACAGCAGCTTTGGGAGCTGCTTGAACTTTTGGACGATTGGGGTGTCTGAACTGCACTGCAAGGTGCTCAGGAGCCTTACCCTTACCCTGATCAGCTTTTTTGAAGCTGACCTTCTTGTTGACCATAAGGACCTCCTTGGTCTTGCCCTTGAGGTTTTTTTCAGTGGTCACAAGTATCCCATGAAGCTCTGTTAAGGACTTGTCCATGTCATGCATATTGTAATTTACTATGAAATCACTATATGTATGTGGAAGTGACTGCAACATAAAATCTACAACCGTTTCCACCTGATTATCAAAACTGAGTCTAGTTAGATGCTCTTGAAGACATTAAATCTTCGTGACATGGGGACTAACAGGGCTCCAGCCTTAAGTTTGTAGGAGTTAAGTTCTATGAAAGTATCATATCTTTCGACACGAGCTTTCTCCTTGAACATTTCCTTGACCTCTGCCTTACCGGTATGAGGGTCATCTGAAACGCTCTTGAACTGCTTCTTCAACTCTGGCATCCTACTGCCCACCATAAAGCATGACACGTTGATTTGGTTACTAAGGAACTTTGATAAGTATCCTTAGTGCCCTAGCGGCATTCAGCGGTGGCTCAACAGGAGGTTCCTTGGTAAGGATATACTACTTGCGTTCATGCTTGAGTACAAGCCTCAAGTTTCTATTTCAATCTGAGTAATTCACACTGTTGAGTCTGTCCTCAATCTGGACTCTCAGTGCACTATTACTCCTTTGTGTTGTGTTTGCCTTTTAGTTCTACATGGTGAAATTAATTAAAAATTCAAGTTGGAGATTAAGTTATAAAACACTTGTCTGATTCTAACATTAGAATCTGAACCAGGATCCTATCATACCCTCAATTGAAGTGAACGGAGGCTCACTGCTCCAATTGAGAGCATCAAGGTAGGAATACATCCATTTACAAAACGATGTAATTCCTGGCTAGGGTCTGTACTTAAAAGTACACGGCATACCCTATACTGATACCCTAGGTCAGCCCTAGCTGACAATCGTAGACAAGTCTACCAAGCTTGAACTATGGATAGAACTAATGTGACTACTACGCGGAGGCGCACACACCCACACAGAACTACCCATCTCATCCAGACTTTTTCTCTATGAATGTTACGCGGAGGCGTACCGACATCCATAGGGTCAAATCCCTTTTGAGTGCCTAAACTTGGATGGTATCACACTTGATTTGTAATTAATTGCGTTTAAGTGAATTATTACTGTATGATTGTTTATCGATACAATTTTAAATTCCGATTTTAATCGTTGCATGTGGGTGATAGCAAATCATACATAAACTTGTATATTTAAACTATCATCCATTCATACATTCAAACATATAAATGTAATGATAAAATATGCATAGCTAAGCCCATATTAAGTTCCTAAGAATCTAGCAATACTGATCCTAAAGACATGGTCTTCAAGATCCAAACTTGCTCCATTCTTGTGAACTCCCACTGGCTTCAAGCCTCCTCCAATCCGAGTCTCCCTCTTGACTTTATTCTTGTGTCGGTAAATGAAATAAAAATGACGACACGCAGGCCGTATTTACTACAACCCAAAATTAAGCAACACGCAGGTTGCAAAACCGAAATTAAAATGCAAATCTAATGGGCTTAGCTAGCATCATGTGGAAAACATCATGTTATCAAAGATCATGTATACAATCAACATGATTATCAAACAAATAAATTTTCCAAATTTTATCTTTCTTAAGTGTGGAAAATTCGGGTTTATCGAAACCGGACGGTTTAACTGATTAATTGAATTTTGAACCGGTTCTCGCTGGTTTATCGAAACCGAACCAAATCTGAAAATTAATTTTTTTAGAGTTTCAAAATATTCTCGCTAACCAACCGGTTCAGCTCGAATCTGGTCGAGCCGAACCGGCTCAACCGAGGTCGCCCGCGGAGGCAACCACGGTGGCCCGTGAGGGCTGCCGAGGTCCCCCGCGGGGCTGACCGTGGTCGGCCACGGGAACGACCATGGTAGCCCGCGAGGGCAGCCATGGTCGCCCCTAGGGCAGACCCTGGTCGCCCGCGAGGCAACCATGGTGGCCCTCACAGGCTGCCATGGTCACCCGCGAGGGCTGCCATGGTCGCCCGTAGGCGACCCTCGTCGGCCCTTGGTGCTGACCATGGTCTGCCCTAGGGCATTCCATGGTCCACCAAGGGTCTCGACTGGTCGGCCATGGCTCGGCTATGGCTAATCCGAAACATCCAAAAAAAATTATTTTCCAGTTTCCAAAATGAATCAAATCTGAAAAAAAAAAATTTCGATTCACGTGCATGCTAAGGTGATAAACACATATAAACTAAAAAAAAAAATCAGATTTAAACATATAGAAGAATACATAACAACCATGGCTCTGATACCACTGAAAGAGATCACCACGGGTTCCAATCGATAAATATCATGTAGCGGACGTTATGTAACCGTGGTGATCGATGCAAGCACTGATCTTAATGCAAATTCAACATGATATATATATATATATATATATATATATATATATATATATATATATATATATATATATATAAATAAATCTGAAAGTTACCTCTTCTAATCGATGAAAACACAAGTATAGTGTTTCTCTATTAAGTCCAAACAAGCACCACAACCGAAGAGGTTTTCAGTCAATCATTTTGCTATTAATTTTTTGATAGAAACTTGACAACAATGGAGGATGAGAGGGTGGAGAGAATTCAGCAATGAGGGGGAGAGGATGATAGGATTAGTTGCTGAAAATTAGAGAAGATAATGGAAGATATTATGTGATTTTAATTTGAAAATTAAAATTGAATTTCAAATTGAAATTGCATATCTATCCTTCATAAACTCTTATTTGCATTTGTTCCCATTCATAACTTAATTCCCTAAATGGGCTTTAAGCACGTTTATCTAAAACCGAAATAAACCCATTAACTTGAGTTCTAATTTCAGTTTAGACAAAACGGCTCAATTTCCTCGAATTGATTTCTTCAATCGTCTGGTTAAAACCTTAGGGCAGAAAACTACTGAATCGTTCTCAATTTTCATCCATAATTGTTTTCATGTATCGTTCTTAATGCGTGTGACCCTCTAGGCTCACGAACAATTGGCAGACTGGTAAAATTACTATTTTACCCTTTCCATCATAAGTGGTCTCTAGCAAGACATTATGATTATCCGATGTTCGTGATTATCGATTATTCGACTTAACCTGTTATCGTATATGTCACTGTTCTTTTATCAAACCGATATCATAGAATGGTCATCCTAATTTATCAATCACTGTTTCTTGATATCTGAGATGACTCAAAACTGATACTAAGGGTATCACCTGCACGGCCGTGCTCTTCCTTCAGTCATACTCATCAAGTGGCCTAAACGGATATCTTTCTCATACCGAAGTATGAGTGATAAATCCCTTAGACGCCTTTCGAGTTCAGTAGTTCTTTACGTATTGTACACAAAGACTCCTTTGTCTTAGGATATAATGACAAGTTACGATATGTGAGTATCTCATGACTGGATCTATGCAACATACTCACAATTGGGTTGTCCAATATCATCGACCTGATGATATCTATGATATAACCCCGGCACATACTTTGCCATGATCAGTAGAGCGTGATCACAAGGAGTTAGTCTCATACTGATCGCTTCAGAAGAAGCTTAGCTGATCAGGGACATTATCGAATGCAATTCTTTCTGATCTATAGTTCTACTATAACTGGTTACACACATTATGACATAGATCAAATCACATTAGATATATATTACTACAACACATTAGTAATATATGCCGATTTATTTATTCGGAAAGATGATAAAACATTACATATGTAGATCACTTATATATTGGACTGGGGCATAACTCTAACAGCATACTCACAATCGGGTTGTCCGATATCATCGACCTGATGGTATATATGATATAACTCCGGCACGCACTTTGCCATGATCAGTAGAGCATGATCACAAGGAGTTAGTCTCATACTGATCGCTTCAAAAGAAGCTTAGTTGATCAGGGACTTTATCGAATGCAATTCTTTCTTATCTATAGTTCTACTATAAGTAATTACACACATCATGACATAGATCAAATTACATTCGATATATTACTACAACACATTAGTAATATATGCCGATTTATTTATTCGGAAAGATGATAAAACATTACATCTGTAGATCACTTATATATTGGACTGGGGCATAACTCTAACAATCTCCCACTTGCCCCTGGTTCCAATTTAAGTTCTGATCTACTCCCATAGACCCTGCATGTTTCTCATGCCTAGGCTGCGGCTAAGCCTTTGTCAAGGGATCGGCCATATTATCATTAGTCGAATAGTGTTTAATCTCCACATCACTTCTATATTTGATAACTCTCACGAGGTGAAGCCTGCTGAGTATATGTTTGGATCTGTTGTGGAATTTGGGCTCCTGAGCAATAGCTACGGCACCTGTGTTGTCCCACAACAAGCTTATCGGATCAGACGCTCGCGGCGTTGCATCTAATCCGATCAGAAAGCTTCTAATCCAAACGACCTCTTTAGCTGCTTATGTTGCAGCTATATACTTAGCATCCGCTGTAGAGTTGGCAATTTTTGCTTGCTTAAAGCTTATCCAGCTGAAAGCGCCACCACTCAACACAAAATATATCCCGATTGAATTTAGAAGTCATCTTGATATGTTTGAAAACTAACATCGACTTTTCCTTTGACTCCTAGTTCTCTATCT
Source organism: Geranium rotundifolium (assembly GCA_963920655.1). Lineage (NCBI taxonomy): Eukaryota > Viridiplantae > Streptophyta > Magnoliopsida > Geraniales > Geraniaceae > Geranium > Geranium rotundifolium. The sequence continues at coordinate 16,653,037 of OY987315.1, forward strand.
ATATCCCCACACACTAGGAATGTATCCTTGGTCCTCCTCAAATACTTGAGGATGACCTTTGACAACGATCTAGTGTAATTGGTCGGGGTTAGATTGGAATCTGCTGGTACAACTTAGTGCAAACGAGACTTCCAGTCTCATGCACATCCTGGCATATATGATGGATCCTAAGGCCGAAGCATAAGTGATCTTACTCATCCTGCTCAGCTTATCAGGAGTTCTAGGACTCTGTAGCTTGCTGAGCTTAATGCCATGACGCATGGGTATGTATATTTTCTTAGAGTCAAGCATTGAGATCTTCTGAACACTTTACCTATGTACATGTTCTAACTTAGCAACATGTCTTGACTTAGGCCCAAAATCCTTTTGGAATGATCTGTAGAGATCCCGATGCCTACATTAAATGTAGCATCACCTATGTCCTTCATCGATAAGTACTTCCCTAACCAAGCTTTGGTGGCAAGGTCGGGATGTCATTCCCGATGAATAAATACCAAGAATACAATATTACTCCCACTCGCTTTCTCATGTACGCAAGGCTCACTTTTGTTTTTGATGAAGCCGAGTTCCCTTACAGCTTTATCAATATGAAGGTTCCAACTCCCTGAAGCTGGCTTCAATCCATAAATGAATCTTTGCAGCTTACATATCTTTCCGGGATTCTTTGGATCTACAAAACCCACAGGTCGTGTGATATACACGCCCTCTAGTAAGTTCCTGCTAAGGAAGGGGTTTTTACGTCCATCTGCCATAGTTATGGCTAAGAATAATCCGGATCAATCTGACCATTGCTGCTGGTGAAAAGGTGTCATCATAATCCATGCATTGAATCTAACGATAACCTGTTACAACCATCCTAGCCTTATTGGTCTGAGGATTTCCATCCATGTCGGTCTTGATCCTATAGACCCACTCAGAAACGATGGGTTTTATCCCAGGGGTTTGATCAACCAAGCACCAGACTTGGTTAAAATACATGGATTTCATTTCCTCACTCATGGCATTCTACCATTTTTGGAGTCTGGACTAGTTAAAGCTTGTCTGAAGGTTTCTGGCTCATCCTGATCCACCAACATCACGTCATTTCCCTCAGTGGCTGTGAAGCCATATCTGTCTGGAACACGACGAGATCTTTCAGACCTCCTTACACTATCTGGAATTTCTGTAGGGATTGATTCTTCATCGGCGACCATCTGAGGCTCCATTGCTTCTACATCTTGCATAGCAGGCTCCTGAATTGCTTCAGGCTGTTCCGTATCCTCTCGAATATCTTCGAGATGCACGGGACTCCCACTAGCTATTTTGGAAATAAAATATTTCTCCAAAAATACCTCTCCTCGAGCAACAAAGACTTTGTACTCGCTGGGTATGTAGAAGTTGTATCTCTTAGTTTCTTAAGGATACCTTACGAAGACACATTTGTCTGATTTGGATGCATGCAGCTTTGGACCCCTTGGGGTGTCTTAACTGCCCTGCAAGGTGCTCAGGAGCCTTACCCTTACCCTGATTAGCTTTCTTGAAGCTGACCTTCTTGTTGACTATAAGGACCTCCTTGGTCTTGCCCTTGAGGTTCTTTTCGGTGGTCACAAGTATCCCATGAAGCTCTGTTAAGGACTTGTCCATGTCATGCATATTGTAATTTACTATGAAATCACTATATGTATTTGGAAGTAACTGCAACATAAGATCTGTAGCCATTTTAACCTGATCATCAAAACCGAGTCTGGTTAGAAGTTACTGAAGACATTAAATCTTCGTGACATGGGGACTAACAGGGCTCCAGCCTTAAGTTTGCAAGAGTTAAGTTCTATGAAAGTATCATATCTTTTGACACGAGCTTTCTCCGTGAACATTTCCTTGACCTCTGCCTTACAGTTATGAGGGTCATCTGAAATGTTCCTGAACTGCTTCTACAGCTCTGGCATCCTACTGCCCACCATAATGCATGACACGTCAATTTGGTTACTAAGGAACTTTGATAAGTATCCTTAGTGCCCTAGCGGCGTTCAGCAAGGGCTCAGCAGGAGGTTCCTTGGTAAGGATATACTACTTGCGTTCATGCTTGAGTACATGCCTCAAGTTTCTATTCCAATCTGAGTAATTCACGCTCTTGAGTCTGTCCTCAATCTGGACTCTCAGTGCGCTATTACTCCTTTGTGTTGTGTTTGCCTTCTAGTTCTACATGGTAAAATTAATTAAAATTCAAGTTGGAGATTTAGTTATAAAACACTTGTCTGATTCTAACATTAGAATCTGAACCAGGATCCTATCATACCCTCAATTGAAGTTAACGGAAGCTCACTGCTCCAATTGAGAGCATCAATGTGGGAATACATCCATTTAAAAAACAATGTAATTCCTGACTAGGGTCTGTACTAAAAGTACACGGCATACCCTATACTGATACCCTAGGTCAGCCCTAGCTGACAATCGTAGACAAGTCTACCAAGCTTGAACTATGGATAGAACTAATGTCATTACTACGCGGAGGCGCACGCACCCACACAGAACTACCCATCTCATCCAGACTTTTTCTCTATGAATGTTACGCAGAGGCGTACCAACATCCACAGGGTCAAAGCCCTTTTGAGTGCCCAAACTTGGATGGTATCACGCTTGACTTGTAATTATTTGCGTTTAAGTGAATTATAAAAGTCTGATTGCATATCGATACAATCTTAATCTGGAATCATCAATTGCAAATCCATGCAAAGATTATCCCTTAGCAGGTTACATGCGAGTCTGATTAAATTCCGATTTTAATCTTTGCATGTGGATGATAGCAAATCATACATAAACTTGTATATTTAAACTATCATACATTCAAACATATAAATGTAACGATAAAATATATGCATAGCTAAGCCCATCTTAAGTTCCTAGGAATTTAGCAAAACTGATCCTAAAGACATGGTCTTCAAGATCCAAACTTGCTCCATTCTCGTGAACTCCCACTAGCTTCGAGCCTCCTCCAATCCGAGTCTCCCTCTTGACTTGATTCTTGTGTCGGTCTTCGTGATTACAAATTAAAATAAATGAAATGAAATACAAATCACGACACGCAGGCCATATTTACTACAACCCAAAATTAATCCACACGCAGGTTGCAAAACCGAAATTAAAATGCAAATCTAATGGGCTTAGCTAGCATCATGTGGAAAACATCATGTTATCAAAGATCATGTATACAATCAACATGCTTATCAAACAAATAAATTTTCTAAATTTTATCTTTCTTAAGTGTGGAAAAATTCCGGTTTATCGAAACCGGACGGTTTAATCGATTAATTGAATTTTGGACCGGTTCTCTCTAGTTTATCGAAACCGAACCAAATCTGAAAATTAAATTTTTAGGGTTTCCAAATATTCTCGCGAACCAACTAATTCAGCTCGAATCTGGTCGAGCTGAACCGGCTCAACCGAGGTTGCCCGCGGAGGCAACCACGGTGGCCCGTGAGGGCTACCGAGGTCGCCCGCCGGGCTGACCGTGGTTGGCCACGGGAACAACCATGGTAGCCCGTGAAGGCAGCCATGGTCGCCCCTAGGGCAGACCCTGGTCGCCCGCGAGGCAACCATGGTGACCCTCACGGGCTGCCATGGTCGCCCCTAGGGCAGACCCTGGTCGCCCGCGAGGCAACCATGGTGACCCTCACGGGCTGCCATGGTCGCCCGCGTGGGCAGACCGCGGTCGCCCGCGGCAGCGACCACGGTCGCCCGCGATGGCTGCCATGGTCGCCCGTAGGCGACCCTCGTCGGCCCTTGGTGCTGACCATGGTCTGCCCTAGGGCATTCCATGTTCCACCAAGGGTCTCGACCTGGTCAGCCATGGCTAACCCGAAACACCCCAAAAAAAAATATTTTCCAATTTTCAAAAATCAATCAAATCTGAAAAAAAAATTCGATTCACATGCATGCTAAGATGATGAACACATATAAACTGTAAAAAATCAAAATTAAACATGTAGAAGAATAAATAACAACCATGGCTCTGATACCACTGAAAGAGATCACCACGGGTTCCAGTCGATAAATATCATGCAGCGGACGTTATGTAACCGTGGTGATCGATGCAAGCACGTATCTTAATGTAAATTCAACATGTTATATATATATTAAATCTGAAAGTTACCTCTTCTAATCGATGAAAACACAAGCTTAGTGTTTCTCTATTAGGTCCACACAAGCACCACAACCCAAGAAGGTTTTCACTCAAATTTTTGCTATGAATTTTGAGAGAAGCTTGACAACAATGGAGGATGAGAGGGGGGAGAGAATTCAGCAATGAGGGAGAGAGGATGATGGAATTAGTTGCTGAAAAATTAGAGAAGATAATTGAAGATATATTGTAATTTTAATTTGAAAATTAAAATTGAATTTCAAATTAAAATTGCATATCTATCCTTCATAAACTCTTATTTGCATTTGTTCCCATTCATAACTTAAATCCATAAATGGGCATTAAGCCCGTTTAACTAAAACTCAAATTAAACCCATTAACTTGAGTTCAAAATTCGGTTTAGACAAAACGGCTCAATTTTCTCGAATTGATTTCTTCAATCGTCTAGTTAAAGCCTTAGGCCCGAAAACTACTGAATCGTTCTCAATTTTCATCCATAATTGTTTTCATGTATCGTGCTTAATGCGTGTGACCCTCTAGGCTCACGAACAATTGGCAGACTGGTAAAATTACTATTTTACCCTTTCTATCATAAGTGGTCTCTAGCAAGACAGTATGATTATCCAATGTTCGCGATTATCGATTATTCGACTTAACCTGTTATCGTATATGTCACTGTCCTTTTATCAACCCGATATCCAGATTGATCAATAGGCATAGAATGGTCATCCTAATTTATCAATCACTGTTTCTTGATATCTGAGATGACTGAAAACTGATACTAAGGTATCACCTGCACGGCCGTGCTATTCCTTAAGTCATACTCATCAAGTGGCCTGAACGGATATCTTTCTCATACCGGAGTATGAGTGATAAATCCCTTAGACGTCTATCGAGTTCACCAATGTAATTCATAACCAAGCCAATCACAGCCGTTATGACTACCCTTTTACAGGTAACGTTATACTAGGTCAAACTTGGAGATTCATTACACAGTGCACACAAAGACTCCTTGGTCTTAGGATATAATGACAAGCTACGATCTGTGAGTATCTCATGACGGTATCTATGTTGCATACTCACAATCGGGTTGTCCGATATCATCGACCTGATGATATCTATGATATAACTCCGGCACATACTTCGCCATGATCAGTAGAGCGTGCTCACAAGGAGTTGGTCTCATACTGATCACTTCATAAAGAAGCTTAGCTGATCAGTGACTCATCAAATGTAATTCTTTCTGATCTACAGTTCTACTATTAGTGGTTACACAGGTAATGACATAGATAAATTTACATTTGATATATTACTACAACACATTAGTAATATATGCCGATTTATTTATTCGGAAAGATGATAAAACATTACATCTGTAGATCACTTTTATATTGGACTGGGGCATAACTCTAACAGTTTTAACCAGACGGTTGAAGAAATCAATTCGAGGAAATTGAACCATTTTGTCTAAACCGAAATTAGAACTCAAGTTAATGGGTTTAATTTGGCTTTTAGTTAAATAGGCTTAAAGCCTATTCAGGGTTTCAACTGATAAATGGGGAAGAAGTGGAAATAGGAGTTTAAGAAGGGTAGATATGCAATTATTAATTTGAAATTCAATTTTATTTCAAATTAAAATTCCAAAATATCTTCCATCTTTTTCTCCAACTATTGGCAACCACTTCCCCTCTTCTTCTCCCTTCCTTGACCGAATCCTCTCTCAATCTTCATCCACCATTTTTGTCAAAGCTTCTCAAGAACATTCATAGCAAAAGTGTGAGAGAAAACCATTTCGGTTGTGGTGCTTGTGTGGACCTAATAGAGAAACACTAACGTTGTATTTTCATCGATTCATAAAGGTATTATTCAGATTTGAAAGGTTGATAGCATGTTGAATTTTCATTAAGATCTTTGTATTTCTCGATCATCATGGTTACATAACTTCCGCTGCCTGAAATTTATCGAATGGAACCCATGGTGATCTTTTTCAAAATGGGCTTGAAGCCTATTTAGGGTTTTAATTCATGAATGGGGCAAGAGTGAAATTATGAGTTCAAATGGGTAAGTTGTGTAATTATTTATTTAAAATTCAAAATCAGATTTTTGTGATAAATTGTGATAATTACACAATATTTTATTCCCTAATTTTTGTTCATAATTTCGGCAATCTCCTCCCAATTCCCTCCTCATTGCCGACCCTCCCTCTCATTCCTCCATATCCAACTTTGTCTTCTTCTTCGCATTATTCATTAGCATGTGTGTGAGAGAAAACCGATCAAGGTTGTGCTTGTGTGGACTTGATAGAGAAACACTCCTCTTGTATTTTGATCGATTAGAAGGTAAATTTTCAGTTTTGAAAAGTTTAATTTCATGCTGAATTTCTCATTAAGGTCATAGTTTTTATTTGATTCCCATGGTTCAATTTCGTACCGCTGCATGAAATTATTGTCTGGAACCCATGGGAATCCCTTTCAGTGGTATCAGAGCATGGTTGTTATGAGTTTAATTCATTGTGCTTAATTTGAAACTTTTATTTATGTTCTTGTATTCATCATTTGAATATGCATGAAATTGAAAAAGAATTCAGATTTAATTGGTCTTTAAAAATTGAAAAAATTAACTTTTGGGGCTGTTTCGGGTTACCATGGTCGAGACCCTTGGTGGACCATGGAATGCCCTACGGCAGACCATGGTCGGCACCAAGGGCCGACCAGGTTGCCTACGAGCGACCATGGCAGCCCTCGCAGGCGACCATGGTTGCTGCCACGGGCGACCACGGTCTGCCCTCGCGGGCCACCAAGGTCTGCCCTAGGGGCGACCATGGCAACCCTCGCGAGCCACCATGGTCGCTCCTGTAGGCGACAATGGCAGCCCTCGCGGGCCACCGTGGTTGCCTCTGCGGGCGACCTCGGTTGGGCTGGTTCGCGAGAATATTTAAAGTCCTAAATTTTTATTTTTTAGATTTGGTTCGGTTTTGATAAACCAGCGAGAACCGGTTCAAAATTCAATTAATTAATTAAACCGTCCGGTTTCGATAAACCGGAATTTTTCCACATTTAAGAAAGATAAAATTTGGAAAAATTTGTTGTTTGATAAGCATGCTGAGTGATCACATGATCTTTGACAACATGATGTTTTCCACATGATGTATAGCTAAGACCTCTAGACTTGTATTTTAATTTCGGTTTTGCAATCTGCGTGTTGCTAAGTTTTGGGTTGTAGCAAGTACGGCCAGCGTGTCGTGATTTGTAATTTATTTATTTTATTTAAATTTGTAATCACGAAGACCGACGCAAGAAACAAGTCTAGACCTTGAAGACCAAGTCTTTAGGATCAGTTTTGCTAGAATCTTAGGAACTTAAGACGGGCTTAGCTATGCATACATTACTGTTACATTTGTAAGTTATATATGTATGAATGTATGATAGTTTTAATATACAAGTTTATGTATGATTAGCTATCACCCACATGCAAAGATTAAAAACGGTATTTAATCAGACTTGCATGTAACCTTGATAAGGGATCATCTTTGCATGAATTTGCAATTGGTGATTCCATTTAAGATTGTATCGATATTCAGACAGTAATAATTCACTTAAACGCAAATAATTACAAGTCAAGCGCGACACCATCCAAGTTTGAGCACTCAAAAGGGCTTTGAGCCTATAGATGTCGGTACGCCTCCGCGTAACATTCATTGACGAGAAGTCTGGATGAGATGGGTAGTTCTATGGGAGTGTGTGCGCCTCCGCGTAGTAGCCACATTAGTTCTGTTCATAGTTCAAGCTTGGTAGACTTGTCTATTATTTTCAGCTAGGGCTGGCCTAGGGTATCCATATAGGGTATGCCGTGTACTTTTAGTACAGACCCTAGCCAGGAATTACATGGTTTCGTAAATGGATGTATTCCTACCTTGTTGCTCTCAATTGGAGCAGTGAGCCTCCGTTCACTTCAATTGAGGGTATGATAGGATCCTGGTTCAGATTCTAATGTTAGAATAGGACAAGTGTTTTATAGCTGAATCTCCAACTTGAATTTTAATTAATTTTACCATGTAGAACTAAAAGGAAAACACAACAAAAAAGAGTAATAGCGCCCTAAGAGTCCAGATTGAGGACAGACTCAAGGGCGTGAATTACTCTTATTGGAATAGAAACCTGAGGCTTGTACTCAAGCATGAACACAAGTAGCATATCCTTACCAGGGAACCTCCTGCTGAGCCACCACTGAATGCCGCTAGGGCACTAAGGATACTTATCAAAGTTCTTTAGTAACCAAATCGACGTGTCATGCATTATGGTGGGCAATAGGATGCCAGAGTTGCAGAAGAAATTCAGGAACGTTTCAGATGATCCTCATACCTGTAAGGCAGAGGTCAAGGAAATGTTCAAGGAGAAAGCTCGTGTCGAAAGATATGATACTTTCAGAGAACTTGACTCCTGCAAGCTTAAGGCTGAAGCCATGTTAGTCCCCATATCACGAAGATGAAATGTTTTCAGGAACATCTAACTGGACTCGGTTTTGATGATCAGGTTGAAATGGCTGCGGATTTTACGTTGCAGTCACTTCCAAATAAATATAGTGATTTCATAGTAAATTACAATATCCATGACATGGACAAGTCCTTAACAGAGCTTCATGGAATACTTGTGACTGCTGAAAAGAACCTCAAGGGCAAGACAAAGGAGGTCCTTTTGGTCAACGAGAAGGTCAGCTTCAAGAAAGCTAATCAGGGTAAGGGTAAGGCTTCTGAGCACCTTGCAAGACAGATCAGACATCCCAAGCGTCCAAAGGTTCAAGCAGCTCCCAAAGCTGCTGTGAAGACTAAGGACAAAATGGAGGAGGTATGCTATCATTGCAATGAGCCAGGACACATGAATAAGGGATTGTAAGCAATACAAGGATCATGTGAAGAAGAGTGGGTATCCACGTCTTCAAGATCAGATATTTACGTTGCTGAGCTTAATTGTTATAACTTAAATAAGAAAAGGCTTAAATCTGATGATTTAAACAAAGTTATAATCTGGAATTGTCATTTAAGGCACATAGGCGAGAAACGCATTTCAAGACTTCACAAGTGTGGACTTTAAGTCCGTTTGAATTCACTCAAACTTAAAGATGCAAGTCTTGCCTAATGAGCGAGAAACGCATTTCAACACTTCACAAGTGTGGACTTTTAATTTCGTTTGAATTCACTCAAACTGAAATAGGTTTATGTAAAAGGCGAGTGACTTATTAAGTCTAATACATTCCGACTTATGTGGACCTATGAGTACTTAGGTGAGAAGGGAGTTCAACTAATACTTGACTCTGGAAACGGCCACATTCGTTTTGAATCGGGCTTCGATGAAGACAACGATAGTACACCTTGTGACAGTCATTGTGTCTCCCATTACTGTGGATGTGTGCGCCTCCGCGTAGTATTCATTGGGATGCGAGCTGAATAAGGTAATTAATTCTATTTGGATGCGTGCGCCTTCGCGTATTAGCCAAATAAGAGCTGGACCAGAGTCACAGAAGGTACGCCACATGACACTCATTACGTCTCCCGTTACCATGGATGCGTGCGCCTTCACGTAGTATTCATTGGGATGGGAGCGGAATGAGATGTTCAGTTCTATTTGGATGCGTGCGCCTTTGCGTAGTAGCCAAATAAAAAATGGACCATAGTCATGTATGGTGTGGGAAACATCCTAGTATGTTTTTCCTAAATATTTGGGTAGTGCAGTCATCCAAATCAGACAAATGTGTGTTCGTAAGGTATCCTAAAGAAACTAAGAGATACACCTTCTACATACCCAGCGAGTACAAAGTCTTTGTTGCTCGAGGAGCGGTACTTTTGGAGAAATATTTTATTTCCAAAACAGCTAGTGGGAGTCCCGTGTATCTCGAAGAAATTCGAGAGGATACGGAACAACCTCAAGCAATTTAGGAGCCTGCTATGCAAGATGTAGAAGTACTGGAGCCTCAGATGGTCGTAGATGACATGTACGATAACAGGTTAAGTCGAATAACCAATAATCACGAACGTTGGGTAATCAAAATGTCTTGATAGAGACCACTTATGATGGAAAGGGTAAAATAGTAATTTTACCAGTCTACCAACGGGTCGTGAGCCTAGAGGGTCACACGCTTTAAATACAATACGTGATAAATAAGCATGGATGGAAATAGGAAGAATCCGCTTTTCAGTTTAGTCAAATTGAAAACGATTCGGTCAATTTCTGAACTAGGTTTATTAACTAGACGGTTGAAGAAATCGAGTTGGGAAAATTTGACCGGTTTAGCTAAACCATGATTAGAACTCAATTATGTGGGTTTTAATTTGGATTTAGTTAAATGGGCTTGAAGCCCATTTATGGTTTTAATTCATGAATGGGGCAAGAGTGCAATTATGAGTTCAGATGGGTAAGTTGTGTAATTATTTAGTTAAAATTCAAAATCAGATTTTTTGTGATAAATTGTGATGATTACACTATATTTTATTCCCTAATTTGGGCAATCTCCTCCCAAATTGCCGACCCTCCCTCTCATTCCTCCATAGCCAACTTTGTCTTCTTCTTTTCATAATTCATTAGCAAGTGTGTGAGAGAAAACTGATCAAGGTTGTTGTGCTTGTGTGGACTTGATAGAGAAACACTCCTCTTGTGTTTTAATCGATTAGAAGGTAAATTTTCAGTTTTGAAAAGTTTAATTGCATGCTGAATTTCTCATTAAGATCATAGTTTTTATTGGATTCCCATGGTTCAATTTCGTACCGCTGCATGAAATAATTGTTTGGAACCCATGGGAATCCCTTTCATTAAGGCCAAGTACAGTGCCCATGACATTATCGCAGACATTTTTCTCGATATGCATGACATCAAGAGCATGCCTAACCCAATTGACTTCCAGTGTGGGAGCTACAAGAAAATAGTTTCATGCGTCCAGCAACACGAAGCCCTACCATGTTTCGGCGTTAACAACCTATGCAAACTTGGCACTGGAAATCCATGAAATCTTGTCCTTCCGAGGACGTCTTCCGATGAAGGTGCATGTAGGGGTGGTCGTTCTTCTATTGCCCCGTTAAACCACGAGTCTTGAATCGGTATGGATCAGAGACGTATAACCATCTACGGTGTCCGAGGTCTGACATTCTACGTCGACTGTATGTAGCGTTGAGGTCGTTAAGGAAAATGGGGCATGCCTTGTACCCCTTTACCTGAATTCCGCCTAAGATTCCCAACCCTGTATAGTCATTGACTGTGTACATCACCGCTGCACACATACGAAACTGCTCGCAATTCTTTCGATCATACGTTAGGACACCCGTGCCCTATAATACTTTCAGATCGTCTATTAATGGCTGCATGAACACATTGAAACACTTACCCAGTGATTTTGTCCCGAAAACCAGTTTCGATAGAATATTGTACTCCTTCCTCACACACATAGACGGGGGGAAGTTGAGCGGAATCATTACCACTGGCCAAATACTGTGAGGCGTATGAGTGGGCCCGAACGGGTTAAAATAGTCGCTTGCTAGAGCAAGACGCACGTTCTGGAAGTTTGCAGCAAATGTTGGGTACAATTGATCAAACTCTTTCCAAAATACGCCATCAGCTGCTTGGCGAATGTTGGGCCCGTAGACAGTTGTCCACAGGCACCCGATAACGCGCAAGTGCACGCGGTCGTTAAAAGTAATAATTCCTGGTAAGCACAGGGTCGAATCCACAAGGACCAATAAGGGTTAATTCAATTTAACTAATGCTATTAAGTGTAATTTAAAATATTATATTTATAAAAATGTTTGATAATTTATAAAATAGAAACGCTTGGGGAGAGACTATTCAGTAGAGAAAACTATGGATGCTAGGCCACTGAATTATAATCATGTCACAATTTCGGAATGAATTCTCATGCACACACTTGAATCCTATGCAATCAATTATACTGACACCACCTCTCGGTATTGGTGTCAGCCTAGACTCGAGAGGTTCATCATCCCTCTCAGGTAGATAGACATCACGAGTCTGCATTAGCACAACAATAATGGAATCAGGGTTCCAAAGAGTTGAACCCCGGCAAATTAAAACATGTCTATCACCCACCGACCTTCTCAGACACGACAACGTGACTCAAAAAAGCAATCAATATTCTTCAATACCAATTACAAGCATTAAGTACTTTAATTCACCCAAAAACATGCATAAACAATTCAATCCATAATTATAAAATCATCACAATTCAATTCAAGACCTAGCATCCATGATCACAGGTATTTAGCTCATGATCATGGTGCTATAACCAAAATCCATAAAGATAAATACACAATTTGAGTTTAAGGAATAAGGACAAAGAACCCTAAAACCCAAAAGGTTGAAGAATATGAATCGTTGAATCCCTCTCGATTGTTGATGTGTAGCTTGCTTGATCTTAGCACTTGAATCGCCCTTGAATCGGATTCGAGATCTGCTCGAAATCCCCAATCCTCTCCTTGCTTGATATGGCATTCTACTCTCTGCTCTCCCAAACTGTGGTGTTCAATTGTCGCGTGAAAACTCAAATTTTCGGCCCCCAAACTCAGAATTCGTGTGTGGCTTTTATATTTTTTTCTGCATCTGGCAGGTGTAACGATTGTTGTAGTAGGTGTAACGATCGTTACACCATCGTTGCAGCTCCATTGCTTAATCTTTACAACTTTCTGTCTTCAAATTCCCTTCGAATTAATATATTATGGGCCAAAAGCGGAGTTCGGATGAGAACTCTACGCCACCTGAAAGTATCAGACAATTTTCGCCCTCTTACAGACATCTAATGAAAAATTTCCTTCATGAGAATTGTAGCTCTATTCGTCCTCTTCAATGTAGATATAACGTTTGCTCGATTTGAATTTCGGATGTGGAAGTTATTGCATTTTCAAGTCAGTTGGTCTATAATCCCGATATATGTTTTAGTGCTGCCTTTCAGTGCTGTTTTGAGCTTCTTCCCATAAAATTTAGAGAAAACTTCCTTCTAGAGAGTTGTAGATCGCCGAGTTATCTTCGATTTGATCTAAGTTTGGGTCACCTCGGATTAAATATAAGGAAGTTGTGCTCTTTGAAAGATTTTGCTCCGATTTTGGCTCGGTTTTGACCATTTTCACATGTATTCTGCACATTCACACCAAACATACCCGAAGGCGTAAAAGTGGCATAAAGATCAATAATTTAACATATCGAGAGTGAAATAACACCTAGAATGTATGTAATAGATATCATAAACTTACATTTGATGCGACCGCATCAACACCCCACACTAAGCATTTTCTCGCCCTCGAGAAATACAATTATACAACAGTTGTCGTTTTAAACTCCGAGGTTCACCTCGATAGGGGGAGTTCGATATCTCCCGAGGTTCTGAGGTCCAACCCACAATCCCATGAAATGCTTACCCTCATGGCCGTTTTCAAACTCTTTTATTCATAACCAAACAGTCAGATCACAATTGAGCTCAAATTATCGAGTGCTGACAAATCACAAACCTACCCCTCCACCAATCAAACACACACCAAGTGCCTAACCAATTAATATGAGTATCAGGTATGTGAGTTATGGTCTTTTTCTCATACTTTCAAAAATTTAAACAAAGGGTAAACTAGTCACACATAAGGTTTTGTGATGCTCGTGTAGAAAGCGATGTGAACTCGGGGTAGCATATCTGAATTGATGCCACGAGACCGCTATTTTTGGAGTGAGCTTCCGTATTGCTTTTCACTCAACTTTGGTTTATTTTCCCTCCCCTTTTCAAGGTTTGGGCATTCACCATGATTGCAGAGGCGCTTCTTTTTTATTTGATTTTCCTTCTTTGTATTTGATTTCACATGTGTTTCTTCGGAGACTCTTCTTTGCTTTGCATTATTTGCGTTCCTCTGACACTTTAGTTGGAGACGATGTGTACATAGTTCACTCCAGATTTCCCATCCATACATTCAATTCGCTCATCCTGAAGTCTCGCCTTTTACCCCGGACATTTCCGAGTTTAGGAATCGAGATATGCACTCGCTCTCTGCTTTTTTCACGCTCACTTCCCTTGCTCTTAATTTTTCTGAACTCCGGTCTCTGCTTTTCCGGCACCACCAACTCAGATACACCCCTTCCGGATTCATGTGTGCGTGTGCCAAGTTTAAAAAAATTGATCTCTAGCATATGATTTTGTGACCCCTTGAAAAATAATTGAAAGTATGATACTTGACTTCCACTAGTCAATCTTACCTCAATATTAACTAATTAAACACTTCCTCCAAAAAAGCACACTCTAAAGGGTATATTTGTGAAATTCCAGCAAACAATAAATCTCAAGGGCAATTGAATGACATATAAACTATTTAAGCCTTTCAGGCGGCCAATCGGCAAGCTCAAACAAATGAGCCCTAAAATTAACATGCAACGCAACGCTACACCCCACACTAAAGATGAGCACGGTCCCCCATGCTAAAAATAAGAATAAAATATGTAACGTGCTTGCATGAAACTTAGGGGCTCAAAAGTCACCACTTTCCCCTATGAAAAACAATGTAAACCCAATCAAATGTTCTCTTTCCTATGATAGCAAAAGAGTACATCAATAAACACATCAATGAATACGAGTGCATCAATGCACTTGTCCTTAATCTTTTCAGAAAAATTATGCATCAACCGTGAATAAGATGCACATGAGAAGTAAGGAGAGATATCACCTCGAGTGTAAATCTCCGGTAGCTCCACCCTCTCCTTCTTTCTGTCACATGGGCGCTCTTCTCCATCCGGAAGCACTAGAATGGGACCCATTCCGCTCAACTCTTGCATTTTCTCCTTGAGCTTTTCGATAATGTACCTTTCATCACGAAAAGAAATTCCATTAGAAATAATTAAAGGTATATCATTATCGATGCAAGCATATCTAAAATTTTTACTTAAGCAAGAGTTTTCAATATAATCAAGAGGAGGTGGAGCCCATGTTTTTGCATCAACAACGGGCTCCCTTACCGATACACCCATATATATATATATATATATATATATATATATATATATATATATATATATATATATATATATATATCGTGGTTGACTCTATTATTGACTTCACGGGATGGCTCCACCATACGCTCCTCTTCTCTTCCATCGTCGATCTCTTGAGGAGAGTCAACTTCCATGACTCCTTGAGGCAAATATAATTTATTTTTCGCCTCGTCAGCTAATTTTGGCACTTCAGCCACTTTTGACTTGTTTATCTTGATCTCTTGAAGAGGCTTGTCATCAAACCACCCTAGAGGCCCATAGATCTCATATTTGGCCTCTGGGAATTTTTTGATCTCCTTAGCCAAATTTGACACTTCGGTTCTTTTCGGCTCTTCATAGAATTCACCTACCATCACGTTTATTTGCCTAAATTTGGGCTCTTCGACCCTTTGTGGCTCTTCCAAAATTCTATCATCTTTCCCCTCATCGGACTTAATTGCCTCATTTTGCACCCCATCCATTTTGGCATACTTCCCAAGTATTTCGCCTTGTGCTTGTAGCAATTGCATCATCTCGTTCATTATTTCCATCCTCTTCTCTTGAGGAGAAGGATATTGAGAATCACCACATCGATTCACTTGATTTTCATAATAAGCGTGGGATGAGTAATTCTCGGGGTAGGATGATGTGAGGTTTTGGTAAGGGTAGTAGTATTGATCATTTTGAGGAGGTCTCCCTTGGTAGGATGGTGGAGGATCATGATATGATTGGTAGTCATGCGGTGGTCTTCTTTGGTTTAAGTACTGGTAAATGGGCTCATCCCGATAGGAATAATAGTCAATACCTTGGCCTAGATAGCCTTGCTTCGGAGCATAATACTCTTACTCCCCTCAATTGCCATCATGACATCCAAACGAGCTGGATTGCTCTTGAGGAGTCCACTCGTAATCTGGGTTGATTGTCCTCTCTTGATGATACTCATATCCTCTCCAATCTTGCTCCATTGAATTTTCCCTCTTTCTTGCCTCTTCAAATCAATCTTAACAAATCTTAATCACTAGGCAACAGGAGAAAGAGAGTTATGGCACCAGTGTACAAAACACAGCGAGAGATCAAGAAAATAAAAGAATAAATAAATAACAGCAAAAATCAAACTAAATTAACCGTTGGTCCCCGGCAACGGCGCCAAAAACTTGTTGGGCCCGTAGACAGTTGTCCACAGGCACCCGATAACGCGCAAGTGCACGCGGTCGTTACAAGTAATAATTCCTAGTAAGCACAGGGTCGAATCCACAAGGACTAATAAGGGTTAATTCAATTAACTAATGCTATTAAGTGTAATTTAAAATATTATATTTATAAAAATGTTTGATAATTTATAAAATAGAAACGCTTGGGAGAGACTATTCAGTAGAGAAAACTATGGATGCTAGGCCACTGAATTATAATCATGTCACAATTTCGGAATGAATTCTCATGCACACACTTGAATCCTATGCAATCAATTATACTGACACCACCTCTCGGTATTGGTGTCAGCCTAGACTCGAGAGGTTCATCATCCCTCTCAGGTAGATAGACATCACGAGTCTGCATTAGCACAACAATAATGGAATCAGGGTTCCAAAGAGTTGAACCCCGGCAAATTAAAACATGTCTATCACCCACCGACCTTCTCAGACACGACAACGTGACTCAAAAAAGCAATCAATATTCTTCAATACCAATTACAAGCATTAAGTACTTTAATTCACCCAAAAACATGCATAAACAATTCAATCCATAATTATAAAATCATCACAATTCAATTCAAGACCTAGCATCCATGATCACAGGTATTTAGCTCATGATCATGGTGCTATAACCAAAATCCATAAAGATAAATACACAATTTGAGTTTAAGGAATAAGGACAAACAACCCTAAAACCCAAAAGGTTGAAGAATATGAATCGTTGAATCCCTCTCGATTGTTGATGTGTAGCTTGCTTGATCTTAGCACTTGAATCGCCCTTGAATCGGATTCGAGATCTGCTCGAAATCCCCAATCCTCTCCTTGCTTGATATGGCATTCTACTCTCTGCTCTCCCAAACTGTGGTGTTCAATTGTCGCGTGAAAACTCAAATTTTCGGCCCCCAAACTCAGAATTCTTATGTGGCTTTTATATTTTTTTCTGCATCTGGCAGGTGTAACGATCGTTACAGTAGGTGTATAGATCGTTAAACCATCGTTACAGCTCCGTTGCATCATCTTTACAACTTTTTGTCTTCCAATTCCCTTCGAATTGATATATTATGGGCCCAAATCGGAGTTCGGATGAAAACTCTACGCCACCCGAAAGTATTAGACAATTTTCGCCCTCTTACAGACCTGTAATGAAAAAACTTCCTTCATTAGAATTGTAGCTCTTTTCGTCCTCTTCAATGTAGATATAACTTTTGCTCGATTTGAATTTCGGATGTGGAAGTTCTAGCACTTTCAAGTCAGCTGGTCTGGAATCCCGATATCTGTTTTAGTGCTGCTTTTCAGTGCTGTTTTGAGCTTCTTCCCCTAAAATTTAGAGAAAACTTCCTTCTTGACAGTTGTAGATCGCCAAGTTATCTTCGATTTGATCTAAGTTTGGGTCACCTCGGATTAAATATAAGGAAGTTGTGCTCTCTGAAAGATTCTGCTGCGATTTTGGCTCGGTTTTGACCATTTTCACATGTATTCTGCACATTCACACCAAACATACCCGAAGGCGTAAAAGTGGCATAAAGATCAATAATTTAACATATCAAAATCGAAATAACACCTAGAATGTAGGTAATAGATATCATAAATTTACATTTGATGCGACCGCATCAGCGAATGTTGTGCTGAGCATTTTCTCGCCCTAGAGAAATACAATTATACAACAGTTGTCGTTTTAAACTCCGAGGTTCATCCCGATAGGGGGAGTTCGACATCTCCCGAGGGTTCTGAGGTCCAACCCACAATCCCATGAAATGCTTACCCTCATGGCCGTTTTCAAACTCTTTTATTCATAGCCAAACAATCAGTTCACAATTGAGCTCAAATTATCGAGTGCTGACAAATCACAAACCTACCCCTCCACCAATCAAACCCACACCAAGTGCCTAACCAATTAATATGAGTATCAGGTATGTCAGTTATGATCTTTTTCTCATACTTTCAAAATTTTAAACAAAGGG
This sequence comes from Geranium rotundifolium, assembly GCA_963920655.1. Lineage (NCBI taxonomy): Eukaryota > Viridiplantae > Streptophyta > Magnoliopsida > Geraniales > Geraniaceae > Geranium > Geranium rotundifolium. The sequence continues at coordinate 16,671,308 of OY987315.1, forward strand.
TAAACTAGTCACACATCAGGTTTTGTGATGCTCGTGTAAAAAGCGATGGAACTCGGGGTAGCATATCTGAATTGATGCCACAAGACCGCTATTTTTGGAGTGAGCTTCCTTATTTCTTTTCACTCAACTTTGCTTTATTTTCCCTCCCCTTTTCAAGGTTTGGGCATTCACCATGATTGTAGAGGCGCTTCTTTTTTATTTGATTTTCCTCCTTTGTATTTGATTTCACTTGTGTTTCTTCGGAGACTCTTCTTTGCTTTGCATTATTTGCGTTCCTCTAACACTTTAGTTGGAGACGATGTGTACATAGTTCACTCCAGATTTCCCATCCATGCATTCAATAACACCTATAATGTAGGTAATAGATATCATAAATTTACATTTGATGCGACCGCATCAGCGAACGTTGTTTCTGTCTCTGACCCTTTGCCCATGCCAACGCACTTGGTCGGCAGTCTTTGCTGACATGTACAAACGTTGGAGCCGCAGAATAATAGGGAAGTACCAGACAATTTTCCTTGGGTTTTTTTTTTCCTTTTCTCGTATACCCATCTAGATGTTTGACAAATAGGGCATAAATTGGCATATTGGTACTGTTTCTAGTAAAAGATGTACCCGTACTCGCAAACAGCGTACTTGATACAATCCATCCCTATCTTCTTCACCATCTTCTTCGCTTCGGCATATGATCTAGGGTGGAAATTTGGCAACGGTTGCGAACTTATGTAAAACTCGCAATTCATGTAAAATGTTATGTTTGACGCTGCTGATTTCTCCTTAATGGTCATCAACTTCAAAAGCGCCTTCAGACATGACAAGTTAGACCCTGAAAACAATGGGTTGTTCGCAAGACGCGTTAGTTCGTCATACGCGTCCATCGCTGCTTTTGTTATAGGGTGCTCACCCTCCACTGTATCTTCACCAAAATTTTCAGCCCGCTAGAATAAATCCTCCAAAAACTCTACAACATGATCAACATTTCGACTACTTGAAGCCTCGTTCCGCACCCAAAAACGAACTTGCATTATGCACTTCACCATGTCGTATTGCAATAAGTGGGTACGTATTGTATTCTCGTGTTGGACAATCATATTGTTACAAGTTTTGCACGGTATAGATATCGGTCGCAACCGTGTTGGAACACATTTTTTTGGATAAACTTTATGAAATTTTCAACACTGTCCATATACGCTTGCGACCTTCTATTTTCTATATCCATCCACCTACGGCGGTCCATAATTGACAGATCTACATACAATACAATACATGATAGTTATTATATGCATATGTATTACTACACGTAATTAAAGGTAAATATCCACAAACAAAAGTACGATTTTGAACCACACGGTCATAATTCACAGCATATAGTTCAACAAAATTTCACTAATTAATAGCCTAGTTCACCAAAATTTCACTAATTCATACCCTAGTTCACCAAAATTACACGTATTCATAGTCTAGTTCACCAAACTTTCACTAATTCATAGCCTAAGTCACAAAAATTCATAGCAATGTCTAAATATAATAGCAAAATTAAAATTTCATACCAAATCAAAAACCCAAACTAACCTGCAAATCTGGAGATCGACCAACGTGGACGACAAGATTAGAGACAACGAGGGGAACTTGAGAATTGGACTAGTAATCTTCGACTTTGTATGCACTCCAAATATTCACCTCTATCAATATAGGTCCAAATGATCCTTCACAAATCAAATTTTGACGAATGAAGTCATGCATGGCCCTTTTATAGAATTTTCAATACCTTTTTTCGGCGAGATATTGCACAATATCTCGCTGGGAAAGGTTATGACCGTTGATGGTCAACATCTGACCGTTGACAGTCAACGACTCCAAACCGACGAGATATTTACATGTAAAAAACGTTAAAACCTAACAGAATTGGACAGTAAGTGCAAATTGAAAATTTTGCACATTTTAGGCATAGTCAGGTCTAAAAACGAATTTTAGGTATAGTCAGGTGAAAAACAGCAATAACTAGGTGTAGTCACCTGGAATTATCCCTTAATCTTATGACACAACTTTAAAAATTTTAATGTATGACAAGAGTAACTTGACATTTTATCAGCATGCAATGTGGATGATTAATATTGTACCCATGTGCTACAAAAAATTTATTTTGTAATTCAACGGTGGTCAATTTATATATGCAATCACGTCCTACTTTCCCTGATAGTTACGAGTTATAATTTGTACTTCACTTGAAATTTAATTTACTGAAAGTGTATAATTAATGCACTCCGTAAAATATCTATTTATTTTAATAAAAATGGTTTAAATAAATATGTTTAGAACACAAATGTAATTTGATGTAATCGAGTGACTATTGGTGGATAGAGTGGGTTGTTTAGTTTTAAAATTTTTAATTTAAAATTTGCTAGAACATAAATATTTTATATTAATATATGAAATTACCTCATTTGTATATGCACCTATGCGCAACTTTCCCTAATAGGTACGGGTAGCAATACGTACTTCACTCTAATTTTAATGTACTTAAAATGTATAATTAATGCACTCCATAAAATATCTATTTATTTCACCAAAAATAATTTAAATAAATATTTTTAGAACATCAATGCAATATGTACTTCACTCTAACTAATGTACTGAAAATGTATAATTAATGCACTCCATAAAATATCTATTTATTTCAATAAAATTAATTTAAATGAATATTTATCAAATAACTAGTCGTGTGAAGTTGTATATTGCTTGATAGAGTGGGTTGTTTAGTTTTAAAATTTTAATTTAAAATTAGCTAGAACTTAAATATTTTATACTAATATAAGTATTTATTTTTTGGAAGGTAATATATGTATTTATTGGTGCTTATATGTTTAATATATTGTATATATCCTAATATAATTAAGATGTTTATTATTATAAATTTTATTCAAATACAATTGAGGCAGAGTATGAAAGTCAGAAATATATATTTAGGTGAATAGGAGTGTCCTTTATACAAATAAAAGTTAAATGAAGAAATGAATAAGTTGCCTTCAACTCGGTTGGTACAGATTAGTGTGTGCGAAGACCCGGTTTTGAATCCTCGTTAAATCATCAAATTTCAAACCAAAATCTTGGTCCATAAACATCTGAGCCACAAGAAAGAATTTACAGACCTCCATTGCCCATGAAGTGTGACCTTGCCATTTAATTTACCAACCATCAACAAGTCACTCATGCAGTTATTAAGTTAGCAATTTTGTATTTAGTTACAATTTTTCCAACAAAACACTCATGCATATTTCAGTTAAGCAATACATAATCATTACTCTTGGTTCTTGACTGAATACTCCCATATTCAAAACGTTGTCGTTATTGTATTTTTTTTTAACGAAAGTCGTATGATAGAGTTATTCAATTCGAAAGTTTTAATATAATATTAATTATTAAAAATATTATATAATTAAAATAATATTTTTAACTATTATTAATTAAACCAGTGTGACCGGATTTGAACCGGTCAGATTTCAAATCATAACTATTGAGGGCATTTTAAACTTTTCACATATAAATTATGTTAGATTTAATATTTGTTAGCTTAGGTGCAACATAATTGAACTTGGGGTATCGGTAACAAACTTTTAAAACTTAAAGTGCTAATTTGAAAATGACTCAAATTTGGGTACTGACATAAAATTACTCCATTTATATATGCACCTATACGCCACTTTTCCTAATAGGTACGGGTAGCAATTGATAGCATTTTGTGCCCTAGTCCAAATTGCTAGTAGCCTGTAAACATCTATGTACATTATCATCATTTGTAATATATATAAAACGACTTTGTATTACTTATGTGTTGAAGTAATATGTTAAGCATGATCTGATTTATGACCACTAAAGTAGTAGAACCATAAATCTGTACGAATCACACTTAACGAGTCTCTGGTCAATATATGCTTCCATAGAAGCGACCAGTATGAGGATGTTTCTCAATGACGTAGTTCTACTTCTCATAGGGATGAGGGATCTCGGAATCATATCATAGATATCACGAGGTGATGGATATCGGACGACCCGCTTTGAATAGTGTTTTCATAGATTAAGCCATGAACATATTCAAATGCGATAGCTTGTCACGATATCCTTAGACCAAGGAGTCTTTGTGATCGCTATGCAATGTACGTGCGGCTTTAACTTGCGCCTAACGCTTTCCATAACAGGATTGCAATAACGGGCATGATTGGGTGGCGGAACGGGTTGCATGAGTGACACGAAAGATGGCTAAGGGATTTATCCCTCATACTACGGTATAGGAAAGATATCCGTTAAAGGCCTCTTGATCGAGACTGACTGAGAGTAAGAGCATGCCCATTACGGGTTATCAGTTCTCAGCCATCTCACATATCAAGTAACAATGATTGATTAAACAAGGGTGACGACTCTATGCCTTGTGATCAATCGGGATATCTAGAGATAATAGGATAGTGACTTGTACGCACAAGGTTAAGTCGAATCATCGATCGTCATGCACCTTGGGTAATCATAACGTTTTACTAGAGGCCCCTTATGATGGATCGGGCAAGAGAGATCTTTTGCGCCGATCTGCCAACGGTGGCATGAACCTGGAGGGTCACACACATTCAAGACGGATAACTTGAGACGAGAAAACCTTAACGTTTCTTGAGGAGCTATGCATGGACAAAACTGAAGGTTTTGGGCCATGGGTTCGGTTTGAGAGAATAATTAGCGAATCGAGAAAATTGTGTTTTTTCGTCGATGTCGCGTCGGATTTTGTTTGATAAGTAACGACAAAAAGGGCCGGGCAAACTTTTGGACACGGCACGAAACCACAAGGGCGAGCCCATTGGGCTCGGCCTATGAGGTCACGTGACCGGCCCAAACAAGGGCCCATTATGGGTCAAATAAGCCTCATATGGCCGGCCCACATTGGTGGATCCAAGAGTGGGGGCCACACAACATCATGCTTGGTTGGTGATTGTGGATTAAGAGGTGAGTGATTTAAGGGGTATGGGTGATGACACTTTAAGCCCATACCAATCACTTTTGACCCTTGCTTATGAGTTGGATGATGAAGGTAAATATCGATTATTGATTCATTACACAAAATAATCACACAACTCTCAAAAAGCCCTCTCTCTCTCTAGTGGCCGGCCACCCTTGCTCTCTCCTCTCATCTTGCTCTCTTGTTCTTCGTTTAATTGTTCTAATAGGCAATTAAGTGAAGGATCTTCAAGATCATCCCCTTGGTGTGGACTTGCTTTAGAGAAGAAGATCTGAAAGTTATTCTTTATCGATTCAACAAAGACTTAAAGGTAAACATCTTGTGGAATAGATTTTGCCTTGGGATTTAACGGTTTATGTTCTTGGACAAGGTTTGGAGTAGATTTTGTTAAACGCTTCCGCTATCTCGATGATCTAGAATGCTCCAAAACCCTACAGTGGTATCAGAGCGTGGTTAACCCTCTTAATCTTTGTCTTGTTGAACTTATTTCGGTTTTATGATTATTTGCATGCCAAAATTGTTGATAACATGTTTTTTAATGCTTTTTGGGAAAATTGCATGAAAAATGTTAATTTTGGAAAATATATTGAATTTGGAATTTTTCGGAATTTATTAAATTTGTCGGGTCCGAGAAGAGACTCTCGGGGAGCCGAATCGGAGGTACCGGACGGAGGTCACCGGAGGCCGAGGAGGCCGGCGGTGACCGGAGCCGTCCCCACTCTTGGTTGGGGCCGAGAGTGGAGGCAAGCTCGGTTTGGGCTTTCCAAAGCCCAAACCGAGATGTGGTGTTGGGCTCGGCCCAATGGGCTTCGGCCCGTTGAGCTTGGGCCCGACTTGGTTTGTGCAGGGTGTGTGATTCGTTGCATGAACCCGCGATCCAATATGTCGAAAACTTTCAAAATTTAATCGGTTTCGATAAACCGTTTTTCGAAAAGGTCTAGTTTCGATAAACCCGACCAAGCAACTTGGCAAAATTAAAACCGGAATAATTGCATATTATTTGATAACATGCTTGTGTGATAACATGTTGGATGATGTGATGAGATGTATGATGCATTAGTAGCCCATTAGATTTTATCGCTTTCACGGTTTGCATACCGTTAGTATTAGCGTGTAATTATTCTTTCATTCGAGCCCATAAAGTGTAATTATTTTTTATTTGGTCTACGAACCGAGTATTAATTGTAATTACTACTCAAAAACGAGAAGGATGGAAAATCGAGCACAATGACGGTCTTGGAGGAAGTCCAAGAGCTAGTGGGAGCGTGAATGAGAAAGACGAGAAGATGTGGTGACTCGTAGAATCCTAAGATTAGGATGGGCTATAAAATGCATATTTAATGCTTTATGTTTGCTTGCTTGTATTATTTAAATAATAACATGATTGCATGCTTAGCTTATAAGTTTATAAGCCATCACCTCACATGCAAAAATTAAAATCGATTTTAATTGTTTGCATGTTTAAAGCGTTGTGAACCATCATCGCACGGGTTGTGATGGATGAGTTCAAATTTGAAACGTGTTTGCACGGGTTGCAAATGACGGCTTCAAATGAAGATAGTATGTGATACAATTAGAAACGTCACAACAAGGGTTGTTGATGACGGGTTTGTAATTGTGCCAAATACTTTCGAATTATTAAGCACAACCAAATTACAACATAATTTGAGTCAAGTGAGATGCCACCCAAATTCACACCCATGTAGAAACATTTTATCGGTGTCGTGCGCCTTAGCGGAGCATCGATGGAATGGGTTCTATATGAGAATGGTAAATTTTGTGGGATGTCGTGCGCCTTAGCGGAGCATCTGCACAAAGTTAACTCGTTAGTGAAGGTTGGTTGACTCGACCACGATTCTTGGCCTGAGGTCGAGCTGGGGCATCGGAAGGGTAAGCCATGTGCTTTTGCATATACCATGACCAAGAATTACACGGGTTGTAATTGGATGGACGTCCTACCTAAATAAGTCAATTGGAGCGGTGCGCCTTAGCGTACTTCAATTGACAAATAAGGGATCTTAGTTTAAAGATTCTAAACCTTAGAATCGGATGGTTGTTGTTTAATTCGGATCTTCGTAAATTTATTCAACTTTTCTGATTAAATTTACTTTCTTCGTGCAGAAATGGCTAGTAATTCAACAAACTCGTCTAATTTGTCGTTGAGGACTATACTCGAAAAGTGTAAACTCAACGGGACAAATTATCTGGACTGGGACAGGAATTTATGACTTGTGTTAAAGTTGGAACGCAGGGAGTACGTCCTTGACAAGGCTATCCCGGTGGAGCCAGCTGCCAACGCAACGAGTGTCATTAAGGATGCGTACCAGAAACACCTTAGCGACTCTATCGACGTTGCGTGTGTCATGCTAGGCTGCATGGTGGCAGACCTCCAGAAGCAGTTTATGGAGTTGTCCCATGATCTGTTTGCAATGTTTGCACAGATCAAGGATATGTTCAAAGAGAGTACGTATTGAAAAATACACTGTTCGCCGAGAACTCATTGCCTGCAAGATGTCAGCAGGCAGCTCCGTAGGTCCACACGTCCTACGCATGAAGGGACATTTCGATCATATGACTAGTGTCGGATTGACTATGGAGAAAAAATGGCTGCGGATTTTATTCTGCAATCCCTTCCTCATGCATATGGTGGGTTCGTCATGAACTATCACATGCATGACATGGACAAGACCGCATCGGAGTTGCACAGCATGTTAGTGACTGCCGAGAAGAGCATAAGGGGCAGTTCGCCCAAAAGTGTTCTTATGGTCAAAAAGGGATCCAACTTCAAAGCTGGTGGTGGTAAGGGTAAAGGCCCAATGCACTTAGTAGAAAAGATCACACGACCATTTGTTCCTAAACCTTCCATGCCCGTGAAGGGTAAGGGGAAGGCAAAGGAGTCGGTCTGTTTCTACTGTCAAAAGCCTGGTCATTGGAAGAAAGACTGTCAGCAGCTGAAGGAGGATCAGAAGAAGGGCGGTGGGGCCGCTACTTCGTCAGGTATTCCATTAGAGCTAAATATTTCTACTATAAATGCTTGGGTACTAGACACTGGAGCTGAGTCTCATGTCTGTGCGGATATGCAGGTGTTGCATAGTAGAAGAGATATGGGGGAAAGCGAGGTGTACCTAAGAGTTGGGAACAACGTGAGAGTTGCCGCAACTGTCGTGGGTTCTGTTAACCTTGTTTTGCCCAGTGGGCTTGTAATTAAACTTTCTGATGTGTTTTGCGTACCTGCTTTCAGCAGTAATATTATATCGATATATCTTCTTGAAAAAGAAGGTTATTATTTTAATATTAAGAACAGGTTTTTTAATATTATGCGCAACAACATGTATTATGGAAATGCTCACACTGTTGGAGGTTTATACATATTGAATATGCAAAACTCGAGATCCAACATGTTCTATAATATAAATGCTAAGAGGTTAAAAGCTAATGATTTAGACCAAACTCTAATCTGGCATTGTCGTCTAGGTCACATAAATGAGAATCGCATCTCAGCGCTTCATAAGCGTGGACTTCTAACTCAATTCTAATTCCAAACGATTGATAGATGCGAAGCTTGTTTAATGGGCAAGATGACTAAAGCGCCCTTCCCTGATTTAGGTGAGAGGGCAGGTTATCTATTGGGTCTAATACATTCAGACGTATGTGAACCAATGAGTACACCAGCCAGAGGTGGTTTAGGCTACTTTATCACATTTAATGATGATTTCAGTAGATATGGTTATGTCTATCTCATGAGACATAAGTCCGAAGCCTTGGATAAATTCAAGGAGTTTATGACTGAAGTAGAAAACTAACTCGGAAAGAGTATAAAGGCACTCCGTTCTGATCGGGGTGGAGAAAACTTATCCAAGGAGTTTCTTAGTCATCTTACTGAAAGCGGAATACTATCTCAGTGGACTCCGCCAGGAACACCGCAACTCAATGGTGTGTCCGAGCGAAGGAATCTGACATTGTTGGATATGGTTCGATCGATGTTAAGTCTCGCTGATCTCTCGATCTCCTTCTGGGGTTACGTTCTGCAAACGGCCGCATTCATAATAAACAGGGCTTCGTCGAAAGCAGTGGAAGGGACATCATTCGAGAAATGGTACGGGAAGGAACCCGTTTTCTCCTTCCTAAAAATCTGGGGTTGCGAGGCTTATGTAAAACGGTTGCTTGCAACCAAGCTCGAACCGAGATCAGATAAGTGCACTTTCGTTGGATATCCAAAAGAAACAAAAGAATACTACTTCTACAAATCGAGCGAAAATAAAGTTTTTTGTCGCTCGAGGTGGGACATTCTGGGAAAAGAAATTTATTTTCAAGACAGTCAGTGGGAGGGCTGTTCATCTTGATGAAGTTCTAGATGAGATGGTCACTCGGGAACCACTGATCACTGGACGACCCACTAGAAGAAGTAGAGCCAGAAGTGGTCGTTGAGCAAGAACCAAAAGCTACAGTTAATGAGGACGGTCCGAGACGGTCTGAAAGGATAAGTCATGCACCTGTCAGATACGGTTTCTAGTAACTGGAGGTGATGATTTAGTGTTAGTGGACAATGATCCAACTACCTTTCAAGAGGCCTTGGACGGAACCGACTCTGAGAAATGGATGGAAGCCATAAGGGAAGAAATGCAATCCATGTCAGATAATCAAGTGTGGGACTTGGTGGATCAAACCCCTGACGTAAAAGTCATTGGGTGTAAATGGATCTTTAAAATAAAGATAGACATGGATGGCAAACCTCAGACCTATAAAGTAAGACTGGTAGCAAAAGGTTATAGGCAAGTCCACGGAATTGACTATGAAGAGACCTTTTCTCCAGTAGCTATGGTCAAATCTATCCGCATTCTACTTGCTGTAGCAGCGTATCATAACTATAAGATATGGCAAATGGACGTCAAAACCTCCTTCCTCAACGGGAGGTTAGCTGAGGACGTTTATCTGTGTCAGCCTGAGGGTTTTGAGGATCCTAAGAATAAGGGAAATATTTGCAAGTTGCTCAAATCAATCTATGGTTTGAAGCAAGCATCTCGGAGTTGGAATCAGCGTTTTGATGAAGTTGTGAAACAGTTTGGCTTCATCAAGAACGATGATGAACCTTGCGTATATAAAAAGGCAGATGCGAGCAAAGTAGTCTTCTTGGTGCTTTATGTTGATGACATACTGCTCATTGAAAACGACGTCCCTACCTTGCTCTTAACAAAGACTTGGTTAGGTGAGTGTTTCGCAATGAAGGACTTAGGCGAGGCCTCTTACATCTTGGGGATCAAGATATATAGAGACCGTGCCAAATGGGTCTTGGGCTTAAGTCAAAGAACCTACATAGACAAAGTGTTGAGAAGATTCTCAATGCAAGATTCAAAGAAAGGATTGCTGCCCATGCGTCATGGTATGAAGCTAAGCAAGAAACAGTGTGCGGAGACACCTGCAGAGCTAGCAAGAATGAATGAAATCTCATATGCTTTGGCTATAGGATATATAATGTATGTCATGATATGTACAAGACCGGATGTCTCGTTTACCCTAAGCTGTACCAGTAGACATCAGTCCAAACCCGGTGAGGAACATTGGATTGCCGTCAAGGCAATTCTCAAATATTTGAGAAAAACCAAAGACGCTTTTCTTGTACACGGGGGAAGGAATGATGATCTAGTCGTCAAAGGATATGTCGACGCCAGTTTCCAGACAGACCCCGATGACTTTAAGAGTCAGTTGGGATATGTGTTTACGTTGAACAGTGGAGCATTCAGCTGGAAAAGCAAGAAGCAGGACACCATTGCCGACTCTACAACCGAAGCTGAGTACATTGCTGCATCGGAAGCGGCAAAAGAGGTTGTATGGATCAGGAGTTTCATGGCTGGGTTAGGTGTAATTCAAAACCCATCTAACCCAGTAGACTTATATTGTGACAACACCGGGGCCATTGCGCAAGCTAAGGAACACAGGGCACATGACAGATCCAAACATGTACTCAGGAAGTATCACATCATCCGCGACATTGTTGCTAGAGGTGACGTGAAGATCCACTACATTGCATCTGATGATAACACAGCCGACCCCTTGACCAAGGCTCTTCCTCAAGCGAAACATCATAAACATATTAGGTCAATGGGTATAGACTTGGACTTAGATTGGAACTAGGGGCAAGTGGGAGATTGATATCATTTTGTGCCCTAGTCCAAATTGCTAGTAGCCTGTAAACGTCTATGTACATTATCATCGTTTGTAATATATATAAAACGGCTTTGTATTATTTATGTGTTGAAGTAATATGTTAAGCATGATCTGATTTATGACCACTAAAGTAGTAGAACCATAAATCTGTACGGATCACACTTAACGAGTCTCTGGTCAATATATGCTTCCATAGAAGCGACCAGTATGATGAATGGTTCTCAATGACGTAGTTCTACTTGTCATAGGGATGAGGGATCCCGGAATCATATCATAGATATCATGAGGTGATTGATATCGGACGACCCGCTTTGAATATTATTTTCATAGATTAAGCCATGAACAAATTCAAATGCGATAGCTTGTCACGATATCCTTAGACTAGGGAGTCTTTGTGATCGTTATGCAATGTACGTGCGGCTTTAACATGCGCCTAACGCTTTCCGTAACAGGATTGCAATAACGGACATGATTGGGTAGCGGAACGGGTTGCATGAGTGACACGAAAGACGGCTAAGGGGCTCATACTACGGTATGGGAAAGATATCCGTTAAAGGCCTCTTGATCGAGACTGACTGAGAGTAAGAGCATGGCCATTACGAGTTATCAGTTCTTAACCATCTCACATATCAAGTAACAATGATTGATTAAACAAGGGTGACGACTCTATGCCTTGTGATCAATCGGGATATCTAGAGATAATAGGATAGTGACTTGTACGCACGAGGTTAAGTCGAATCATCGATCGTCATGCACCTTGGGTAATCATAATGTCTTACTAGAGGCCTCTTATGATGGATCGGGCAAGAGAGATCTTTTGCGCCGATCTGCCAACGGTGGCATGAACCTGGAGGGTCACACACATTCAAGACGGATAACTTGAGACGAGAAAACCTTAACGTTTCTTGAGGAGCTATGCATGGACAAAACTTAAGGTTTTGGGCCATGGGTTCGGTTTGAGAGAATAATTAGCGAATCGAGAAAACTGAGTTTTTTCGTCGATGTCGCGTCGGACAACACCATGGGCGAGCCCATTGGGCTCGGCCCATGAGGTCACGTGACCGGCCCAAACAACGGCCTATTATGGGCCCAATAAGCCTCATATGGCCGGCCCACATTAGTGGGTCCAAGAGTGGGGGCCACACAACACCATGCTTGGTTGGGGATTGTGAATTAAGAGGTGAGTTATTTAAGGGGTATGGGTGATGACACTTTAAGCCCATACCAATCACTTTTTACCCATGGTTATGAGTTGGATGATGAAGGTAAATATCGATTATTGATTCATACACAAAATAATCACACAACTCTCAAAAAGCCCTCTCTCTCTCTCTAGTGGCCGGCCACCCTTGCTCTCTCCTCTCATCTTGCTCTCTTGTTCTTCATTTAATTGTTCTAGTAGGCAATTAAGTGAAGAATCTTCAAGATCATCCCCTTGGTGTGGACTTGCTTTAGAGAAGAAGATCTGAAAGTTCTTTTTTATCGATTCAACAAAGACTTAAAGGTAAACATCTTGTGGAATAGATTTTTCCTTGGGATTTAACGGTTTATGTTCTTGGACAAGGTGTGGAGTAGATTTTGTTAAACGCTTCCGCTATCTCGATGATCTAAAACGCTCCAAAACCCTACAACAATATGTAGTTCACTCTAATTTTAATGTACTGAAAATGTATAATTAATGCACTCCATAAAATATCTGTTTATTTTAATAAAAATGATTTAAATAAATATTTTTAGAACTCCAATGCAATTTGATGTAATCAAGTGACTTAGATTGGTTGAAGAATTTATCAAATAACTAGTCATGTGTGGTTGTATATTGGTTATTGGTTGGTAGAGTGAATTGTTTAGTTTTCAAAATTTTAATTTAAAATTAGCTACAGCATAAATATTTTATACAAATATATGTATTTCTTGGTGTTTATAAGTTTATTATATTTTGTATATATCCTAATATAATTAATATGTTTATTACTATACTTTTAATTCACACACAATTATTAATTATTAATTAAATATTGAATAATCTTAACTAAATTCTCGGATAACCTTTTATATCTACTCGTGACTACTAGAATTTACACAACTATCTAATATTAATCCATTTTAGTAATATATGTTGTTTTAGGATTTGAATTACTCCCTCTCATATATAATATATGCTTATATAGCTGTTTATTTCTCCAAGTAACCAATCACTCTTTCTATTCAAAAGCAATGCATCCTCATCATTTTAAGAATTTTTTCCTTATGTACTCGGTTGTTAGAGTCATCAACTTCATTAATTACTTTTCTATTAATGCTAATGGTCGGTTGTTAGCGGTGTTGGTCCACAATCTAATCACATTTCACAACTACCCTTCTAGAATTTACTAGTCAACAATTATAATAATTAACCATTACTATTTAATAGATCCCCAGCAGAGAAAAATTATGATTAACATCCCTGCACCACGTACAGTCTAATCACAATGTATTGGAAGAATCATATACTTTAATTGTGGACCGAAATCTCATGGATTCGATTATTACTCTATATATCTTTATATATACTAAATAATTAGCTCCTTTTACTTACTTTTTTTAACATGAAATATTTATGTCCTTACATTAATCTATTCATGTGCAAAGAGTAGATTTCAATATATATATAAGCTATTACTGTAATCAATAATATATGTTTCGGTTATGTGGTCATTAAGACATTGCTGAAAAATCATATAAATAAGAATTGATTCTACATAGCTTAATTTGCTTATAAAAATAACTAATTAACTCATTTATAATGGGTGACCTATAGCTAATACTGAACAAAATATTTGATCACTGAATTTGTTTCAATTTTGTTCATGCATGTGTCCAACTATCTCATCCGATGGGATATATGTGAATTCAAATATATTTGTGTAATAAAGGAGAGAAAATTAAAAAGAAAATAATTAATTGACAGAAATTAATGAAGCAGTGAAGTGGTGATGACATAATCAATAAAACTAGCTAGGCTCAGTTGTAGCAAACATTTGAGGTCAATACATTGGTGGGGTTTACTCTATAAATATTCATGCTACCTAGGGTTAGGTCTTACTATACAACTCTCAAAACACTTCTCTCTCGAAGTCTCTCTCTCAATCTATATATATATACCAAAACTAAGAACCCTCCATTATCATCCTGTCACCAACAAACCAAGAAGAGGGTGTTGCGTAAGTTCACACACACACACACACACACACATATATATATAATTATGAAGAAGTGTCAGCTGGTGGTGAGAAGACCAGAGGAGTCAACGACGACGTCTTCTATCACCGTGAGGACTGTGTGGTATTTAGAGTGCCAAAAGAACCAGGCGGCGGGCATTGGAGGGTACGCCGTTGATGGGTGCAGGGAGTTCATGGCCTGCGGAGAGGAAGGCACCTCCGATGCTCTCACCTGCGCCGCCTGTGGCTGCCACCGCAACTTCCACCGCAGACAGCTCGAGGCCGAGGTTGTCTGCGACTCTTGCTCCTCCCCTTCTAATTATTAACTCCACTTAGTTATTAATGACTCTTCAGCCCTTTTTTCATTACTTCTACCTAGGTCTGTGTTTGTGTGTCACTCCATATTCATTATTATTATGGAGGTTTTATCATCCTCCATGTAATGTGATATTTATATTTTGTGTTGCATTTCTTGTTATTTGAAGTGAGTGTTTCTTCATTGTGATTTGGGATTTCTGATTTGTGTGGTAGCTAGAAATTAAAATTAGTTGTTTGGTTGTCATTATATATTTATTCATAATTGAGGATCACTGTACGATTTAATTATATATGTGCTTCGTTTTACAGTGTTAAATATTTACTATATATGATGTCTATTGTCTTTGTAATTAGAGTCTTTCGCAGAATTACATATAAAGTTATTACTATTATCTGTTTGCTCCAACCTCTACTTGGGAGTATCGTTCATAAAAAGAAGAGGTAATTATAGACCAGTACACCTGTCGAAACTTTGTCCCAGGATTGGTACCACAATAACCCAAACCCACCAAAACCAAAATATAAAATTGGAAATTGAGATTGAATCTTCGAAATCAAAACAAAAATCCCAAAATTGGGATTGAATCGTCGAAATCAAAACATAAATCCCAAATTGGGAGTGGTCGAGGAGGTGGCGGTAGAGAGAAGGGCTCGACGGCCGGAGATCATGCTACTTCAACGCGGGGTGGTGGCTGATCTGGTGAGGGTTTTGAGACGCGCCAAGGTGCGTGGCGGCACGGGATGATCGCCAGATCTGGGTCCTAATAATTTTCCCAATCCGTTGCGAATCGAAACGAGCCCACCGCGAAGAGCATCAATACAGGGGCGTTGACACAGTCGTCGACGGCGTATGGGTTCTCCTTCGGAGCTCGCCATCGTCTGAAGCCCAATCGACGGCGTATGGGTTTTTGGTTCTCCGTTAGAGCCTCCGCCGTCGACAACTCGCCCTCCGTCGTCCATGTCCGAGATAGTGCGTGGAGAAGATGAGGAGATGAGGGAGTAGCTTAGGGTTTTCACAATTTTTAATTTTTTTAATTTTTGTTTTATTCATATGAAATTACTAATATGCCCTTATTCCATTAGTTGAAATTGTTATTTATTTGAGGGTGAAATGGTCATTTCATATTTATTAAATAATTACCCCAAAAGATATATATCAATGGTATTTTAGACTTTTTACAAAAACTTCTGTTACATTTAACAGAATTTAGACTTAACTGTTAACTTTTTAAACCTGGGAGACCGAGAAAAAAAGTTTCAAACTTGGGGTACCAATACTGGAATGAGGTTTCGACGGGTGTACTGATATGTAATTACCCCTAAAAAGAATTCAATCACGTCCATTTCTTCCAGTCTTGGTCCAGTAAGTATTCATTCGTTATCATGGTATCTAAGATCAATATTTTTTCCACTTGTACTACTATGTGTAATTGTTTGTATCATAAGTTTGCACAGACAAGAACATAAAGTTGAGCATGTGTATCCAAGATTTCAACACAATTACTGGAAATTAGTTTTTTTCCGGCGAGATGTTGACATATCTTGCCGAGTTAGTTTCACCAACCCGGCAAGATATTGAATATCTCGCCGGATTGGTAAAATCATAGCCGGCGAGATGTTCAAGTTCTTGCCTGGTTGGTGAAACAAACACGGCGAGATATTCCCAATATCACCGGGTTGACTTCACCAGTCAACGGGTAGATTATGACCACAACGGTCATATCCTTTTCTGGCGAGATTTTGCGCAATATCACGCCGGTAAAGCTAAAACCCTACCCGGCGAAATATTCAATATCTCGCCGGGTGTATTTCACCAAACCGGCCATATATTATAAATCTCGCCAGGTTATTAGAGACGTCAACGGTCAGATGTTGCTCAATATCCCGCTGGGAAATGTTATGATCGTTGATGGTCAACATCCGACCGTTGAGGGTCAACGACTCCAACCTGGCAAAATATTGGCAAAATATCGTCGAGAAAGAGTTTGTTGACCATCAACGATAGGATATTGATCGTCAACGGTCATAACCTTTCCCGGCGAGATTTCGAGTGCATACAAAGCCGAAAATTACTAGTCTGGATGTAAAACCTAGCCGAGGAAATGGGAGCAAATCTCGCCAAGAAAGCTTAACCAAGCCGGCGAGATATTGGTCACATTCAAGTCGGCGAGATATTGAAGCAATATATCGCCGGCTATGACCTTTCCCGACGAGACTTGCCCTGCGCGAATCAAGCCGGCGAGTTTCGGGTAAAAATCTTGCCGGTTTGGCTAAGCCGACGATACCAGACCTCTTGCCTGGCGGAAGCAAAGACTCACCGGCTTGGAGTTCATTTTCAGTGGTGTAATTTAATACACTACTATATATGTCATGATAAAGTTTGTTTAAGTTGAGAGAAAAAACTGTACTAGTTGATTCCTTAATTATAATGTCGGAACTAAACCATGAAAGAATTGTATGATCCTTAATGAATTGGAGGGGCAATGGCCCCCACATAAATCTTATCATGTTGGTGCTTATAATGGAACCACTTTCTTTATGGATTGCGTTCTTAATAGCCTATTAAAGCTTAACATCAAAACCTACTTATGAGTAATGATTTGATCTCCATCTTTTCTCTTTTGGTCAATTCAATTTTTCAAATTTCAAGTTCAAACCATGGTTGGTGATCACAAGAATATATGCATTTTTTACTTGATCAGCACAAACACATTGAAAACATTCAGATTAAATAATTAGTGCTCTGGCTCATGTGGTCATAATTAAGATGATGATCAAGAGGTTTGTGCAGATTTTGGTCATATAGTTATCATTGCAAAAACACAAATAGATAATTGGCATGAAGTTGATGGGTACAAGACATGAAGATTGGTGATAAAGTGCATAAGTTTGGTAATGAGGATGCAGAGGGAACAAGTATTCAGGTATAGCTGCATTGAATCAGTTAAATGTCAATTCAAGAAACAAATTGCACAAGAACATTTTACCTCGGATCATAAATGAATGCATGCTGCACAACTATTTCAGTAGAGTACCAAAAGAGTTAGGCCTTCTTGTGATGTATAGGTTCATGAATGAAGCACATAAAACCCCATTAAATTTGGATGATTGGATTCCATATCCACTTCACTAGCTTACAAATATAGCAATATCTACTACAATTACCAACTCATTATGCGAAAAGAAAGGGGAAAATGTCAAATTATTTGAGTTGCTATGAAAGAAAACAGGGAATGGCTTTGATTCATGAACCTACACAGAGCTCAATGAATTGGTTCATCCCCTTTGATGGTGAAAATATGCCCACTTCCTCCCTCATGGAAATTTCCATTTAGCCGTATATTGCATTTTTCCGTTTACAAGGTATATACATTCGTTTTTGGGGTAATTTCGTGTTACTGCTCTACAATTTTCACTTGTAACATATTATTTTTTTATTAGCAAAGGGAAAATTTTTATTGATGAAACCAACAAAAGTTCTCAAAGAGGAAGCTAAAGCTAGCCCAAAACAATAAAAAAGAGGGAGAACAGAACAAGATACTGATAACTTTGTGACCAACGAGTTTAGCCCAAGTTGGTGGCCCTCTCTCTATCTTCTCGGGCCGAAAATCTTGTTGGGCCTTTATTAAATAAGTGGAGGCCCAAAACCCATATAGTTAGTATCCTATATGGAGAAGAAAACCCTAATTGCTTGCCTATAAATAGGAGGCAATAGAGAGAAGGAAATAAGGCCAATTCAAGAGAGAATTAGAATGAAATTCGTGCAGAATTTTCTTCTACTTTCTGGGCCGACTAGCAAGGTTCTCGAGTCCGATCGGAGGTTGATCCACCGTTGGATCGTGCTGATGTTTGGACAGGGTGTTCGGAAGACGTGGTACTACGTTCTGACCGTTGGAATTTGCGTTTGGAGGTCCGAGTGATTTGATACGATTTTCTGATCGTGCGCCATTGATTCGGTGAAGTTTCTCTACTCTTTCTTGTAATTGTGGGTTGAGCCAAGATTGGTTAATCTTGAGATATTGTGATCCTCTAATTGTATTTAGAGAGAACTCGTTGTACCCATTATATTGATAGTGGAGATTAAGCGGCCTCGAGGGTCCCGTGGTTTTTCCTCTCTCGCCTTGAGGAGGTTTTCCACACTAAAATTGTGCGTGCCTATTATGTTCTTGATTGCTATATTTTATCAGCTAGCTTGATTTGCTCTACTTGATAGATTCCTACGAGATTTGCACAGGAGGGGAGAATTATTTAATTCCGCTGCATCTAATTATTCTGTTAGATTCGTTTTTCTCCCAACAAAGTGGTATCAGAGGGATGGTTATTTAATCGGTATCATGTGTTAAATAATGGAAGCTAATACAAGCAGAATGGTTAGTCTGAATGGTTCAAATTATCATGTCTTGAAAGGGAAGATGGAAGATCTTCTTTATGTGAAAGATTATTATCTGCCGGTTTTCAGTGAAGCCAAACGTGAAAACAAATCTGATGGTGAATGAAATTTATTGCATCGTCAAGTATGTGGCTATATTAGACAGTGGGTGGATGATAATGTTTTGAATCATGTTAGTGGAGAGACACATGCACGCAGTTTCTGGAGCAAGCTTGAGCAGTTGTTCTTGATAAAGCAGATGATGAGTTTGAAGTATCATGATGGGGCTCCGTTGACAGATCATCTTAATGCTTTTCAAGGAATTATTAATCAGCTTGCAGGAATGGGTATTAAGTTCGATGATGAGGTGCAGGGTTTGTGGCTTCTGGGTACATTACCGGACTTGTGGGAGACGTTCAGGATGTCCTTATCTAACTTAGCTCCAGATGGTGTTACCACCATGGATTTGGCTAAGGGGAGTGCTCTGAATGAAGAGATGAGGCAAAAGTCACAAGGTTCCTCTTCGCACTCAGAAGTCTGATAGCATTTGTGCCCTACTCCAATTGCTATTAGCCTGTAAACGTCTATATACATTATCATCGTTTGTAACATATATATAAAACGGATTTGTATTACTTATGTCTTGAAGTAATATGTTAAGCATGATCTGATTCATGACCACTAAAGTAGTAGAACCATAAATCTGTACGGATCACACTTAACGAGTCCCTGGTCAAAATATGCTTCCGTAGAAGCGACCAGTATGAGGATGGTTCTTAATGACGTAGTTCTACTTGTCATAGGGATGAGGGATCCCGGAATCATATCATAGATATCATGCGGTGATTGATATCGGACGACCCGCTTTGAATAGTGTTTTCATAGATTAAGCCATGAACATATTCAAATGCGATAACTTGTCACGACATCCTTAGACCAAGGAGTCTTTGTGATCACTATGCAATGAACGTGCGGCTTTAACTTGCGCCTAACGCTTTCTGTGATAGGATTGCAATAAAGTGCATGATTGGGTGGCGGAACGGGTTGCACGAGTGACACGAAAGACGGCTAAGGGATTTATCCCTCATACTACGGTATGGGAAAGATATCCGTTAAAAGGCCTCTTGATGGAGACTGACTAAGAGTAAGAGCATGGCCATGCCGATGATACGGGTTATCAGTTCTAAGCCATCTCGCATATCAAGTAACAATGATTGATTAAACAAGGGTGACGACTCTATGCCTTGTGATCAATCGGGATATCTAGAGATAATAGGATAGTGACTTGTACACACAAGGTTAAGTCGAATCATCGATCGTCATGCACCTTGGGTAATCATAATGTCTTACTAGAGACCACTTATGATGGATCGGGCAAGAGCGATCTTTTGCGCTGATCTGCCAACAGTGGCATGAGCCTAGAGGGTCACACACATTCAAGACGGATAACTTGAGACAAGGAAACCTTAACGTTTCTTGAGGAGCAATGCATGGACAAAACTCGAGGTTTTGTGCCATGAGTTCGGTTTGAAAGAATAATTAGCGAATCGAGAAAACTGAGTTTTTTCGTCGATGTCGCGTCGGATTTTGTTTGATAAGTAACGACAAAAAGGGTCGGGCGACTTTTGGACACGGCACGAGACCACACGGGCGAGCCCATTGGGCTCGGCCCATGAGGTCTCATGGCCGGCCTAAAAAAGGGCCCATTAAGGGCCCAATAAGCCCACTTGGCCGGTCCACATGGTGGGTCCATGTGTGGGGGCCACACAACACCATGCTTAGTTGGTGATTGTGGATTAAGAGGTGAGTGATTTAAGGGGTATGGGTTAAAGCACCTTTAAGCCCATACCAATCACTTTTGACCCATGCTTGTTGGATGATGAATTGAAATATCTAGCATTCATTCATTAATTCAAGAAACACACAACTCTCACAACACTCTCTCCTCTCTTTGCTCTCTTGTTCTTCATTTAATTGTTCTAGTAGACAATTAAGTGAAGGATCTTCAAGATCATCCCCTTGGTGTGGACTTGCTCTAGAGAAGAAGATCCGAAAGTTCTTCTTTATCGATTCAACGAAGACTAAATGCAAAATGGAGAAACTGTCCAGATTGTCCAGTTCCGGCGACCGACAATGCGTGAGCCATAGCCGCTTCGTCCAAGCTTCGATTGACCTGGAACTGGCGGCGTTGGAAAGATAAGTCCAAGGGCTACAACTTTTGTGAATTACTAATTTTCCAAAAGAGCGCTGGTTTGGGAGATACAAGGCCGAGAAGCAGACTGGTCCGCAGAGTCTGTCCAGCGAGACGGGAAAAATGTTTTGCTCCAGACGGAGGTCTTCTCGTCCGAACTGGGTTTAGAGCAAAACACAAAAGATGTAGGAAATTGGCTGAGGTTTAATCTCCAAAAAGAACCGAAGAAATTGGATATCTGCAGCTCGAGATATAGAGCTTCAAAGTATCGGTTTTCTGCCGGACAGATTCTGGTAAGACCCGAAAACTCGATTTCCTAAGGATCTAACTTGGTAGTCGATCTTGCGCAGGTTAGGGGCGGTTTATAGGTTGCTTCCGCTGCCATGAACGTAATTAGGATGCCCCGAAACCCAACAGTGGTATCAGAGGCGGTCTACCACTCCGAGATCCTTGTTTGTTATTTCGGTTTTGTAATGATACAAATGCCATAATTGTTGATAACATGATTTTAATGCTTTTTGGGATAATTGCATGAAATATGTTATTTTTGAAAAATATATTGAATTTGGAATTTTTCAGAAATTATTGGATTTGTTGGGTCTGAGAAGAGACTCTCGGGGAGCCGCATCGGAGGTACCGGACGGAGGTCACCGGAGGCCGGCGGTGACCGAGCCCGTCCCCACTCTCGGGCGAGGCCGAGAGTGGCGGCAAGGCCGGTTTAGGCCTTCCAAGGCCCAAAACCGGGCCGTGTTTAGTTGGGCTCGGCCCAATGGGCTTTCGGCCCATTGGCTTGGCCCGACTTGGTTCGTGTGTGGTGTTTGATCCGTGTCACGAACCCGCGATCCAATATTTCGAAAACTTTCAAAATTTAATCGGTTTCGATAAACCGTTTTTCGAAAAGGTCTAGTTTCGATAAACCCGACCAAGCAACTTGGCTAAATTAAAACCGGAATTATTGCATATTATTTGATAACATGTTTGTGTGATAACATGTTGGATGATGTGATGAAATGTATGATGCATTAGTAGCCCATTAGATTTTATCGCTTTCACGGTTTGCATACCGTTAGTGTTAGCGTGTAATTATTCTTTTATTCAAACCCATAAAGTGTAATTATTTTTTATCCGGTCTACGAACCGAGTATTAATTGTAATTATTACTCAAAGACGAGAAGGATGGAAAATAGAGCACAATGACGGTCTTGGAGGAAGTCCAAGAGCTAGTGGGAGCCCGAATGAGAAAGACGAGAATATGTGAAGACTCGTAGAATCCTAAGTTTAGGATGGGCTATAAAATGCATATTTAATGCTTTATGGATGCTTGCTTGAATTATTTAATTAATAACATGCTTGCATGATTAGCTTATAAGTTTATAAGCCATCACCTCACATGCAAAGATTAAAATCAACGTTAATTGTTTGCATGTTTAAAGCGTTGTGAACTATCATCACACGGGTTGTGATGGATGAGTTCAAATTTGAAATGTGTTTGCACGGGTTGCAAATGACGGTTTCAAAGTGAAGATAGTATGTGATACAATTAGAAACGTCACAACACGGGTTGTTGATGACGGATTCGTAATTGTGCCAAATACTTTCGAATTATTAAGCACAACCAATTTACAAGATAATTTGAGTCAAGTGAGATGCCACCCAAATTCACACCCATGTAGAAACATTTTATCGGTGTCGTGCGCCTTAGCGGAGCATCGGTCGAATGGGTTCTAGATGGGAATGGTAAACTTTGTGGGATGTCGTGCGCCTTAGCAGAGCATCTGCACAAAGTTAACTCGTTAGTGAAGGTTGGTTGACTCGACCACGATTCTTGGCCTGAGGTCGAGCTGGGGCATCGGAAGGGTAAGCCGTGTGTTTTTGCACATACCCTGACCAAGAGTTACACGGGTTGTAATTGGACGGACGTCCCACCTAAATAAGTCAATTGGAGCGGTGCGCCTTAGCGTACTTCAAATGACGAATAAGGGATCTTGGTTTAAAGATTCTAAACCTTAGAATCGGATGGTTGGTGTTTAATTCGGATCTTCGTAAATTTATTCAACTTTTCTGATTAAATTTATTTTCTTCATGTAGAAATGGCTAGTAATTAATCAAACTCGTCTAATTTGTCGTTGAGGACTATACTCGAAAAGTGTAAACTCAACTGGACAAATTATCTGGACTGGGACAGAAATTTACGACTTGTGTTAAAGTTGGAACGCAAGGAGTACGTCCTTGATAAGGCTCTCCCGATGGACCCAGCTGCCAACTCAACGAGGGTCGATAAGGATGCGTACCAGAAACACCTTAGCGACTCTATCGACGTTGCGTGTGTCATGCTGGGCTGCATGGAGGCGGACCTCCAGAAGCAGTTTATGGAGCTATCCCATGATCCGTTTGCAATGTTTGCACAGATCAAGGATACGTTCAAAGAGAAAGTACGTATTTGAAAATACACTGTTCTCCTAGAACTCATTGCCTGCAAGATGTCAACAGGCAGCTCCGTAGGTCCACACGTCCTACGTATGAAGGGATCCAGCTTCAAAGCTGGTGGTGACAAGGGTAAAGCCCCAATGCACCTGGCAAGAAAGATCAGACGACCATTTATTCCTAAACCTTCCATTCCCGTAAAGGGCAAGGGGAAGGCAAAGGAGTCGGTCTGTTTCCACTGCCAAAAGCCTTGTCACTGGAAGAAAGACTGTCAGCAGCTGAAGGATGATCAGAGGAAGGGCGGTGGGGCCGCTACTTCGTCAAGTATTCCATTAGAGCTAAATCTTTCTACTATAAATGCTTGGGTACTAGACACTGGAGCTGAGTCTCATGTCTGTACGGATATACAAGTGTAGAATAGTAGAAGAGATATGGGGAAAGCGAGGTGGACCTAAGAGTTGGGAACAACGTGAGAGTTACCGCAACTGCCGTGGGTTCTGTTAACCTTGTTCTACCTAGTGGGCTTGTAATTGAACCTTTTGATGTGTTTTGCGTACCTGTTTTCATCAGGAATATTATTTCAATATCTCTTCTTGAAAAGGAAGGTTATTATTTTAATATTAAGAACGGGTTTTTTAATATTATGCGCAACAACATGTTTTAAGGCAATGCTCACACTGTTGGAGGTTTATACATATTGAATATGCAAAACTCGAGATCCAACATGCTCAATAATATAATTGCTAAGAGGTTTAAAGCTCATGATTTAGACCAAACTCTAATCTGACATTGTCGTCTAGGTCACATAAATGAGAAACGCATCTCAGCGCTTCATAAGCGCGGACTTCTAAGTCAATTTGAATACCAAACGATTGATAGATGCGAAGCTTGTTTAATGGGTAAGATGACTGAAACGCCCTTCACTGGTTTAGGTGAGAGGGCAGGTGATCTATTAGGTCTAATACATTCAAACGTATGTGGACCAAATGAGTACACCAGCCAGAGGTGGTTTAGGCTACTTTATCACGTTTACTGATGATTTGAGTAGATATGATTATGTCTATCTCATAAG
Source organism: Geranium rotundifolium (assembly GCA_963920655.1). Lineage (NCBI taxonomy): Eukaryota > Viridiplantae > Streptophyta > Magnoliopsida > Geraniales > Geraniaceae > Geranium > Geranium rotundifolium. The sequence continues at coordinate 16,696,046 of OY987315.1, forward strand.
ACATAAGTCCAAAGCCTTTGATAAATTCAAAGAGTCTAGGACTGAAGTAGAAAACCAACTCGGAAAAAGTGTCAAGGAACTCCGTTCTGATCGGGGTGGAGAATATTTATCCGAAGACTTTCTTACAGAAATTGGAATACAATCTCAGTGGACTCCGCCAAGAACACCGCAACTCAATGGTGTGTCTGAGCGAAGGAATCGGACATTGTTGGATATGGTTCGATCGATGTTAAGTCTCACTGATCTCCCGATCTCCTTCTGGGGTTACGCTCTGCAAATGGCCGCATTCATAATCAAGGTGGGACATTCTTGGAAAAGGAATTTATTTCCAAGACAGTCAGTGGGAGGGCTGTTCATCTTAATGAATTTCTAGATGAGATAGTCACTCAGGAACCACTGGACGACCCACCAGAAGTAGTCGTTGAGCAAGAACCAATAGCTACAGTTAATAAGGACGGAACCGACTCTGAGAAATGGCTGGAAGCCATGAGGGAAGAAATGCAATCCATGTCAGATAATCAAGTGTGGGACTTCCTGGAACATACCCCTGACGTAAAAGTCATTGGGTGTAAATGGATCTTTAAAATAAAGATAGACATGGATGGCAAACCTCAGACCTATAATGTAAGACTGGTAGCAAAAGGTTATAGGCAAATCCACGGAATTGACTATGAAGAGACCTTTTCTCCAGTAGCTATGGTCAAATCTATCCGCATTCTACTTGCCGTAGCAATTTTGAGATATGGCAAATGGACGTCAAAACCGCCTTCTTCAACAGGAGGTTAGCTGAGGACGTTTATATTGTTGGGTCCCGGGGCATCCTAATTACGTTCATGGCAGCGGAAGCAACCTATAAACCGCCCCTAACCTGCGCAAGATCGACTACCAAGTTAGATCCTTAGGAAATCGAGTTTTCGGGTTTTACCAGAATCTGCCCGGCAGAAAATCGAGACTTTGAAGCTCTATATCTCGAGCTACAGATCTCCAATTTCTTCGGTTCTTTTTGGAGATTAAACCTCAGCCAATTTCCTACATCTTTTGTTTTTTGCTCTAAACCCAGTTCGGACGAGAAGACCTCCTTCTGGAGCAAAACATTTTTCCCGTCTCGCTGGACAGACTCTGCGGACCAGTCTGCTTCTCGGCCTTGTATCTCCTAAACCAGCGCTCTTTTTGAAAATCAGTATTTCACGAAAGTTGTAGCCCTTGGACTTATCTTTTCAACGCCGCAAGTTTCAGGTCAATCGGAGCTCGGACAAAGCGGCTATGGCTCACGCATTGTTAGTCATCGGAACTGGACAATCTGGACAGTTTCTCCATTTTGCATTTAGTCTTCGTTGAATCGATAAAGAAGAACTTTCGGATCTTCTTCTCTAAAGCAAGTCCACACCAAGGGGATGATCTTGATGATCCCTCACTTAATTGCCTACTAGAACAATTAAATGAAGAACAAGAGAGCAAAGAGAGGAGAGAGTGTTGTGAGAGTTGTGTGTTTCTTGAATTAATGAATGAATGCTAGATATTTCAATTCATCATCCAACAAGCATGGGTCAAAAGTGATTGGTATGGGCTTAAAGGTGCTTTAACCCATACCCCTTAAATCACTCACCTCTTAATCCACAATCACCAACTAAGCATGGTGTTGTGTGGCCCCCACACATGGACCAACCATGTGGGCCGGCCATGAGGTCTTGTTGGGCCCTTAATGGGCCGGCCATGAGGCTTCATGGGCCGAGCCCAATGGGCCTTCCCGAGTTGTCTCATGCCGTGTCCAAAAATCGCCCGACCCTTTTGTCGTCACTTATCAAACAAAGTCCGACGCGATATCGACGAAAAACTCAATTTTTCTCGATTCGCTAATTATTCTCTCAAACCGAACCGATGGCACAAAACCTCCAGTTTTGTCCATATATTACTCCTCATGAAACATCAATGTTTCCTTGTCTCAAGTTATCCGCCTTGTATGTGTGTGACCCTCTAGGCTCATGCCACCGTTGGCAGATCGGCGCAAAAGATCGCTCTTGCCCGATCCATCATAAGTGGTCTCTAGTAAAACATTATGATTACCCAAGGTGCATGATGATCGATGATTCGACTTAACCTTTGTGCGTACAAGTCACCATCCTGTTATCTCTAGATATCCCGATTGATCACAAGGCATAGAGTCGTCTCCCTTGTTCAATCAATCATTGTTACTTGATATGCGAGATGGCTTAGAACTGATAACCCGTATCATCGGCATGGCCATGCTCTTACTCTTAGTCAGTCTCCATCAAGAGGCCTTTTAACGGATATCTTTCCCATACCGTAGTATGAGGGATAAATCCCTTAGCCGTCTTTCGTGTCACTCATGCAACCCGTTCCGCCACCCAATCATGCCCTTTATAGCAATCCTTTTACAGAAAGCGTTAGGCGCAAGTTAAAGCCGCACGTTCATTGCATAGTGATCACAAAGACTCCTTGGTCTAAGGATGTCGTGACAAGCTAATACAAAGCCGTTTTATATATATGTTACAAACGATGATAATGTAAATAGACGTTTACAGGCTAATAGCAATTGGACTAGGGCACAAATGCTATCATATATGTCCCAGCCTGAGGGTTTTGAGGATCCTAAGAATAAGGGAAAGATTTGCAAGTTGCTCAAATCAATTTATGGTTTGAAGCAAACATCTCGGAGTTGGAATCAACGTTTTGATGAAGTTGTGAAACAGTTTGGCTTCATCAAGAACGATGATGAACCTTGCGTATATATAAAAGGGCAGATGGGAGCAAAGTAGTCTTCTTGGTGCTTTATGTTGATGACATACTGCTCATTGGAAACAACGTCCCTACCTTGCTCTTAACAAAGACTTGGTTAGGTGAGTGTTTCGCAATGAAGGACTTAGGCGAGGCCTCTTACATCTTGGGGATCAAGATATATAGAGACCGTGCCAAGCGGGTCTTGGGCTTAAGTCAAAGCACCTACATAGACAAAATATTGAGAAGATTCTCGATGCAAGATTCAAAGAAAGGACTGCTGCCCATGCATCATGGCATAAAGCTAAGCAAGAAGTAGTGTGCTGAGACACCTGCAGAGCTAGCAAGAATGAATGAGATCCCATATGCTTCGGCTATAGGGTCCATAATGTATGCCATGATATGTACGAGACCGGATGTCTCGTTTGCCCTAAGCTGTACCAGTAGACATCAGTCCAAACCCGGTGAGGAACATTGGATTGCCGTCAAGGCAATTCTCAATTTTTGAGATAAACCAAAGACGCTTTTCTTGTATACGGGGGAAGAAATGATGATCTAGTCGTCAAAGGATATGTTGACGCTAGTTTTCCAGACAGACCCCGATGACTTAAAAAGTCAGTTGGGTTATATGTTTATGTTGAACGGTGGAGCTTTCAGCTGAAAAGCAAGAAGCAGGACACCATTGCCGACTCTACGACCGAAGCTGAGTACATTGCCGCATCTGAAGCGGCAAAAGAGGCTGTATGGATTAGGAGTTTCATGGCTGGGTTAGGTGTATTTAAAAACTCATCTAACCCAGTAGATTTATATTGTGACAACACCGGGGCCATTGCGCAAGCTAAGGAACCCAGGGCACATGACAGATCCTAACATGTACTCAGAAAGTATCACATCATCCACGACATTGTTGCTAGAGGTGACGTGAAGATCCACTACGTTGAAACTGATGATAACACAGCCGACCCCTTGACCAAGGCTCTTCCACGAGAAAAACATGATAAACATGTTAGGTCAATGGGTATAGACTGGGACTTAGATTGGAACTAGGGGCAAGTGGGAGATTGATAGCATTTGTGCCCTAGTCCAATTGCTATTAGCATGTAAACGTCTATGTACATTATCATCGTTTGTAACATATATATAAAACGACTTTGTATTACTTATGTCTTGAAGTAATACGTTAAATATGATATGATTTATGACCACTAAAGTAGTAGAACCATAAATCTGTACGGATCACACTTAACGAGTCCCTGGTCAAAATATGCTTCCTTAGAAGCGACCAGTATGAGGATGGTTCTTAATGACGTAGTTCTACTTGTCATAGGGATGAGGGATCCCAGAATCATATCATAGATATCATGAGGTGATTGATATCGGACGACCCGCTTTGAATAGTGTTTTCATAGATTAAGCCATGAACATATTCAAATGTGATAGCTTGTCACGACATCCTTAGACCAAGGAGTCTTTGTAATCACTATACAATGAACGTGAGGCTTTAACTTGCGCATAACGCTTTCTGTGACAGGATTGCAATAAAGGGCATGATTGGGTGGCGGAACGGGTTGCAGGAGTGACACGAAAGACGGCTAAGGGGATTTATCCCTCATACTACGGTATGGGAAATATATCCGTTAAAAGGCCTCTTAATGGAGATTGACTGAGAGTAAGAGCATGGCCATGCCGATGATACGGGTTATCAGTTCTCAGCCATCTCGCATATCAAGTAACAATGATTGATTAAACAAGTGTGACGACTCTATGCCTTGTGATCAATCGGGATATGTAGAGATAATGGGATAGTGACTTGTACGCACAAGGTTAAGTCGAATCATCGATCGTCATGCACCTTGGGTAATCATAATGTCTTACTAGAGACCACTTATGATGGATCGGGCAAGAGCGATCTTTTGCGCCGATCTGCCAACGGTGGTATGAGCCTAGTGGGTCACACACATTCAAGACGGATAACTTGAGACAAGGAAACCTTAACGTTTCTCGAGGAGCAATGCATGGACAAAACTGGAGGTTTTATGCCATGGGTTCGGTTTGAAAGAATAATTAGCGAATCGAGAAAACTGAGTTTTTTCGTCGATGTCGCGTCGGACTTTGTTTGATAAGTAACGACAAAAAGGGTCGGGCGACTTTTGGACACGGCACGAGACCACACGGGCGAGCCCATTGGGCTCGGCCCATGAGGTCTAATGGCCAGCCCAAACAAGGGCCCATTAAGGGCCCAATAAGCCCACTTGCCCGGCCCACATGGTGGGTCCATGTGTGGGGGCCACACAACACCATGCTTAGTTGGTGATTGTGGATTAAGAGGTGAGTGATTTAAGGGGTATGGGTTAAAGCACCTTTAAGCCCATACCAATCACCTTTTGACCCATGCTCATGAGATTGATGAAGTAGAGAAATATCAAATGGGATTCAAGACACTCTCATCAATCCTACAACTCTCACAACTCTCTCTCTCCTCTCTTTGCTCTCTTGTTCTTCATTTAATTGTTCTAGTAGGCAATTAAGTGAAGGATCTTCAAGATCATCCTCTTGGTGTGGACTTGCTCTAGAGAAGAAGATCCGAAAGTTCTTCTTTATCGATTCAACGAAGACGAAATGCAAAATGGAGAAACTGTCCAGATTGTCCAGTTCCGGCGACCGACAATGCGTGAGCCATAGCCGCTTTGTCCGAGCCCTGATTGTCCTGACACTGGTGGCGTTGGAAAGATAAGTCCAAGGGCTACAACTTTTGTGAAATACTGATTGTCTAAAAGAGCACTGGTTTGGGAGATAGAAGTCCGAGAAGCAGACTGGTCCGCAGAGTCTGTCCAGCGAGACGGGAAAAATGTTTTGCTCCAGAAGGAGGTCTTCTCGTCCGAACTGGTTTCGGAGAAAAACACAAAAGATGTAGGGAATTGGCTGAGATTTAATCTCCAAAAAGAACCGAAGCAATTGGAGATCTTCAGCTCGAGATACAGAGCTTCAAAGTCTGGGTTTTCTGCCGGGCAGATTCTGGTAAAACCCGAAAACTCGATTTCCTAAGGATCTAACTTAGTAGTCGATCTTGCGCAGGTTAGGGGCGGTTTATAGGTTGCTTCCGCTGCCATGAACGTAATTAGGATGCCCCAGAACCCAACAAAGTCTTAGTGAAAGAACAAAGAGGAAGGAGTAAGAGCAGAGGTCCAAAGGGTAGAGACAGAAGCAAGAGTAAGAACAGGTATACCAATGCAGAGTGCTATCACAGTAGTCTAAAGGGGCATATTAAAAAGTATTACCGAAAGCTCAAGAGAGACAACCAACATGACAAAGAGAAAGAAAAGAAGGCAAATCATGATGATGATGTTGCTACTATTACCGAAGAGTTTCTTCTCTTGTGTGATGATGAAGGTGTTAACTTGGCCTGTAATGAGACCAGTTGGGTAGTAGATAGCGGTGCCTCCATTCATGCTACAAGTCGAAAGGATCTTTTTTCATCGTATACATCTGGTGATTATGGCAATATTAAGATGGGAAATCGAGGCATGTCAAAAGCTATTGGCATAGGAGACGTACAATTGGAGACGAAAAACGGTACAATTCTTATTCTGAAAAATGTTAAGCATATTCCTGACATTCGTTTGAATTTGATATCAGTAGGCAAGTTAGATGATGAAGGTTTTCATCATACCTTTGGTGGTGGTTCATGGAAGCTCACTAAAGGTGTCATGGTCGTGGCTAGAGGTGAAAAGTGTGCTTCGTTGTACGTGACACAAGCTAGAGTTTGTGGTGGCATTATTAATGCAGTCGAGAAAGAGAGTACAGCTGAATTGTGGCACAAGAGACTTAGTCACATGAGCGAGAAGGGAATGATGGTTTTGGGAAAGAAGAATCTCATACCGGGAATGAAAGGTGAACCGTTAGAGAAGTGTGAGCATTGCTTGGCCGGCAAGCAAACTAGAGTATCTTTCAAATCATCCCCTCCCTCGAGAAAGCCAGAGATGCTTGATTTAGTATACTCTGATGTTTTTGGTCCTATGAAATCCAAGACGCTTGAAGGTGGTCTCTATTCTGTGACCTTTATAGATGATCATTCAAGGAAAGTGTGGGCCTATATCTTGAAGACTAAAGATCGAGTGTGTGGTGTCTTCAAGCAGTTTCATGCGCTAGTTGAGAGACAGACTGGGAAGAAGTTAAAGTGCATGCGAACCGATAATGGAGGTGAGTATTGTGGTTCTTTTGATGATTATTGCAAGGATCAAGGCATTCGACATCAAAGGACACCTCCAAAGACGCCTTAGATAAATGGGTTAACTGAGTGGATGAATAGAACGCTTATTGAAAGAACGAGATGTTTACTTTCACAAGCAGGGTTACCAAGATGCTTTTGGGGTGAGGCTTTAAATACAGTGGTTCATGTATTGAATCTCACACCGTGTGTGCCTCTTGAGTTTGATGTTCCAAATAGAGTTTGGACAGGTAAAGATGTCTCCTACAATCACTTAAAGGTATTTGGATGCAAGACATTTGTGCATATTCCAAAGGATGAAAGATCTAAGCTTGATATGAAGACTAGACCGTGCATATTCATCGGTTATGGCGAGGATGAGTTTGGGTACAAATTTTATGATCCGGTGCAAAAGAAACTTATCAGAAGCCGCGATGTGGTATTTATGGAGAATCAGGACATCAAAGATATTGCGAAGTTTGAAGAAAGTGCTCCGCAATTTATAACTGACTTGATTCATTTTGATATAGTTCATTCTACAGTTGTGCCAAGTCAAGTTGAAGATGAAGTTCGTGATGACCTGCAGGGTGCAGGTGATCTTGATGCTCCTATAGAGGTAGAGATGGATAATGAAGTTCATGAGCAATTTCTAGTGCCAGATGTTCCACAAGGTATTCCACTCAGGAGATCTTCTAGAGATCGACAACTGTCTACAAGGTACTCAACTGATGAGTATGTGTTAGTATCTGACGGGGGAGAACCCGAAAGTTACAGTCAAGCCCTTGAAGATGAGAACAAGAAGGAGTGGGTTGAAGCCATGCAAGATGAGATGAAATCATTGCATGAGAATCATACTTATGAGTTGGTGAAGTTGTCGAAAGGCAAAAGAGCTTTGAAGAACAAGTGAGTTTACAGAGTGAAGCAAGAAGAAAATACTTCACGTCCCCGATACAAAGCTAGATTTGTCGTCAAGGGTTTCAGCCAGAGGAAAGATATTGACTTTGATGAAATATTTTCTCCTGTTGTTAAGATGTCATCCATTCGGGTGGTTCTTGGTTTAGCAGCTAGTCTTGGTTTGGAGGTTGAGCAGATGGATGTGAAGACTTCATTTCTCCATGGCGACTTAGATAAGGAGATTTATATGGAGCAGCCAGAGGGTTTCAAAGTAAAGGGAAAAGAGGACTATGTGTGCAAGCTTTAGAAAAGCCTGTATGGTCTGAAGCAAGCACCAAGGCAGTGGTACAAGAAGTTTGAGTCAGTCATGGGTGAGAAAGTCTACCAAAAGACAAAATCTGACCACTGTTTTTTTGTGCGGAAATTCTCTGATGATGATTTTATCATACTATTGCTATATGTTGATGATATGCTGATTGTTGGCAAGAATGTCTCCAGAGTTGAGAGATTGAAGAAAAAGTTGAGTCAGACTTTTTCAATGAAGGACCTGGGTCCTGCGAAGACTATTCTTGGAATCCGAATTACTCGCGATAGAGTTGCGAAGAAGTTGCATATGTCACAAGAGCGATATATTGAAAAAGTGTTGCAAATGTTCAATTTGGACAAGGCTAAAGTGGTGAGCTCTCCTCTTGCTACTCACTTTAAGCTAAGTACACGACAGAGCCCTTCTATGGAGAAGGAGATGGACGACATGGATAGAGTTCTGTATGGCTCAGCGGTAGGAAGTTTGATGTACGCAATGGTGTGTACAAGACCTGACATAGCTCATGCAGTTGGTGTTGTGAGCCGTTTTCTGTCAAATCCGGGTAGAGAGCATTGGGATGTAGTCAAATGGATTATGAGATATCTCTGAGGTACCTCTAATTACAGACCTACTTTTTGAAGTGGAGAACCAGTGCTGGTTACTTTTCGAAGACGCACAAGAAGACTAAACATGACACCAGATCCTTGTGGGAACACCACTGACCTCTTGCCGTATCTACAAAGACCCTCATTAGGCGGGTTCTTGCCCTTACCTATACAAAATGAAGCAATCTATCTATCAAGGGGCCCATGAGACATCTCAACCTCGATGCCAAGCACCTTAGTTTGGTGCGGACTCACGCGATAGGGATGATGTCAGGACTACCTTCCAGGTCTCTTCCAAGTCTCGATGCCCATTGGTAACAATGACATCCCTAATCCTCGACAATTCTACGCCGTCCAACCTCAAGGGGGTCCCTCTTCACAAGGCCCGAGAGCTCGTCTATGCTCTCCTATCCAAAACCTTGACGAAGACATTAAGGGCTCTACTGGAGGAGAATGTCACACCCTGGAGCTTTGCATAAGTTCTGTTGGATTTTGGAGAATTTAAAACACGGAATATGCAGCGGAAAATAAAATTAAAATTCCCACGAAACAACCCTCGAATCGTTGCAAGAATAGATCTACCCAGAAAACATAAAGCTAAGTGATTTACCTTGAGATTCGGATCGGATCAGCCACCTGGAAATCCCGAGTCGGTCTTTCCCTCTATTAAGCACATGCGAATGCACAAGACCACTAGATCTAAACTTAGAATCCCCTACTAGAAAGAAAATAAGTTCGGTTAGTAAATCCGGCAGAGTAACGGTATGGAAAAATAAAAAATTATGATTTTTCAGCTCATGAGCCCTCTATTTATAGAGATTGGCTAGGGTTTTGGGAGCATGAATCATCCCATAAAATGGGCTAGGTTCTGCTCCCTCCAAACCCTAGCCGTCAGCCATCTTGGGCGGCTTGGGCCTCATAGGCCGAACCCATTAGGGTTTCGGCCATGAGGCCTTGGCCTTGCCCAATTTGGCAGCCCATGAGGTATGCAATCTCATGGGTTTCGGACCCATTCCTCATCATGGGCGGCGCTCAAAACCCTAGGGTTTTGGCTCGGTCCATGGTACTTGAACTGACGGGCCCGTGGCCCAAAACCGTAGGGTTTTGGCCACGACCCGATTTAACCAATCCACAATTAATTCTAGCCAAATTTCCTAAGATGTGCATCTTTTGCGTCTAACCCTCTAGGCTAATGTCCTGTTTGCAGATCCGCGTAAAATTACCATTTTACTCTTTCCATCATAAGTGGCCTCTAGTAGGGTATTATGATTATCCAACGTACATGATTATCAGCGATCCGATTTAACCTCATGTCGTCCATGTCACTCTCCGTTTATCCCTAGGTATCTTGATTAATCATAAGACATAGAGCTGTCATCCTTATTTAATTCTTCACTATTTCTTGATATCTGATATGACTGAAAATGATACTCCGTATCATCTGCATGGTCATGCGTTTCCTTTCAGTTATTCTCATCATGTGGCCAAAACCGATACCTATCCCATACCGTAATATGAGGGATAAATCCCTTAGACATCTTTCGTATCACCCATATAACCCATCCCCGAGCCAATCACAACCGTTATGGTTACCCTTTCATAGATAATGTTAGGTTTGAGTCAAACTCGGATATTGACTATATTTTGATCACAGAGACTCTTTGGTCTAAGGATACAATGACTAGCTACGACATCTGAATATGTTCATGACAACATCTTTGTAACATATTCAAGTCGGGTTTTCCAATATCATTTCCCCAATGATATCTATGATCTGAATCTGGCAAAACCTACTGCCATGATTAGTAGAGCGTGATCATAAATAGTCGTCCTCATACTGGTCGCTTCTGAGGAAGCCTGACTGACCAAAGACCCGTTAAGTATAAATCATACAGATCTATAGTTCTACTATTAGTGATGACACACTCAATGATATAGATCGATGTATACTTAACACATTACTACAACAACATAGTAATAAAATGCCGCTTTATTTCATTGCTAAAGATGATACATATTCGTAGACATTAATAGTATTGGACTATGGCACAAATCCTACAGTCTCCCACTTGCCCCTAGTTTCAAACTAAATCCAGTCTATCCCCTTAGACTTTACATGTCCCTCATGCCTAGGCTGTGATAAAGCCTTCGTCAATGGGTCGGCTATGCTTTCATCTGTCGCTATGAAACCTATCTCCACATCTCCTCTTTTAACAAATTCGGTGATGAGATGATACTTTCTAAGTATATGCTTGGATTTGTCATGTGACCTTGGCTATTTAGCTAGGGCTATTGCCCCGGTATTGTCACATAGTAAACTCAGTGAACTAGACGGGTTTGGCATTACTCCTAGTTCAGCCAAAAAGTTCCTAATCCACACAGCCTCCTTAGCTGCTGTTGAAGCAACTATGTGCTCAGCTTCCGTCGTAGAGTCGGCAATCGTGTCCTGCTTGCGACTATTTTGGCACCACCATTCAACACGAATACATATCCGGATTAACTCCGAAAGTCATCACGATATGTCTAGAAACTAGCATCAGTATAACCTCTGAATACTAGTTCACCATCCACTCCCTCATACACTAGGAATGCATCCTTAGTTCTCCTCAAGTATTTGAGGATAGCTTTGACTGCCACCCAGTGTTCCTTCCCAGGATTGGATTGGTATCTACTGGTACAGCTCAAGGCGAACGAGACATCTGGTCTCGTGCATAACATGGATCCTATAGCCGAAGCATATGGGAAGGACGCATGGGAAGGAATCCTTTATTGGATTCTTACATTGAGAACCTTCTCAATACTTTGTCTACATATGTGCTTTGACTTAGGCCCAAGATCATCTTGGCACAATCCTTATATATGTTGATCCCCAAGAAATAAGCAGCCTCGCCTAAGTCCTTCATTGCGAAACACTTTCCTAACCAAGCTTTTGTTGCTTCCAAAGATGGGATGTTGTTTCCAATAAGCAAAATGTCATCGACATAAAGCACCAAAAAAACAATGTTATTCCCATTCGCCTTTTTATAAACGTAGGGCTCATTCAGGTTCTTAATGAAGCCGAATTCCTGACGGCCGAAAAGAACATCGAGGTCACTCGAGGCAACGATGTACTAATGGTCATAAAGGGAACTAGCTTCAAAGCTGGAGGTGATAAGGGTAAAGCCCCTATGAACTTAGGCAAGATGAGACTACCTTTACTTCCTAAACCTCCTAAAGTCGGGGAAGCAAAAAAGAAAAAGGAATCAGTTTTCTTCTACTACCAACAACACGGTCATTGGAAGAGAGACTGTAGAAAGTTCCAGGATGATCAGAAGAAGGGCGGTGGGGCCGCGTCTTCCTCATGTATTTTCTTTTTAGAGCTAAATCTCTCTGTTTCAGATTCATGGGTATTAGATTCCGAAGCTGAATCTCATATCTGTACAAATGTGCAGGCGTTGTAAAATAGAAGGGATTTGGGCAAGAACGAGGTGGACCTAAGAGTTAGGAACAAAGTTCGAGTTGCCGCAACTGCTGTAGGATCCGTTACACTTGTTTTGCCTAGTGGCCTTGTTCTTGTACTTGATAATGTGTATTTTGTACCTACTTTCACCAAAAACATTATATCCATTTCCTTACTAGATAAGGAAGGATTTACTTTTATGATCGAAAACGGGAGTTTTAATATAAAATGTGATGACATACATTATGCAAGTGCAAGCACTGTTGGTGGTTTATATGTGTTAAATATGGAAAGCCCCAATTCAAATAAGCTCTTTAACGTTAATACCAAAAGGTTTACCCGATGTTTAAACCAAACTCTAATATGGCACTGTCGTCTAGGACACAAAATGAGAGGCGTGTCTCAGCACTTCACAAGTGAGGGCTTTTAAGTCCATTCAAATTCCATTCGATTGAGAGATGCAAGGCTTGTTTAATTGGCAAGATGGCTAGAGCGCCCTTTATCGGGAGAGGTGAAAGGGCGAGTGACCTATTGGCCCTAATACACAAGGACGTGTGTGGACCTATGATTTCACTTTCCTGGAGTGGTTATAGTTACTTCATCACTTTTACTGATGATTACAGTAGATTTGGTTATGTCTATTTAATGAGACATAAGTCTGATGCTTTTGATAAATTCAAAGAGGTCAAGACTGAAGTACAGAACCAGCTCGGAAAAAGTATAAAAGCACTTTGTTTTAATCAAGGTGGAGAATACTTATCCCAAGAGTTTCTCGATCATCTTGTTGAAATTGGGATATTATCAGAGTGGACTACGCTAGTAACACCTCATTTAAATGGAGTGTCCGAGTGAAGCAATCGAACATTGTTAGATATGATTCGATCCATGATGAGTCACACTGATTTGCCAATATCCTTATGGGGTTATGCTCTTGAAACTGCCGCATTCACATTGAATAGGGCTCAAACGAAGACAGTGGAAGGTACACCTTTTGAGCAATGGTACGGGAAGAAGCCTATTTTGTCCTTCCTCAATATTTGGGGTTGCGAGGCTTTTGTGAAGAGTATGCTCTCAAACAAGCTCGAACCAAAATCAGAAAAATGCATCTTCGTTGGGTATCCAAAAGAAACAAGGGATACTAATTCTACAAACCGAGCGAGAACAAAGTTTTCGTTACTCGCGGTGGGGTGTTTTTGGAAAAGGAGTTCATTACAAAAACAGACAGTGGGAGAACTATAGATCTTGATGAAATTCCAGAGGATGTAGCTTCTCACGAACCACCTGAAAGCCCAGTAGAAGATATGGAGCTAGAGCAGGGAGTAGAGCAGGAACCAATGAATGCAGTTCTTCAGGACGGTCAAAGGCGGTCTGAAAGGACAAATTATCCACCTGTGAGATACGGGTTCTTTGTGACTCAAGGTGATGAACTGGTATTGGTGGAACAAGATAATAAACTCACCACCTTTCGAGAAGCCGTGGACAGTACCGACTCCGAGAAATGGCTGGGAGCCATGAAGGAGGAAATGCAATCCATGTACGATAATCAAGTCTGGAGCTTGATTGATCCATTCGCTGGTGTAAAAACCATTGGTTGTAAATGGGTCTTCAAGAAAAAGACAAACATGGATGGCATTCCTCAGACCTATAAAGCATGTTTGGTACCGAAAGGTTATAGACAGATTCAAGGGATTGACTTTGAGGAAATCTTTTCTCTAGGGGTTATGGTCAAATGTATCCGAATTCTTTTTGCCATCGTAGCATATCATGATTACGAGATATTGTAGATCGATGTCAAAACCGCCTTCCTTAATGGGAATTTAACTAAGGACGTTTATATGATGCAACCTGAAGGTTTTGCAGATCCAAAGAATAAAGGAAAGATTTTTAAGTTGCTCAAGTCCATTTATGGATTGAAGCAAGCTTCGAGGAGTTGGAATCAACGTTTTGATCAAGCTGTAAAACAGTTCAGCTTTATCAAGAACGATGATGAACCTTGCGTTTACAAAAGGGAGGATGGAAGTAAGATAGTCTTTTTGGTGCTATATGTCGACGACATACTACTCATTAGAAAGGACATCCCAACCTTGCACTTGACAAAGACTTGGTTAGGCGAGTGTTTCACAATGAAAGACTTAGGCGAACCCTCTTACATTTTGGGTATCAAAATATTGAGAGAGATAAGGTGTTGAGGATAGATATATGGGTTTAAGTAAGAGCACCTACATAGACAAGGTGTTGAGGAGATTGTCAATGCTTGATGCCAAGAAGAGATTCTTACCCATCCGTCATGGTATAAGACTTAGCAAGACTCAGCGTCCGGTGATGACTGATGAGTTGAAAAGAATGAGTTGAATTCCATACGCTTCGACTATTGGATCCATCATGTATGCCATGATATGTACGAGACCAGACATCTTGTTTGCCTTAAGCTGTACCAGTAGGCATCAATCCAACCCCGGTGAGGAACACTGGATTGCGGTCAAGGAAATCCTTAAATACTTGAGGAGAACCAAGGACGCCTTTCTTGTTTATGGGGGAAGGGATGATGATGAACTAGTCGTCAAAGGTTTTGTTGACGCTAGTTTCCAGACGGATCCTAATAACTATAAAAGTCATTCAGGATATGTGTTCATGTTGAATGGAGGAGCTTTTAGCTGGAAGAGCAAGAAGCAAGATTCCACAGCTGACTCTACAACGGAATCTGAGTACATTGCTGCCTTGGAAGTAGTAAAGGAGGTTGTACGGATCAGGAGCTTCCTAACTGGATTAGGCGTAATGCCAAACACGTCTGATCCAGTAAGCTTATTTTGTGACAACACAAGGGCCATTGCATAAGCTAAAGAGCAAGAGCACAAAACAGATCCAAACATGTATTCAGAAAATATCACCTAATACGAGAAATCATCGAGAGCGGTGATGTGAAGATCACTTACATTGCAACAGATGATAACACACCCGACCCTTTGACCAAGGCTCGTCCTCAACCTAAGCACGAAACGCATGTGAGGTTAATGGATATAGACTGGGCTTAGATTGGTGTTAGAGTTATGCCCCAGTCCAATATAAAAGTGATCTATAGATGTAATGTTTTATCATCTTCCCGAATAAATAAATCGGCATATATTACTAGTGTATTGTAGTAATATACCGAATGTAATTTGATGTATGTCATTATGTGTGTAACCACTAATAGTAGAACTGTAGATAAGAAAGAATTACATTTGATGAGTCCCTGATCAGCTAAGCTTCTTTTAGAAGCAACCAGTATGAGACCAACTCCTTGTGATCACGATCTACTGATCATGGAAAAGTACGTGCCAGAGTTATATCATATATATCATCATGTCGATGATATCGGACAACCCGATTGTGAGTATGCAACATAGATACCGTCATGAAATACTCATAGATCCTAGCTTGTCATTATATCCTAAGACCAAGGAGCCTTTGTGTGCATTGTGTAATGAATCTCCAAGTTTGACCTAGTCTAACGTTACCTGTAAAAGGGTAGCCATAACGGCTGTGATTGGCTTGATTATGAATTACATTGGTGAACTCGAAACGTCTGAGGAATTCATCACTCATACTCAGGTGTGAGAAAGATATCCATTTAGGCCACTTGATGAGTATGACTGGAGGAATAGCACGGCCGTGCAGGTGATACCTTAGTATCAGTTTTAAGTCATCTAAGACATCAAGAAAAAGTGATTGATAAATTAGGATGACGATTCTATGCCTATTGATCAATCTGGATATCGGTTTGATAAAAGGACAGTGACATGTACGATAACAGGTTAAGTCGAATAATCGATACTCACGAACGTTGGGTAATCATAATGTCTTGCTAGAGACCACTTATGATGGAAAGGGTAAAATAGTAATTTTACCAGTCTGCCAACGGGTCGTGAGCCTAGAGGGTCACACGCTCTAAGTACAATACGTGGCAAATAAGCATGGATGTAAATTGGGAGAATCCGCTTTTCAGTTTAGTCAAATTGAAAACGATTCGGTTGATTTCTGGCCTAGGGTTTTTAACTAAACGGTTGAAGAAATCAAGTTGAGGAAATTGAACCGGTTTATGTAAAAAAAATTAGAACTCAGTTTTATGGATTTTAATATGGATTTAGTTAAACGGCTTGAAGCCCATTTGGGGTTTCAATTCATGAAAGGGAAAGATTGCAATTATGAGTTTAATGGGGTGATATGTGTAATTATTTTATTTGAATTGAAAATTTTTTTTTTATAATTATTTCACATAATTACACATTATTTATTACCTTTATTTTCCCATA
The DNA here is from genome assembly GCA_963920655.1 of Geranium rotundifolium. Taxonomy (NCBI): domain Eukaryota; kingdom Viridiplantae; phylum Streptophyta; class Magnoliopsida; order Geraniales; family Geraniaceae; genus Geranium; species Geranium rotundifolium. Next base: position 16,712,523 of record OY987315.1, read on the forward strand.
ATTTTAGCATCCTCTTCCTCCTTTCGTTCTTCATTTGGCAAACCCTCCCTATAACATTCGTCCATTGTCTTTCTTTGTATACACTTCTCAAAACATCATTAGCAAGGGTGTGAGAGAAAATCATTCGGTGATTGTTGTGCTTGTGTGGACTCGATAGAGAAACACTGTCTTGTGTTTTAATCGATTATACAAAGGTAATTTTTCAGATTATAAAGTTCATAAACATGCGGAATATTTCATTAAGATCAAGTTTTAATTTCGACCACCATGGTTCTATTTAGCCCCACTGCATGAAATTATTGATTGGAACCCATGGTGATCCCTTTCAGGGAGAACACATGTGTCGTAGCTGTTGCTCAAGAGTCCAGATTCCACAATAGATAAAAAACATATACTAAGTAGGCATCACCTCGTGAGAGTTATCACATATAGAGGTGATGTGGAGATTAAACACTATTCTTCTAATGATCATATGGCCGATCCTTTGACAAAGGTTCAGCCGCAACCTAGGCATGAGAAACATGCAGGGTCTATGTGAGTAGATCAGAACTTAAATTGGAACCAGGGGCAGGTGGGAGATTGTTAGAGTTATGCCCTAGTCCAATATAAAAGTGATCTACAGATGTAATGTTTTATCATTTTTCTGAATAAATAAATCGGTATATATTACTAATGTATTGTAGTAATATATCGAATGTAATTTGATCTATGTCATTATGTGTGTAATCACTAATAGTAGAACTGTAGATCAGAAAGAATTACATTTGATCAGTATGAGACCAACTCCTTGTGATCACGCTCTACTAATCATGGCAAAGTATGTGCCGAAGTTATATCTTAGATATTATCATGTCGATGATATCGGACAACTCGATTGTGAGTATGCAACATAGATACTGTCATGAGATACTCATAGATCGTAGCTTGTCATTATATCCTAAGGCCAAGGAGTCTTTCTGTGCACTGTATAATGAATCTCTAAGTTTGACCTAGTCTAAAGTTACCTATAAATGGGTAGCCATAACGGCTGTGATTGGCTTGGTTATGAATTACATTGGTGAACTCGAAAGACGTCTTAGGGATTTATCACTCACATTTCGGTATAAGAAAGATATCCATTTAGGCCACTTGATGAGTATGATTGAAGGAATAGCACGGCCGTGCAGGTGCTTTTTTAGAATTAGTTTTCAGTCATCTCGTATATCAAGAAACAGTGATTGATAAATTAGGGTGACGATTCTATGCCTATTGATCAATCTGGATATCGGTTTGATAAGAGGACAGTGACATGTACGATAACAGGTTAAGTCGAATAATCAATTTTTATTTTTCAGATTTGGTTTCGTTTCGATAAACGGACGAGAACCGGTTCAAAATTCAATTAAAAAATTAAACCATCTGATTTCGATAAACCGGAGTTTTTCCACACTTAAGAAAGATGAAATTTGGAAAAATGTGTTGTTTGATGAGCATGCTGAGTGATCACATGATCTTTGATAACATGATGTTTTCCACATGATGTATAGCTAAGCCCTCTAGACTTGTATTTTAATTTCGGTTTTGCAACCTGTGTGTTGCTAACTTTAGGGTTGTAGTAAAATGGCCTTGGTGTCGTGATTTTTAAATTATTTATTTTATTTAAATTTGTAATCATGAAAACCGACGCAAGAAACAAGTTAAGAGGAAGACTCGAAGCTAGTGGGAGTCCACAAGAATAGAGCAAGTTTGGACCTTGAAGACCAAGTCTTTAGGATCAGTTTTGCTAGATTCTTAGGAACTTAAGATGGGTTTAGTTATGCATAATTTTATTTCGTCTCCCGTTACCATAGATGTGTGCGCCCTCGCGTAGTATTCATTGGGATGGAAGCGGGATGAGATGGTCAGTTTTATTTGGATGCGTTCGCATTCGCGTAGTAGCCAAATAAGAAATGGTCCATATTCATATATAGTGTGGGAAACATCCTAGTATGTTTTTCCTAAAAGATTTGGGTGGCAGAGATGCAGGCATCTAAATCAGACAAATGTGTCTTCGTAAGGTATCCCGAAGAAACTAAGAGATACAACTTCTACATACCGACCGATTACAAAGTCTTTGTTGCTCGAGGAGGGGTAGTTTTGGAGAAATATTTTATTTCCAAAATCTAGTGGGAGTCCCGTGCATCTCGAAGAAATTCGAGAGGATACGGAACAACCTGAAGCAAATCAGGAGCCAGCTATGCAAGATGTAGAAGTACTGGAGCCTCAGATGGTCGTAGATGAAGAATCAATCCCTATAGAAATTCTAGATGGTCTAAAGAGATGTGAAAGATTTCGTCATGTTCAAGACAGATATTGCTTCACAGCCACTGAGGGAAATTACTTGATGTTGGTGGATATAGATGATCTAGAAACCTTTAGACAAGCTTTGACCAGTCCAGACTACGAAAAATGGCAGAACGCAATGAGTGAGGAACTAAAATCCATGTATGACAACCAAGTCTGGTGCTTGGTTGATCAAACCCCCTGGGATAAAACCCATAAGTTCTTAGTGGGTCTATAGGATCAAGACCGACATGGATGGAAATCCTCAGACCAATAAGACTAGGATTGTTGTAAAAGGTTATCGTCCGATTCAATGCATGGATTATGATGACACCTTTTCACCAGTAGCAATGGTCAGTTTGATCGGAATTATTCTCAGCCATAACTATGGCAGATGGATGACAAAACCCCTTCCTTAGCAGGAACTTACTAGAGGGTGTGTATATCACACAACCTGTGGGTTTTATAGATCCAAAGAATCCCGGAAAGATATGTAAGCTACAAAGATCAATTTATGGATTGAAGCAAGCTTCAGGGATTTGGAACCTTCATTTTGATAAAGCTATAAGGGAACTAGGCTTCATCAAAAACAAAAGTTAGCCTTGCGTACATATGAAATATTGTGTTCTTGGTATTTATTCATCGGGAATGACATCCCAACCTTGCCACCGAAGTTTGGTAAGGGAAGTATTTATCGATGAAGGACTTAGGTGATGCTACATTTAATGTAGGCATCAGGATCTCTACTGATCATTCCAAAAGGATTTTGGGCCTAAGTCAGAACATGTACATAGGTAAAGTATTGAGAGAAGACTCTCAATGCTTGAATCAAAGAAAGGATACATACCCATGCGTCATGGCATTAACCGCAGCAAGCTACAGAGTCCTAGTACTCCTAAAAAGCTGAGCAGGATGAGTAAGATCCCTTATGCTTCGGCTGTTGGGTCCATCATGTATGCTAGGAGGTGCACGAGACTGGAAGTCTCGTTTGCACTAACCTGTACTAGCAGATTCCAATCTAACACCGGCCAATTACACTATATTGTTTTCAAAGGTCATCCTCAAATATTTGAGGAGGACCAAGGATGCATTCCTAGTGTATGGGATATACATAGAGAACTAGCAGTCAAAGGACTAGTCGATGCTAGTTTTCAGACATATCCAGATGACTTCAAATTTCAGTCAGGATATATTTTGTGTTGAGTGGTGGCGCTTTCAGCTGGATAAACTTTAAGCAAGCCAAAATTGCCAACTCTACAAAAGAAGGCTGAGTATATAGCTGCAACAAAAGCAGCTGAAGAGGTCGTATGGATTAAAAGCTTTCTGATTGGACTAGATGCAACGCCGTGAGCGTCTGATCCGATAAGCTTATTGTGGGACAACATAGGTGCCGTAGCTATTGCTCAAGTGCCTAGATTCCACAACAGATCCAAACATATACTCAGCAGGCATCACCTCTTGAGAGTTATCACATATAGAGGTGATGTGGAGATTAAAACACTATTCGACTGATGATAATATGGCCGATCCCTTGACAAAGGCTCAGCCGCAGCCTAGGCATGAGAAACATGCAGAGTTTATGGGAGTAGATCAAAACTTAAATTGGAACCAGGGGCAAGTGGAAGATTTTTAGAGTTATGCCCAAGTCCAATATAAAAGGACAGTGACATGTACGATAACAGGTTAAGTCGAATAATCGATACTCACGAACGTTGGGTAATCATAATGTCTTGCTAGAGACCACTTATGATGGAAAGGGTAAAATAGTGTATTTACCAGTCTCCCAACGGATAGTGAGCCTAGAGGGTCAAACGCATTAAGCACAATACGTGACAAATAAGCATGAATGGAAATTGGGAGAATCCAGTTTTCAGTTTAGTCAAATTGAAAACGGTTCGGTTGATTTCTAGCCTAGGTTTTTAACCAGACGGTTGAAGGAATCGAGTTGGGGAATTTAAACTGGTTTAGTTAAACCATAATTAGAACTCAATTATATGGGTTTTAATTTGGATTTAGTTAAACGGGCTTGAATCCCATTTAAGGTTTTAATTCATGAATGGGGCAAGAGTGCAATTATGAGTTTAAAAGGGTAAGATGTGTAATTATTTATTTGATTTTTAAAATCAGATTTTTTTATATAATTACACAATAATTACACAATATCTTACTTCCCTTTTTAGACCATATTTTTGGCAATCCTCCCCCTAAACCCCTCTCTCAATTGCGGACCTTCTCATTCCATTCCTCCATACCTTTTTTGTTCAAGTGTGTGAGAGAAAACCGACCGTGGTTGTTGTGCTTGTGTGGACTCGATAGAGAAAAACTACTTTGTGTTTTTAATCGATTAACAAGGTAAAATTTTCCGATTGTAAAAGTTTATAATATGCTTAATTTTTCATTAAGATTCTTAGTTTTTATTCGATTCGCATGGTTCAATTTCGTACCGCTGCATGAAATTATTGTTTAGAACCCATGGGAATCCCTTTCAATGGTCGTTGTGGATTTTAATAATCCAGCAACCTTTCAAGAAGGAATGAACATTCCCGACTCTAAGAAAAGGCTAGGGAGCCATAAGAGAAGAAAACCAATCCATGTAGGATAACCAAGTTGGAAACTTGGTTAATCCAACCAATGTGTGTAAAAGCCATTGGTTCCGAGTAAGTCTTTAAGGTCAAGACATACATGGATGATGAAATCAATCCAAAATTCTTTTGCAAGGGATTAGTGGAAAGATTTCAAGTTGCAGAAGTCCATTTATTGATTAAAGCAGACTTCTCAGAGATTGGAACCTTGTGTACACAAGAAGTCTAGTGGGAGTGCGATGGTTCTCAATGCACAGTTACAAGAAAGGATTCTTTCCCACGCTACATGACACAAACGACTCAGCAAGAATCAGTGTCCTATGACATTGATGAGTTGAACCAGATGATGCCATATACTTAGTATAGTGGATCAATCACATGTGTCACGCACAAGACCGGATATCTTATTTTGCCCTATCTTGTACCAGAAAGTTCCAGATTAACCCCGGTGAGCTTCACTGGACAACGATTAATAATTCCCTTATGTACTTTAGAGGCATTGAGGATATTATCCGGACCGACAATGATGAGTTAGATCATAGTCAGAATATGTGTGGGGTTTTAGTGGCGCTCATAAGCAAGAATGATTCCAGGGCAGCCACTATTATTGATTTTGCAAATAAAGACTAAGTATATAGTTGCTGGGGAAGCAGCTAAGGTGGCCATATGGATTAGAAGCTTCTAACCGGATTAGATGTAATGCCGCGAACGTCTGATTTGTGAGTTTATTGTGTAAACAAAAAAGGGCCGTAGCTATTGCTCAAGAGCCTAGATTCCACAACAGATCCAAACATATACTCAGCAGATATCACTTCATTAGAGTTATCACAGATAGAAGTGATGTGGAGATTAAGCGCGATTCGACTGATGATAATATGGCCGATCCCTCGATAAAGGCTCAGCCGCAACCTAAGCATGAGGAACATGCGAGGTCTATAGGAGTAGAATGGAACTTAGATTGGAACTTGGGGAAGTAGGAGATTGTTAGACTTGTGCCCTAGTCCAATGTAAAAGATGTCTACAGTTATAATGTTTTATCATCTTTCCGAATAAATAAATCGGCATCATATTACTAATGTGTTGTAGTAATATATTATATGTAATTTGATCTGTATCATTAGTGTGTCATCACTAATAGTAGAATTGCATATCAGAAAGAATTACATTTAATGAGTTAATGATCAATTAAGCTTCATTAAGAAGAGATTAGTATGAGCCTAATTCTTTATGATCACGCTCTACTGATAATGGCAAGGATATGCTGGAGTTAGATCATATATATCATCAGGGGTATGATATTGGATGACCTGACGGTGAGTATGCATCATAGATGCTGTCATGAGCATACTCACATATCGTAGCTCATCATTATATCCTTAGACCGAGGAGTTATTGTGATCAATATGTGAGGAGTAGCTAAGTTTGACCTAGTCTAACGTTACCTGTAAAAAGGTAGCCATAAGGGTTTTGATTGGTTTAGTTATAAATTACATGAGTTAACTCGAAAGACGACTAAGGAATTTCTCCCTCATACTCCAGTATGGGAAGATATCCGTTTAGTCCACTTGATGAGTATGACTGAAGGAAATGCATGGCCATGCAGGAGATACTTAATATAAGTTTTCAGTCATTTCAGATATCAAGAAATAGTGATTGATATAAGGATGACGGATCTATGTCTGTTTATCAATCTGGATTTCGGAGGATAAAATGATAGGGACAAATACGATAGGAGGTTAAATCGAATCATCGATAATCACGGACGTTGAGTAATCATAATGTCTTGCTAGAGGCTACTTATAATGTTAAGGGCAAAATAGTAATTTTGCCAGTCTGTCAACAGGTCGTGAGCCTAGAGGGTCACACACTTTAAGCAAGGTATATATCAATGAACACCTATATGGAATATTGGGCTAATTAGCCTTTCGATTTAGCTAAATAGAAAGTGAACCGGTTGATTTCCGCCTTAGGTTTATAACCAGATGGTTGAGGAAATCAGATTAAAGGAATTGGATCGGTTTAGGTAAGTATTCGGGATTCCATGGTTACTTTCTCTTCCGCACAAATTAATTGTTTTTTGGAACTAATGGAAACCCTTGAATAATACAGTTTTCTTTAAATCATCGGATTTAAGCCTTTTATTATTTATTTTATAAATAGAACTTGCGTAAGTGTTTTGAGTATTTAAAATATACAAACCACCAACTAAAAAAGCATTGCCATAACAAACAGTATCTTTAAAAGTTTTGAATAATCCATCAGAAATAGAAAAACAATATCCTTCCTTGTCTAGCAAAGAAATAGAGATGATGTTTCTGCGAAATGCATGTACACAATGAATGTTATTTAAATGTAAAAGAAGCCTTGTGGGCAAACTCAGACTAACATTGCCTACTGCAATTGTTGAGACTTGATTGCCATCACCAACTCGTAGGTCTGCTTCGCCACTGCCCATATCTCTTCTACTTCTCAGAACATGGACATTAACAAAAATGTGAGACTCTGCACCGATATCAAGTACCCAATAAACTGAAGTAGAAATACTGAGATTAAGCTCAATATCATAAATACATGGTCCTGAAGACGTGGAAGTTGTTAGAGTTATGCCCCACCCAAATGTAAAAGTGATATACAAATGTAATGTTTTATCATCTTTCCGAATAAATAAATGGGTTTATATTACTGCTGTGTTGTAGTAATATATCAAATGTAATTTGATATATGTCATTACGTGTGTAACCATTAATAGTAGAACTGTAGATCAGAAAGAATTACATTTGATGAGTCCCTGATCAGCTAAGTTTCTTTATGAAGCGATCAGTATGAGACCAACTCCTTGTGATCACGCTCTACTGATCATGGAAAAGTATGTGCCGGAGTTATATCATAGATATTATCAGGTCGATGATATCGGACAACCCGATTGTGAGTATGCAACATAGATACCGTCATGAGATACTCACAGATCGTAGCTTGTCATTATATTCTAAGACCAGGGAGTCTTTGTGTGCACTGTGTAATGAATCTCCAAGTTTGACCTAGTCTAACATTACCTGTAAAAGAGTAGCCATAACGGCTGCGATTGGCTTGGTTAAGAATTACATTGGTGAACTCGAAAGACGTCTGAGGGATTTATCACTCATATTCCGGTATGAGAAAGATATCTGTTTAGGCCACTTGATGAGTATGACTTAAGGAATAGCACGACCGTGTAGGTGATACCTTAGTATCAATTTTCAGTCATCTCATATATCAAGAAACAGTTATTGATAAATTAGGATGACGATTCTATGCCTATTGATCAATCTGGATATCGATTTGATAAAAGGAAATGACATGTATGATAACAGGTTAAGTCGAATAATCGATAATCACGAACGTTGGGTAATCATAATGTCTTGCTAGAGAAAATTATGATGGGAAGGGTAAAGTAGTAATTTACAAGTCTGCCAACGGTTCGAGAGCCTAGAGGGTCACACGCATTAAGCACAATACGTGACAAATAAGCATGGATGGAAATTGGGAGAATCCGGTTTTCAGTTTAGTCAATTTGAAACGGTTGAAGGAATCGAGTTGGGGCAATTGGACCGGTTTAGCTAAACCATAATTAGAACTCAATTATATGGGTTTTAATTTGGATTTAGTTAAATGGGCTTGAAGCCCATTTATGGTTTTAATTCATGAATGGGTAAGTTGTGGAATTATTTATTTAAAATTCAAATTCAGATTTTTTTAATTAAATTGTTATAACTACACAATATTTCATTCCATATTTTTGGCTCAAAATTTTGGGATTTCTTCTTCCAATTCCCTCCTTCATGGCCGACCCTCCTATAGCCATTCCACCATAGCTTTCTTTATCATACTTCTCAAAAACATCATTAGCAAGAGGTTAAAAGAGAATCATTTTCGGTGATTGTTGTGCTTGTGTGCACTCGATAGAGAAACACTATCTTGTGTTTTAATCGATTATACAAAGGTAAATTTTCAGATTATAAAGGTCATAAACATGCTGAATTTTTCATTAAGATCAAGTATTTATTTCGATCACCATGGTTACATAAAGCTCCGCTGCATGAAATTATTGATTGGAACCCATGGTGATCCCTTTCAGTGGTATCAGAGCATGGCAACCAGGGTCTGCTCAAGGGGCGACCATGGCAGCCCTCGCGGGCCAACATTGTCGCTACCGTGGGCGACCACGGCAGGCCACGCGGGCCACCGTGGTTGTCTCCGCGGGCGACCTCGGTTGGGCCAATTCGGCTCGACCAGATTTGAGCTGAATCGGGCCTGTTCGCGAGAATATTTAAAGCCCTAAAATTTTAATTTTTAGATTTGGTTCGGGTTCGATAAACCAGCGAGAATTCTATTAATAAATTAAACCGTCAGGTTTCGATAAACCGGAATTTTTCCACACTTAAGAAAGATAAAATTTGGAAATTTTTGTTGTTTAATAAGCATGTTGAATGTTGCTCGAAGCCAGTGAGAGTTCACAAGAATGGAGCAAATCTGGACCTTAAAGACCAAGTCTTTAGGATCAGTACTGCTAGATTCTTAGGAACTTAAGATGGGCTTTGTTATGCATAGTTTACCGTTACATTTATGGGTATGAATTTATGAATGTATGATAGTTTTAATATACAAGTTTGTGTATGATTGGCTATCACCTATATGTAAAGATTAAAACCGGTATTTAATCAGACTTGCATGTAACCTGATAGGGGATCATCTTTGCATGGATTTGCAATTGATGATTCCAGATTAAGATTATATCAATATACAATCAGATAGTAATAATTCACTTAAACACAAATAATTACAAGTCAAGCGTGATACCATCCAGGTTTGGGCACTCAAAAGGGCTTTGAGCCTATGGATATCGGTACGCCTCCGCGTAACATTCATAGAGGAGAAGGTTGGATGAGATGGGCAGTTCTATGTTGGTGCGTGCGCCTTCGCGTAGTAGCCACATTAGTTCTGTTCAAAGTTCAAGCTTGGTAGAATTGTCTACGATTGTCAGCTAGGGTTGACCTAGGGTATCAGTATAGGGTATTCCTACCTTGATGCTCTCAATTGGAGTAGTGAGCCTCCGTTCACTTCAATTGAGGGTATGATAGGATCCTGATTCAGATTCTAATGTTAGAATATGACAAGTGTTTTATAACTGAATCTCCAACTTGAATTTTAATTAATTTTACCATGTAGAACTAAAAGGCAAACACAACACAAAGGAGTAATAGCGCACTGAGAGTCCGGATTGAGGACAGACTCAAGAGCGTGAATTACTCAGATTGGAATAGAAACTTGAGGCTTGTACTCAAGCATGAACGCAAGTAGTATATCCTTACAAAGTAACCTCCTGCTGAGCCACCACTGAACACCGCTAGGGCACTAAGGATACTTATCAAAGTACCTTAGTAACCAAATCGACGTGTCATGCATTATGGTGGGCAGTAGGATTGCAGAGTTGTAGAAGCAGTTCAGGAACGTCTCAGATGACCCTCATACCTGTAAGGCAAAGGTCAAGGAAATGTTCAAGGAGAAAGCTCGTGTCGAAAGATATGATACTTTCAGAGAACTTAACTCCTGCAAGCTTAAGGCTGAAGCCTTGTTAGTCCACCTGTCACGAAGATGAAATATCTTCAGGAACATCTAACCAAACTTGGTTTTATTGATCAGGTGGAAATGGCTGCGGATTTTATCTTGCAGTCACTTCCAGAAACATAAAATGATTTCATAGTAAATTACAATAAGCATGACATGGACAAGTCCTTAACAGATATTAATGGGATGCTTGTGACCGCTGAAAAGAACCTCAAGGGCAAGACCAAGGAGGTCCTTATGGTCAACAAGAAGGTAGCTTCAAGAAAGCTGATCAGGGTAAGGGTAAGGCTCCTGAGCACCTTGTAGGGCAGATCAGACACCCCAAGCGTCCAAAGGTTCAAGCAGCTCCCAAAGCTGCTATAAAATCTGAGAACAAATTGGAGGAGATTTGTATAACTGCAATGAGCCAGGACACGAATAAGGGTTTGTAAACAATACAAGGATCATGTGAAGAAGAGTAGGTATCCACGTCTTCAAGATCAGATATTTACGTTGCAAAGATTAATCGTTATAACGTAAATAAGAAAAGGCTTAAATCTGATGATTTAAACCAAGTTATAATCTGGCATTATCATTTAAGGCACATAGGAGAGAAACGCATCTCAACACTTCACAAGTGTGGACTTTAAGTCCGTTTGAATTCACTCAAACTGAAAGATGCAAGTCTTGTGTAATGAGCGAGAAATGCATTTCTACACTTCACAAGTGTGGACTTTTAAATCAGTTTGAATTCACTCAAACTGAAAGATGCAAGTCTTGCCTAATGGGCAAAACGACAAAGGCACCATTCACAGGTTTATGCGAAAGGTGAGTGACTTATTAAGTCTAATACATTCCGACGCATGTGGACCTATGAGTACTCAGGCTAGAAGAGAGTTCAATTAATACTTGACTCTGGAAATGGCCGCATTCATTTTGAATCAGGCTTCGATGAAGACAACTATAGTACACCTTGTGACAGTCATTATGTCTCCCATTAGTGTGGATGCGTGCGCCTCCGTGTAGTATTCATTGGGATGCGAGCTGAATAAGGTAATCAGTTCTATTTGGATGCGTGCGCCTCTGCATAGTAACCAAATAAGAGCTAGACCAGAGTCATAGAAGGTACACCACATGACACTCATTATGTCTCCCTTTACTTTGGATGCGTGCGCCTCCGCGTAGTATTCATTGGGATATGCGTGCGCCTTCGCGTAGTAGCCAAATCAGAAATGGACCACAGTCATATATGGTGTGGGAAACACCCTAGTATGTTTTTCCTAAAAGATTTGGGTAGCAGAGATACAGGCATCCAAATCAGACAACTGTGTCTTCATAAGGTATCCTTAAGAAAATAAGAGATACAACTTCTACATACCCAGCGAGTACAAAGTCTTTGTTGCTTGAGGAGGGGTATTTTTTGGAGAAATATTTTATTTCCAAAACAGCTAGTGGGAGTCCCGTGCATCTCGAAGAAATTCGAGAGGATACAGAACGACCTGAAGCAATTCAGGAGCCTGCTATACAAGATGTAGAAGTACTGGAGCCTCAGATGGTCGTAGATTAATTAGGATGACGATTCTATGCCTATTGATCAATCTGGATATCGGTTTAATAAAAGAACATGGACATGTACGATAACAGGTTAAGTCGAATAGTCGATAATCACATATGAAATTTTGATCAGCTAGTCGTGCAAGATGCCACACACAATGTTACACAGAATGCTATAACGTTGTGTCTGACTTCTTGCGTAGCTATGGCAGGACAGTAAATATAAAGCTCTAAGTAATGACACAGCAGATTGTTTACCCAGTTCGGTGCAACGTCACCTACGTCTGGGGGCTCTCAGCCTAGTGGAAAGATTTCACTTATCAGTAATCCGTCAGAACATACAAGTACCTGTGATCCCTCCTAGATCTATACTTTATGCTACGTCTTACAGTGCAATCTATCTCAGGGTCTCCCCCTGAATCCAAGAACGTCTTGATTCCACTCTTCGAGCAATCGCCTTGCTCTGTCGTCTTCAAGTCTTCTTCAAGCTTGGTGGTTGCGTGCAGTCTTTAACTCACGACTTTCAGTAAACCCTCAATCACCTAACTCTCTATAGTTATGTGATACACAACATCCTAAGCTCAATCTGCAATTTCTCAGCCCGCAAACCTTCACGTCTAAGAACCTTGCAAATTGTTGCTAGGAAACAAATAAAGAACCACACAATTGCTAAGGGGGTAGCCTAAGCTTTTATAGCAATCGTGGATGAGTACTAACCCTAAAGGGTTTCCTCTTAATCACCGTCTTTCTTCTTTTCAGATTAGGAGTCGTTCTGCACTTTCCTAATCGTTTTCTTGTTGCACTTCCGAACCTGCACTTTCCTGATTTCTTTCGATCAGGATGCTTGCCGACATACCGTCAACAATGTCACACAAGATGTCGTAGAAGATGCTTCGACATTCTTTGTAACATGTTTCTCCAGTTCCTTCAAAATCAGCCAATCTCGAAAAACGTCGTAACTACAATCTCCCCCTTTGGCTATTTTTAAGGACATCATTCTTCGTCGCATTCTTCATCGCATTCTGCGTCGCATTCGTCGTCTCGTTGATCGGCAGTGTCGTCGCGCGTATCGTCGCGTCTTGTGTCTTCGCGTCGTCTCTATCTTCCTTTCTTGTATCTCGTGATCGCGCGCGCGTTATCTAACTTAAACTTAAACTTACTCCCCCTTGCTGGCTCAGAAAGAGCCAAAATATAAACAAATATTGTAACAATTCCGGGAAATAAGCAAAATAAACATAACTCACACTTGCTCTCGATCAGCTGTCGAGAGAAAGAGTCAGAGAATTTCATAAAATTTTTAAATAGAGCTGCTGTTGGAACTTGCAGTCTCTGTTGCTTCTGTGGTGGCTTCTTGGGTAGCATCTTCTGGATCATTTGTGGGATCATCTTCAGAGCCTGGAGGAGACATTGAGTGCAGCAGGTTGGCGCAGTGAGTTCGGCACTGCGAGAGGTGCTTCAGGGCAGTCTTTAAGTTTGCAATGTCCTCATCAAGCACTTCAATTTCTCTTTTGAGCATGACGGCATCCCTGCTGGAGGTCCTGGTGAGAGGGATGGCACTTGTGGCTCTACTGGTTTTTGCCTTGGCCTCTGGCCGGACAAGATTAGGAGCATGCCTCCCTTCAAACAACTTGTGGCTCACCACAATTAGTCCTCCTCTTTTGCCCACCTTATCCGATGTTTTCAACACCCCAGGGTGTTGATGTACGAGTAATTCAGAGATAAGGGATGAAAAGGCTATGGGAATTTTCACAGCAAGAGATCTAGCATGGCGAACAAGATGATCAATCACAAATTGTCCAAAGTCAATTTTAGATCCAGTACCTATTTGGTAGATAAGGATTGCTAGCTCAGGTTTGATCGATGATGCGTGGGTTGAGGGCTCCCAGTTTGCAACTCCAATCCGAAAGAGAATGGAGTACTTGGAAGTCAGATCTGATGCTGCCACTGTCCCTTTGGATGGCCATGTTCTGCTTTTATCTCCGGTGATTTCTCGGAGGACTTTGCTTAGATCGAGTGGTGGCACAGATCGAACCCTCTTCCTTCCCAGGAATTCATTGATGATGTCGGAGGTGATGTCAAAGCGGATGCCTCTGACATATACTTTATCAAACTCTGGAGCATCTGGGGTACCAAATGTGGTAGGCAAATTTGCAATGATTTCTTTAACCAAGAGGGGATAGTGGTTTCCAATGTCGGAGACGGTTCTCATCAATTCTGCCTTCTCCAGGAGCTGTATAATGGCCTTTAGCCCAAGCAGCTCCGACGACAATGTCTTTTCTGGGTACGCCGTTCTCTGAAAGACAAACTCCCACCTTTTTGCGCCTTCTGCTGAGTGAAACGACACATTGTCGTAAGTTACACTCATGGTGTTCTTGGCCGTTTTCAGGACCTTCTTCTTCTTTCCTTCTTCAGCAGGAACCTCTTCCATGTCATCATCAGTAGATTCATCTATCAAACTTCTTATGGGGATTACCTTTTTCCCTTTTTCTTTGGCAGCAATCTTTTTCTTCTTGTTGCTGGGTCCTCCAGCATCCTTGAATTCTTTCCTTTTTCTTGTTTCTTTTAGTTTTCCAACCATAACAGCCAAGCTTTCATTCTCTTTTAGGACTTTTTCCTTCAGGGACGACAGCACTGTGTGTGCCGTCTCAGCAGCTTCTTTCGTGACATCTTTTCTGACATCCTGACAATTTTCTTCTGTGTTGTTGGTGGTGGCATCCTTGTTCTCCTCAGCTTCCTCAGTTTCTCCATTTCTGGTTTCTTCTTTCTCCTCTTCTTCTTCCTCGGTTTCTTCCGAGTCCGCTATTTCTTCCTCAACTTCTTCAATAACTTTAGGCATGACATCTGTTCCGTCTTCTTCTCCTCCTTCACCTTCTGTAATGCGTTCCAACCCGTGACTGACCGGAGTCAGATCCTCTTTTTCTCCTTCCGGACTAATTAGTTCCTCTACTACGTCCTCTTGGGGTGGAGCCTGGTTTTCCAGTAGTGATTCCAACAAATAACTGTTCCTAGAGTTATCGGCAGAGAGGTCGTTACCTGGGATGTTTGTTGGTGTTGGAATTGCGACGATTTGCATGGAGGCTTCTCGATTCTCCTGGCTACGATCGTCCTCTCTTTCTGGGCCAGTTAGGTCAGACATTGAGAAGGCAGCGCTTCCGGACCAGGACTTCTTGGGAACTTGAGTAAAAACTGGCATTGGGGCTTTCTCTGGTGAAGCCTCTTTGAGAATTTCTTCTGACTTCTTCAGGGTTTTTGGCCCTTTGATTCGCACTCCATGTTTGTTTATTTTCGCTCTACTGCTTCTGGAGCCTTTAGATTCAGCTTTCTTTGATTCGGTGGCTTCCTTTGGGGCTACTGTGCTTCTAGTTTTCACCATTATTGATTGAGTGATTTGCAGAGAGTGAATGGTGAAGGGGATGAGGGCGAGTACAGAGAGGAGGCAGACTAGGTTTTTGAAAACGATTCAAATCTTTTTAGCGTCTGACTGTATCTTTCCTTTTCTTTTATATGGGCTTTTGATATGCCTGGCCCAATGACATTCGTTGGTTTTTAAACCGGTTCATGAAGAGGTACCAACACTTCCTCTCAACCGTTTCTGCAACTTCTTATTGTTCACTGATGGTGCATAGATCGAGTGATGATTTGAGATCCTCGAATCTGCTTGCATCTAGTGCTTTTGTGAAAATATCAGCAAGTTGCTTCTCTGTGGGAATGTGCTCTAGGATGATCTTCTTGTCTTCGACCAATTCTCGAATGAAGTGGTGTCTAATGTCAATGTGTTTGGTCTTGCTGTGTTGGACAGGGTTTTTGGAGATGTTGATAGCACTGACATTATCACAATATAAAGTCATGGCATCCTGTCTGACATTGTATTCGACTAACATCTGTTTCGTCCAAAGTAGTTGTGTGCAGCTACTCCCAGCAGCAATATACTCCGATTCGGCAGTGGAAAGGGCAACACAGTTTTGCTTCTTACTAAACCATGATATGAGGTTGTTGCCAAGGAAGATGCCTCCTCCAGATGTGCTTTTCCTATCTGATGTGTTCCCAGCCCAATCGGCATCACAATACCCCACCAAGGTAGAGGATGTGTTGAATGAGTACAATAAACCCAAGTTTGTAGTCCCAGAGATATATCTAATAATTCTTTTGGCTTGGGATAGATGACTAACCTTAGGATTAGCTTGATATCGTGCACATACTCCAATAGAGTAGGCAATATCTGGTCGACTTGCGGTGAGGTAGAGAAGACTACCGATGATGCTCCTGTATAGGTGTTGGTCGACGGCTTCTCCTGGATCATCTTTAGTTAGCTTGACATGTGTAGCTGCTGGTGTCCTTTTATGTGAGGCTTTCTCTAGCCCAAACTTCTTGACAATATTCTTCGCATATTTGCTCTGAGATATGAAGATGCTATCCTTTTGTTGTTTGATTTGAAAACCTAAAAAATAAGTAAGCTCTCCCACCATGCTCATCTCGAATTCTGACTGCATCTGTTGAATAAATATCTCTACCATCTTGCTTGACATCCCTCCAAACACAATGTCATCGACATAGATTTGAGCTATCATTAGATTCCCGTCTCCATTCTTCACAAATAGGGTCTTGTCAACTCCCCCTCTAGTGTAGCCGCTTTGGATGAGGAATTTTGTGAGCCTTTCATACCAAGCCCTTGGTGCTTGTTTCAACCCATAAAGAGCTTTCTTGAGTTTATACACATGATCAGGATAGTGAGGGTCAACAAATCCTTTGGGTTGTGACACATATACTTCTTCATTGAGATCCCCATTTAAGAACGCACTTTTGACATCCATTTGGTAGAGCTTTATCTGTAGATGGCATGATATCCCTAGCAGGAGACGGATTGCTTCAAGTCTTGCAACAGGAGCAAAGGTCTCATCGAAATCGACACCCTCAATTTGAGTATACCCTTGAGCAACTAACCTGGCTTTGTTGCGAGTGATATTGCCAATCTCATCTGATTTGTTCTTGAAGATCCATTTAGTGCCTATGATGTTTCCTTCACTTGGTTTGGGCACCAGTTCCCATACCTGATTTTTCTCAAATTGAATCAGCTCTTCTTGCATAGCATTGACCCAATACTCATCATTGATGGCTTCATTGATGTTTTTGGGTTCTGTCTTTGAGACGAAGCAAATATTTTCTATCATCTCGTTATAATCTTCAGGAGCTTTTGACCGAGTCCGTACGCCTTCATTCAGGTTTCCAATAACTCCAGAGATAGGATGGTTAGTCTGGACTTTTCGTGAGGGATTCTTGTTGCTGGTTTCAGGAACTCCTTCGTCATTGGCGGCATCATCTTCTGTTTTGCTGCTAGCATCTTCTCTGACATTTGGAGTAGCATTCTTCCTGACATTGTTGGGCGGATAGGCTCCGTCTTCGTCCGTCGCATCTTCTGAGACATCTTCGCAGGCATTATCAACAACAACATTTATTGATTCCATCATGGTCTTGGTTCGTTTGTTGAAGACTCGGTATGCGCGACTATTCCTTGATTAGCCAAGGAAGATGCCTTCATCGCTTTTTGGGTCAAGCTTTCGACGAGGCTCTCTATCAGCTAGTATATAACAAGTGGAGCCAAAGATATGGAAGTACTTAACATTGGGCTTTCTCCCCCTCCATATTTCATAATGAGTTACTGACATACCTGGTCGGAGAGTAACTCGATTGTGGATATGGCAAGCAGTATTAAGTGCTTCTGCCCAAAAGTGAGTTGGTATGTCTTTAGCCAGCATCATAACTCTTGCCATCTCCTGTAGAGTCCTGTTTTTGTGCTCAACAATGCCATTCTGTTGAGGAGTGATTGGCGCTGAGAATTCATGTGCTATCCCTTCTGAGTTGCAGAAATCTGCGAACTTGCTGTTTTCGAACTCTCGACCATGATCACTACGAAGGCAGATGATTTTGCCAATTGTCTCTCCTTTTTCTCGTTGGACTTGGATGCATAGATTCTTGAAGATCGAGAAGGTGTCTGATTTGTCATGAGGGAAGTCAACCCAAGTGTATCGTGAGTAATCATCTACACACACAAAACGTATCGTTTTCCTCCAAAGCTTTCAACTTGCATTGGTCCCATGAGGTCAACATGTATCAGCTCAAGTACCTGAGAGGTGGTGATATGCTGTAGCTTCTTGTGTGACATCTTGGTGTGCTCACCAATCTGACATTCTCCGCAGATCTTTCCTTCTATTATTTTCAGGTTTGGAATACCTGTGATTGCCTGCTCTGAGATTGCTTTTTGCATGCTTCTAAGATTTAGATGTCCAAGCTTTCTGTGCCATAGTTTGGTTTCTTCAGCTTTGGAGACAAGGCACTTGGTTGCTTCAATATGTGTCTTGGGAGACCAGATATAGCAATTGTCCGTTGAGCGAACTCCTTGTAGAATAGTGACTTGATTCAAGTCTTTAACTATACAGGCTTCTTTTGTGGATTTTACTTCTGAATCCTGATCACAAATCTGACTGATGCTAATCAAGTTTGCTTTAAGTCCTTGTACAAGTAATGCTTCAGTCAGGCAGGTGGCTCCTGGATGCTTAAGTACTCCTCTTCCGATAATTCGAGCTCGAATCCCATCTCCAAACGTAACAAAGCAGTTTGTATATAGTTTAAGATCAGAGAGAAAATCTGGAGTACCTGTCATGTGTCGAGAGCATCCACTGTCGAGGTACCAGTCCTTGTTTGTTGAAGCACTTAATGATGTATATGCAACATTAGCTCGATAGGTCAGGTTCTTAGGTCTCCATTCGAGGCGAGTTGTCTTTGGAGGAGAAGGGAGATGCCTTTGATATTTCTGAGCTTGCTTCCTCTTAAGAAGTTGAAAACAAAAAGGTCTGATATGACCTGGTTGACCACAGTACTGACATATCCATTGATATTGATAAGCTGGTCTTCTGTAGCTTTGTTGTCTGTGTGGAGGATGTCTTCTACCAGTTTCTTGACAAGAACAGGTTGTAGATGATGTTATGGCTTTTGTTGTAGGTCGTCCTGTAGGATGAGTTGGGGCATCCTGTCGTTTCTTGTCAGCCAAGGCTTGTTGTGGGATAAACTTTGTCCCTGTCGTTGAGGGGATATCATTTGTGTACCCTAGTCCCGTTGTATCTTTGGACTGTTTTCCCACTGATAAAATCTTGTCAAGGCTTTCTGTGCTTGGATTCATCATCTTTACCGATTTAGTCATGAGACTAATTTCTCCATTCAGTCTGGTGATCTCTCGTTTCAGCTCCACGATCGTCTCTAGAAATCTCGACTTGTCGCAGGTAAGACTAATGATCCTTTCGCCTTGTTGATCAAGTATCAGAGTTTCCTTGATACACCTGGTATGCAAGCCTTTGTATGCTTCGACTAGTTGTTCTTTAGTCCAATTCTCATTTGGAGTTGGATCATCATTGATATCGACACCATTATCAACATTACATGTAGGAGTAGTAAGTAGTGAATGCAACAAAGTTGCTTACCTCTTCAGATCCACTATCTTCATTGTCATCATCTGATAGGGTGGCATTGTATCCTCGTTTTTGTTGTTTGAGGAAATTTGGACATTCTCTACGGAGGTGGCCGAATCCTTCACACTCATGACATTGAAGTCCTTTGTTTTTGTTTTCTTCCCCACTCCTGTTTGGTCTGTCAAGACTACCTCGAACTTGAGCTTTTTGTGGAGCTTCGTTTCTGGCATTTGCTGTGACATTCCGTCCACCCATTCGACTAAATCTTCTCATGGTTTTGTTATAATTTTTTGTGAGAAGGTCCATTGTTGCCTCGATGTCTTCATCAGAATCTGAATCCTTAGGATCTGGTTGCTTGTGTGTTGAGCTTTTGAAGGCAACTCCTTTGTTCCTTTTGTCGATGTTGGGTAGAGACAACTCATAGGTCATTAGGGACCCCATCAGCTCATCAAACTTCAAGACCTTGAGGTCATGAACTTCTTCAATTGCTGTGATCTTCATCTTGAACCTAGGGCTAAGAGCTCGTAGGGTTTTTCTTACCAATTTTTCATCAGACATTGGTTCTCCCAGAGAATAGGATTCATTGGCTAGATCACGAATGCGAACATTGAAATCTGCAATTGATTCGTCTTCTTTCATGATGAGGGCTTCGAAGTTAGTAGTCAGGTATTGCAGTTTTTGTTCTCGAACCTTAGTTGTTCCTTCATATGCTACGGCCAGGATGTCCCATGCTGATTTGGCAGTTGTGCATGTATTGATTAGTCTGAACACGTTCTTGTCAACACCATCGAAGATAGCATTCAGAGCTCGAGAATTTCCCAGTGATTCTTCATCTTCATCATCGGTCCAGTCTTTTTCTGGTTTTGGGCCGAGAGGATTGCCATCACTGTCACTGAGTTGTGGTGCATTCCAACCATTGAGTACAGCCTTCCATGTCTTGTTGTCTAGTGACTTCATGAAGGCACACATTCGAGCCTTCCAATAGCCATAGTTGCTTCCATCTAGAATAGGTGGTCGATTTATGGATCCTCCTTCTCTGGTATTGTCCATCATTGATCAAAATATTTGTTTAGGAACTCACCTCAAGCTATAGGTGCCCCCTCTGATACCAATTGAAATTTTGATCAGCTAGTCGTGCAAGATGCCACACACAATGTTACACAGAATGCTATAACGTTGTGTCTGACTTCTTACGTAGCTATGGCAGGACAGTAAATATAAAGCTCTAAGTAATGACACAGCAGATTATTTACCCAGTTCGGTGCAACGTCACCTACATCTGGGGGCTCTCAGCCTAGTGGAAAGATTTCACTTATCAGTAATCCGCCAGAACATACAAGTACCTGTGATCCCTCCTAGATCTATACTTTATGCTACGACTTACAGTGCAATCTATCTCAGGGTCTCCCCCTGAATCCAAGAACGTCTTGATTCCACTCTTCGAGCAATCGCCTTGCTCTGTCGTCTTCAAGTCTTCTTCAAGCTTGGTGGTTGCGTGCAGTCTTTAACTCACGACTTTCAGTAAACCCTCAATCACCTAACTCTATAGTTATGTGATACACAACATCCTAAGCTCAATCTGCAATTTCTCAGCCCGCAAACCTTCACGTCTAAGAACCTTGCAAATTGTTGCTAGGAAACAAATAAAGAACCACACAATTGCTAAGGGGGTAGCCTAAGCTTTTATAGCAATCGTGGATGAGTACTAACCCTAAAGTGTTTCCTCTTAATCACCGTCTTTCTTCTTTTCAGATTAGGAGTCGTTCTGCACTTTCCTAATCGTTTTCTTGCTGCACTGCCGAACCTGCACTTTCCTGATTTCTGTCGATCAGGATGCTTGCCGAGATGCCGTCAACAATGTCACACAAGATGTCGCAGAAGATGCTTCGACATAGTCGTTGAAGATGCTTCGACATTCTTTGTAACATGTTTCTCCAGTTCCTTAAAAATCAGCCAATCTCGAAAAACGTCGTAACTACAACATACGTTGGGTAACCATAATGTCTTGCTAGAGACCACTTATGATGGAAAGGGTAAAATAGTAATTTTACTAGTCTGCCAACTGTTCGTGAGCCTAGAGGGTCACACGCATTAAACACAATACGTGACAAATAAGCATGGATGGAAATTAGGAGAATCCGGTTTTCAGTTTAGTTAAATTGAAAACGATTCGGTTGATTTCTTGCCTAGATTTTTAACTAGACAGTTGAAGGAATCGAGTTGGGGAAATTGGAACGGTTTAGCTAAACCATAATTAGAACTCAATTATATGGGTTTTAATTTGGATTTAGTTAGATGGGCTTGAAGCCCATTTAGGGTTTTAATTCATGAATGGGGCAAGAGTGCAATTATGAGTTTAAATGGGTAAGTTGTGTAATTATTTATTTAAAATTCCAAATTATATTTTTTTTTTGAGTTAAATTGTTATAATTACACAATATTTGATTCCATATTTTTTGGCTCATAATTTTGGCATTTCTTCTCCCAATTCCCCCCTTCATGGCCGACCCTCCTATAGCCATTCCACCATAGCTTTCTTGTTCATACTTCTCAAAAAAATCATTAGCAAGAGGTTGAGAAAAAATCATTTTCGGTGATTGTTGTGCTTGTGTGGACTCGATAGAGAAACATTATCTTGTGTTTTAATCGATTATACAAAGGTAAATTTTCAGATTATAAAGTTCATAAACATGCTGAATTTTTCATTAAGATCAAGTATTTATTTCGATCACCATGGTTACATAAAGCTCCGCTGCATGAAATTATTGATTGGAACCCATGGCGATCCCTTTCAGAAGCTCCACTCTTCTTCAGAACGCCTTGTTCTTCTTACAATCCCTTTTCCAGTGCCCTGGCTTCTAGCAATAATAACAGACAACCTATGTGTCCTTAGTGTTCACAACAGCCTTAGGAGCTGCTTGAACCTTTGGACCCTTTGGATTCGTTATATTCCCTGCCAGGTGCATGGGAGCCTAACCCTTACCCACTCCAGCTTTCTTAAAGCTGACTTGCTTGTTGACCATAAGAACCTCCTTGGTCTTGCCCTTGAGATTCTTTTATGCGGTCACGAGCATCCCATGGAGCCCTGTCACTGTCTTATCAATGTCATGCATATTATAATTTTGCAAAGAAATCACGATATGTATCTGGATTGAATGCAACACAAAATCTGGGACTGACAGGAGCTCCAGCCTTAAGCTTGCAAGACATCAGCTCACTGAAAGTGTCATATCTTTCGACACGCGCTTTCTCTTTGAACATTAATTTGATCTCTACCATTAAGGCCTTGAGATCTTGAGAAATATCCATGAACTGTTTTTGCAAGTTAGGCACCATGGTGCCCATCATGATACACTGAACATCGATACGGTCGTTAAGAAATTTCTGGTAAGCATCCCCTACTGCCCTAGCGGCGTTCAGTTCTAGCTGAGCAGGTAGGTTATGGGCAAGGATGTAATCCTTGCGTTCGTGCTTAAGAACAAGTCTCAAGTTCCGGTCCCAATCGAGAAAGTAAATGCTGTGAAGCTTATCAAGCTCGATTAAAGACATGACAACTGTTACCAGATTGTGTTGTAATTGCCATATTATCTACACAATGAAAGAAAATTTAAATCTTTATTAATTAAAATTAAAGTTGGAGATTTGAACTTTAAAACACTTTTCTGATTCTAAACTTTAGAATCTGAACCAGGACCCTCGCATACCCTCGATTGAAGAGAACGTAGGCTCAGCGCTCCAACCGATGGCACCAAGTTAGGATACCTCATCCAATTACAAGTCCATGTAACTCATGTCTAGTTTTTGTACATAAAATGCACACGGTATACCCTATCCTGATACCCTAGGTCAGGCCTAGCTGACAATCGTTGAAAAGTCTACCAAAACTCAACTATGACCCAACTCTATATGGCTACTATGCGTAGGCGCACGCACCGACATTAAATTGTCCAACTCATCCGACCATTATCCACTGTGAATGCTATGCGTAGGCGCACCCATTCACAGGTTCAAATGCTTCTAAGTGTTTAGATTTAGGTGGTATCTCGCTTGACATGTAATTACTTGTGAATTAAGTTTTTTTAGTTCTCTGATTGTATATGGATACAATCTTAATGGGAATCATCAACTACATATCGATGCAAAGATATTTCAAGTCCAATTACATGCAAGTCTGATTAAATTCCCGTTTTAATATTCGCATGAGGGTGATAGCTTAAACATACATAAACTCATGCATTTTAAACTAATGATACATTCAAGCATAAATGTAAGTAAATATGTAAACTTACCCCGTCAAAAACTGAGAAGAACGAATAACAAATCCTAAAGACTAAATCTTCAGATTTGTGCTCGTCTTCTCCTTGTGGACTCCCACTAGCTTCGAGCCTCCTTACGAACTCAACCAACTCCATATTGATTTTATTTTTGCGTCGATCGTTGTAATTACAATTAAATAAATGAAATCACAAAGAAAAACAACGACACTCAGGTCATAATTAAATTACAAACCAAAGCAACTACACTGGTTACAAAACCCGAAATCTAGACAGACTAAACTATACATCATGTTGAAATCAATCATGTTGTCAAACACTTAGTCATCAAACAATATGTTATAAAAAAACAAATTAATTCCATATTTTATCTTGCTTAAATGTGGCAAAATTTTCAGTTTATCAAAACTGGATGGTTTAAATTAATTAGTTGAAATTGAACTGGCTTACCCCCGATTTATCGAAACCGAACTGGGTCTAAATCTGATTATTTTGGGGAAATTCCCGGGACGTAACACGGGCCAAAAAACCGGTCCATGCCCCAGGGCTGATCGGCCAACCCCTGGCTCGCCCACGAGTCGCCTGTGGGCAACCATGGGCGTGACCGTGGGCTACCGATCTGGCCGGCCAATGGCTTGGCCATGGGCGGCCGAGGGCCTCCAATGGGTGAGCCATTGGTCGCCCGCGGCTCTGCTCATGGTCGGCCCGAAGGTGCCCATGGTATGCCCGAGGCGACCTGGTTGGCCCTTGGTACTGACCATGGTCGACCCGAGGGCTCTCCATGGTCCACCAAGGGGCTCAACCCTGGTGAGCCATGGCTAACCCAAAACAGCTCCAAAATTTAAATTTTTAGTCTTTCAAAATCAACTCAAAATCTAGTTTTTTGACATGTTCATGCAACATTTAATCCCATGAACATACATAAATTTATCTAGAATTGAAAACTAATCCTAGCATGCTCAATATCATCATCACATATCAACCTATGCTCTGAATCCACTGAAGTAATCCAAGGGTTCCAAACAATAAACCTCATGCAATTATAATCATGGATTCATGAAAGACTTTGAAGATCGTCATGTGAGATTGATTTTTCAGCATATAAAGTTCATAACAATAATATCAAAATACCTTTTCTTACTTGAATCACCAACACAAATACTCTTTGTGTTCTCTAGCAAGTCCACACAAAAAAGGTCTTTTGGAGCTCAAAACTTCTCCAACACTTTTTGCTAGAAAATTAGAGAAAAAGAAACAAAAATGGAGAAGAAGAAGATAGAGAGAGAGAGAGCCGAAAATGGGAGAAGATTTTCAGAAATATGGGAGAGAAAATTGGGAAGAGTAATTGAAAAAATCAAATCATATTTTATTTTTTATTTTATAAATTATTCTCCCTTTTATTTTAAATCCCATAATTTGTTAATTATAATTATAAATAATTATATTAAGAAATGGGCTTAAAGCCCGTTAAGCTAAACCTTAATTATACCCATTTACATTGGGTTCTAATTAAATGGTTTAGCTAGACCGATACATTTCCCTTAAACCGATTTCTGGTTTAAACTAATTCGTTCCGATTTAACTAAACCTAAAGGCGAATTTTTCCGATTCTCTTACTAACTTTTCAAGTTCCTTTTGCTATACCTTTCTTAAAGTGTTTGACCCTTTAGGCTCACGACCCGTTGGCAGACTGGCAAAATTATTATTTTTCCCTTTCCATCATAAGAGGCCTCTAGCAAGACATCATGATTACCCAACGTCCATGAATATCGATGATTCAATTTAACCTTATATCGTCCATGTCACTATCCTTTTATCACACGATATCTAGATTGATCATAAGGCATAGAACCGTCATCCTTATTTAATCAATAACTATTTCTCGATATTTGAGATGACTGAAAACTTATTCGAAGTATCTTCCGCATGGCCATTCAATATCTTTCAGTCATACTCATTAAGTGGCCTTAACAGATATCTTTCCCATACCGGAGTATGAGGGATAAATCCGTTACCCGTCTTTGGAGTCCAATAATGTAACTTACACCCAAGCCGATCAAAGTCCATATGGCTACCCTTTTAAAGGCCACGTTAGATTGAGTCAAACTTAGATACTTACTACACACTAATCACAAAGACTCCTTGGTCTAAGGATACAATGACAAACTACGATATGTGAGTATGCTCGTGGCAGTATTTATGCTACATACTCGCCATCGGCCCGTCCAATATCATCTCTCTGATGATATCTATGATCTAACTCCGGCACTACCTTGCCATGATCAGTAGAGCGTGATCATAAAGAGTTAGCCTCATACTGATCACTTCATATTGAAGCTTAACTGATCAGTGACTCATTAAATGTAATTCTTTCTGATCTACAATTCTACTATTAGATATGACACACATAATGACGTAGATCAAATTACATCTAATAAATTACTACAACACATTAGTAAAATAATGCCGTTTTATTTATTCGAAATATAATAAATTATTATATACGGACGAACTTATTACACTAGACTAGGGCACAATCTAACAAGATGAGGTTAAATGACGTTTCACGCTAATCTGCCAATGAGTCACGAGCCTACAGGGTCGTACGCCATGAGAGAGAATCGAAGCAGCTCAATGGGACTTAAGAGGCCAATGATGGAACGATAGTGGAATAGAAATGGTGACAACATATGGGGTGCCGATCGATACCTACGGGGTGTCGATTGACACACGTCACATGTGGGGTGTCGATCGGCACATAGACATGGGTAGTGTCGATCGACACCTATGTCTAATGGGCTCTAAGACCTAGGCTTCATCCAAAGTCTATAAATAGAGCATTCTGGGTGAGAGCCTACTTGGCCTCGGGCACCATTTGCTATTCCCTTAAAAAATTCTCTAACTCTTGCATCTTGAGGGTTAGAGACCTTAAGTGAGGAGGGTTTAATGCTCGGTCTAGTAGCCGAGAAGAGAATTCTCGCTTTGACATCAAGCTTACGCGTGTGCGAGACGGTAGAGGACGGTCCTCAATGACGTGTCTCTTGATCGGTTCAACTTACGCTCCAAGAGTTAAAAATCCGAACTTTCTCGACACATTATTCATCTAGAGTTTGAATGAGATCCTAGACGGGATTCTCGATTAATTTCCGATGCGCCAAACCTCGGGAATCCCCAACATAATTGTTACATCATCACTACAATAATAAAACGACATTATATTACTATGGGGTTGTAGTAATATGTTAAGTATAATTTGATCTATATCATTGAGTGTGTCATCACTAATAGTATAGATCTGTGTGAATTACACTTAACGGGCCCATGGTCAGTTAAGCTTTATTAGAAGCTACTAGTATGAGGATGGCTCTTTATGATCACGCTCTACTGATCATTGGCAAGGGGATTGCCGGAGTCGGATCATAGATATCATCTGGAAGATGATATTGGATGACCCGACCTGAATATGCGGCATAGATAATGTCATGAGCATATTCAATTGTCGTAGTTTATCATTGTATCCTTAGACCGAAGAGACTCTGTGATCACAATATAGTCAATATCCGAATTTGACCTAGACCTAAAGTTATCTATGATAGGGTAACTATAACGGTTTTGATTGGCTCGGGGACGGATTTTATGGGTGATACGAAGGACGGCAAAGTGTATGAGAAATGTATCCGTTTAGGTCACTTGATGAGAATGACTCAAAGGAAACGCATGGCCATGCTTATGATACAGGGTATAATTTTTCAGTCACCTCACACATCAAGAATCAATGATTAATAAAATAAGGATTGCAGTTCTATGCCATATAACTAATCAGAATACCTAGTGATAAAAGGATATTGACATACACGTCATGAGGTCAAATCGAATCAGTCGAATACATGGTCATTGGGTATGGAATAGATTATTAATTAAGATGTTGGTTTTTTGTTTATTTGTAATAGGTATTTTAGTATTTAACTAGTACAATAAGTATGAACATGATTTGTAATAAGTAATGTAGTTTGAACTTGTTTTGATTAACATGATTGTTGAATGAGAAAACAACTTCAAATTTAAGTGTGCCATGAGAATCACATTATTGATTATGGTAACTTACATTTATTTATCAATTTTGGATTAAGTAGTGAAATTTTGATCAAGTTGTCGAGCAAGATGCCACACACAATGTTATGTATAAACCTATAACACTGTGTATGACTACTTGTGTAGATAACGAATGACAGTAAATATAAAGCGTAATAAACAATGACACAACAGATTGTTTACCCAGTTCGGTGCAACGTCACCTACGTCTGGGGGCTCTCAGCCTAGTGGAAGGGTTTCACTTATCAGTAATTCGTCAGAACATACAAGTACCTATGATCATCCCTAGATCTATACTTTATGCTACTTATTACAGTGCAACCTATCTCAGGGTCTCCCCCTAAATCCAAGACTCCGTCTTGATTCCACACTTCGAGCAATCGCCTTGCTCTATCGGTTCAAGTCGTCGTTGAACGTTGTGGTTGCGTGCAATCTTCACTCACGCGATCAGTAAACCCTCAATCACCTAACTCTCAATAGTTATGGTGATACACAATATCCTTAGCCCAATCTACAACCTCTCAGCCCGCAAACCTTCACGTCTAAAAGCTTTGTAAGTTATTGCTAGGAAACAATAAAAGAACGACGCGATTGCTAAGGAGGTAGCCTAAGCTTTTATAGCAATTGGGCATGAGTACTAACCCTAATGGATTTCCTATTAATCACCGTCTTTCTTCTTTCCAGAATCGGAGACGTTCTGAAACTTCTCATATTTCCTAAACGTATTTGTACTTTCTGCAGAACCTGGACTTTCCTGATTTCCGTCGATCAGGATGTTTGCCGAGATGTCGTCAACAATGTCACACAGGATGTCGCATATGATGCTTCGACATTCTTTATGACATTTTCTCTAGTTCCTTAAAAATAAGCCAATCATTAAAACCGTCGTAACTACAATCTCCCCCTTTGGCTATTTTTAAGGTCAGCAATCTTCGTCGGATTCTGCCTCGCATTTGTCGTCATCTTTTGCTTGCAATCGATCGGCAGTCGTCAAGTCTTTGTTTGCGCGTCGTTTCGCGCACCATCGCGCATGCATTTTGTACCTTACTCCCCCTTGTTTGCTCAAGAAGAGCCAAACATAAAAGAAATTTTGAACAATAGGGCAGGGAATAATAAAACACAAACTTAACTCACACACATTCCCGATCAGTAGTCGAGAATATGTATGAAACAGTGTTCAAAACAAATACAAGTTAAAAGCTGTTCAGTTTTTAGCGAATCTAGAAAGTACTTAAAATCAAATAGAACTGCTGCTAGAACTAGCAGTATCTTCTTCTGTAGCATCGGCAGAGGCATCTTGAGCTGTGTCTTCAGTAGTATTAGGCAGGGAGGAGGAATCATCATTGTCCGAGTCTGGAGGAGGCATCGACTTCAGCAGTTTGGCATAGTGAGATATACGGTGGGAGAGATGCTTCAGCGCCATCTTTAGGTTGACGATGTCCTCGTCAAGTACATCTATCTATCTCTTGAGCATTATGGCATCTCTGCTGGTCGTCTCTTTTGGAGGGGCAACACTGGTAGCTCGACTGGTTGTCGCCTTGGTTTGTTTGACTTCTGTCCTGAAAATATCAAGAGCATGCTTGGCCTCGAACAGCTTGTGGCTCACCACAATCATCCCTCCACGCTTTCCTTCCTTATCGGTTGTCTTCAACACACCAGGGTGTTGGTGTACTAGTAACTCAGAGATAAGGGAGGGAAAAGCAATAGGTATTTTCACAGCTTGTGATCTGACATGTCTAATAAGATGATCAATAACAAACTGGCCAAAGTCAAGTGTGGAACCAGTACCTATTTGGAAGATGAGAATTGCCAGCTCCGGTTTGATGGAGGATGCATGTGTGGAGGGATCCCTGTTCGCTACCCTGATACGAAATAGTATAGAGTACTTTGACGTGAAGTCCGAGGCTGCCACGGTGCCCTTAGTAGGCCACATTCTGATTTTGTCACCAATAATCTCCTTGTGGACCTTGTTCAGGTCAGGTGGACTCACAGAACAGACACACTTCCTCCCCAGGAAGGCATTAATGATGCCAGAGGAAAATTTGAAGCGTAGGCCTCTGACATACACCTTCTCAGAATCCAGATCATCCGAAGTCCCAAATCCAGCAAGCAAGTTTGCATTAAATTCTTTGGCCAACAGAGGATAGTGATTACGTATGTCAGTGATGGTTTTCATGAGTTCTGTCTGTTTTAGGAGCTTGACAATGGCTTCCAGTCCCAGGATCTTTTTGGGCAGAGTCTTCTCGGGTGATTCTTATTGAGCTTGCATCTAATGGCTTAGTAAAAATGTCAGCAAGTTGCTTCTCTGTATGGATGTGCTCTAGGACAATCTTCTTGTCTTCGACCAGCTCGCGAATGAAGATGTGTCTAATGTCAATATGCTTGGTTTTGCTGTGTTGAACCGGATTTTTAGAGATGTTGATTACGCTGACATTATCACAATACAAAGTCATGGCTTCTTGTCTAACATTGTATTCGACTAACATTTGCTTCATCCATAGTAATTGTGTGCAGCTACTCCCAGCAGCGATATACTCAGATTCAACAGTGGACAAGGCAACACAGTTTTGCTTTTTACTGAACCATGATATGAGGTTATTGCCAAGGAAGAAGCAACCTCCAGATGTGCTCTTCCTATCTGCTGTGTTTCCAGCCCAATCAGCATCACAATACCCCACCAGGGTAGAGGATGTGTCGAATCAGTATAGTAAACCCAAGTCTGTAGTCCCAGAGATGTATCTAATAATTATTTTAGCTTGGGACAGATGACTAACCTTAGGATTAGCTTGATATCGTGCACATACTCCCACAGAGTAGGCAATGTCAGGTCGACTGGCACTAAGGTAGAGAAGACTGCCAATAATGCTTCTATATAGGTGTTTGTCAACGGCTTCTCCAGGATCATCTTTAGTTAGCTTGATGTGTGTAGCTGCTGTTGTCCGTTTATGTGAAGCTTTCTCTAGCCCAAATTTCTTGACAATATTCTTCGCCTATTTGCTTTAAGAGATAAAGATGCTATCTTTTAGCTGTTTGATTTGGAAGCCTAGGAAATAGGTAAGCTCTCCCACCATGCTCATCTCGAATTCTGATTGCATTTGTTGGATAAATTGCTCTACCATCTTTCTTGACATCCCTCTAACAACAATGTCATCGACATATATATGGGCTATCATCAAATTTCCGTCCTCATTCGTCACAAATAGAGTCTTGTCGACTCCCCCTCTAGTGTAGCCGCTTTGAATCAGGAATTTTGTGAGCCTTTCATACCAAGCCCTTGGTGCTTGTTTCAATCCATAGAGGGCCTTCTTAAGTTTATGCACATGATCAGGGGAGTGAGGATCAACAAATCCCTTAGGTTGTGCCACATACACTTCTTCGTTGAGATCTCCATTCAGGAATGCACTTTTGACATCCATCTGGTAAAGTTTAATATGTAGATGACATGATATCCCTAGTAGGAGTATGATTGCTTCAAGTCTTGCTACAGGAGCAAAGGTCTCATCGAAGTCTACTCCCTCAATTTGAGTGTACTCTTGAGCTACTAACCTTGCTTTATTGCGAGTGATGTCACCAAGCTCATCGGACTTATTTTTGAAGATCCATTTTGTGCCAATGACATTTCCTTCACTTGGATTGGGCACTAGTTCCCATACTTGATTCTTCTCAAATTGAATCAGTTCCTCTTGCATAGCATTGACCCAATACTCATCATTGATGGCTTCATTGATATTTTTGGGTTCAATCTTTAAAACGAAGCATATATTACCTATCATCTCGTTGTAGTTCACAGGAGCTTTTGTCCGAGTCCGTATGCATTCATTTAGGTCTCCAATTACTCCAGAGATAGGATGATTAGGCTGGATTCTTCGTGAGGGGTTCTTGTTGCTGGCTTCAGGAACTGCCTTATCGTTATTGACACTTGGACTAACATCATTGTCTTCTGACTTCTTGCTAGCATCTTCACTGGCATCAGCAATAGCATCCTTCCTTACATTGTTTGGATAAACTCTTTCTTCGTCTGTCGCATCTTCAGGGGCATCTTCACAGTCATCATCAACAACAACATTGATTGATTCCATCATAGTCTTGGTCCGTTTGTTGAAGACTCGGAACGCGCGACTATTCCTTGAGTAGCCAAGGAAGATGCTTTCATCACTCTTTGGGTCAAGTTTTCGACGAGGTTCTCTATCAGCCAGAATATAACAAGTGGGCTTTCTCCCCCTCCATATTTCATAATGAGTTACTGACATACCCGGTCGGAGAGTTACTCGATTGTGGATATGGCAAGAAGTGTTAAGTGCTTCTGCCCAGAAGTGAGTTGGTATGTCCTTGGCCAGCATCACAACTCTAGCCATCTTCTGTAGAGTCCTGTTTTTGCGCTCAACAATGCCATTCTGTTGGGGAGTGATCGGTGCCGAGAACTCATGGGCTATCCCTTCTGAGTTGCAGAATTCTGCAAATTTGCTGTTTTCGAACTCTCGACCATGATCACTGCGAAGATGAATTATTTTGCCAATTCTCTCCCCTTTTTCTCGTTGGACCTGGATGCATAGATTTTTGAAGATCGAAAAGGTATCCGATTTGTCACAAGGGAAATCAACCCATGTGTATCATGCGTAATCATCTACATAGACAAAGACATAGCGTTTTCTTCCAAGACTTTCAACTTGCATTGGCCCCATGAGGTCAACGTGTATTAGCTCAAGTACCCAAGAGGTGGTGATATGCTGCAGCTTCTTTTGTGACAACTTAGATTGTTTTCCAATATGACATTCTCCGCAGATCTTTCCTTCCACGATTTTCAGGTTTGGAATTTCAGTGATGGCCTGTTCTGAGATTGCCTTCTGCATACTTCTAAGATTTAGATGTCCAAGCTTTCTATGCCAAAGTTTGGTTTCTTCTGCTTTGGAGACAAGACACTTTGCCGCTTCGATGTGTTATTTAGGCGACCAGATGTAACAATTATCCATTGAGCGGATTCCTTGTAGAATAGTGACTTGATCGAAATCTTTTACTATACATGCTTCTTTAGTAAATTTGACTTCTGAAACTAGATCACAGATCTGGCTGATGCTAATCAGATTTGCCTTAAGTCCTTTTACAAGTAATGCTTCAGTTAGGCAAGAAGCTCCTGGATGCTTGAGTAGTCCTTTCCCAATGATTCGAGCTCGAATCCCATCTCCAAAAGTAACATAGCAGTTTGTATATAATTTGAGATTGGAAAGAAACTCTGGAGTACCTGTCATGTGTCGAGAACATCCACTATCGAGATACCAGTCTTTGTTGGTTGAAGCACTCAAGGAGGTATATGCCACATTAGCTCGATAGACTAGATTCATTGGTCTCCATTCAAGGCGGGATGTTTTCTGAGGAGTTGAGAGATGACCTTGATATCTCCTTGATATCACCTTGAATTTTTCTAACCAGTTTTTCATCAGACATTTGTTCGCCTAGAGAATAGGATTTATTGGCTAGATCACGAATACGAACATTGAATTCAGCGATTGATTCGTCCTCTTTCATAACAAAGGCTTCGAAGTTGGTTGTCAAGTATTGCAGCTTTTGTTCTCGAACCTTGGTTGTTCCTTCATATGCAACAGCCAGGATATCCCATGCGGATTTGGCAATTGTGCATGTGTTGATTAGTTTGAATACGTTCTTGTCGACACCATTGAAAATAACATTAAGAGCTCGAGAGTTTCCCAGTGATTCCTCGTCTTCTTTATCAGTCCAGTCTTTTTCTAGTTTTGGACCAATAGGGTTACCATCATTGTCAATGAACGTTGCTCTGTCGGTTCAAGTCGTCGTTGAACGTTGTGGTTGCTGATAGCATTTTTGTGCCCTAGTCCAATTGCTAGTAGTATATAAATGTCTATGTATATTTATCATCGTTTGTAATAAATAAAACGGCTTTGTATTACTTATGTATTGATGTGTGACCACTAAAGTAGTAGAACCACAAATCTGTACGGATCACACTTAACGAGTCCCTGATCAATATACGCTTCAATTGAAGCGACGAGTATGGGGATTTTTCTCAATGATGTAGTTCTGCTTATCATAGGGATGTGGGATCCCAGAATCATATCATAGATAGCATGAGGTGATTGATAACGGGGACCCGCTTTGAATAGTGTTTCATAAATTAAGCCATGAACATATTCAAATGCGATAGCTTGTCACGATATCCTTAGACCAAGGGGTCTTTGTGGTCGCTATGCGGTCGACGTACGACTTTAACTTGCACCAAACGCTTTCCGTAACAGGATTACAATAACGGGCATGATTGGGTGGCGGAACGGATTGCATGAGTTACACGAAAGAGGGCTAAGGGATTTATCCCTCGTACTACGATATGGGAAAGATATCCGTTAAGGCCGCTTGATCGAGAGTGACTAAGAGAAAGAGCATGGTCATGCCAGTGACACGGGTTATCAGTTCTTAGCCATCTCACATATCAAGTAACAATGATTGATTAAACAAATATGACGACTCTATGCCTTGTGATCAATCGGGATAGTGACTTATACGCACAAGGTTAAATCGAATCATCGATCATCATGCACCTTGGGTAATCATAATGTCTAAATAGAGACCACTTATGATGGATCGGGCAAGAAAGATCTTTTGCGCCGATCTGCCAATGGTGGCATGAGCCTGTAGGGTTACACACATACAAGATGGATAATTTGAGACAAGGAAACATTAACGTTTCTTGAGGAGCAAGACATGGACAAAACTGAAGGTTTAGGGCCATGGGTTCGGTTTGAGAGAATAATTAGACAAGACTGCGATTTTCGTAGATGTCGCGTCGGACTTTGTTTGATAAGTAACGACAAAAAGGGTCGGATAACTTTTGGACACGACACGCGACCACATGGGCGAGCCCATTGGGCTCGGCCTATGTGGTCACCTAGCCAGCCCAACAAGGGCCCAAATAAGGCCCAATAAGCCCAAGTGGCCGGCCACCTTGGTGGGTCCAAGGGTAGGGGCCACACACCATGCTTAGTTGGTGTTGGTGATTAAGAGGTGAGTGATTTAAGGGGTTTAGGTAATGACTTGCCATTAACCCATGCTTTCATCATTTGTCACTTTAATGACCTATGCCTTATGTGTTGATGAAGTAGACAAAATGAAGAATTAATTCATAACACTCTCACTCTCTTTTTCTCTCTCTTGTGGCCAGCCTAGTCCCTCTCTCCTCTCTTCTTGCTCTTTTGTTCTTCACATATTAGTTCTAGTAGGCTCTTTGTGAAGGATCTTAAGGATCATCCTCTTGGTGTGGACTTGCTCTAGAGAAGAATATCATATAGTTCTTCTTTCTTGATTCAACAAAGACTAAAAGGTAAATTTCTTGTGGAATAGCTTTTGCCTTGAGATTTAATGGTTCATATTCTTGGACAAGGTTTGCAGTTGCTTTTGTTTATGCTTCCGCTATCTCGATGATCTTGAACGCTCCAAAACCCTACAGTTGCGTGCAGTCTTCACTCACACGATCAGTAAACCCTTAATCACCTAACTCTCAATAGTTATGGTGATACACAATATCCTTAGCACAATCTAGAACCTCTCAGCCCGCAAACCTTCACGTCTAAGAGCTTTGTAAATTATTGCTAGGAAACAATAAAAGAACCACGAGATTGCTAAGGGGGTAGCCTAAGCTTTTATAGAAATCGGGCATGAGTACTAACCCTAATGGGTTTCCTCTTAATCACCGTCTTTCTTCTTTCCAGAATCAGAGACGTTCTGGAACTTCTCATATTTTCTAAACGTATTTGTACTTTCTGCAGAAATTGGACTTTCTTGATTTCCGTCGATCAGGATGTTTGCCGAGATGTCGTCAACAATGTCACATAGGATGTCGCATATGATGCTTCGACATTCTTTATGACATTTTTTCTAGTTCCTTAAAAATAAGCCAATCACTAAAACCGTCATAACTACAAGTAGGATTGTTTGCTTTAGGTAACATTCCCAAAATCTACACTTTATTTTTGGGTTGAGTAATGTAATGATGCTTGGTTGATGAGTTCAGCAACAATTTAGATACATTAAAGAACCCTTTGCATTGTATATAGTTTTTGCACCTATTAGGTCCTCATCTTTCATTTTTGTGATGATTTAGTAGAGGGCTTTGCAATTTTGTGAGGCATTTTGTTAACTTGTGCAACTCTTAATTTAAGACTTTGTAATTTTTTTTCAATACAAAAAATTTGGCAAAACGTCTTTGCATTTTTATCCATAACCTGTTATTAACCTGAATCATAAGTGAAAGTTACTAAAATTTAATAAGTAACCAAAATTTTACAATACAGGTTACTAAAATTTAACAAAGAGCAGAAGTTGTCTTTTGCATAAATAATAAAAGCATAAGTTCACTAGCCAAAAGCTATTGTCCAAACCATCAAAATGACAAAACAAAGACATCCAAGCTACTGTCCAAAGCAGGTCCAACAAACAAAAAGATGGGGGACCAACATAAGATTCCTTGTCCCCTCACCATAAAATCCCATCATAATTGTTACATTAAATACCAAAAGGAAGTAGGAAATAACAATAAAACATCACATGGGGCAGAAACTTCATGGCTGGCTGTGATAACCAGATCTAGAAGGGTCCTTGCTCTTTCTCCCTCGCTTGACTGGTACTGGTGTTGGTGATTGTCCTCAAGCCTGGAGTTGTTATGAAGAGACCCTCCTGTGTGTGCAAGTTCTCCCACTGTCAAATGAATGGCAAATTGTAATGATTTTCCAGGTATGTATGAAATTGAAACAAATTTGAAAGTCTATAAGAATTGTAAGTTTTTAAACCTGCTCCTGAGTTGTATGCAAGTGAACTCCGCCTCTGCCAATCCTGGACCAGATATGGTAGGCCTTCCCACTAGAAGCTTTGGAGGCCTTTGTTGAGCTTGAAGTTCGATTGCCATCCTTTCTTCGGTTACACGTTTCTTCTCAGCAATCACAACAAATTCTATAAGTCTAGAGGGCTTAGGTATACATAATGTGGAAAACATCATGTTATCAAAGATCATGTGATCACTAAGCATGCTTATCAAACAACAAATTTTTCCAAATTTTATCTTTCTTAAGTGTGAAAAATTTATTAATTGAATTTTGAACCAGTTCTCGCTGGTTTATCGAAACCGAACCAAATCTGAAAAATAAAATTTAGGGCTTTAAATATTATCGCGAACCAGCTGGTTCAGCTCGAATCTGCTCGAGCCGAACCAGCTCAACCAAGGTCGCCCGCAGAGGCAACCACGGTGGCCCGCGATGGCTGCCATGGTCGTCTGCGGGGCGGACTGTGGTCGCCCGCGGGGCGGACTGTGGTCGCCCACGGTAGCGACCATGGTGTTCCGCGAGGGCTGCCATGGTCGCCCCTAGAGCAGACCCTAGTTGCCCGCGAGGCAACCAAGGTGGCCCGCGAGGGCTGCCATAGGCGCCTGCGAGGGCAGACCGTGGTCACCCATGACATCGACCATAGTGGCCCGCGAGGGTTGCCATAGGCGGCTGCGAGGGCGGACCGTGGCGCCCACAGCAGCGACCATGGTTGTCCCTTCATGTCGACCATGGTCTGCCCTAGGGCATTCCATGGTCCACCAATGATCTCGACCCTGGTTAGCCATGGTTCGGCCATGGCTAACCCGAAACAGCCCCAAAATTTAATTTTTGCAATTTTTCAAACCCAATTAAATCTGAATTTTTTTTTCAATTTCATCCATATTTAAATGAAGAACACAAGAACTCAAATAAAAATTTCAGACTAAGCATAATGAATTAAACTCTTAACAACCATCTTCTGATACCACTGAAAGGGATTCCCATGGTATCCAAACAATAATTTCATGCAGCAGAGCGAAATTGAACCATGGGAATCGAATAAAACTATGATCTTAATGAGAAATTCATCATGTTATAAAACTTTTACAATCTAAAAATTTACCTTCTTAATAGATTAAAACACATAGTAGTGTTTCTCTATCGAGTCTACACAAGCACAACAACCACGGTTGGTTTTTTCTCACACTCTTGCTAATGGATATGAGAAGAAGAAGAAGACAAAATGGCTATAGAGGATTCATCGAGGAAGGGTCGGCAATGAATGGGAATTGGGGAGAGAGTGCCGAAAATTATATGCCAAAATTGGATATAAAATATTGTGTAATTATCACCATTTATCACAAAAATCTGATTTTGAATTTTAAATAAATAATTACACAAGTTACCCATTTAAACTCATAATTACACTCTTGCCCCATTCATGAATTAAAACCCTAAATGGGCTTCAAGCCCATTTAACTAAACCCAAATTAAAAACCCATATAATTGAGTTCTAATTATGGTTTAGCTAAACCGGTTCAGTTTCCCCAACTCGATTTCTTCAACCGTCTGGTTAAAAACCTAGGCCAGAAATCAACCGAATCGTTTTTGATTTGACTAAACTGAAAACCAGATTCTCTCAATTTCCATCCATGCTTATTTTTCACGTATTGTACTTAATGTGTGTGACCCTCTAGGCTCACGACCCATTGGCATCAACATATCCTTTGACTGCTAGTTCTCCATCCTTCCCACCATAAACTAGGAATGCGTCTTTAGTTCTCCATAAATATTTAACGATACTCTTGACGGCAATCCAGTGCTCCTGACCTGGATTAGATTGATATCTGCTGGTACAGCTTAATGCGAACTAGATGTCTGGTCTCGTGCAAATCATGACATACATGATGGATCCCACAGCCGAAGCATATGGGATCTTACTCATTTTGCTTAGCTCATCAGGAGTCTTAGGACTCTGTTGTTTGCTGAGCTTAATGCCATGCCGCATGGGTATGTATCCCTTCTTAGAATCAAGTAATGAGAATCTTCTCGACACCTTATCTATGTAAGTGCTCTGACTTAGGCCCAGTATTCTTTTGGGTCGATCTCTGTTGATCTTGATGCCCAGAATGAAAATAGCATCACCTAAGTCCTTCATCGAGAAGCATTTCCCTAACCAAGCTTCAACCTCAAGCAAGGTTGGGATGTAATTCTTGATGATTAATATGTCATCGACATATAGCACTAGGAATACAATATTAGTCCCACTCGCTTTCTTATATACGCAAGATTCGCTTTCTTTTTTGATAAAACTGAATTCCCTTACGGCTTCATCGAAATGAAGGTTCCAACTCTGTGAAGCTTGCTTTAATTCATAAATGGATCTAAACAGCTTACAAATCTTTCCGGGATTCTCTAGATAAACAAAACCCTCAGGCTGTGTCATATACACATCCTCTTTTAAGTTCCCGTTAAGAAAGGCGGTTTTGACATTCATCTGTCATATCTCATAGTCGTAGTATGCTGCTGTGACTAGAATAATCCGGATAGATTTGACCATAGCTGCTGGTGAAAAAGTCTCGTCATAATCGATACCTTCGATCTTGGGATAACCTTTTGCAACCAGTCTAGCTTTATAGGTCTAAGGTTTTACATCCATGTCAGTCTTAAGTTTATAGACCCATTTGTAACAGATTGGTTTTATCCCAAGGGTTTGATCCACCAAGCACCAGACTTGGTTGTCATACATGGATTTCATTTCATCATTCATGGCGTCCTGCCATTTTTCAGAGTCTGGACTGTCCAAAGCTTATCTGTAGGTTTCTGAATCATCCTAATCCACCAATATCAAGTCATTTCCTTCAGTGGCTAGAAAGCCATATCTGATAGGAGCTTGACGAGATCTCTCAGACCTTCTTTAACCCTCTAGAATAGGTGTGAGGATTGGTTCTTGATCAATGACCTCTTCTGACTCCTGTATTTCTACATCCGGCATAGTGGGTTGTTCCGTATCTTCTTGAATTTCTTCAAGATGCACGACACTCCCACTAGCACTTTTGGAAATAAATTCCTTTTCCAAAAATACCCCTCTTCAAGCAATAAAAACTTTGTTCTCGCTGGGTTTGTAGAAATAGTACCCCCTTGTTTCTTTGGGGTACCCCACAAAGACACACTTATCTGATTTGGGTTCAAGCTTATTGCCCAGCAAACGCTTGACGTAAGCTTCACATCCCCAAATCTTAAGGAAAGCTAATAAGGGTTTCTTCCCATTCCATACTTCGTATGAAGTGCTTTCCACTGCCTTTGTAGGTCCCCGATTCAATATGAATGCGGCCGTCTCTATGGCATAGCCCCAGAAGGAGATAAGGAGGCCAGCCTGACTCATCATTGATCGAACCATGTCAAGCAGGGTCCGATTTCTCCGTTCGGATACACCATTCATTTGAGGTGTTCTAGGAGGAGTCAATTCAGAGATGACCCCACACTCCTTTAAATGACTGTGAAATTCATGGTCCAAGTACTCACCGCCTCGGTCAGATCGAAGCGCCCTTATACTTTTACCAAGCTGGTTTTGTGCTTCGTTCTTGAACTCTTTGAACTTGTCAAAGGTTTCCGATTTATGTCTCATAAGATAAACATACCCATATCTACCGAAGTCATCAGTAAATGTAACGAAGTAGTGAAAACCTCTTCTGGCCTGAGTGCTCATAGGCCCACAAACATTGGAATGTATTGGACCCAGTAAGTCACTCGCCCTTTCACCTAAACCGGCAAAAGGTGCTTTTGTCATTTTGCCCAAAAGGAATGACTCGCATCTCTCAATTGAAGTGAATTCAAACGGACTTAGAAGTCTAAACTTGTGAAGTGTTGAGATGCGTTTCTGGCCTATATGGCCCAAGCGACAGTGTCATATCACAGTCTGTTTTAAATCATCGGATTTAACCCTTTTTTTACTTATATTACAAATTGAGCTAGTGTCAGTGTTTTGAATATTAAGAATATATAAACCACCAACCAATGAAACATTGCAATAAAATATATTATTCTTTAAAATAATGAAAATTCCATTGTCAATAGAAAAACAATATCCTTCCTTGTCTAGCAAGGAAATAGAAATAATATTCTTGCGAAACGCAGGTACACAATGAACATTGTTCAATAATAAAACTCGCCCACTGTGCAAACTGAGACTAATATCTCCTACTGCAGTTGCCAAGAATTGATTGCCGTCACCAACTTGTAGGTCCGCCTAGCCCCTGCCCACTTCTCTTCTACTTCCTAGAGCCTGCTCATTAACACAAATGTGAGATTCTGCACCAGTATCAAGTACCCAAGAATCCGAAGTAGATAAACTGAGATTGAGCCAAAAACAAATATACCTGATCCTGAAGATGTGGAAGCTAACTCGTCCTAAGAAACTGCTTGTGTTTCTTACAATCCTTCTTCCAGTGCCACTGTCCTTGGCAATAGAAGCAGACGACATCCTTCTTAGGATTCTCAACTGCCTTTGGATCTGCTGGAACCTTAGTTTGTCGAATCTTCCCCGTTAGGTGCATAGGGGCCTTATCCTTGCCCAGGCTGGCTTTCTTGAAGCTCACTTGCTTGTTGACCATAAGAACCTCCTTGGACTTGCCCTTGAGATTCTTTTCAGCAGTCACGAGCATACCATGAAGCTCTGTCACATTCTTATCCATGTCAAGCATATTGTAATTTCCAACGAAATCACGATATGTCTTTGGCAGTTAATGCAACACAAAGTCTGCAGACATTTCCTGATCAACAAGATGCCCGAGTCTAGTCAAGTGTTCCAAAAGACATTTCATCTTAAGGACATGGGGACTAACAGGAGCTCCAGCCTTCAGCTTGCAAGACATCAGTTCACTGAAAGTGTCGTATCTTTTGACACACGCTTTCTCTTTGAACATTTTCTCGATCTCTTCCATTAAGGCTTTGGGATCATCGGAAATGTCCAAGAACTGCTTTTGCAAGTCAGGCACCATACTACCCATCATGATGCACTGCACGTTGATCCGGTTACTAAGGAATTTCTGGTAGGTATCCCTTAGCGACCTTGCGGCATTCAGTGCTGGCTCAGTAGGTGGTTCCTGGGTAAGGATATAATCCTTACGTTCATGCTTGAGAACGAGTCTCAAGTTCCGGTCCCAATCAAGGAAGTTTACGCTGTTAAGCTTATCCTACTCGATTAGTGACCTAAGCGCTGTGTTACCAGAATGATTCGTGTTTGCCATTTTATACCTACACGGTAAACAAATTTTAATCAGTATTAATTAAAATTGAAGTTGGAGATTTAGTTATAAAACACTTTCTGATTCTAACTTTAGAATCTGAACAAGGATCCTATCATACTCTCAATTGAAGTAAACGGAGGCTCACTGCTCCAATTGAGGGCATCAATGTAGGAATACATCCATCTACAAGACCATGTAGTTCCTTGCTAGGGTCTGTACTTGTAAGTACATGGCATACCCTATACTGATACCCTAGGCCAGCCCTAGCTAACAATCGTAGACAAGTCTACCAAGCTTGAACTATGGATAAAACTATTGTGGTTACTACGTGGAGGCGCACACACCCACACAGAACTACCCATCTCATCCAGACCTTTTCTCTATGAATGTTATGCGGTGGCGTACTGACATCCATAGGGTCAAAGCCCTTTCGAGTGCCCAAACTTGGATGGTATCACGCTTTACTTGTAATTATTTGCGTTTAAATGAATTATAAAAGTCTGATTGCATATCGATACAATCTTAGTCTGGAATCATCAATTGCAAATTCATGCAAGGATGATCCCTTAGCAGGTTACATGCGAGTCTGATTAAATACCGGTTTTTTAATCTTTGCATGTGGGTGACAGCAAATAATGCATGAACTTGTATATTTAAACTATCATACATTCATACATTCAAACATACAAATGTAACGGTAAATTTATGTATGACTAAGCCCATCTTAAGTTCCTAAGAATCTAGCAATACTGATCCTAAAGACTTGGTCTTCAAGATCCAGACTAGCTCCATTCTTGTGAACTCCCAATGGCTTCGAGCCTCCTCCAATCCAAGTCTTCCTCTTGACTTGCTTCTTGTGTCGGTCTTTGTGATTACAAATTTAAATAAAATAAAATGAAATACAAATCACGACACGCAGGCCGTATTTACTACAACCCTGAATTAAGCAACACGTAGGTTGCAAAACCGAAATTAAAATGCAAGTCTAGAGGGCTTAGTTATACATCATGTGGAAAACATCATGTTATTTTTCCAATTTTTCCAATGACATGCATATTCAAGTGATGAACACATAAACAAACACAAAATTCCAGAGTTAAACATGCTGAATAAAATTCATAACAACCATCCTCTGATACCACTAAAAGGGATCACCATGGGTTCCAATCAATAATTTTATGCAGCGGAGCTTTATATAACCATTGTGATCGAAAGAATAAAGGATCTTAATGAAAAATTCCGCATGTTATAAAGCATTTGAATCTGAAAATTTACCTTTGTCAATCGATTAGAACACAACAGAGTGTTTCTCTATCGAGTCCACACAAGCACAACAACCACGGATGGTTTTCTCTGACACGCTTTCTAATGGATATTTTGAGAATTTTTGACAAGAAAAGCTACGGAGGAATTGGCATGAGAGGGTCGGCCAAGAGAGGAGGGATTATGGGGGAGGTTTCCGAAAATTAGTGATAAAAAGGGAATAAAATATTTTGTAATTAATTTGAAATTAAACCAAAAAATCTGATTTGAATTACAAATAAATAATTATATATCTTACCCCTTTAAACTCTTGATTGCACTCTTTCCCCATTCATCAATTAAAACCCTAAATGGGCTTTAAGCCCGTTTAACTAAATCCATATTAAAACTCATAAAATTGAGTTCTGATTTTGGTTTAGATAAATCGGTTCAATTTCCTGAACTTGATTTCTTCAACCGTCTGGTTAAAACCCTAGGCCAGAAATCAACCGAATTATTTTCAATTTGACTAAATTGAAAACTAGAGTCTCCCAATATCCATCCATGCTTATTTCTCATGTATTGTTCTTAATGCGTGTGACCCTCTAGGCTCACGAACAGTTGGCAGACTGGTAAAATTTCTATTTTACCTTTTCCATCATAAGTGGTCTCGAATAAAACATTATGATTACCCAAGATTCGTGATTATCGATTATTCGACTTAACCTGTTATCGTACATGTCACTGTCCTTTAATCAAACCGATATCCAGATTGATCAATAGGCATAGAATCGTCATCCTACTTTCTCAATCACTGTTTCTTGATATCTGAGATGACTGAAAATTGATACTAAGGTATCACCTGCACGGCCGTGCTATTCCTTCACTCATACTCATCAAGGGGCCTAAACGGATATATTTCTCATACCGAAGTATGAGTGATAAATCCCTCAGATGCCTTTCGAATTC
Source organism: Geranium rotundifolium (assembly GCA_963920655.1). Classification (NCBI taxonomy): domain Eukaryota; kingdom Viridiplantae; phylum Streptophyta; class Magnoliopsida; order Geraniales; family Geraniaceae; genus Geranium; species Geranium rotundifolium. The sequence continues at coordinate 16,756,648 of OY987315.1, forward strand.
ACTAATGTAATAAATATCCAAGCCAATCGAAGCCGTTATAGCTACCCTTTTATAGATAACGTTAGACTAGGTCAAACTTAGGTATTCGTTACATAGTGTACACAAAGACTCCTTGGTCTTAGGGTATAATGACAATCTATGATCTGTCATTATCTCGTGACTGGATCTATGCAGCATACTCACAATCGGGTTGTCCAATATCATCGACCTAATGGTATCTATGATATAACTCCGGCACGCAGTTTGCCATGATCAGTAGAGCATGATCACAAGGAGTTAGTCTCATACTGATCGCTTCAAAAGAAGCTTAGCTGATCAGGGACTCTATTGAATGCAATTCTTTCTGATCTATAGTTCTACTATAAGTGGTTACACACATTATGACATAGATCAAATCACATTAGATATACTACTACAACACATTAGTAATATTATGCCTTTTATTATGTAGAAGAATGATGTCTGTTACAATATAGATTAAAGAATTACATTGGACTAGGGCATAATCCTAACAAATGCCATGACGCATGGGTATGTATCCTTTCTTAGATTCAAGCATTGAGAGTCTTCTCAATAGTTTACGCATGTACATGTTCTCACTTAGGCCCAAAATCCTTTTGGAATGATCTGTAGAGATCCTGATGTCTACAACATATGTAGCATCACCTAAGTCCTTCATCGATAAGTATTTCCATAACCAAGCTTTGGTGGCAAGGTCAAGATGTCATTCCCGATGAATAAATAACAAGAATACAATATTACTCCCACTCGCTTTCTTATGTACGCAATGGTCACTTTAGTTTTTGATGAAGCCGAGTTCCCTTACAGCTTTATCAAAATGAAGGTTCCAACTCCCTGAAGCTTGCTTCAATCCACAAATGGATCTTTGCAGCTTACATATCTTTCCGGTATTCTTTGGATCTACAAAACACACAGATCTTGTGATATACACGCCCTCTAGTAAGTTCCCGCTAAGGAAGGGGTTTTGACATCCATCTGCCATAGTTATGGCTAATTATAATCCGGATCAAACTAACCATTTCTACTGGTGAAAAGTTTTCATCATAATCCATGCATTGAATCTGACAATAACCTCTTACAACCATCCTACCCTTATTGGTCAGAGGATTTCTATCTATGTCGGTCTTGATCCTATAGACCCACTCAGAACCGATGGGTTTTATCCTAGGGGTTTGATCAACCAAGCACCAGACTTGGTTGTCATACATGGATTTCATTTCCTCACTCATGGCGTTCTGCCATTTTTCGGAGTCTGGACTGGTCAAAGCTTGTCTGAAGGTTTCTAGATGATCATGATCAACTAACATCAAGTCATTTCCCTCAATGGCTGTGAAGCCATGTCTGTCTGGAACATGACGGGATCTTTGATCTACAAGACCATCTGGAATTTCTGTAGGGATTGACTCTTCATCTACGACCATCTAAGGCTCCAGTACTTCTACATCTTGCATAACAGGCTACGGAATTGCTTCATGTTGTTCCCTGCCCTCTTGAATTTCTTCGAGATGCACGGGACTCCCACTAGCTATTTTGGAAATAAATTCATTCTCCAAAAATACCCTTCCTTGAGTAACAAAGACTTTGTTCTTGCTGGGTATGTAGAAGTTGAATCTCTTAGTTACTTAAGGATACCTTACGAAGACACACTTGTCTGATTTGGATGCCTGCATCTCTGCTACCCGTATTTTTAGGAAAAAAATATTAGGGTGTTTCCAACACCATATATGACTATGGTCCATTTCTTCTTTGTATACTACGCGAAGGCGCACGCATCCAAATAGAACTGACCATCTCATCTTGCTCCCATCCCAATGAATACTACGCGAATGCACACGCATTCATTGTAACGGGTGACGTAATGGGTGTCATTTGGTGTACCTTCTGTGACTCTAGTCCAACTCTTATTTGGCTACTACGCGGAGGCGCACGCATCTAAGTAGAACTGATTACCTTATTCATCTCGCATCCTAATGAATACAACGCGGAGGCGCCACATCCACAGTAATGGGAGACAGAATGACTGTCACAAGGTGTACTATCGTCGTCTTCATGGAAGCCTGATTCAAAATGAATGCGTCCGTTTCCAGAGTCAAGTATTAGTTGAACTATCTTCTGGCCTGAATACTCATAGTTCCACATACGTCGGAATGTATTAGACTTAAGAAGTCACTCTCCTTTCACAAAAACATGTGAAAGGTGCCTTTATCATTTTGCCCATTAGGCGAGACTTGCATCTTTCAGTTTGAATGAATTCAAACGGACTTAAAAATCCACAATTGTGAAGTGTTGAAATGCGTTTCTCGCTCATAAAGCAAGACTTGCATCTTTAAGTTTGAGTGAATTCAAACGGACATAAGGTCCACACTTGTGAAGTGTTGAAATGCGTTTCTTGCCTATGTGCCTTAAATGACAATGCCAGATTATAACTTGGTTTAAATCATTAGATTTAAGCCTTTTCTTATTTACATTATAGCGATTAAGTTTAGCAATGTAAATATCTAATCCTGAAGACGTGGATACCAACTCTTCTTCACACGATCCTTGTATTGCTTACAATCCCTTATTCTAGTGTCCTGGCTCATTGCAGTGATATCAAACCTCCTCCATTTTGTCCTTAGCCTTCATAGCAGCTTTGGGAGCTGCTTGAACCTTTGAACGCTTGGGGTGTTGATCTGCCCTGCAAGGTGCTGACGGGTCTTGCCCTTACCCTGATCAGCTGTCTTGAAACTGACCTTCTTGTTGACCATAAAGACCTCCTTGGTCTTGCCCTTGAGGTTCTTTTTAGTGGTCAAAAGTATAACATGAAGCTCTATTAAGGACTTGTCCATGTCATGCATATTGTAATTTACTATGAAATCACTATATGTATCTGGGAGTGATTGCAACATAAATTCCGCAGCCATTTCCACCTGATCATCAAAACCAAGTCTGGTTAGATGTTCCTGAAGACATTAAATCTTCGTGACATTGGGGCTAACAGGACTCCAGCCTTAAGCTTGCAGGAGTTAAGTTCTATGAAAGTATCATATCTTTCGACACGAGTTTTCTCCTTGAACATTTCCTTGACCTCTGCCTTATAGGTATGAGGGTTGTCTGAAATGTTCCTGAACTGCTTCTGCAACTCTGGCATCCTACTGCCCACGATAATGCATGACACGTCCATTTGGTTACTAAGGAACTTTGATAAGTATCCTTAGTGCCCTAGCGGCGTTCAACGGTGGCTCAGCAGGAGGTTCCTCGGTAAGGATATACTACTTGCATTCATGCTTGAGTACAAGCCTCAAGTTTCTATTCCAATCTAAGTAATTCATGCCCTTGAGTCTGTCCTCAATCTTGACTCTCAGTGCGCTATTACTCCTTTGTGTTGTGTTAGCCTTTTAGATCTACATGGTGAAATTAATTAAAATTCACGTTGGAGATTCAGTTATAAAACACTTGTCTGATTCTAAACTTAAAATCAGAACCAGGATCCTATCATACCCTCAATTGAAGTGACATCCATAGGCTCAAGCATAGGCTCAAACCCCTTTTGAGTGCCCAAACCTGGATGGTATCATGCTTGACTTGTAATTATTTGCGTTTAAGTGAATTATTGATGTCTGATTGTATATCGATACAATCTTAATCTTGAATAATCAATTGCAAATCCATGCAAAGATGATCCCTTAAAAGGTTACATGCAAGTCTGATTAAAAACCGGTTTTTAATCTTTGCATGTGGGTGATAGCTAATCATACATAAACTTGTATATCAAAACTATCATACATTCATACATTCACAACATACAAATGTAACGGTAAATTATTCATAACTAAGCCCATCTTAAGTTCCTAAGAATTTAGCAAAACTGATCCAAAAATTTACTACACGCAGACAATATTTACTACAACCCAAAATTGAGCAACACGCAGTTTGCAAAACCGAAATTTAAATACAAGTCTAAAGGGCTTAGGTATACATCATGTTATCAAAGATCATGTGACCACTCAGCATGCTTAACAAACAACAAAATTTTCCAAGTTTTATCTTTCTTAAATGTGGAAAAATTCCGGTTTATTGAAACCAGACGGTTTAATTTATTAATTTAATTTTGAACTGGTTCTCGCTGGTTTATCAAAACCGAACCAAATCTGAAAAAATGAAAATTTAGGACTTTAAAAATTCTCGCGAACCGGCCCAACCGAGGTTGCCTGCAGAGGCAGCCACATACAAAGATTAAAACCGGAATTTAATCAGACTTGCATGTAATTGGACTTGGAATCATCTTTGCATCGTTACGTAGTTGATGATTTCAATTAAGATTGTATCGATATACAATAAGAAAACTAAAAACACTTAGTTCGCAAGTAATTACAAGTGAAGCGAGATACCATCCAAACCTCGCTTGAGGTTAAAGCTTGGTTAGGGAAGTGCTTCTCGATGAAGGACTTAGGTAATGCTGCATTCATTTTTGGCATCAAGATCTACAGAGATCGTCTCCAAAGGATATTGGGCCTAAGAAGAGCACTTACATAGATAAAGTGTTGAGAAGATTCTCAAAGCTTGATTCTAAGAAGGGATACATACCCATGCGGCATGACATTAAGCTCAGCAAGCAATAGTCCTAGTACTTCTGATGAGCTGAGCAGGATGAGTAAGATCCCATATGCTTCGGCTATGAGATCCATCATCTATGCCATGATAAGCACGAGACCGGACGTCTCGTTCGCGCTAAGCTGTGCCAACATATATCAATCTAACCCAGGCCAGGAACACTGAACTGCTGTCAAGGGTATCCTCAAGTATCCAAGGACGCATTCCTAGTATATGGTGGGAAAGATGGAGAACTAGCAGTCAAAGGATATGTTGATGCTAGTTTTCAAATAGATCTGATGATTTCAAATCTAAGGCAGGATCTGTGTTCGTGTTAAATGGTGGGGCATTTCAGCTGGATGAGCTTCAAGGAAGCCACAACTGCCGATTCAACAACAGAGGCTGAATACATAGCTGCAGCAGAAGCAGCTAAGGAAGCTGTATGGGTTAGAAGCTTTCTAACCTGATTCGATGTAATGCCACGAGCGTCTGATCTGGTAAGCTTGTTGTGTGACATCACTAGGGTCATAGTATTAGCTCATGAGCCCAGATTACACAACAGAACTAAACACATACAGAGGAAGTGTCACGTTATCAGGGAGTATGTTGATAATGGTGATGTGGAGATTACTTATGTACTGACTGATGATAACGTTGCTGATCCCTTGACTAAGGCTCTACAGCAGCCTAAACATGAGGCACATATGAAGTCTATGGGAGTAGATTGGAACTTTAGTTGGAACTAGGGGCAAGTGGGAGATTGTTAGGATTGTGCCCAATGTAATAAGTTAATCTACAATGTGTTGTATTACTAATGTTTATCATTTTTCGATCTAATAAAAACGGCATTATATTACTAATGTGTTGTAGTAATATATCGAAAGCAATTTGATCTATGTCATTATGTGTATAACCACTAATAGTAGAGCTGTAGATCAGAAAGAATTTCATTTGATGAGTCCCTGATCAGCTAAGCTTCTTTAGGAAGCGATCAGTGTGAGACCAACTCCTTGTGATCAAGCTCTACTGATCATGGCAAAATATGTGTCGGAGTTATGTCATAGATATCATCAGGTCGATGGTATCGGACGACCCCATAGTGAGCACGCATCATAGATATTGCCATGAGATACTCACAGATCGTAGATTGTCATTATATCCTAAGACCAAAGAAGTCTTTGTGTGCACTGTGTAATGAATCTCTAAATTTGACCTACTCTAACGTTACCTGTAAAAGGGTAGCCATAACGGCTCTGATTGTCTTGGTTATGAATTACATTAGTGACCTCGAAATCCGGTATGAGAAAGATATCCGTTTAGGCCACTTGATTAGTATGACTGAAGGAATAGCATGGCCATGCAGGTGATACATTTGTATCAATTTTCACTCATCTGAGATATCAAGAAATAGTGATTGTTAAATTAGGATGATGGTTCTATGCCTATTGATCAATCTGGATATCGGTTTGATAAAAGGACAGTGTCATGTACGATAACAGGTTAAGTCGAATCGTCGATAATCATGGACGTTGGGTAATCATAATGTCTTGTTAGAGGCTACTTATGATGGAAAGGGTAAAATAGTTTACCAGTCTGCCTACGGGTTGTGAGCCTAGAGGGTCACACACTTTAAGTACACTATGTAGCAAAACAAGCTTGGATGGTAATTAGGAGAATCCGCTTTTCGATTTAGTCAAATTGAAAACAATTCGGTTGATTTCAGGCCTAGGTTTATTAGAGAGATTTTACCGGTTTAGCTAAACCATATAATTAGAACTCAATTTAAATGGGTTTTAATTAGGATTAGCTAAGTGGACTTAAAGTCCATTCTTGGTTTTAATTAAGAATGGGGCCTGAAGTGTAAATAAGGGGTTTAAGGGGTTTATTTTGTGATTTTAATATTGATTAAAAATCTGATTTTTAATCACACGATTTATTCCCTAAAACCCAAATAATTTCGGCTACACTCCCCCTCTCTCCTCTCTCTTGGCCGACCCTCCCTCTCACGACCTCCATTGTTGTTCTTGCTCAATTCTAAACACAACGCTAGTAAGATTGTGTGTAGAAACCTTGGTCAAGGTGTTATACTTCTATGGACAACCTAGAGAAACACATACTCTTTGTGTTTTGTCGATTTGCAAGGTAAAAATTCAGATCTATAATATAATTTTTTATGTTAATCTTTTTTTACAATAAGATCTTCAAACATCGATTTCCATAATTAATTTCACTCCGTTGCACGAAATTATTTTTTGGAACCCATGGAAATCCTACAAAAAGACGTGGATCTGCATCAACCACGGGCTCCCTTACCAATATCTCCTCGTCGTGGTTGACTTGGTCATCATCTTCTTGTAGGGTTTTGGAGCGTTCTAGATCGTCATCGAGATAGCGGAAGCAATAAAAGATAATCTACTCCAAACCTTGTCCAAGAACATTTAAACCATTAAATCCCAAAGCAAAATCTATTCCACAAGATATTTACCTTTAAGTCTTGTTTGAATCGATAAAGAAGAACGTTCGGATCTTCTTCTCTAAAGCAAGTCCACACCAAGAGAATGATCTTCAAGATCCTTCACTTAATTGCCTACTAGAACAATTAAATGAAGAACAAGAGAGCAAGATGGAGGAAGAACACCAAGGTGGCCGGCCACAATGAGAGAGAAAGAGAGGTTTTTGTGAGTTTTGTGACTTAATCAATTAATGAAATAATGTCTTGCAATATATCTCATCATCCAACTCACAAGTATGGGTTAAAAGTGATTGGTATGGGCTTAAAGGAGCTTTAACCCATACCCCTTAAATCACTCACCTCTTAATCCACAACTACCAACTAAGCATGGTGTTGTGTGGCCCCCACATTGGCCCCACCAAGTGGGCTGGCCATATGGCCTTATTGGGCCCTTATTGGGCCGGCCATGAGGCTTCATGGGCCGAGCCCAATGGGCCCTCCCGTGTTGTCTCATGCCGCGTCCAAAAGTTTCCCGACCCTTTTGTCGCTACTTATCAAACAAAGTCCGACGCGATATCGACGAAAAACTCAATTTTTCTCGATTCGCTAATTATTCTCTCAAACCGAACCTATGGCACAAAACCTCCAGTTTTGTCCATATACTTCTCCTTAAGAAACATCCATGTTTCCTTGTCTCAAGTTATCCGTCTTGTATGTGTGTGACCCTCTAGGCTCATGCCACCGTTGGCAGATCGGCGCAAGAATTGCTCTTGCCCGATCCATCATAAGTGGTCTCTAGTAAAACATTATGATTACCCAAGGTGCATGATGATCGATGATTCGACTTAACCTTTGTGCGTACAAGTCACCATCCTTTTATCTCTAGATATCCCGATTGATCACAAGGCATAGAGTCGTCTCCCTTGTTTAATCAATCACTGTTACTTGATATGCGAGATGACTGAGAAATGATAACCCGTATCATTTTGCATGGCCATGCTTTTCTCTCATTCGGTCTCCATCAAGAGGCCTTCTAACGGATATCTTTCCCATACCGTAGTATGAGGGATAAATCCCTTAGCCGTCTTTCGTGTCACTCATGCAACCCGTTCCGCCACCCAATCATGCCCTTCATAGCAATCCTTTTACAGAAAGCGTTTGGCGCAAGTTAAAGCCGTACGTTCATTGCATAGTGATCACAAAGACTCCTTGGTCTAAGGACGTCGTGACGAGCTATCGCATTTGAATATGTTTATGGCTTAATCTATGAAAACACTATTCAATGCGGGTCGTCCGATATCAATCACCTCATGATATCTATGATATGGTTCCAGGATCCCACATCCTTATGACAAGTAGAACTACGTCATTAAGAACCATTCCTCATACTGGTCACTTTCAAGGAAGCATAGGTTGACCAGGGACTTGTTAAGTGTGATCCGTACAGATTTATGGTTCTACTACTTTAGTGGTCATAAATCAGATCATGCTTAACATATTACTTCAATATATAAGTAATATAAAGCCGTTTATATTTATACATCACAAACGATGATATTTGTACATAGACGTTTACAAGCTAATACCAATTGGACTAGGGCACAAATGCTATCAATCTCCCACTTGCCCTTAGCTCCAATCTAAGTCCCAGTCTATACCCATTGACCTAACATGTTTTTCATGTTTATCTTGAGGAAGAGCCTTGGTCAATGGGTCGGCTGTGTTATCATCAGTTGCAACGTATTGGATCTTCACGTCACCTCTAGCAATTATGTCGCGGATGATGTGATACTTTCTGAGTACATGTTTGGATCTGTTATGTGCCCTGGGTTCTTTAGCTTGCGCAATAGCCCCGGTGTTGTCACAATATAAGTCTACTGGGTTAGACGGGTTTTTAATTACACCTAACCCAGCCATGAAACTCCTGATCCATACAGCCTCTTTTGCCGCCTCACATGCGGCAATGTACTCAGCTTCCGTTGTAGAGTCGGCAATGGTATCCTGCTTCTTGCTTTTCCAGCTGAATGCTCCACCGTTCAACATAAACACATATCCCAACTGACTCTTAAAGTCATCGGGGTCTGTCTGAAAACTAGCGTCGACATATCCTTTGACGACGAGATCATCATTTCTGCCCCCGTATACAAGAAAAGCGTCCTTGGTTTTTCTCAAATATTTGAGAATCGCCTTGACAGCAATCCAGTGTGCCTCACCGGGTTTGGATTGATGTCTACTGGTACAGCTTAGGGCAAACGAGACATCCGGTCTCGTGCATATCATGGCATACATTATGGACCCTATAGCTGAAGCATATGGGATCTCATTCATTCTTGCTAGCTCTGCAGGTGTCTCAGCACCCTGCTTCTTGCTAAGCTTTATGCCATGACGCATGGGCAGCAATCCTTTCTTTGAATCTTGCATTGAGAATCGTCTCAACACCTTGTCTATATAAGTGCTTTGACTTAAGCCCAAGACCCGCTTGGCACGGTCTCTATATATCTTGATTCCCAAGATGTAAGAGGCCTCGCCTAAGTCCTTCATTGAGAAACACTCACCTAACCAAGTCTTCGTTAAGAGCAAGGTAGGGACGTCGTTACCAATGAGCAGTATGTCATCAACATAAAGCACTAAAAAGATTATATTGCTCCCACTTGCCTTTTTATACACACAGGGTTCATCATCGTTCTTGACGAAGCCAAACTGTTTTACTACTTCATCAAAACGCTGATTCCAACTCCGAGATGCTTGCTTCAAACCATAGATTGATTTGAGCAACTTGCAAATCTTTCCCTTATTCTTTGGATCCTCAAAACCCTCAGGCTGAGACATATAAACGTCCTCAGCTAACCTCCCGTTGAGGAAGGCGGTTTTGACATCCATTTGCCATATCTCATAGTTGTGATACGCTGCTATGGCAAGAAGAATGCGGATAGATTTGACCATAGCTACTGGAGAAAAGGTCTCTTCATAGTCAATTCCGTGGATTTGTCTATAACCTTTTGCTACCAGTCTCGCTTTATAGGTCTGAGGTTTGCCATCCATGTCAATCTTTATTTTAAAGATCCATTTACACCCTATGACCTTAACATCAGGGGTATGATCTACCAAGTCCCACACTTGATTATCTGACATGGATTGCATTTCTTCCCTCATGGCGTCCAGCCATTTCTCAGAGTCGGTTCCGTCCAAAGCCTCTCGAAAGGTAGCTGGATCATTGTCCACTAGTACTAAACCATCACCTTCAGTTACTAAGAACCCGTATCTGACAGGTGCATGACTTATCCTTTCAGAGCGCCTCGGACCGTCCTCATTAACTGCAGCTATTGGTTCTTGCTCAATGACCACTTCTGGCTCTACCTCTTCTAGTGGGTCCTCTCGTGGTTCCCGAGTGACCATCTCATCTAGAACTTCATCTAGATGAATAGCCCTCCCACTGACTGTCTTGGAAATGAACTCTTTTTCCAAGAACGTCCCACCTCGAGCGACAAAAACTTTATTTTCGCTCGGCTTATAGAAGTAGTATCCTTTTGTTTCTTTTGGATATCCGACGAAAGTGCATTTATCTGATCTTGGTTCGAGCTTGGTTGCAAGCAACCTTTTAACATAAGCCTCGCAACCCCAGATTTTAAGGAAGGACAAAACGGGTTCCTTCCCGTACCATTTTTCAAATGATGTCCCTTCCACTGCTTTCGACGGAGCCCTGTTTATTATGAAAGCGGCCGTTTGCAGAGCATAACCCCAGAAGGAGATCGGGAGATCAGTGAGACTTAACATTGATCGAACCATATCTAACAATGTCCGATTCCTCCGTTCGGACACACCATTAAGTTGCGGTGTTCCTGGCGGAGTCCACTGAGATAGTATTCCACCTTCAGTAAGATAACTAAGAAACTCCTCGGATAAGTATTCTCCACCCCGATCAGAACGGAGTGCCTTGATACTCTTTCCGAGTTGGTTTTCTACTTCAGTCCTAAACTCTTTGAATTTATCAAAAGCTTCGGACTTATGTCTCATGAGATAGACATAACCATATCTACTGAAATCGTCAGTAAATGTGATAAAGTAGCCTAAACCACCTCTGGCATGCGTACTCATTGGTCCACATACGTCTGAATGTATTAGACCTAATAAGTCACCTGCCCTCTCACCTAAACCAGTGAAGGGCGCTTTAGTCATCTTGCCCATTAAACAAGCTTCGCATCTTTCAATCGCTTGGAATTCGAATTGACTTAGAAGTCCGCGCTTATGAAGCGCTAAGATGCGTTTCTCATTTATGTGACCCAGACGACAATGCCAGATTAGAGTTTGGTCTAAATCATTAGTTTTAAACCTCTTAGCATTTATATTATAGAGCATGTTGGATTTCGAGTTTTGCATATTCAATATGTATAATCCTCCAACAGTGTGAGCATTGCCATAATATATGTTGTTGCGCATAATATCAAAAAACCCTTTTTTAATATTGAAATAATAACCTTCTTTCTCTAGAAGAGAAATTGAGATAATATTCCTGCTGAAAGCAGGTACGCAAAAAACATCATTTAGTTCAATTACAAGCCCACTGGGCAAAGCAAGGTTCACAGAACCTACGGCAGTTGCGGCAACTCTGGTATTGTTCCCAACTCTTAGGTCCACCTCGCTTTCCCCACCATCTCTTCTACTGTGTAACACCTGCACATCGGCACAGATATGAGACTCAGCTCCAGTATCTAGTACCCAGGTATTTATTGTAGAAAGATATAGCTCTAATGGAATACCTGATGAAGTGGCGGCCCCACCGCCCTTCTTCTGATCCTCCTTCAACTGCTGACAGTCTTTCTTCCAATGACCAGGCTTTTGACAATAGAAACAGACCGACTCCTTTGCCTTCCCTTTGCCTTGTACGGGCATGTGAGGTCTAGGAATAAATGGTCGTCTGTTCTTCCCTGCCAGGTGTCTTGGGCCTTTACCCTTGCCACCAACAGCTTTGAAGCTGGGTCCCTTCTTGACCATGAAGACATTTTTGGACGAACTGCCCCTTATGCTCTTCTCGGCAGTTACTAGCATGCTGTGCAACTCCGACGCGGTCTTGTCCATATCATGCATGTGATAGTTCATGACGAACCCACCATATGCATGAGGAAGGGATTGCAGAATAAAATCCGCTGCCATTTCCTTTTCCATAGACATACCGATACTAGTCATATGGTCAAAATGCCCCTTCATTTGTAGGACGTGAGGACCTACGGAGCTGCCTGCTGACATCTTGCAGGCTATGAGTTCTCGGAGAACAGTGTATTTTTCAATACGTACTTTCTCCTTGAACATATCCTTGATCTGTGCAAACATTGCAAACGGATCATGGGATAGCTCCATAAACTGCTTTTGGAGGTCCGCCTCCATGCAGCCCAGCATGACACATGCAACGTCGATAGAGTCGCTAAGGTGTTTCTGGTACGCATCCTTAACGACCCTTGTTGCGTTGGCAGCTGGCTCCTCAGGGATAGCCTTATCAAGGACGTACTCCCTGCGTTCCATTTTTAATACAAGTCGTAAATTTCTGTCCCAGTCTAGATAATTTGTTCCGTTGAGTTTACACTTCTCGAGTATAGTCCTCAATGACAAATTAGACGAATTTGTTGAATTACTAGCCATTTCTACACGAAGAAAGTAAATTTAATCAGAATAGTTGAATAAATTTACGAAGATCCGAATTAAACACCAACCATTAGATTCTAAAATTAGAATCTTTAAACCAAGATCCCTTATTCGTCATTTGAAGTGCGCTAAGGCGCACCGCTCCAATTGACTTATTTAGGTAGGACATCCGTCCAATTACAACCCGTGTAACTCTTAGTCAGGGTATGTGTAAAACACACGGCTTACCCTTCCGATGCCCCAGCTCGACCTCAGGCCAAGAATCGTGGTTGAGTCAACCAACTTTCACTAACGAGTTAACTTTGTGCAGATGCTCCGCTAAGGCGCACGACATCCCACAAAGTTTACCATTCCCATCTAGAACCCATTCGATCGATGCTCCGCTAAGGCGCACGACACCGATAAAATGTTTCTACATGGGTGTGAATTAGGGTGGCATCTCACTTGACTCAAATTAACTTGTAATTTGGTTGTGTTTAATAATTCGAAAGTATTTGGTACAATTACGAATCCGTCACCAACAACCCGTGTTGTGATGTTTCTAATTGTATCACATACTATCTTCATTTGAATCCGTCATTTGCAACCCATGCAAAATACGTTTCAAACTTGAACTCATCCATCACAACCCGTGTGGTGATAGTTCACAACGCTTTAAACATGCAAACAATTAAAGTTTGTTTTTAATCTTTGCATGTGAGGTGATCGCTTATAAACTTATAAACTAATCATGCAACCATGCAATTAATTTAAATGATTCAAGCAAGCAACCATAAAGCGTTAAATATGCATTTTATAGCCCATCCTAATCTTAGGAATCTACGAGTCTTCACATCTTCTCGTCTTTCTCATTCGGGCTCCCACTAGCTCTTGGACTTCCTCCAAGACCGTCATCGTGCTCGATTTTCCATCCTTCTCGTCTTTGAGTAATAATTACAATTAATACTCGGTTCGTAGACCGGATAAAAAATAATTACACTTTATGGGCTCGAATAAAAGAATAATTACACGCTAACACTAACGGTATGCAAACCGTGAAAGCGATAAATCTAATGGGCTACTAAAGCATCATACATTTCATCACATCATCCAACATGTTATCACACAAACATGTTATCAAATAATATGCAATAATTCCGGTTTTTCTTTTGCCAAGTTGCTTGGTCGGGTTTATCGAAACTAGACCTTTTCGAAAAACGGTTTATCGAAACCGATCAAATTTTGAAAGTTTTCGAAATATTGCATCGTGGGTTCGTGAAATGGATCAAACACCACACACGAACCAAGTTGGGCCAAGCCAATGGGCCGAGGGCCCATTGGGCCGAGCCCAACCATGCACGGCCCGGTTTGGGCCTTGGAAGGCCCAAACCCGGCTTGCCGCCACTCTCGGCCTCGGCCGAGAGTGGGGACGGGCCCGGTCACCGCCGGCCTCCCCGGCCTCCGGTGACCTCCGTCCGGTACCTCCGATCCGGCTCCCCGAGAGTCTCTTCTCGGACCCGACAAATCCAATAATTTCCGAAAAATTCCAAATTTAATATATTTTTCAAAAGTAACATATTTCATGCAAATATCCCAAAAAGCATTAAAATCATGTTATCAACTTTTGGCATGAAAATAATCACAAAACCGAAATAAATTCAACAAGACAAAGATTAAGAGGGTAACCAACCCTCTGATACCACTGTAGGGTTTTGGAGCGTTCTAGATCGTCATCGAGATAGCGGAAGCAATAAAAGATAATCTACTCCAAACCTTGTCCAAGAACATTTAAACCATTAAATCCCAAAGCAAAATCTATTCCACAAGATATTTACCTTTAAGTCTTGTTTGAATCGATAAAGAAGAACGTTCGGATCTTCTTCTCTAAAGCAAGTCCACACCAAGAGAATGATCTTCAAGATCCTTCACTTAATTGCCTACTAGAACAATTAAATGAAGAACAAGAGAGCAAGATGGAGGAAGAACACCAAGGTGGCCGGCCACAATGAGAGAGAAAGAGAGGTTTTTGTGAGTTTTGTGACTTAATCAATTAATGAAATAATGTCTTGCAATATATCTCATCATCCAACTCACAAGTATGGGTTAAAAGTGATTGGTATGGGCTTAAAGGAGCTTTAACCCATACCCCTTAAATCACTCACCTCTTAATCCACAACTACCAACTAAGCATGGTGTTGTGTGGCCCCCACATTGGCCCCACCAAGTGGGCTGGCCATATGGCCTTATTGGGCCCTTATTGGGCCGGCCATGAGGCTTCATGGGCCGAGCCCAATGGGCCCTCCCGTGTTGTCTCATGCCGCGTCCAAAAGTTTCCCGACCCTTTTGTCGCTACTTATCAAACAAAGTCCGACGCGATATCGACGAAAAACTCAATTTTTCTCGATTCGCTAATTATTCTCTCAAACCGAACCTATGGCACAAAACCTCCAGTTTTGTCCATATACTTCTCCTTAAGAAACATCCATGTTTCCTTGTCTCAAGTTATCCGTCTTGTATGTGTGTGACCCTCTAGGCTCATGCCACCGTTGGCAGATCGGCGCAAGAATTGCTCTTGCCCGATCCATCATAAGTGGTCTCTAGTAAAACATTATGATTACCCAAGGTGCATGATGATCGATGATTCGACTTAACCTTTGTGCGTACAAGTCACCATCCTTTTATCTCTAGATATCCCGATTGATCACAAGGCATAGAGTCGTCTCCCTTGTTTAATCAATCACTGTTACTTGATATGCGAGATGACTGAGAAATGATAACCCGTATCATTTTGCATGGCCATGCTTTTCTCTCATTCGGTCTCCATCAAGAGGCCTTCTAACGGATATCTTTCCCATACCGTAGTATGAGGGATAAATCCCTTAGCCGTCTTTCGTGTCACTCATGCAACCCGTTCCGCCACCCAATCATGCCCTTCATAGCAATCCTTTTACAGAAAGCGTTTGGCGCAAGTTAAAGCCGTACGTTCATTGCATAGTGATCACAAAGACTCCTTGGTCTAAGGACGTCGTGACGAGCTATCGCATTTGAATATGTTTATGGCTTAATCTATGAAAACACTATTCAATGCGGGTCGTCCGATATCAATCACCTCATGATATCTATGATATGGTTCCAGGATCCCACATCCTTATGACAAGTAGAACTACGTCATTAAGAACCATTCCTCATACTGGTCACTTTCAAGGAAGCATAGGTTGACCAGGGACTTGTTAAGTGTGATCCGTACAGATTTATGGTTCTACTACTTTAGTGGTCATAAATCAGATCATGCTTAACATATTACTTCAATATATAAGTAATATAAAGCCGTTTATATTTATACATCACAAACGATGATATTTGTACATAGACGTTTACAAGCTAATACCAATTGGACTAGGGCACAAATGCTATCACTTCTTTACCAGGCTCCATCTTATTCTCCTTTTTCACGCCAATGTTGATCTCTTGAGGGGAGTAGACTTCCAATTCTCCTTTAGGTAGAGGCATATCATCTTTGACCTCCTGAGCTAATGGTGGCTCTCCGACCACTTTGATCTCTACATTTGGAGAGAACTCATCATCAAATAGTCCAAGGAGCCTGTACACCTCATCATCGACCTCTTCAAGCTCAACATCTTTGAAAATCTCCCATATTTCCATTGCTGATTACATTGAATATGGACGTGCCAGCAATCACCTCTAGCTCTTCCTCGGTTAGAGCCTCGAAGTTAATGATCCCGGTATTCCTATTGACCTCCTTAGCCATAGTTTGCTCTTCGTCAATTTGTGGCTCTTCCAATACTCTACCACTCTCAAGTGGGACCGGACCAGCTTCTTCATGGTGAAGTTGCAGTTGGCGTAAGCAACGCCTTATCTCCTCTATGTCCACTTCTTGCCCCCTATTTTTTTCTTCTAGCCTCGTTGTCCATTCCATTTGTTTCTGCAAATATTGCTGTTGAAAATGTGCCCCAACCCAATATGCAATTTAGGTGTAAATGTTCTATCACCGTTGCAATAAATAAAACCACAGTATATTATCATTGTATTATGATAATAGTTAAGTGTCATCTGATGTATACCATCGAGTGTGTCATCACTGATAGTAAAACTATGCATCCTTAAGGATAACACTTAACGGGTCCCTGATCAAGATAGCTTCTGTGAAGCGACCAGTATGAGGAGGACTCTTAATGGTTAGGCACTAATGACCATTGGCAGTGTTTTCCAGAGTCAAGTCATAAATATTATCTAGGTGATGATATTGGACGACCCGAACTAAGTATACAACATAGATACAGTCATGAACATACTTAGTTTTCGTGGTATGACATGTATCCTAATCACCGAGGAGTCTTTGTGACTACTGTGCAATCATCAACCGAGTTTGATGTACGCTGAATGCTAGTCCATAATTGGTTAGCCATAACGGATATGATTGGCCCGGGGAGGGACTGTACGAGAAGCGCAAAGGACCTCCGAAGGATTTGTCCCTCATACATCGGTATGAGAATGGTATCCGTTCAGGCCACTTGATAAGATGAACTGAGGGGAAATGCATGGCCATACTAATGATACTATGTATCATTTCTCAGTCATCTCGATGGTCAAGGAACAATGATTGATTAGATAAGGATGACGACTCTATGTCTTATAATCAATTTGGATATCTATGACAAGGGGATAGTGTTATAGACGACATAAGGTTAAGTCGAATCGGCGATCATCATGTACGTTGGGTAATCATAATGTCTTACTAGAGACCACTTATGATGGATGGAGGAAATTGGATTTCACACCGATCCGCCATGGGAACATGAGCCTATAGGGCTACATGCAATGGGTTAAGACCGGAGGCAATTATGGAAAAAGGCAGAAGAGCTGAAAAGGGAGGTTTTGGGTCGTGGCCAAAGTTGAGTATTTGGCCACGGTGAAGGAATTCCATGGATTCCAAAGATTAAATAACATGCACCGGACAAGAATCTAACCATAGAATTTTAATATGCAATCTTATATGATAAAAGTTTCATCATTTAAATTAGCAAACAAATCATAAAATTACCTTTGTAAAATTACCTTTTTTCTCTAGATAGTCCACACAAGCACAACACCTAAATAATAGGATTCTACACACAAATTTACTAGTTTTGAGTGTAGAAGAATAACAAAACCCTACCTATGGTGGAGAGAGAGAGGGTTGGCTAGGGAGAGAGGTGTGGCCGAACATTAGAGAGCGATTAGGGTTAGAATTAAGTGAAAAAATCAGATTTTTATTATCTCTATTTTTCACAAAATTAAACCCAATTTCAGTCCAAGATTATTTTGCTATATACCATGCTTAAAGTGTGTGACCCTCTAGGCTCACGACCCGTTTGCAGACTGGTAAAATTACTATTTTACTCTTTCCATCATAAGTGGCCTCTGGCAAGACATTATGATTACCCAACATCCATGATTATCGATGATTCGACTTAACCTCTTATCGTACATGTAACTATCCTTTTATCATACCAATATCCCGATTGATCAAAAGTCATAGATACGTCATCCTAATTTATCAATCATTGTTTCTTGATATCTGAGATGACTGAAAACTGATACTAAAGTATCTCCTGGATGGCCATGCTATTCCTTCAATCATACTCATCAAGTGGCCTAAACGGATATCTTTCCCATACCGGAGTATGAGTGATAAATCCCCTAGCCGTCGTTCGAGTTCACTCATGTAATTCATAACCAAGCCAATCAGAGCCCTTATGGCTACCCTTTTACATGTAATATTAGACTAGGTCAAACTTAGAGATTCACTACATAGTGTAACAAAGACTCCTTGGTCTTAGGATATAATGACAAGCTACGATCTTGGAGTATGCTTATGACAGTATCTATGCTGCATACTCACCATTGGGTCATCCAATACCATCTCCTTGACGATATCTATGATCCAACTCCGTAGTACGATGAAGCTTGACTGATCAGGGACACATTAAATGTGATTCTTTCTGATCTACAGTACTACGTATTAGTGATTATACACATAATGATTTAACAATCTCCCACTTTCCCCTATTTCCAATCTAAGTTCCATTCTACTCCCATAGATCTCGCATGTCAAATATGCTTCAATGATTCGACCAAGTATGAGGATTATTCTTTATGGTATAGTTCTATTTACCATTGGGAAGGGGTCCCGGAATAAGATCATAGATATAACTCTAGTGAGTGATATTGGACGACCCACACTGAATGGTGTTGCATAGATATAGTCATGAACAAATTCAATTGTGGTATCTTGTCGTCGTGTCCTTAGACCAAGGAGTCTTTGTGATCGCTATACAGTATGGAACTGCGTTTGACTTGCTCCTAACGTTGTTCGTAACAGGACAACCATAACGGACATGATTGACACGGGGACGGATTGTATGAGTGATAGGAAAGGCGGCTAAGGGATTTATCCCTTATACTACGGTATGAGAAAGGTATATGTTAAAGCCACTCGATAGAGATTAACTAAAGGGAGAGCATGGCCATGCCAACGATACGGGTTATCAGTATTCAGTAATCTCACAGATCGAGAAACAGAGATTGATTAAATAAGGGTGACGTCTCTATGCGTAATGATCTATCTAGATACTGGGTGATAAAGGGATAGAGACATGAACTACATGAGGTTGAATTGAATCATCAATCATCATGCACGTTGGGTAATCATAACGTCTTACTAGAGACCACTTATGATGGATCAGGTTAAATGGAATTTTACGTCGATCCGCCGACATCGGCATGATCGTAGAGGGTCACACAAACATAGGATATGGATTATGAGAGACAAGGAAAGGTCGGCGATACTCGAGAGAGAGGCATGGGCAAAACTGGATGTTTTGGGCCATGGATATATTTAATTGAATGTGGCACACGAATCGAGAAAGACTAAATCTTTCGTCGATGTCCCGTCGGACTTTGTACGATAAGTTCGGGGGTTAGATGAACGCGGCACGGGACCTCAAGGCCGAAGCAATGGGCTTCGTGCCACGAGGCCCTAAGTGGCCGGCCCAACAAGGGCCTAATAGTGGAGCAAAGGGTGGGCCCCTTTCTCCACTAACTTTGGTTAAGTGGATGATGACTAGATACACATTCTCCTAATCCTGTTGGGTAAGTGTGATCTAATGGAGGTCAGCCAATGACCATCATCATTTTCTCTTAAGCCAACACACATCAAGTCATAACACTATTATCCACACAACTCACAAAATATCACAAGTCTTGAGTTCCTCTCTCTTCTCTCCCTCCTCAAGTTCGGCCGAGCCTCTCCCTTGCTCCCCTCTCTTGCTCTCTCTTCTATTCTAGTAGTTAGAGGAGTGTAGGATCCCTTAGAGATCATCCTATCTATGTGGACTTGGCTAGAGTTGAAGATCCGAAACTTTCTTTAAAACCGATTCGAACAAACCGAAGATAAACTTGTGATTTCGTTTTTGCCTTGAGATTTAATGGTTTGATGTTCTTGAACAGTTTTTGGGGTTTATATATTGTTATTTCCGTTGTCATGGTGTTCTTGTTGGGTTTTAGGGGGTTCCAAGAACTCTTATTGGTAGGGAAAGCACGTCGATTTAATCCCCTAAAATCGAAAACCACCATTAAATCACCAGGCAAAATCAAAACACAATTCTTACATCTTGGTTTGTTCAAATGCTGCAAGAAGAACCCATTAGGATCTTCTTTTCCAATGGTGTACGCAAGAATTGGATGATCCACATGATCCTCACACTCAATACCTACTAGAATATTCAGTGGAGCTTGAGAGAATGAGAGAAGAGGCAAGCAAGCACTTAGCCCCTTCTTGGTGTCGGCCAAGAATCCACAAGAACCCAAAGCACCACATAATCAAGTCAAGAAGTCATCTTCTTGTTTTTCATTTTTTTTGTTGGCCGAGAGCACCACACCATTAAGAAGAGATGAAGCATATGTGTGTTGTTGTTTTTTCTTCTAAAACCGTGAATTAATATGTGGTTCAAATTACTTTAAGTGATGATGAATGATGAAAACATGGGCCATAAGAGTCATATCTCACCTACCATAATAAATAATGCTTATCCAAGCCGATTCTTCATTCATATCAACACTTAACCAATTATATTAGTGAAAGGGACCCACCTAATTGGGCCACATATGGCCGGCCATTTAAGGTCCCACGGGCCGAAGTCCAATTGCTTCGCCCGTGTGGGCCCGTGCCGCGTCCAAATGTTATCCGACCTGTTCTCAAACTTATCGCACAAAGTCCGATGGGACATCGACGAAAGACTTAGTTTTTCTTGATTTGCGAACCACATTCACATCCTCGGGTTCATGACCTAAAACACCCAGTTTTGGCCATGACACGTGTCTCGAGAGTGGTCCCCCTCTCCAAATCTCTTAAACCCAAATCCTATGCGTGTGACCCTTTAGGCTCATGCCACCGTTGGCAGACCAACGTAAAACCATATTTACCCGATCCATCATAAGGGGCCTCTAGTAGGACGTTTTGATTATCCAAGGTGCATGATGATCGATGATTCGACTTAATATCATGCGGCACATGTCATTATCCTTTTATCTCTCGATATCCTGATTGATCACAAGGCATAGAGTCGTCCCCCTTTTTAATCAATCACTGTATGTTTCTTGATATATGAGATGACTGAAAACTGATAGCCCGTATCACTGGAATGCCCATGCACTCCCTTCAGTCACTCTCGATTAAGTGGCCTAAACGGATATCATTCCCATGACGTAGTATGAGGGATAAATCCCTTAGCTGCCTTTCGTATCACTCATAAAGTTCGTCCCCGTGCCAATCATGTCCGTTATGACTGTCCTGTTACAGACAGCGTTAGGAACAAGTCAAACCCGGATATTAACTGTATAGCGATCACAAAGACTCCTCGATCTAAGAATACTATGACAAGCTACCACAACTGAATGTGTTGATGATAGAATCTATGTAATACCATTCAGAGCGGGTCGTCCGATATCAATCTTCTCATGATATCTATGATCTGATTCCAGGATCCTACATCCCAATTACAAATAGAACTATGTCATAAAGAATCACAATCATACTATTCAATTCATAGAAGCTTATGTGACCAGGGATCCATTAAGCGTGATCCGTACAGATCTATGGTTCTACTACATTGATGGTTATAGATAAGATCATACTTAACATATTACTTCAACACATAAGTAATATAAAGCCGATTTTATTTATTGCAAACGATGATTAATATATACAGACATTTTACAGACTAATACAATTGGACTAGGGCACAAAAATGATTACAATCTCCCACTTGCCCCTAGTTCCAATTTAAGCCCAAGTCTATACCCATTGACCTCACATGCTTTCGTGGTTAGGTTGAGGAAGACCTTTGGTCAAAGGGTCGACTGTGTTCTCATCTGTTGCAACGTAAGTGATCTTCACATCACCCCTCTCGATGATTTCTCATATCAGGTGATATTTTCTGGGTACATGTTTGGATCTGTTATGTGCTCTAGGCTTATTAGCATATGCAATGGCCCCTCTGTTGTCACAAAATAAGCCTACTAAATTAGACACATTTTGTAAGTTTTTTTGTGTCCTAGTCCAATTGTATTAGTCTATAAATGTCTCTATATATTAATCATCGTTTGAAATATATAAAATCGACATTATATTACTTATGTGTTGTAGTAATAGGTTAAGTCTGATCTGATATATAACCACCAAAGTAGTAGAACCATATATCTGTATGGATCACACTTAACGGGTCCCTGATCAAATATGCTTCAATTAAGCAACCAAGTATGAGGATGATTGTTTATGGTATAGTTCTATTTACCATTAGGAGGATTCCCGGAATTAGATCATAGATATCACTCGGGTGAGAGATATTGGACGACCAGCATTGAATGGTGTTGCATAGATACAGTCATGAACACATTCAATTGTGGTAGCTTCTCATCGTATCCTTAGACTGAAGAGTCTTTGTGATCACTATATAGTAAAGAATCGCGTTTGACTTGCTCCTAGCGTTATCCGTAACAAGACTACCATAACGGACAAGATTGGCACGGGGACGGATTGTATGAGTGATCCGAAAGGCGGCTAAGGGATTTATCCTTCATACTACGGTATGAGATAGGTATCTGTTTAGGCCACTCGATAGAGATTAAATAAAGGGAGAGCATGGCCATGCCAAAGATATGGGATATCAGTATTCAGAAATCTCACAGATCGAGAAACAGAGATTGATTAAAAAAGGGTGACATCATTATGCCTTATGATCAATCTACATACCGGCCGATTGATCACAAGGCATAGAGTCGTCACCCTTGTTTAATCAATCATTGTTACTTGATATGTGAGATGGCTGAGAACTGATAACCCGTATCACCGGCATGGCCATGCTCTTACTCTCAGTCAGTCTCAATCAAGAGGCCATTAACGGATATCTTTCCCATACCGTAGTATGAGGGATAAATTCCTTAGCCGTCTTTCGTATCACTCATGCAACCCGTTTCGTCACCCAATCATGCCCGTTATTGCAATCCTGTTATAGAAAGCGTTAGGCACAAGTTAAAGCCGCACGTACATTGCATAGTGATCACAAAGACTCCTCGGTCTAAAGATATCGTGACAAACTATCGCATTTGAATATGTTCATGGCTTAATATATGAAAACACTATTCAAAGCCGGTCGTCCGATAACAATCACCTCATGATATCTATGATATGATTCCGGGATCCTTCATCCCTATGACAAGTAGAACTACGTCACTAAGAACCATCCTCATACTAGTCGCTTCTATGGAAGCATATTTTGACCAGGGACTCGTTAAGTTTGATCCGTACAGATTTATGGTTCTACTACTTTAGTGGTCATAAATTAGATCATGCTTAACATATTAATTCAACACATAAGTAATACAAAGCCGTTTTATATATATTACAAACGATGATAATGTACATAGACGTTTACAGGCTACTAGCAATTGGACTAGGGCACAAAATGCTATCAATCTCCCACTTGCCCCTAGTTCCAATCTGTTGCTACGTTTAAGTGTTGGCACAATTTCTTAGCGCAAAAGTAAGAAGTCGTGCAACATGTTACATGACATGTGGAGCAACTTGTGGCGATCCAGATTAGAAAAGAACTAAAGCTTTCCTATTTCGACGAAGTTTGGAGCGAAAGAAGAAAGACGCCACGAAGACTTGGAGCGCAAGAAAGTGACGACGACAAGCCAGGCGATTTCCAGCTAGCAGTAACACGTCAGCAATAGGCGGCAACTCTACTTGCCTGATTTATTCAGGAAGTCAGAACAGGCAAGACGACTTCCAGCTGTCATGGAAGACGGCAACGACTTGCCATATTTAGTCAGGAAGTCTGAAACATCCTATTCCTGGTCCGAGAAGGATTAGGAATGTGAGCTGCTATAAAAAGCCTTGAGCTTCCCATTAGTAGTCATCCGTTCTTGTTCTAATAATTGCAAGATTTCTCAGAGCTCTTAATCGTGCACCATTGGCGTGTTGATAGGCTGATTAAGATTCGCTAGAATGGCCTTTGCTCCGATCCAACATCAAGTCGGCCCTTGTCTTTGGTTTTTGTTTGTGATTGAAGATTCACAACTCCATCAAAGAAGACAACAACACCGAGCATAGGCTTGCTCGAAGGGTGGAATTGAGAGGATCACAAAGACAAGGGGAGAGGCCCTTGGTCGAGGTTGTTCACGGTGAGATCTATAGTAGCTTAGGACAATAGCTTGTGTGATAGCTAGTTGGTGCTTGAAGTTGTACTGTTGACTACCTAATAGTGAAAACCTTTCCACTGGCAAAGTGCCCCTAGACGTAGGTGCGGAGTCACCGAACTGGGTAATCATCTCTGGTGTCGTTATTATCTGTTTACTCTTTTGCTTGCGGTTTACGTTTTAGGCAAGTAGTCGATACACAAGTTACGACTTTGTGTTCCATTTCTTGACTCGGCTACGATTTAGAAATTCAATTGGTATCAGAGGAGGCACCTTTTCTTTTAGGTGATTTTCTTGCAAAATTTCTGAATAGTCAATATGGACTCAAAGGAAGAAGGATCAGTAAATCGACCACCAGTGCTCGACGGAACAAACTATGGGTACTGGAAAGCACGGATGTGTGCCTTCTTGAAGTCCCTCAACTGCAAAACCTGGAAGTCTGTCATCAATGGATGGGAGGAACTTCACTATGCTGATGCTCATGGAAATCAAAGTAGCATCAAACCAGAAAAAGAGTGGTGCGCGGAATAAGATGAAGCCGCCCTAGGTAATTGTCGAGCACTCAATGCCATTTTTAATGGAGTAGACAAGAATGTGTTTCGACTCATCAACACATGCACAAGTGCCAAAATTGCTTGGGACACTCTTGTTCTTGCTTACGAGGGTACTTCAAAAGTCAAAGAGCAGAAGTTATAGTACCTCACGACCAACTTTGAGGCCCTTACCATGAATGAAGACGAAACTATTGCGGAGTTTAATGTGCCCATCAAAGATCTGGCCAATTAATCATATTCACTTGGCAAGCCTATGACCGATGAAGAATTGGTCAGAAAAACGCTAAGAGCCTTAAGTCCCACATTCAAGATAAAGATTACCGCCATAGAAGAACTCATGGGATCTCTAATGACCTTCGAGCTCTCCCTATCTCTTATCGAGAAGAAACATAAAGGTGTGGCTTTGAAGAGTTCTACCCAAAAGCAGAAAAACTTGACGCACTCTGATTCGGATAGTGACATTGAAGAAATTATCGCTATGCTGGCCAAAAATTACAATAAAGTCATGAAAAAATTTAGCCAGATGACAAGAAGGAATGTCACCCGAGAAGTCAGAGACAAGCCGCATCACAAGTTCCAGAAGCTCGAAAACACAAATAGCGATGGAAGACGAGGAGAACGATCAGGAAAAGGAGTCCAGTGCTTTGAATGTGAAGGGTATGGACACATGCAAGAAGAATGTCCTAACTTCGTAAAGAAACAGAAAAAAGGATTCAATGCCTCTCTAACTGACGACGAAGATGTGGAGGACAGTGACGTTGAGCATACAAGTAACTATTTTGCTTTTACTTCCTCCACAATAGAGCAACCTTCCGAGAATTCATGGAAGTATGACTCTGATGATGAGCTATCCGATGAGACTCTCAACAATGCATACAACGAATGGTATGTCAAGTGGCTTGAAGACTCTCAGGTAATCGAAAAACAAAATGCTCTCATTCTTTCTCTTAATGAAGACAAGTCACGACTTCTCGAAACCACTGTTGATCTCAAAAAGGAAGTTGCTCGGTTAAAAGGAGAGTTAGAACAGGTCAGCAAGTCTGTAAAGATGATGAATCCAAGCACTGACACCCTAGACCAAATTCTCTTGATCGGAAAACCAGCCAGAAATATGGAAGGTCTTGGATATTGAAAAGAAGCCTCATCATCGCACACCGTCTTCGTCCCTCAGAAGGTTGTCCCCCAGAAGCCTCGTTAGAAGTCTCCTAACTTCACGGCTAACCAAGCGACCAAAAAGCCTCTTACCTTGGCCGCTTCAAAGACGCAGAACAAAAGACATAACTTGGTATGTCACCACTGTGGACGAAGAGGACATATTCGACCTTTCTGCTATCAGCTATATGGGAGGAGCTTCGTCAAGAGAAGGACCACCATCAAGAAAGCACAACCACGTAAGGAATGGCGAGTTAAGGAGGTAAACTATCGAGCTAATATCGCGTACACCTCTCTAAAGGCCTCAACCAGCAACGATTGGTACTTTGATAGTGGATCCTCTCGACATATGACAGGTAATAGCTCATTCTTGGTCACTTTAATACCTTGCACAAATAGCTTCGTCGCTTTTGGAGATGGAGTAAAAGCTAGAGTACTCGGGAAAGGAAAACTCAACCTTCCTAACTCACCATGTCTGAAAGAGGCGCTACTGGTAGAAGGTCTTACAGCTAATCTCATCAGCATAAGTCAAATATACGATTTAAATCGGTCAAAGACGAACAGCAGAAGGAAGTCATGACAGGCCACAGGTCCCTTGATAACTGTTATCTATGGTCTCCAACAGTCACAACCTTGCCAACCAAGTGCCTTCTATCCAAAGCTCAAGAGACAAAGCTATGGCATCAGAAATTTGGTCACATCAATTTGAGGAGCATGCAAAAGATTCTCTCTGAAAAGGCGATCATTGGAGTTCCGAATCTCAAGATCATTAAAGGAAAATTTTGTGGAGAATGCCAAATTGGGAAACAAGTTAAGACGTCACACAAGAAGGTACAACATCTTACTACTTCTCGTGTTCTAGAACTTCTTCATGTTGACCTTATGGGACCTATGCAAGTAGAGAGGCTAGGAGGGAAGAAGTACATATTTGTCTGTGTACACGACTTCTCAAGGTACACCTGGGTAGACTTTATCAGAGATAAGTCAGACACCTTCTCAGTCTTTGAAGCCCTATGTCGGAGAGTTCAACGAGAAAAAGGAGAAGTCATTGGAAAAGTCGTCCGACTTCGAAGTGATCATGGAAAGGAGTTTGAAAACATTAGCTTCGCAAATTTTTGTGATGCTGAAGGAATTACACACGAATTTTCTGCTCCCATCACTCCTCAGAAAAACGGGATTGTTGAAAGGAAAAATCGCACTCTTCAAGAAATGGCAAGAGTCATGATGTTAGCCAAAGACATCTCGCAGCACTTCTGGGCTGAAGCTTTGAATACGGCGTGCCATATTCATAATAGAGTGACCCTCCACCCTGGAACTTCGCTCACTCTTTATGAAATATGGAGGGGGAGGAAGCCGAATGTCAAATATTTCCATGTCTTTGGATCGATCTGCTACATACTTGCAGATAGGGAACCTCGACGCAAACTTGATCCTAAAAGCGACGAAGGCATCTTCCTTGGATACTCCAGAAATAGTCGGGCTTTTCGTGTACTCAACAAATGCACCCGGACTATCATGGTATCCATCAACGTCGTGATCGATGACAGTAATGAGCAACCCAGTGACGAGGACGAAGAAGTCCTGAATCTCTCAGGAGAAGTCAGACCATAAGTCAGAGGAGAAGTCAGACCGGAAGTCAGAGGCGAAGAGCGCAACAAAGAATCTGAAGACGAAAGCCCAATAATCCCGGACAAAGCGGCATCTCCTATAGTACAACAAGCTCCGTCAAGAAGAATTTAGAAGAATCATCCACCCCAGGATGTGATAGGAGACATAAATGAGGGAGTGCGGACTCGACAAAAGGCATCTCTAGACTACAGAGAGATGATAGGTAACATTTGCTTTATTTCCAAAATTGAGCCAAAGAACATACAAGAAGCCACCAATGATGAGTACTGGGTCTGCGCCATGCAAGAAGAATTGGTTCAATTTGCAAGGAATGAAGTCTGGAAATTAGTACCCAAGCCAGACAATGTCAATGTCATCGGGACAAAGTGGATATTCAAAAACAAGTCTGACGAGCAAGGAAACATCACTCGAAACAAAGCAAGACTGGTGGCTAAAGGGTACACACAAGTAGAAGGAGTCGACTTCGAAGAAACTTTTGCTCCAGTAGCCAGACTAGAAGCCATACGACTTCCTCTCGGCATAGCTTGCCATCTGCGATTCAAACTCTATCAGATGGACGTAAAGAGTGCTTTTCTTAATGGAAATCTCAACGAAGAAGTCTATGTTGCCCAACCAAAGGGATTCGAAGACCATGACTCTCCTCATCATGTCTACAAACTAAAGAAAGCCCTTTACGGTCTCAAACAAGCTCCACGAGCATGGTATGAACGTCTCACTCAATTCCTAGTTCAGAATGGCTATATTCGAGGGGGAGTAGACAAAACTCTCTTTGTGAAGAAGGAAGGAAGGGACATCATGATTGCTCAAATATATGTCGACGACATTGTATTTGGAGGAAAGTCAGACAAGATGGTGGAACGTTTCGTCCAACATATGCAGTCTGAATTTGAGATGAGTATGGTCGGTGAGCTCACATACTTCTTAGGCTTCCAGATCAAACAGATGTCAGATGGAATATTTATCTCCCAAAGAAAATATGCAAATAACATCGTCAAGAAGTTCGGGTTAGAAAAAGCCTCACACAAGAGAACTCCTATTGCCACACATGTCAAATGCACAAAAGACGAGATGGGAGAATCAGTTGATCAAAGCCTGTATCGAAGCATAATAGGAAGCCTTCTCTATCTAACAGCAAGTCGACCCGACATCGCCTACTCTGTGGGAGTCTGTGCTCGATATCAAGCCAATCCAAAAGTCAGTCACTTAGCTCATGCCAAGAGGATCATAAGGTACATCTCGGGAACCTCTGAATTGGGTCTACTATATTCCTTTGATACCTCTCCTACTCTTGTTGGATATTGTGATGCTGACTGGGCGGGAAGCACACCAGATCGAAGAAGCACCTCTGGAGGTTGTTTCTACCTGGGGAACAATCTTGTATCGTGGTTCAGCAAAAAGCAAAATTGTATTGCTTTGTCTACTGCTGAGTCCGAATATATTGCAGCCGAAAGTAGCTGTACTCAGCTTCTTTGGATGAAACAAATGTTGGCAGAGTATGGAGTCAAGCAAGAAGTCATGACTTTGTTCTGTGACAACATCAGTGCTATCAATATCTCGAAAAACCCAGTACAACACAACAAGACGAAGCATATTGATATCAGGCACCACTTTATTCGAGAACTTGTAGAAGACAAGAAGATAAAGCTCGAGTACCTACTTACTGAGAAACAAGTCGCTGACATCTTTACAAAGGCATTAGATGCCAACAGGTTTGAAAGTCTGAGGTCATCCCTTGGACTTTGCTGTCTGGAATAACCAGAACTCAAGAAAGAAGAGGGAGAGCTTTTGAGTGAATTTTTACTCTCTCTCTCTATCTGGATCAGGCAGGGTCCACAAAATCTAGCCGGGCCCAAATCTGATTATCTGAAGCCCAGTTGGAATTATTTGTTTAAAAATTCAAAAAGAATGATTACGTTCTGGCGATCAACCAATCAGCAATCGCCCCCTTCAACTTCCGTAGAAAAAGCCTGCACAATCCTCTTCATCTTCCCAAAACTGCTAGGGCACCTCGAAAAGGCTAAAACAAATCTGCAACTGTAAGATTTAGCTCTTCTCGTCCAAACCAAAACCGATCGAGCAAATGGTTGGAACTAGAAGCGGACGCATACCATCTGCTTCCAAATTACAAGCAAAGATGAGGATAAAGATGATCGCTCGAAAGTTATCAGCCTCAAAATCCTCGACAAATAAACATGGAGTAAGGATTTGAGGAGGAAAATTCTCAGGGGAAAGTTCGGCAGCACCTCAAGGAGTAACGATCTCACCTCCAACTATCACACCAGTAGAAACAACTCCCGTCGTTGAGAAGGACGACACTTTAGCCGAATCTGCGAACATAGAAGAGGAAGCCTCTCTCTCTACTCCGACCCCGACACAAGGTAAATCTGCTATCCTCTCTGAAGTAAACACTGTAGATGAAAGCTTGCCTGTAGAAGGACTAGGAACCCTTGTTCCTGAAATTCACGGTACTAGCACCAAGGACCAATCCAGCCCCTCTAAGTCGACACCAGCACAAGATAAATCCCCTCTAAACGAGGACTTGCCGAAAGAAGGAAGTCCCCATGTCGCCCCGGACAGTAATTCAGGGCTTAATAAAGATCCGAAATCTATTCCAGAAGTCACTCGACCTATAGAGGAACTTGTTAACATCGAAGAAATAGTCGCCACTAAGACTGTGGAAAAGGAAGCCATGGAAGAAGAAGTTGTGCCCAAAAGGCTTGAGAGAAGGAAGCTACCAACAAGAAGGTTGGTCGCTGAAAAAGAAGAACCTCAAATACCGAGGAGATTGACCCCAAAGAGGAAAACCACATAGAAAGGAGGAGCATCTGCTTCTAAATAGCCGAAGAAGTCTAGAAGGAAGTCACTAACTTCTGTAGCAACATCTGCTCCAGAAGTAGAGGAATCTTAAGAAAAAGACACCTACATTATACTACCACGGGTCAAAAAGGCAATGGGAGGGCAAAAATTTCCCAAGAATTTTCCTAAAGCTCCTACGGATAATGTCTCATTCCACTCTGTAGACAATGCGGTTAAATTGCAGTATGTATACCAGCGCAAGATCTATACAGAAAGAGAGCTTTCCACAGAAGCGCAGGGGATAAACTCAATCGTGGACATCGGGCCATTCTACCCAGCGTTAGTCCAAAATTTTATTGTCAACCTTTCAAGCGAGTTTGATGACCCGGAAGATGCGGAGTAGCGGAAAGTATTTGTTCGGGGAGAATGCTTCGAAATATCTGCCTCAACTATCAATGCCTATCTTGGCAGAGAAGACCCAGAAGTCACTCCAGAAGTCCCGCACTTGAACAAAGTAGCGGTTGAGATCACTGGAGGACAGAAGAAGGTCTGGCCCGTCAAAGACACCATTGCGGCTACTAAGCTTACTGCCAAATACTCAATTCTCTACCGCATTGGCTTGGCAAATTGGGCGCCTTCTACACACGGGTCGAGCATCAAAACCGAATTGGCTAAACTCATATACCAAATAGGTACGCAATCTTCTCTTGATTTTGGCTCATATGTCATTGAACATCTAGTCAAGCATGCCAAATCATGCGCTGTCAAGCTTCCTATCGGGTTTCCTTCATTGATCACCGGTCTCCTTCTCCAACAATGTCCTCACATTGTTCGAGAGACTGATGTTCCGGGTAAGAAGCCAATGCCCCTCGCTATCAGCCTCAAAAACTTCGAAGGCAAGCATATGAGGGACCTCGCACCTCCTATGGCCAAAGCATCAGAAGCTGGTTCAAGATCCCGACCTTCGAAGACCACTTGGCACTAGGATGGAGGAAGAGTTGGTGGAGATGATCAATGATCTGGAGAAGTCAATT
This sequence comes from Geranium rotundifolium, assembly GCA_963920655.1. Classification (NCBI taxonomy): domain Eukaryota; kingdom Viridiplantae; phylum Streptophyta; class Magnoliopsida; order Geraniales; family Geraniaceae; genus Geranium; species Geranium rotundifolium. Next base: position 16,788,234 of record OY987315.1, read on the forward strand.
GCTATGCTATCAACCCGCAAAGTCGCCTGTGAAGCTCTTCTCAATTACCTCCGCTTTGCTCCTGCTGCTGAAGATAATGTTGATGACTCCAACTCATTTTAAGTATTTCTCTGATTTACTCTGAAAACTTGTTCAAAACACACTCTTAAATCCTCAGGGTTGCAAATCTTTCCCTTATTCTTTGGATCCTCAAAACCCTCAGGCTGGGACATATAAACGTCCTCAGCTAACCTCCCGTTGAGGAAGGCGGTTTTGACGTCCATTTTCCATATCTCATAGTTATTATACGCTGCTACGGCTGGTAGAATGCGGATAGATTTAACCATAGCTACTGGAGAAAAGGTCTCTTCATAGTCAATTCCGTGGATTTGCCTATAACCTTTTGCTACCAGTCTTGCTTTATAGGTCTGAGCTTTTCCATCCATGTCTATCTTTATTTTAAAGATCCATTTACACACAATGACTTTTACGTCAGGGGTTTGTTCCACCAAGTCCCACACTTGATTATCTGACATAGATTGCATTTCTTCCCTCATGGCTTCCAGCCATTTCTAAGAGTCGGTTCCGTCCAAGGCCTCTCGAAAGGTAGCTGGATCATTGTCCACTAATACTAAATCATCACCTCCAGTTACTAGGAAACCGTATCTGACAGGTGCATGACTTAACCTTTCAGACCGCCTCGGACCGTCCTCATTATATGTAGCTATTGGTTCTTGCTCAACGACCACTTCTGACTCTACTTCTTCTAGTGGGTCGTCTAGTGGTTCCCGAGTGACCATCTCATCTAGAACTTCATCAAGATGAACAGCCCTCCCACTGACTGTGTTGGAATTAAATTCCTCTTCCAAGAATGTCCCACCTCGAGCGACAAAAACTTTATTTTCGCTCGGTTTGTAGAAGTAGTATCCTTTCGTTTCTTTTGGATATCCGACGAAAGTGCACTTATCTGATCTCGGTTCGAGCTTGGTTGCAAGCAACTGTTTTACATAAGCCTCGCAACCCCAGATTTTTAGGAAGGACAAAACGGGTTCCTTCCCGTACCATTTCTCGAATGATGTCCCTTCCACTGCTTTCGACGGAGCCCTATTTATTATGAATGCGGCCGTTTGCAGAGCATAACCCTAGAAGGAGATCGGGAGATCAGTGAGACTTAACATCGATCGAACCATATCCAACAATGTCCGATTCCTCCGCTCGGACACACCATTGAGTTGCGGTGTTCCTGGCGGAGTCCACTGAGATAGTATTCCACCTTCAGTAAGATGACTAAGAAACTCCTCGGATAAGTATTCTCCACCCCTATCAGAACGGAGTGCCTTGATACTATTTCCGAGTTGGTTTTCTACTTCAGTCCTAAACTCCTTGAATTTATCAAAGGTTTCGAACTTATGTCTCATGAGATAGACATAACCATATCTACTGAAATCGTTAGTAAATCTGATAAAGTAGCCTAAACCACCTCTGGCTGGTGTACTTATTGGTCCACATACGTCTGAATGTATTAGACCCAATAGATCACCTTCCCTCTCACCTAAACCAGTGAAGGGCGCTTTAGTCATCTTGCCCATTAAACAAGCTTCGCATCTATCAATCGTTTGGAATTCGAATTGACTTAGAAGTCCGCGCTTATGAAGCGCTGAGATGCGTTTCTCATTTATGTGACCTAGACGACAATGCCAGATTAGAGTTTTGTCTAAATCATTAGCTTTAAACCTCTTAGCATTTATATTATAGAGCATGTTGGATCTCGAGTTTTGCATATTCAATATGTATAAACCTCCAACAGTGTGAGCATTGCCATAAAAAATGTTGTTGCACATAATATTAAAAAACCCGTTCTTAATATTAAAATAATAACCTTATTTTTCAAGAAGAGAAATTGAAATAATATTCCTGCTTAAAGCAGGTACGCAGAACACATCATGAAGTTCAATTACAAGCCCACTGGGCAAAACAAGGTTAACATAACCCACTGCAGTTGCGGCAACTCTCACGTTGTTCCCAACTCTTAGGTCCACCTCGCTTTCCCCCATATCTCTTCTACTGTGCAACACCTGCATATCCGCACAGACATGAGACTCAGCTCCAGTGTCTAGTACCCAAGTATTTACTGTAGAAAGATATAGCTCTAATGGAATACCTGATGAAGTAGCGGCCCCACCGCCCTTCTTCTGATCCTCCTTCAGCTGCTGACAGTCTTTCTTCCAATGACACGGCTTTTGACAGTAGAAACAGACCGAATCCTTTGCCTTCCCTTGCCTTTTACGGCCATGGAAGGTCTAGGAACAAATGGTCGTCTGATCTTTCCTGCCAGGTGCATTGGGGCTTTACCCTTTCCACCACCAGCTTTAATGCTAGATCCCTTCTTGACCATAAGAACACTTTTGGGCGAACTGCCCCTTTTGCTCTTCTCGGCAGTCACTAGCATGCTGTGCAAGTTCGACGCTGTCTTGTCCATGTCATGCATGTGATAGCTCATGACGAACCCACCATATGCATGAGGAAGGGATTGCAGAATAAAATCCACAGCCATTTCCTTTTCCATAGACATACCGATACTAGTCATATGGTCAAAATGTCCCTTCATACGTAGGACGTGTGGACCTACGGAGCTGCCTGCTGACATCTTGGAGGCAATGAGTTCTCGGAGAACAGTGTATTTTTCAATATGTACTTTCTCTTTGAACATATTCTTGAGCTGTGCAAACATTGCAAACGGATCATGGGATAGCTCCATAAACTGCTTCTGGAGGTCCGCCTTCATGCAGCCCCGCATGACACACGTAACATCGATAGAGTCGCTAAGGTGTTTCTGGTACACATCCTTAACGACCCTCGTTGCGTTGGCAGCTGGCTCCACCGGGATAGCCTTATCAAGGATGTACTCCCTGCGTTCCAACTTTAACACAAGTCGTAAATTCCTGTCCAATCCAGATAATTTGTCCCGTTTAGTTTACACTTTTCGAGTATAGTCCTCAACGACAAATTAGACGAGTTTGTTGAATTACTAGCCATTTCTACACGAAGAAAGTAAATTTAATCAGAAAAGTTGAATAAATTTAAGAAGATCCGAATTAAAACACCAACCATATGATTCTAAGGTTTAGAATTTTTAAACCAAGATCCCTTATTCGTCATTTGAAGTACGCTAAGGCGCACCGCTCCAATTAACTTATTTAGGTAGGACGTCCGTCCAATTACAACCCGTGTAACTCTTGGTCAGGGTATGTGCAAAAACACACGGCTTACCATTCCGATGCCCCAACTCGACCTCAGGCCAAGAATCGTGGTCGAGTCAACCAACCTTCACTAACTAGTTAACTTTGTGCAGATGCTCCGCTAAGGCACACGTCATCCCACAAAATTTACCATTCCCATATAGAACCCATTCCATCGATGGCTTATAAACTTATAAACTTATAAACTTATAAACTTATAAGATCTTTCTCTTTGCATGTGAGGTGATGGCTTATAAACTTATAAGTCAAGCATGCAAGCATGTTATTATTTAAATAATACAAGCAAGCAAACATAAAGCGTTAAATATGCATTTTATAGCGCATCCTAATCTTAGGATTCTACGAGTCACAACATCTTCTCGTCTTTTTCATTCGGGTTCCCACTAGCTCTTGGACATCCTCCAAGACCGTCATTGTGCTCGATTTTCCATCCTTCTTTTCTTTGAGTAGTAATTACAATTAATAGTCGGTTCGTAGACCGGATAAAAAATAATTACACTTTATGGTCTTGAATGAAAGAATAATTACACGCTAACACTAACGGTATGCAAATCGTGAAAGAGATAAAATCTAATGGGCTACTAATGCATCATACATCTCATCACATCATCCAACATGTTATCACACAAACATGTTATCAAATAATATGCAATTATTCTGGTTTTAATTTTGCCAAGTTGCTCGGTCGGGTTTATCGAAACTAGACCTTTTCGAAAAACGGTTTATCGAAACCGATTAAATTTTGAAATTTTTCGAAATATTGGATCGCAGGTTCGTGCCACAGATCAAACACCGTGCACGAACCAAGTCGGGCCAAGCTAATGGGCCGAAACCCCATTGGGCCGAGCCTAACATGACACGGCTCAGTTTGGGCCTTGGAAGACCCAAACCGAGCTTGCCTCCACTCTCGGCCTCGACCAAGAGTGGGACGGCTCCGGTCACTGCCGGCCTCCTCGGCCTCCACTGTCCTCCGTCCGGTACCCCCGATCCGGCTCCCCGAGAGTCTCTTCTCGGACCCGACAAATCCAATAATTTCCGAAAAATTCCAAATTCAATATATTTTCAAAAATAACATATTTCATGCCAATATTCCAAAAAGCATTAAAATCATGCCAATATGCCAATATCAACAATTTTGGCATGCAAATAATCATAAAACCGAAACAAGTTCAACAAGACAAAGATTAAGAGGGTAACCACCCTCTGATACCACTGTAGGGTTTTGGAGCGTTCTAGATCAACGAGATAGCGGAAGCGTTTTACAAAATCTACTCCAAACCTTTGTCCAAGAACATAAAACGTTAAATCCCAAGGAAAAATCTATTCCACAAGATATTTACCTTTAACTCTTATTGAATCGATAAAGAAGAACTTTCGGATCTTCTTCTCTAAAGCAAGTCCACACCAAGGGGATGATCTTGAAGATCCTTCACTTAATTGCCTACTAGAACAATTAAATGAAGAACAAGAGAGCAAGATGGAGGAGAGAGCTTGGGGTGGCCGGCCACTATGAGAGAGAGAGAGATTTTTGTGAGTTGTGTGATTTTTTGATTAATAAATGAATGTTAGATATTTAAATTCATCATCCAACTCATAAGCATGGGTCAAAAGGGATTGGTATGGGCTTAAAGATGCTTTAACCCATACCCCTTAAATTACTCACCTCTTAATCCACAATCACCAACTAAGCATGGTGTTGTGTGGCCCCCACTCATGGACCCACCATGTGGGCCGGCCATATAGGGCTTATTGGGCCCATAATGGGCCCTTGTTTGGCCGGCATGAGACCTCATGGGCCGAGCACAATGGGCTCGCCCATGTGGTTTTGTGCCATGTCCAAAAGTCCCCCGACCCTTTTTGTCGTTACTTATCAAACAAAGTCCGAAGCGACATCGACGAAAAAACTCGGTTTTCTCGATTCGCTAATTTTTCTCTCAAACCGAACCCATGGCACAAAACCTCCAGTTTTGTCCATGTATTGCTCCTCAAGAAACGTTAAGGTTTCCTTGTCTCAAGTTATCCGTCTTGAATGTGTGTGACCCTTCAGGCTCATGCCACCGTTGGCAGATCGGCGCAAAAGATCACTCTTACCCGATCCATCATAAGGGGCCTCTAGTAAGACGTTATGATTACCCAAGGTGCATGACGATCGATGATTCGACTTAACCTTGTGCGTACAAGTCACTATCCTATTATCTCTAGATATCCCGATTGATCACAAGGCATAGAGTCGTCACTCTTGTTTAATCAATCATTGTTACTTGATATGTGAGATGGCTGAGAACTGATAACTCGTATCACCGGCATGGCCATGCTCTTACTCTAAGTCAGTCTCAATCAAGAGGCCTTTAACGGATATCTTTCCCATACCGTAGTATGAGGGAGAACTCCCTTAGCCGTCTTTCGTGTCACTCATGCAACTCGTTCCGCCACCCAATCATGCCCGTTATTGCAATCCTATTACAGAAAGCGTTAGGCGCAAGTTAAAGTTGCACGTACATTGCATAGTGATCACAAAGACTCCTCGGTCTAATATCGTGACAAGCTGTCGCATTTGAATATGTTCATGGCTTAATCTATGAAAACACTATTCAAAGCGGGTCGTCCGATATCAATCACCTCATGATATCTATGATATGATTCCGGGATACCTTATTCCTATGACAAGTAGAACTATGTCATTAAGAACCATCCTCACACTAGTCGCTTCTATGGAAGCATATTTTGACCAGGGACTCGTTAAGTGTGATCCGTAAAGATTTATGGTTCTACTACTTTAGTGGTCATAAATCAGATCATGCTTAACATATTACTTCAACACATAAGTAATACAAAGCCGTTTTATATATATTACAAGCGATGATAATGTACATAGACCTTACCTAGGAACCACCTGTCGAGCCAACACTGAACGCCGCAAGGGCGCTAAGGGATACCTACCAGAAGTTTCTTAGCGATCGGATCAACGTGCAGTGCATCATTATGGGTAGTATGGTGCCTGACTTGCAGTAGCAGTTCTTGGACATTTCCGATGATCCCAAGGCCTTAATGGCAGAGATCAAGAAAATGTTCAAAAAGAAATCGCGTGTCGAAAGATACAACACTTTCAGTGAACTGATGTCTTGCAATCTGCAGGCTGGAGCCTTAAGATGAAACGTCTTTTGGAACACTTGACCTTACTCAGTCATCCTGTGGATAAGGAAATGTCTGCAGACTTTGTGCTGCATTCACTTCCAGAGACATATCATGATTTCGTTGGAAATTACAATATGCATGACATGGACAAGACTGTGACAGAGCTTCATTGTATGCTCGTGACTGCTGAAAAGAATCTCAAGGGCAACTCCAAGGAGGTTCTTATGGTCAACAAGCAAGTGAGCTTCAAGAAAGCCAGCCTGGGCAAGGATAAGGCCCCTATGCACCTAGCGGTGAAGATTAGACAACCTAAGGGTCCAGCAACTCCCAAGGATGTTGAGAATCCTAAGAAGGATGTCGTCTGCTTCTATTTCTAAGGACAGGGTCACTGAAAGATGGATTGCAAGACACACAAGCAGTTTATCTACTTCAAATTCTTGGGTACTTGATACCGGGGTAGAATCTCACATTTATGTTAATGTGCAGGCTCTTGGAAGTAGAAGAGATGTGGGCAGGGGCGAGGCGGACCTACGAGTTGGTGATGGAAATCAAGTCTTAACAACTTCAGTAGGAAACATTAGTCTCAGTTTGCCTAGTTGGCTAGTTTCGTTATTAAACAATGTTCATTGTGTACCTGCGTTTCGCAGGAATATTATTTTTGTTTTCTTACTTGACAAGGAAGGATATTGTTTTTCTATTGATAATGGAGTATTCAATATTTTGAAGAATAATATATTGTATTACAATGCATCATTGGTTGGTGGTTTTTATATTCTTAATATTCAAAACACTGACACTAGCTCAATCAATAACATAAGTCATAAAAGGGTTAAATCCGATGATTTAAACCAGACTGAGATATGGCACTGCCATTTAGGCCATATAGGCCAGAAACACATCTCAACACTTCACAAGTGTGGACTTATAAGTCCGTTTGAATTCACTTCAATTGAGAGATTCAAGTCATGCCTTATGTGCAAAATGACAAAGGCACCTTTTGCCGGTTTAGGTGAAAGGGCTAGTTACTTATTGGGTCTCATACATTCCTTAAATTCTGAATCGTAGCCAAGTCAAGAAGTCGAACACAAAGTTGTAACTTGTGTATCGACTACTTGCCTAAAACGTAAACCGTAAGCTAAACAATAAACAAATAATAATAACGACGCCAGAGATAATTACCCAGTTCGGTGACTCCGCACCTACGTCTGGGGGCACTTTGCCAGTGGAAAATTTTTCACTATAAGGTAGTCAATAGTACAACTTCAAGCACCAACTAGCTATCACACAAGCTATTGTCCTAAGCTACTATATATCTCACCGTGAACAACCTTGGCCAAGGGCCTCTCCCCTTGTCTTTGAGATCCTCTCAATTCCACCCTTCGAGCAAACGCCTATGCTCGGTGTCGTAGTCTTCTTTGAAGGATTTGTGAATCTTCAATCACGAACACAAGAACCCTAACCGATCCAAACACTCAATCTTCTCGACTAGATGTTTGATCGGAGCAAAGCCGTTCTAGCAAATGTAAACAGCCTCTCAACACGCCAATGGTGCACGGTTAAGAGCTTTGAGAAATCTTGCAATTTTAGAACAAGAACGGATGATTTCTAATGGGGAAGCCCAAGGCTTTTTATAGCAGCTCACATTCCTAATCCTTCCCAGATTAGGAATAGGAAGTTTCAGACTTCCTGAATAAATTAGGCAAGTCGTTGCCGCCTGACAGGCTGGAAGTCGTCTTGCCTGTTCGGACTTCCTGAATCAGGCAAGTAGAGTTGCCGCCTATTGCTGACGTGTTGCTGACAGCTGGAAGTTGCCTGGCTTGTCGACATCACTCTCTTGCGTTCCAAGTCTTCGTGGCGTCTTTCTTCTTTCACTCCAAGCGTCGTTGAACATAGGAAAGCTTTAGATCTTTCCTAATCTGGATCGTAACTAATCGCTCCACATGTCATGTAACATGTTGCACCGACTTCTTTCTTTTGCGCCAAAAATTATGCCAACATTTAAACGTAGCAACAATCTCCCTCTTTGGATATTTTTTAGGCAAACATATTTTTAGGCACATCGTTATCTTGTGGCAGTTACGCACAGCAAGCGATGCGACTTAAACACCGTTCTAAGTACATCGTTATCTTGTGGCAGTTACGCAAAGCAAGCGATGCTACTTCTGGTGTGGCTTCTAGTTCGTCTTCTGGATCGGCTTCTGGAGCGGCGACTTCTGGCGTAGCCTATCTATCTCCCCCTGTTTGTCTAACAATATTGCCAAAGGCAATCATACAATGAAATTCGACTAACAGGAGGGTATAAGTCAGCTCAAACATGAGCAAAATATCCCAAAATAAAACAAGTATCATAATGTGCAGAAAACTAACTCGGACAGTCCCCGAGAATTTAAGAGTGTGTTTGGAACAAGTTTATCAGAGTAAATCAGGGAAATACTTAAAATGAAGTGGAGTCGTCGACATCATCTTCATCAGCAGGAGCAGAGCGGAGGTCATTGAGAAGAGCTTCACAGGCAGTTTTGCGGGTTGTCAGAGCAGCAATTGACTTTTCCAAGACATTGATCATCTCTACCAAATCTTCCTCCATCCTAATCCCAAGTGGTCCTGAAGGTCGGGAGCTGGAACCATCTTCTGATGCTTTGGCCATAGGAGGTACGAGATCCCTCATATGCTTGCCTTCGAAGTTTTTGAGGCAGATAGCGAGGGGCAATGGCTTCTTATCCGGAACATCCGTCTCTCGGACAATGTGATGGAATTGTTGGAGAAGAAGACCGGTGATTAATGAAGGAAACCCGATAGGAAGCTTGACAGCGCATGATTTGGCATGTTTGACTAGATGTTCAATGACATATGAGCCAAAATCAAGAGGAGATTGCGTACCTATTTGGTATATGATTTTAGCCAATTCGGTTTTGATGCTCGACCCGTGAGTGGAAGGCGCCCAATTTTCCAAGCCAATGCGGTACAGAATTGAGTATTTGGGAGTAAGCTCAGCAGCCGCAATGGTGTCCTTGAAGGGCCAGACCTTCTTCCATCCTCCAGTGATCTCAACCGCCACTTTGTTCAAGTGCGGGACTTCGGGAGTGACTTCTGGGTCCTCTCTACCTAGATAAGCATTGATAGATGTGGCAGATATTTCGAAGCATTCTCCCCGTACAAATACCTTTCTGTACTCCGCGTCTTCTGGATCATTAAACTCGCTCGAGAGGTTGACAATGAACTCTTTGACCAGTGCTGGGTAGAATGGCCCGATGTTTATGACTGCATTGGTCAGGCCTGAGCTTCGGAGAAGTTCCACAATTGTGTTCATCCCCTGAGCTTCTGTGGAGAGCTCTCTCTCTCTGGATAGATGTTGCGCTGGCACGTATACTACCATTTGACCGCGTTGTCTACAGAGTGGAATGAGACATTATCTGTAGGAGCTTTAGGAACATTTCTAGGGAGTTTCAGTCCTCCCATTGCCTTCTTGAACCTTGGAAGTATAACACGAGTTTCTTCTTCTTCTGACTCCTCTTTCTCTGGGGTAGAGGTTGTTATAGAAGTCAACGACTTCCTTCTAGACTTCTTCGGTGGTTTTGTAGCAGATGCTTCTCCTTTTTTGTGGTTTTTCTTTTTGGGGTTGATCTTCTTGGTAGATCTTCTTCTTCATCAATCAGCGTCCTCGTTGGTTGTTTTCTTCGCTTAAGCCCTTTGGGCAAAGACTTTTCCAAAGATTTTTTGTCTTCTTGAGTTGCTTCTTCTTCCGTAGTCTCAGTGGCGACTATTTCTTCGATGTTAACAAGATCGTCTACAGGTCGAGTGACTTCTGGTATAGCTTCCGGATCTTCATTAATCCCTGAATCACTGTCCGGGGCAACAGGGGAACTTCCTTCTTTCTGCAAGTCTTCGTTTAGAGGGGATTTATCTTGTGATGGTGTCGATTTAGAGGGGGTGGATTGGTCCTTGCTGCTAGCACCATGAATCTCAGGAGCAAGGGTTCCTAGAGCTTCTTCAGGCAGGCTTTCATCTACAGGGTCTACTTCAGAAAGGATAGTAGGTTTACCTTGTGTAGGAGCCTGAGTAGAGAGAGAGACTTCCTCTTCTAGGTTCACAGATTCGGATAAAGTGTCGTCCTTCTCAACGACGGGAGTTGTTTCTACTGGCGTGATAGTTGGAGGTGAGGTCGTTACTCCTTAAGGTATTGTCGAACTTTCCCCTGAGATATTTCCTCCTCGAATCCTTACTTCGTGTTTTTTGTCGAGGATTTTGAGGCTGATAACTTTCGAGCGATCATCTTTACCCTCATCTTTGCTCGTAATTTCTTGGGGGTAGATGGTACGCGTCCGCTCCTAGTTCCAACCATTTGCTTGATCGGTTTTGGTTTGGAAGAGAAGAGCAAAATCTTGCAGTTGCTGATTGATTTTGATTTATGGTGCCCTAGCGGTTTGGCAAGGTGGAAGAGGTGTAGAGCCTTTTCTGCGCGGAAGTTGAAAGGAGTGATTGCTGATTGGTTGATCGTCAGATTGCAATCATTCCTTTTCTCTTTTGAATTTCAAATAAATTTCATCTGGGCTTTTTGACAAAGGAATTTGGGCCCGCTTGATTTTATGGACCCTTGTTGGTCCTGACAGAGAGAGTAAAATCAACTAAAAGCTCTCCCTCTTCTTTCTTGACTTCTGGTTACTCCAGACAGCAAAGTCCAAGGGATGACCTAAGACTTTCAAACCTGTTAGCTTCTAACGCTTTTGTAAAGATGTCTGCGACTTGTTTCCCAGTGGGTAGGTACTCAAGCTTTATCTTCTTGTCTTCTACAAGCTCTCGAATAAAGTGATGCCTGATATCAATATGCTTTGTCTTGCTGTGTTGAACTGGATTCTTCGAGATATTGATTGCACTGATGTTGTCACAGAACAAAGTCATGACTTCTTGCTTGACTCCATACCTTGCCAACATTTGTTTCATCCAAAGGAGCTGAGTACAACTACTTCCAGCAGCAATATATTCGGACTCAGCAGTAGACAAAGCAATACAATTTTGCTTTTTGCTGAACCAAGACACAAGATTGTTTCCAAGATAAAAGCAACCTCCAGAAGTACTTCTTCAGTCTGGCGTGCTTCCCGCCCAGTCGGCATCACAACATCCAACAAGAGTATGAGAGGTATAATAAGAGTATAGTAATCCCAATTCAGAAGTTCCCGAGATGTACCTGATTATCCTCTTGGCATGAGCTAAGTGACTGACTTTTGGACTGGCTTGATATGGAGCACAAACTCCCAAAGAGAAAGCAATGTCGGGTCGACTTGTTGTTAGATAGAGAAGACTTCCTATTATGCTTCGATAAAGGCTTTGATCAACTGGTTATCCCATCTCGTCCTTTGTGCATTTGACATGTGTGGCAATAGGAGTTCTTTTGTGAGAGACCTTTTCTAACCCGAACTTCTTCACAATGTTCTTTGCATATTTGCTTTGGGAAATAAATATTTCATCTGACATCTGTTTGATCTGGAAGCCTAAGAAGTATGTGAGCTCACCGACCATACTCATCTCAAATTCAGACTGCATATGTTGGACGAAACGTTCCACCATCTTGTCTGACTTCCCTCCAAATACGAAATCGTCAACATATATTTGAGCAATCATGATGTCCATTCCTTCCTTTTTCACAAAGAGAGTTTTGTCTACTCCCCCTCAAATATAGCCATTCTGAACTAGGAATTGGGTAAGACGTTCATACCATGCTCATGGAGCTTGTTTGAGTCCGTAGAGAGCTTTCTTTAGCTTGTAGACATGGTGAGGAGAGTCATGGTCTTCGAATCCCTTTGGTTGGGAAACATAGACTTCTTCGTTGAGATTTCCATTAAGGAAAGCACTCTTTACGTCCATCTGATAGAGTTTGAAACGCAGATGGCATGCTATGCCGAGGAGAAGTCGTATGGCTTCTAGTCTTGCGACCGGAGCAAAGGTTTCTTTGAAGTCAACTCCTTCTACTTGTGTGTACCCCTGAGCCACCAGTCTTGCTTTGTTTCGAGTGATGTTTCCTTGCTCGTCAGACTTGTTTTTGAATATCCACTTTGTCCCGATGACATTGACATTGTCTGGTTTGGATACTAGTTCCCAGACTTCATTCCTTGCAAATTCAACCAATTCTTCTTGCATGGCGCAGACCCAGTATTCATCATTGATGGCTTCTTGTATATTCTTTGGCTCAGTTTTTGAAATAAAGCAAATGTTACCTATCATCTATTTGTAGTCTGGAGATGCCTTTTATCGAGTCCGCACTCCTTCATTGATGTCTCCTATCACATCCTGGGGTGGATGATTCTTCTGAATTCTTCTTGACAGAGCTCTCTATCTTATAGGAGATGCCTCTTTTTCCGGGATGATTGGGCTTTTTTCTTCAGACTCTTTGTTGCGATCTTCACCTCTGACTTCTGGTCTGACTTCTTCTGAGAGATTGCTGACTTCTAGCCTGACTTCTCTTGAGAGATTTGGGACTTCTTCCTCATCCTCACTTGGTTGCTCATGACTGTCATCGATCACGACATTGATGGATTCCATGATAGTCTGGGTGCGTTTGTTGAATACACGAAAAGCCCGACTATTTCTGGAGTATCCAAGGAAGATGCCTTTATCGCTTTAGGATCGAGTTTGCGTCGAGGTTCCCTATCTGCAAGTATGTAGCAGATTGATCCAAAGACATGGAAATATTTGACATTAGGATTCCTCCCCCTCCATATTTCATAAAGAGTGAGCGATGTTCTAGGACGGAGGGTCACTCTATTATGAATATGACAAGCCGTATTCAAAGCTTCGGCCCAGAAGTGCTGTGGGATGTCTTTGGCTATCATCATAACTCTTGCCATTTCCTGAAGAGTGCGATTCTTCCTTTCTACGATCCCGTTTTGTTGAGGAGCGATGAGAGCAGAGAATTTGTGTGCAATTCCTTCAGCATCACAAAAATTTGTGAAGCTCATGTTTTCAAACTCCTTTCCATGATCACTTCGAAGTCGGATGACTTTTCCAATGGCTTCTCCTTTTTCTCGTTGAACTCTCCGACATAGGGCTTCAAGGACTGAGAAGGTGTCTGACTTCTCTCTGATAAAGTCTACCCAGGTGTACCTTGAGAAGTCGTCTACACAGACAAATATGTACTTCTTTCCTCCTAGACTTTCTACTTGCATAGGTCTCATTAGGTCAACATGAAGAAATTCTAGAACACGAGAAGTAGTAAGATGTTGTACCTTCTTATGTGCCGTCTTAACTTGTTTCCCAATCTGGCATTCTCCACAAATTATTCCTTCAATGATCTTGAGGTTGGGAACTCCAATGATTGCCTTTTCAGATAGAATCTTCTGCATGCTTCTCAAGTTGATGTGACCGAGTTTTTGATGCCATAGCTTCGTCTCTTGAGCTTTGGATAAAAGGCACTTGGTTGGAAGGTTGGTGACTGTTGGAGACCATAGATAACAATTATCAAGAGACCTGTGACATGTCATGACTTCCTTCTGGTGATCGTCCTTGATAGTGCACTTGTCACGAGTGAAGTTGACATCCAGATTCAGATCGCATATTTGACTGATGCTGATGAAGTTGGCTGTAAGGCCTTCTACCAGTAGAGCCTCTTTCAGGCATGGTGAGTTGGGAAGATTGAGTTTTCCTTTCCCGAGTACTCTAGCTCTTACTCCATCACCAAAAGTGACAAAGCTATTTGTGCAAGGTATTAAAGTGACCAAGAATGAGTTATTACCAGTCATATGTCGAGAGGATCCACTATCAAAGTACCAATCATTGCTGGTTGAAGCCTTTAGAGCGGTGTAAGCAATATTTGCTCGATAGTTTACCTCCTTGACTCGCCATTACTTACGTGGTTGGTCTTTCTTGATGGTGGTCCTTTGCTTGACAAAGCTTCTTCCATATAGCTGATAGCAGAAAGGTCGAATGTGACCTCTTCGTCCACAGTGGTGACATACCCAGTTATGTTTTTTGTTCTTTATCCCAGAAGCGACTAGTGTATGAGACTTTTTGGTCACTTGATTAGGGGAGAAGTTAGTAGACATCTGGCGGGGCTCCTGGGTTGCAATCTTCTGGGGGACGAAGATGGTGTGCGATGATGAGGCTTCTTTCGAATATCTAAGACCTTCCATATTTCTAGCTGGTTTTCCAATCGAGAGAATTTGGTCTAGAGTGTCAATGCTTGGATTCATCATCTTTACAGACTTGGTGACTTGTTCTAACTCGCCTTTTAACCGAGAAACTTCCTTTTTGAGATCAACAGTAGTTTCGAGAAGTCGTGACTTGTCTTCATTAAGAGAAAGAATGAGAGCATTCTGTTTTTCGATTACCTGAGAGTCTTCAAGCCACTTGACATACCATTCGTTGTATGCATTGTTGAGAGTATCATTGGATAGCTCATCATCAGAGTCATACTTCTTTGAATTCTCGGAAGGTTGCTCTATTGTGGAGGAAGTAAAAGCAACATAGTTACTTGTATGCTCAACGTCACTGTCTTCCTCATCTTCATCGTTAGTTAGAGAGGCATTGAATCCCTTCTTTTGTTTCTCTACGAAGTTAGGATGATGGGGGAGAGAGAATTCAGCAATGAGGGGGAGAGAGTGATGGGATTAGTTGCTGAAAATTAGAGAAGATAATAGAAGATATTATGTGATTTTAAATTGAAAATTAAAATTGAATTTCAAATCAAAATTGCATATCTATCCTTCATAAACTCTTATTTGCTTTTTTTCCTATTCATAACTTAAATCCCTAAATGGGCTTTAAGCCCGTTTAACTAAAACCCAAATTAAACCCATTAACTTGAGTTCTAATTTCGGTTTAGATAAAACGGCTCAATTTCCTCGAATTGATTTCGTCAACCGTCTGATTAAAACCTTAGGCTAGAAAACTACTGAATCGTTCTCAATTTTCATCCATAATTCTTGTCATGTATCGTTCTTAATGCGTGTGACCCTCTAGGCTCACGAACAATTGGCAAACTGGTAAAATTACTATTTTACCCTTTCCATCATAAGTGGTCTCTAGCAAGACATTATGATTATCCAATGTTCGTGATTATCGATTATTCGACTTAACCTGTTATCGTACATGTCACTGTCCTTTTATCAAACCGATATCCAGATTGATCAATAGGCATAGAATGGTCATCCTAATTTATCAATCATTGTTTCTTGATATCTGAGATGACTAAAAACTGATACTAAGATATCACCTGCATGGTCGTGCTATTCCTTCAGTCATACTCATCAAGTGGCCTAAACGGATATCTTTCTCATACCGAAGTATGAGTGATAAATCCCTCAGACGCCTTTCGAGTCCACTAGTGTAACAAATATCAAAGCCAATCGAAGCCGTTATAGTTACCCTTTTACAGATAACGTTAGACTAGGTCAAACTTAGGTATTCGTTGCATAGTGTACACAAAGACTCCTTGGTCTTAGGATATAATGACAAGCTACGATATGTGAGTATCTCATGACTGGATCTATGCAGCATACTCACAATCGGGTTGTCCGATATCATCGACCTGATGGTATCTATGATATAACTACGGCACATACTTTGCCATGATCAGTAGAGCGTGATCACAAGGAGTTGGTCTCATACTGATCGCTTCTTAAAGAAGCTTAGCTGATCAGGGACTCATCAAATGTAATTCTCTCTGATCTATAGATCTACTATTAGTGGTTACACACATAATGACATAGATCAAATTACATTCGATATATTACTACAGCACATTCGTAATATATGCCGATTTATTTATTCGGAAAGATGATAAAACATTACATTTGTAGATCACTTATATATTGGACTGGGGCATAACTCTAACAATCTCCCACTTGCCCCTAGTTCCAATTTAAGTTCTGATGTACTCCCATAGACCCTGCGTGTTACTCATGCCTAGGCTGCGGCTGAGCCTTTGTCAAGGGATCGGCCATATTATCATCAGTCGAATAGTGTTTAATCTCCACATCACCTGTATATGTGATAACTCTCACGAGGTGATTCCTGCTGAGTATATGTTTGGATTTGTTGTGGAATCTGGGCTCTTGAGCAATAGCTACGGCATCTGTGTTGTCCCACAACAAGCTTATCGGATCAGACGCTCGCGACGTTGCATCTAATCCGATCAGAAAGCTTCTAATCCATACAGCCTCTTTAGCTGCTTTTGTTGCAGCTATATACTCAGCCTTCATTGTAGAGCTTGCAATTTTGGCTTGCTTAAAGCTTATCCAGCTGAAAGCGCCAGCACTCAACACAAAATATATCCTGACTGAATTTTAAAGTCATCTGGATATGTCTGAAAACTAGCATCGACTTGTCCTTTGACTGCTAGTTCTCTATCTTCATCCCCATACACCAAAATGCATCCTCAATCCTCCTCAAATATTTGAGGATGGCCTTTGACAGCAATCCAATGTAATTGGTCGGGGTTAGATTGGAATCTGTTGGTAGAGCTTAGTGCAAACGAGACTTCCAGTCTCGTGCACATCCTGGCATACATGATGGATCCAACAGCCGAAGCATCAGGGATCTTACTCATCCTGCTCAGCTTATCAGGAGTACTAGGACTCTGTAGCTTGCTGAGCTTAATGCCATGACACATGGGTATGTATCCTTTCTTAGAATCAAGCATTGAGATCTTCTCAACACTTTACCTATGTACATGTTCTGACTTAGCAACATCAACTGACTTAGGCCCAAAATCTTTTTGGAATGATCTGTAGAGATCCTGATGCCTACATTAAATGTAGCATCACCTAAGTCCTTCATCGATAAGTACTTCCCTAACCAAGCTTTGGTGGCAAGGTCGGGATGTCATTCCCGATGAATAATTACCAAGAATACAATATTACTCCCACTCGCTTTCTTATGTACGCAAGGCTCACTTTTGTTTTTGATGAAGCCGAGTTCCCTTATAGCTTTATCAAAATGAAGGTTCCAACTCCCTGAAGCTTGCTTTAATCCATAAATGGATCTTTGTGGCTTACATATCTTTCCGGGATTCTTTGGATTTACAAAACCCACAGGTCGTGTGATATACACGCCCTCTAGTAAGTTTCTGCTAAGGAAGGGGTTTTGACATCCATCTGCCATAATTATGGCTAATAATAATCCGGATTAAACTGACCATTGCTACTGGTGAAAAGATGTCATCATAATCCATGTATTGAATCTGACGATAACCTTTTACAACCATCCTAGCCATATTGGTCTGAGGACTTCCATCCATGTCGGTCTTGATCCTATAGACCTACTCAGAACTGATGGGTTTTATCCCAGGGGTTTGATCAACCAAGCACCAGACTTGGTTGGAATACAGGGATTTCATTTCCTCACTCATGGCATTCTACCATTTTTCGGAGTCTGGACTGGTGAAAGCTTGTCTGAAGGTTTCTGGATCATCCTGATCCACCAACAACACGTCATTTCCCTCAGTGGCTATGAAGCCATATCTGTCTGGAACATGACGAGATCTTTCAGACCTCCTTAGACCATCTGGAATTTCTGTAGGGATCGATTCTTCATCGGCGACCATCTGAGGCTCCAGTACTTCTACATCTTGCATAGCAGGCTCCTGAATTGCTTCGGGCTGTTCCGTATCCTCTCGAATTTCTTCGAGATGCATGGGACTCCCACTAGCTATTTTTGAAATAAAATATTTCTCCAAAAATACCCCTCCTCGAGCAACAAAGACTTTGTACTCGCTGGGTATGTAGCAGTTGTATCTCTTAGTTTCTTAAGGATACCTTACGAAGACACATTTGTCTGATTTGGATGCCTGCATCTCTGCTACCCAAATCTTTTAGGGAAAACATACTAGGATGTTTTCCACACCATATATGACTATGACCCATTTCTTATTTGGCTACTACGCGAAGGCGCACCCATCCAAATAGAACTGACCATCTCATCCCGCTCCCATCCCAATGAATACTACGCGGAGGCGCACGCATCCACTGTAACGGGAGACGTAATGAGTTTCATGTGGTCTACCTTCTATGACTCTGGTCCAGCTCTTATTTGGCAACTACGCGGACAGCTCTTATTTGACATGGATTTCATTTCCTCATTCATGGCGTCCTGCCATTTTTCGGAGCCTGGACTGTCCAAAGCTTATCTGTAGGTTTCTGGATCATCCTGATCCACCAATATCAAGTCATTTCCTTCAGTGGCTAGAAAGCCATATCTGATAGGAACTTGACGAGATCTCTCAGACCTTCTTGGACCCTCTGGAATAGGTGTGGGGATTGGTTCTTGATCAATGACCTCTTTTGATTCCTGTATTTCTACATCCGGCATAGTGGGTTGTTCCGTATCTTCTTGAATTTCTTCAAGATGCACGGCACTCCCATTAGCACATTTGGAAATAAATTCCTTTTCCAAAAATACACCTCCTCGAGCAACAAATACTTTGTTCTCGCTGGGTTTGTAGAAATAGTACCCCCTTGTTTCCTTGGGGTACCCCACAAAGACACACTTATCTGATTTGGGTTTGAGCTTATCGCCTAGCAGACGCTTGACGTAAGCTTCACATCCCCCAATCCTAAGGAAAGCTAATAAGGGTTTCTTCCCGTTCCATACTTCGTATAGAGTGCTTTCCACTGCCTTTGTAGGAGCCCGATTCAATATCAATCCGGTCGTCGCTAGGGTATAGCCCCAGAAGGTGATAGGGAGGTCAGCCTGACTCATCATTGATCGAACCATGTCAAGCAAGGTCCGATTTCTCCGTTCGGATACACCATTCATTTGAGGTGTTCCAGGCGGAGTCAATTACTGTGAAATTCATGGTCCAAGTACTCACCGCTTCGGTCAGATTGAAGCGCCTTCCCTCAGACGCCTTTCGAGTTCACAAATGCAATTAATATCCAAGCCAATCGAAGCCGTTATAGGTACCCTTTTACAGATAACGTTAGACTAGGTAAAACTTAGGTATTCGTTACACAGTGTACACAAAGACTCTTTGGTCTTAGGATATAATGACAAGCTACGATTCGTGAGTATCTCATGACTGGATCTATGCATCATACTCACAATCGGGTTGTCTGAGGAAGCCGTATGGGTTAGAAGCTTTCTAACTGAATTAGATGTAATGCCGCGATCGTTTGATCCGGTAAGCTTGTTGTGTGACAACACAGGGGCCATAGCATTAGCTCAAGAGCCCAGATTCCACAACAGAACTAAACAGATATACAGGAAGTATCACATTATCAGGGAGTATATCGATAATATTGATGTGGAGATTACTTATGCACCGACTGATTATAACGTTGCTAATCCCTTGACGGAGGCTTTACCGCAACCTAAGAATGAGGCACATGTGAAGTCTATGGGGGTAGATTGGAACCTAGGTTGGAACTAGGGGCAAGTGGGAGATTGTTAGGATTATGCCCTAGTCCAATGTAATTCCTTAATCTATATTGTAATGTATATCATTTTTCGATCTAATAATAAGACATTATATTACTAATGTGTTGTAGTAATATATCGAATGTGATTTGATCTATGTCATTATATGTGTAAGCACTTATAGTAGAACTGTAGATCAGAAAGAATTGCATTCGATGAGTCCTTGATCAGCTAAGCTTCTTTAAGAAGCAATCAGTGTGAGACCAGTTCCTTGTGATCATCCTCTACTGATCATGGCAAAGTATGTGCCGGAGTTATATCATAGATATCATCAGGTCGATGATATAGGACAACCCAATTGTGAGTATGCAACATAGATACTGTCATGAGATACTTACAGATCGTAGCTTGTCGTTATATCCTAAGACCAAGGAGTCTTTGTGTGCACTGTGTAATGAATATCTTAGTTTGACCTAGTCTAATGTTTCATGTAAAAAGGTAGCCATAACGGGTTTGATTGGCTTTGTTATTAATTTCATTAGTGAACTCGAAAGATGTCTGAGGAATTTATCACTCATACTTCGGTATGAGAAAGATATTCGTTTAGGCCACCTGTATGAGTATGACCGAAGGAATAGCACGGTCGTCCAGGCGATACCTTAGTATCAGTTTTCAGTCATCTCAGATATCAAGAAACAGTGATTGATAAATTAGGATGACGGTTCTATGCCTATTGATCAATCTGGATATCGGTTTGATAAAAGGATTGTGGCATGTATGATAATAGGTTAAGTCGAATAATCAATAGTCACGAACGTTAGGTAATCATAATGTCTTGCTAGAGGCCAGTTATTATGGAAAGGGTAAAAAAGTAATTTCGCCAGTCTGCCAAGGGGTCGTGACCCTAGAGGATCACACACTTTAAGTATGATATATGACAAACAAGCATGGATGGTAATTGGGAGAATCCGGTTTTCAATTTAGTCAAATTGAAAACGATTCGGTTCATTTCTAGCGTAGGTTTATTAACAAGACGGTTGAAGAAATCAAGTTAGAGAGACTGGACCGGTTTAGCTAAACCATATAATTATAATTGAATTAAATGTGTTTTAATTTGGATTTGGCTAAGTGGGCTTAAAGCCAATTCTTGGTTTTAATTGAGAATGAGGCTTAAGTGCAATTATGGGAATAAAGGGGTATATTGGGTAATTATAAAAATATATTAAAAAATCATATTTTTATTTATTACACAATATTTTCTTCCCTAAACCTAATTGGATTTTCGGCAATCACTCTCTCTCCCTCTGGTTTTCGGCCGAACCCTCTCTCTCACTCTCCTCCATTGTTTTGTCCAATTCTTCACACAACACTAGCAAGGGTGTGTGAAGAAACCTATTCAAGGTATTGTGCTTGTGTGGAGTACCTAGAGAAACATATGTCTTTGTGTTTTAGATCGATTTTAAAGGTAAATTTTTAGATCTCAAAAGTTATATGCATGTTTAATTTTAACAAGAAGATCCGTGTTTCAATTCGATTCCCATAGTTACTTCAAGTCCGCTGCATGAAATTAATCTATGGAACCCATGGGAATCCTTCAATGAGATGCCTCGCACAAATATTATTGAAGTAGAATTATTTGATGTGTGGGGCTTGGACTTCATGGGGCCATTTGTCTAATCTTTCGGCAAAATGTATATTATAGTGGACGTAGACTATGTTTCAAAGTGGGTGGAATTGGAAGCATACATGGCTGATGATGCGAAAACAATGATACGATTCGTTAAGCGAAATATCATATATCGGTTCAGTACACCTAGAGCTACCATTAGTGATAGAGGCTCATACTTTAGGAACAATCTCTTTAAGGCACTCGCAAAAAAGTTTGGGTTAAGCACAAGATGTCCGTGGCTTATCACCCTCAAACCAACGGTCAAGCCGACGTTGGGAATAGGGAAATCAAGAGAATACTAGAAAAAACTATGAGCCCTACTTGCAAAGATTGGTCTTCGAAGCTCGACGAGGCATTATGGGCTTATAGAACCGCCTACTAGGCATCGCTTAATATGTCACCTTATCGCATAGTTTTCGGTAGGGCATGCCACCTCCCTCTTGAGATAGAGCATAAAGCCTATTGGACAATCGCTCGTTGCTACTTGGATATCGAATTGGCGGGATCCAAGAGATTATTGCAACACAAGGAGCTCCAAGAGTGGAGGAGGGAAGCCTGCGAGAATAATGCCATTTATAATGAGAAAATAAAAGCGTGGCATCATAAACATATTTTTAAGAGAACTCTTGAACCCGGATCATTGGTGCTACTTTACTATGCCCGCTTGCATATTCACCCCGGCAAGCTCAAATCGAGATGGTCGGGGCCGTTTAGAGTTTTAACATGTTTGCCAAGTGGTGCAGTGGAGCTTTAAATCTTGCAAGATGAGTTACCTTCACGGTAAATGGAAAATTGACAAAGACGTATGACGGGAGGAAATCTCGGCAAGCCAAAATCTACCCATTCCCGAGTACCCACCAAGTGCACCGGTCGTCAAGTAATATAGGGTGTTTTAAAGCCCCGAATTATCGATCTCATGAGTACCGTTAGCTGTTGAACATGAAGTACAAGTGTCTAATGTGTCGACTCTAAGCGATCAAACATGAAAATAAATACACAAATCACTAAATGAACAAGTCGGGGTTAAATATGCTTCCGGGGAAATGTCATGAAATGAACTTGAATACATGAGTATAACTTGAGATATTTAAATAGAGCACCGAGGTATGTCAATTATGGTCTTACCCAAAATGCTCAGTACTTTGGTCATCAAGGGTTCAATTCTCTATTTGAGTCTAAGGTGATATGGCTCAGGTCGAAGGTCCAAGTAATTTATCTTAAGATCAGATAATTCGCATGCTTTCAGAGTTGGCACCCTATATGCATTTACTCTCGTACCCATTATTCCTATTGGACACAATGTAGATCCGAGTCCCAACTACTCTAATCCACCTAGGTCGATTGCTAATCCCTCTCTTCCTAGATTCGTTCATCACCAGACCTACCCGGGAAGTGAAACATTAAGTTATGTAGCTAGGATCCTGATTCCCGTGCTCCCAAATAAAATCAAGCATCCTAATTCAATTCATTTCATTTCCCATTCCACATAAAAACCCCAAAAAATAATTTAGGTACTTATGTTAATAAAAACCATAATTAAATTCATAAAACTCATCATCATCAACATCTCCAAGGGAGACAACTCTATGCCTTGAGATCAATTGGGATATCTAGAGATAAAAGGATGGCGACTTGTACGCACAAAGGTTAAGTCGAATTATCGATCATCGTGCACCTTGGGTAATCATAATGTTTTACTAGAGACCACTTATGATGGATCGGGCAAGAGCGAGTCTTGCGCTGATCTGCCAACGGTGGCATGAGCCTAGAAGGTCACACACATACAAGACGGATAACTTGAGACAAGGAAACATGGATGTTTCTTAAGGAGAAGTATATGGAAAAAACTGGAGGTTTTGTGCCATAGGTTCGGTTTGAGAGAATAATTAGCGAATCGAGAGAAATTGAGTTTTTCGTCGATATCGCGTCGGACTTTGTTTTATAAGTAACGACAAAAAGGTCGGGCAACTTTTGGACGCGGCATGAGACAACACGGGAGGGCCCATTGGGCTCAGCCCATGAAGCCTCATGGCCGGCCCAATAAGGGCCCAATAAGGCCATATGGCCGGCCCAGTTGGTGGGGCCATTGTGGGGACCACACAATGTCATGCTTAGTTGGTGATTGTGGATTAAGAGGTGAGTGATTTAAGGGGTATGGGTTAAAGCACCTTTAAGCCCATACCAATCACTTTTAACCCATACTTATGAGTTGGGTGATGAATTATAATGCAAGACTTTAATTCATTAATTCATTAAGTCACAAAACACACAAAAATCCTCTCTCTCTCTCATTGTGGCCGGCCACCCCTCTCCTCTTCATCATCTTGCTCTCTTGTTCTTCATTTAATTGTTCTAGTAGGCAATTAAGTGAAGGATCTTGAAGATCATCCTCTTGGTGTGGACTAGCTTTAGAGAAGAAGATCCGAACGTTCTTCTTTATCGATTCAAACAAGACTTAAAGGTAAACATCTTGTGGAATAGATTTTGCTTTGGGATTTAATGGTTTAAATGTTCTTGGACAAGGTTTGGAGTAGATTATCTTTTATTGCTTCCGCTATCTCGACGATCTAGAACGCTCCAAAACCCTACAATATATATATAACATGTTGAATTTGCATTAAGATCACTGCTTGCATCGATCACCACGGTTACATAACGTCTGATGCATGATATTTATCGATTGGAAGCCATGGTGATCTCTTTCAGTGGTATCAGAGCCATGGTTGTTACGTATTTTTCCACATGTTTAAATCTGATTTTTTTTTGAGTTTATATGTGTTCATCACCTTAGCATGCATGTAAATCAAAAAAAATTTCAGATTTGATTGATTTTGGAAATTGGAAAATAATTTTTTTTTTTGGGTGTTTCGGGTTAGCCATGGCCGACCAGGTCGAGACCCTTGGTGGACAATAGAATGCCCTAGGGCAGACCATTGTCAGCACCAAGGGCAAACGAGGGTCGCCTATGGGCGACCATGGTTTGCCCTTGCGGGCGACCATGGCAGCCCTTGCGGGCCACCATGGTTGCCTCGCGGGTGACCAGGGTCTGCCCTAGGGGCGACCATGGCTGCCCTCACGGGCTACCATGGTCGTTCCCGTGGCCGACTACTGTCAGCCAAACGGGCGACCTCGGCAGCCCTCACGGGCCACCGTGGTTGCCTCCGCAGGCGACCTCGGTTGAACCGGTTTGGCTCGACTAGATTCGAGCTGAACCGGATGGTTAGCGAGAATATTTTGAAACCCTAAAAAATTAATTTTCAGATTTGGTTCGGTTTCGATAAACCAGCGAGAACCGGTTCAAAATTCAATTAATCAGTTAAACCGTCCGGTTTCGTTAAACTGGAATTTTTCCACACTTCAGAAAGATAAAATTTGGAAAATTTATTTGTTTGATAAGCATGTTGATTGTATACATGATCTTTGATAACATGATGTTTTCCACATGATGCTAGCTAAGCCCATTAGATTTGCATTATAATTTCGGTTTTGCATCCTGCGTGTTGCTTAATTTTGGGTTGTAGTAAATATGGCCTGCGTGTCGTGATTTGTATTTCATTTTATTTATTTTAATTTGTAATCACGAAGACCGACACAAGAATCAAGTCAAGAGGGAGACTCGGATTGGAGGAGGCTCGAAGCCAGTGGGAGTTCACGAGAATGGAGCAAGTTTGGATCTTCAAGACCATGTCTTTAGGATCAGTTTTGCTAGATTCCTAGGAACTTAAGATGGGCTTAGCTATTCATATATTTTATCGTTACATTTATATGTTTGAATGTATGAATGTTTGATAGTTTAAATATACAAGTTTATGTATGATTTGCTATCACCCACATGCAAAGATTAAAATCGGAATTTAATCAGACTCGCATGTAACCTGCTAAGGGATCATCTTTGCATGAATTTGCAATTGATGATTCAAGATTAAGATTGTATCAATATACAATCAGACTTTTATAATTCACTTAAACGCAAATAATTACAAGTCAAGCGTGATACCATCCAAGTTTGGGCACTCAGAAGGGCTTTGACCCTATGGATGTCGGTACGCCTCCGCGTAACATTCATAGAGAAAAAGTCTGGATGAGATGGGTAGTTCTGTGTGGGTGCGTGCGCCTCCGCGTAGTAGTCACATTAGTTCTATCCATAGTTCAAGCTTGGTAGACTTGTCTACGATTGTCAGCTAGGGCTGACCTAGGGTATCAGTATAGGGTATGCTGTGTACTTTTAGTACAGACCCTAGCCAGGAACTACATAGTCTTGTAGATGAATGTATTCCTACCTTAATGCTCTCAATTGGAGCAGTGAGACTCCGTTCACTTCAATTGAGGGTATGATAGGATCTTGGTTCAGATTCTAATGTTAGAATCAGACAAGTGTTTTATAACTAAATCTTAAACTTGAATTTTAATTAATTTGACCATGTAGAACTAAAAGGCAAAGACAACACAAAGGAGTAATAGCGCACTAAGAGTACAGATTGAGGACAGACTCAAGAGCGTGAATTACTCATATTTGAATAGAAACTTGAGGTTTGTACTCAAGCATGAACGCAAGTAATATATCCTTACCAAGAAACCTCCTGCTGAGCCACCGTTGAACGCCGCTAGGGCACTAAGGATACTTATCAAAGTTCCATAGTAACCAAATCGACGATCATGCATTATGGCGGGCAGTAGGATGCCAGAGTTGCAGAAGCAGTTCAGGAACGTTTCAGATCACCCTCATACCTGTAAGGCAGAGGTCAAGGAAATGTTCAAGGAGAAAGCTCGTGTCGAAAGATATGATACTTTCAGAGAACTCAACTCCTGCAAGCTTAAGGCTGAAACCCTGTTAGTCCCCATGTCACGAAGATGAAATGTCTTCAGGAACATCTAACTAGACTCAGTTTTGATGATCAGGTGGAAATGGCTGCGGATTTTATGTTGCAATCACATCCAGATACATATAGTGATTTCATAGTAAATTATAATATGCATGACATGGACAAGTCCTTAACAGAGCTTCATGGGATGCTTGTGACCGCTGAAAAGAACCTCAAGGGCAAGACCAAGGAGGTCCTTATGGTCAACAAGAAGGTCAGCTTCAAGAAACCTGATCTGGGTAAGGGTAAGGCTCCTAGGCACCTTGCAGGGCAGATCAGACACCCCAAGCGTCCAAAGGTTCAAGCAGCTCCCAAAACTGCTGTGAATTCTAAGGACAAATTGGAGGAGATATGCTATCACTGCAATGAGCCAGGACACGGGAATAAGGGATTGTAAGCAATACAAGGATCATGTGAAGAAGAGTGGGAATCCACGTCTTCAGGATCAGATATTTACGTTGGTAAGCTTAATCGCTATAACTTAAATAAGAAAAGGCTTAAATCTAATGATTTAAACCAAGTTATAATATGGCATTGACATTTAAGGCACATACGCGAGAAACGCATTTCAACACTTCACAAGTGTGGATTTTAAGTCCGTTTGAATTCACTCAAATTGAAAGATGCAAGTCTTACCTAATAAGCGAGAAACGCATTTCAACACTTCACAAGTGTGGACTTTTAATTCCGTTTGAATTCACTCAAACTGAATGATGCAAGTCTGACCTAATGGGCAAAATGACAAAGGCACTTTTCACAGGTTTATGTGAAGGGCGAGTGACTTGTTATGTCTAATACATTCCGACGTATGTGGACCTATGAGTACTCAGGCCAGAAGAGAGTTGAACTAATACTTGACTCTGGAAACGGCCGCATTCATTTTGAATCAGGCTCCAATGAAGACAGCGATAGTACACCTTGTGACAGTCATTCTGTCTCCCATTACTGTGGATGCGTGCGCCTCCGCGTAGGATTCATTGGGATGTGAGCTGAATAAGGTAAACAGTTCTATTTGGATGCGTGCGCTTCCGCGTAGTAGCCAAATAAGAGCTGCACCAGAGTCACAGAAGGTACACCATATGACATTCCTTACGTCTCCCGTAATTGTGGATGCGTGCGCCTCCGCGTAGTATTCATTGGGATGGGAGCGGGAAGAGATGGTCAGTTCTATTTGGATGCGTGCGCCTTCGCGTAGTAGCCAAATAAGAACTGGACCATAGTCATATATGGTGTGGGAAACATTCTATTATGTTTTTCCTAAGAGATTTGGGTAGCAGAGATGCAGGCATCCAAATCAGACAAATGTGTCTTCGTAAGGTATCCTTAAGAAACTAAGAGATACAACTTCTACATACCCAGCGAGTACAAAAACTTTGTTGCTCGAGGAGGGGTATTTTTGAGAAATATTTTATTTCCAAAACAGCTAGTGGGAGTCCCGTGCATCTCAAAGAAATTCGAGAGGATACGGAACAGCCTGAAGCAATTGAGGAGCCTGCTATGCAAGATGTAGAAGTACTGCAGCCTCAGATGGTCGTAGATGAAGAATCAGTCCCTACAGAAATTCCAGATCGTCCAAGGAGGTCTAAAAGATCTCGTCATGTTCCAGACAGATATGGTTTCACAGCCACTGCGGGAAATGACTTGATATTGATGGATTAGGATGATTCATAAACCTTCAAACAAGCTTTGACCAGTCCACACTCCGAAAAATGGCAAAACGCCATGAGTGAGGAAATGAAATCCATGTATGACAACCAAGTCTGGTGCTTGGAGGATCAAACCCCTGGGATAAAACCCGTCGGTTCTGAGTGGGTCTATAGGATCAAGACCAACATGGATGGAAGTCCTCAGACCAATATGGCTAGGATGGTTGTAAAAGGATTCAATAAATGGATTATGATGACACCTCTTCACTAGTAGCAATGTTCAGTTTAATCCGGATTATTTTTAGCCATAGTTATGGCAGATGGATGTCAAAACCCCTTCCTATGCAGGAACTTAAAAGAGGATGTGTATATGACACAACCCGAGGGTTTTGTTGATCCAGAGAATCCTGGAAAGATTTGTAAGCTGCTTAGATCCATTTATGGATTAAAACAAGCTTCACGGAGTTGGAACATTCGTTATGATGAAGCTGTAAGGGAACTCGGCTTCATCAAAAACAAAAGCTAGCCTTGCGTACATAAGAAAGCGAGTGGGAGTAATATTGTATTCTTGATATTTATTCATCGGGAATGACATCCCGACCTTGCCACCAATGCTTGGTCAGGGAAGTACTTATCGATGAAGGACTTAGGTGATGCTACATTTAATGTAGGCATCAGGATCTCTACAGATCATTCCAAAAGGATTTTGGGCCTAAGTCAGAACATGTTGCTAAGTCAAAACATGTACATAGATAAAGTGTTGAGAAGATCTCAATGCTTGATTCTAAGAAAGGATACATACTCATGCGTCATGGCATTAAGCTCAACAAACTACAGAGTCCTAGTACTCTTGATAAGCTGAGCAGGATGAGTAAGATCCCTTATGCTTCGGCTGTGGGATCCATCATGTATGCCAGGATGTGCACGAGACTGGAAGTCTCGTTTGCACTAAGTTGTACCAGCAGATTCCAATCCAACCTCGACCAATTACTCTGGATTGCTGTCAAAGGCCATCCTCAAATATTTGAGGAGGATCGAGGATGCATTTTGGTGTATGGGGATGAAGATAGAGAACTAGCAGTCAAATGACAAGTTGATGCTAGTTTTCAGACATTTAGTCAGGATATACTTTGTGTTGAGTGGTGGCGCTTTCAGCTGGATAAGCTTTAAGCAAGCCAAAATTGCCAGCTCTACAATGAAGGCTGAGTATATAGCTGCAACAAAAGCAGCTAAAGAGGCCGTATGGATTAGAACCTTTCTGATCGGATTAGATGCAACGCCGCGAGCGTCTGATCCGATAAGCTTGTTGTGGGACAACACAGGTGCCGTAGCTATTGCTCAAGAGCCCAGATTCCACAACAAATCCAAACATATACTCAGCAAGGTTCACCTCGTGAGAGTTATCAAATATAGAGGTGATGTGGAGATTAAACACTATTCGACTGATAATAATATGGACGATCCCTTGACAAAGGCTCAGCCACAGCCTAGGCATGAGAAACATGCAGGGTCCGTGGGAGTAGATCAGAACTTAAATTGGAACCAGGGGCAAGTGGGAGATTGTTAGAGTTATGCCCCAGTCCAATATATAAGTGATCTACAGATGTAATGTTTTATCATCTTTCCGAATAAATAAATCGGCATATATTACTAATGTGTTGTAGTAATATATCGAATGTAATTTGATCTATGTCATAATGTGTGTCATCACTTATAGTAGAATTATAGATCAGAAAGAATTGCATTCGATAAAGTCCCTGATCAGCTAAGCTTCTTTAAGAAGCGATCAGTATGAGACCAACTCCTTGTGATCACGCTCTACTGATCATGGCAAAGTATGTGCCAGAGTTATATCATAGATATCATCAGGTCGATGATATTGGACAACCCGATTGTGAGTATGCTGCATAGATCCAGTCATGAGATACTCACATATCGTAACTTGTCATTATATCCTAAGACCAAGGAGTCTTTGTGTACAATATGTAACGAATACCTAAGTTTGACCTAGTCTAACGTTATCTGTAAAAGGGTAATTATAAAGTCTTCGATTGGCTTTGGCATTTGTTGCACTAGTGAACTCGAAAGGCGTCTGAGGGATTTATCACTCATATTTCGGTATGAGAAAGATATCCGTTTAGGCCACTTGATGAGTATGACTGAAGGAATAGCACGGCCATGCAGGTGATACTTAGTATCAGTTTTCAGTCATCTCAGATATCAAGAAACAGTGATTGATAAATTAGGATGACCATTCTATGCCAATTGATCAATCTGGATATCGGTTTGATAAAAGGACAGTGACATATACGATAACAGGTTAAATCGAATAATCGATAATCACGAACATTGGATAATCATAATGTCTTTCTAGAGACCACTTATGATGGAAAGGGTAAAATAGTAATTTTACCAGTTTGCCAATTGTTCGTGAGCCTAGAGTGTCACACGCATTAAGCACGATACATGACAACAATTATGGATGAAAACTGGAAAGGATTTAGTAGATTTCTGGCCTAAGGTTTTAACCAGACGGTTGAAGAAATCAATTCGAGGAAATTGAGCCATTTTGTCTAAACCGAAATTAGAACTCAAGTTAATGGGTTTATTTGGGTTTTAGGTAAACAGGCTTAAAGCCCATTTAGGGATTTAAGTTATGAATGAGAACAAATGCAAATAAGAGTTTATGAAGGATAGATATGCAATTTTAATTTGAAATTCAATTTTAATTTTCAAATTAAAATCACATAATATCTTCCATTATTTTCTCTAATTTTCAGCAACTAATCCTATCATCCTCTCCCCCTAATTGCTGAATTCTCTCTACCCTCTCATCCTCCATGGTTGTCAAGCTTCTCTCAAAATTCATAGCAAAAATTTGAGGTAAAACCTTCTTCGGTTGTGGTGCTTGTGTAGACTTAATAGAGAAACACTATACTTGTGTTTTCATCGATTAGAAGTGGTAACTTTCAGTTTTATATATATATAACATGTTGAATTTGCATTAAGATCAGTGCTTGCATCGATCACCACGGTTACATAACGTCCGCTGCATGATATTTATCGATTGGAAGCCGTGGTGATCTCTTTCATTTTCAAGCTAACAAAATGGCATCATATTACTAATGTGTTGTAGTAATATATTAGATGTAATTTGATCTGTATCATTATGTGTGTATGATTATGTGATCTATATCATTATATGTGTATCATTAGCTTGTCTTTATATCCTAAGACCAAGGAGTCTTTGTGATCACTATGTAATGAATCTCTAAGTTTGACCTAGACTAACAGTACCTGTGAAAGGGTAGCCATAAGGCTCTGATTGGCTTGGTTATGAATTACAAGAGTGAACTCGAAAGACGGCTGAGGGTATCCCACATACTCCGATATGGGAAAGATATCTGTTTTGGCCACTTGATGAGTATGACTGAAGAAATAGCTTGGCCATGCAAGAGATACTTTAGTATCAGTTTTTAGTCGTCTCAAATATCAAGAAACAATGATTGATAAATTAGGATGAAAGTTCTATGCCTTTTGATCAATCTATATATTGGTATGATAAAAGGATAGTGACATGTACGATAAGAGGTTTAGTCGAATCATCGATAATCACGGATGCTGGATAATCATAATGTCTTGCTAGAGGCCACTTATGATGGAAAGAGTAAAATGGTAATTTTATCAGTCTGCCAACGGGTCGTGAGCCTAGAGGGTCACACACTTTTAGCATGGTCAAAGCAAAACAGACTGGGATGGAAATTGGGAGAATCCGCTTTTCAATTTAGTGAAATTGAAAACGAACCAGTTAATTTATGGCCTAGGATTATAACCAGACGGTTGAGGAAATCAGATTAAAGGGATTAAATCGGTCTAGCTAAATCCTTTAATTTAGAACCCAATTTAAATGAGTTTAATTAAACTTTAGCTAAATGGGCTTCAAGTCCATTCTTAATATTAATTATAAGAATGATCTTAAGTTAATTATGAGTTTTAAATGGATTTGATTTTTTGAAAAATAAAGATAATAAAAATCAGATTTTTTCACAATAATCCTAACACTAATTCTCTCTTTTTCGGTCCTCTCTCTCTCCCTAGCCTACCCTCCCTCTCTCCACCATAGTTAGGGTTTTTCTTTTTTTTCTACTCTCAAAACTGTTGGGTCCCGGGGCATCCTAATTACGTTCATGGCAGCGGAAGCAACCTATAAACCGCCCCTAACCTGCGCAAGATCGACTACCAAGTTAGATCCTTAGGAAATCGAGTTGTCGTGTTTTTACCAGAATCTGCCCGGCAGAAAACCGAGACTTTGAAGCTCTATATCTCGAGATACAGATCTCCAATTGCTTCGGTTCTTTCTGTAGAATAAACCTCAGCCAATTCCCTACATCTTTTGTGTTTTTTTCTAAACCCAGTTCGGACGAGAAGACCTCCGTCTGGAGCAAAACATTTTTCCCGTCTCGCTGGACAGACTCTGCGGACCAGTCTGCTTCTCGGCCTTGTATCTCCCAAACCAGCGCTCTTTTGGAAAATCAGTATTTAACCAAAGTTGTAGCCCTTGGACATATCTTTCCAACGCCGCCAGTTTCAGGTCAATCGGAGCTCGGACGAAGCGGCTATGGCTCACGCATTGTCGGTCGCCGGAACTGGACAATCTGGACAGTTTCTCCATTTTGCATTTAGTCTTCGTTGAATCGATAAAGAAGAACGTTCAGATCTTCTTCTCTAAAGCAAGTCCACACCAAGGGGATGATCTTGATGATCCCTCACTTAATTGCCTACTATAACAATTAAATGAAGAACAAGAGAGCAAGAACAAGAGGAAGAGTTGTGTGAGAGAGAGAGCTTGTAAGATTTTTGTGATTCTTCAATTAATGAATGAATGCTAGATATTTCAATTCATCATCCAACAAGCATGGGTCAAAAGTGATTGGTATGGGCTTAAAGGTGCTTTAACCCATACCCCTTAAATCACTCACCTCTTAATCCACAATCACCAACTAAGCATGGTGTTCTGTGGCCCCCACACATGGACCCACCATGTGGGCCGGCCATGAGGTCTTGTTAGGCCCTTAATGGGCCGGCCATGAGGCTTCATGGGCCGATCCCAATGGGCCCTCCCGTGTTGTCTCATGCCGTGTCCAAAAATCGTCCGACCCTTTTGTCGTCACTTATGAAACAAAGTCCGACGCGATATCGACGAAAAACTCAATTTTTATCGATTCGCTAATTATTCTCTCAAACCGAACCCATGGCACAAAACCTCCAGTTTTGTCAATATATTACTCCTCAAGAAACATCAATGTTTCCTTGTCTCAAGTTATCCGCCTTGTATGTGTGTGACCCTCTAGGCTCATGCCACCGTTGGCAGATCGGCGCAAAAGATCGCTCTTGCCCGATCCATCATAACTGGTCTCTAGTAAAACATTATGATTACCCAAGGTGCATGATGATCGATGATTCGACTTAACCTTTGTGCGTACAAGTCACCATCCTGTTATCTCTAGATATCCCGATTGATCACAAGGCATAGAGTCGTCTCCCTTGTTCAATCAACCATTGTTACTTGATATGCGAGATGGCTGAGAACTGATAACCCGTATCATTGGCATGGCCATGCTCTTTCTCTCAGTCAGTCTCCATCAAGAGGCCTTCTAATGGATATCTTTCCCATACCGTAGTATGAGGGATAAATCCCTTAGCCGTCTTTCGTGTCACTCATGCAACCCGTTCCGCCACCCAATAATGCCCTTTATAGCAATCCTTTTACAGAAAGCGTTTGGCGCAAGTTAAAGCCGTACGTTCATTGCATAGTGATCACAAAGACTCCTTGGTCTAAGGATGCCGTGACAAGCTATCGCATTTGAATATGTTTATGGCTTAATCTATGAAAACACTATTCAAAGCGGGTCGTCCGATATCAATCACCTCATGATATCTATGATATGGTTCCAGGATCCCTCATCCCTATGACAAGTAGAACTACGTCATTAAGAACCATCCTCATACTGGTCGCTTCTTAGGAAGCATGTTTTGACCAGGGACTCGTTATGTGTGATCCGTACAGATTTATGGTTCTACTACTTTAGTGGTCATAAATCAGATCATGCTTAACTTATTACTTCAACACATAAGTAATACAAAGCCGTTTTATATATTTGTTACAAACGATGATAATGTACATAGACATTTACAGGCTAATAGCAATTGGACTAGGGCACAAATGCTATCAATCTCCCACTTGCCCCTAGTTCCAATCTAAGTCCCAATCTATACCTATTGACCTAACATGTTTATCATGTTTTGCTCGTGGAAGAGCCTTGGTCAAGGGGTCGGCTGTGTTATCATCAGTTGCAACGTAGTGGATCTTCACGTCACCTTTTAGCAACAATGTCGCGGATGATGTGATACTTTCTGAGTACATGTTTGGATCTGTCATGTGCCCTGGGTTCCTTAGCTTGCGCAATGGCCCCGGTGTTGTCACAATATATGTCTACTGGGTTAGATGGGTTTTTAATTACACCTAACCCAGCCATGAAACTCCTGATCCATACAGCCTCTTCTCCCGCTTCGGATGCGGCAATGTACTCAGCTTCGGTCGTAGAGTCGGCAATGGTGTCCTGCTTCTTTCTTTTCAGCTGAAAGCTCCACCGTTCAACATAAACATATAACCCAACTGACTTTTTAAGTCATCGGGGTCTGTCTGGAAAACTAGCGTC
Organism: Geranium rotundifolium; assembly: GCA_963920655.1. Lineage (NCBI taxonomy): Eukaryota > Viridiplantae > Streptophyta > Magnoliopsida > Geraniales > Geraniaceae > Geranium > Geranium rotundifolium. The sequence continues at coordinate 16,822,848 of OY987315.1, forward strand.
AACATATCCTTTGACGACTAGATCATCATTTCTTCCCTCGTATACAAGAAAAGCGTCTTTGGTTTTTCTCAAAATCGAGAATCGCCTTGACGGCAATCCAATGTTCCTCACCGGGTTCGGACTGATGTCTACTGGTACAGCTTAGGGCAAACGAGACATCCGGTCTCGTACATATCATGGCACACATTATGGACCCTATAGCCGAAGCATATGGGATCTCATTCATTCTTGCTAGCTCTGCAGGTGTCTCAGCACACTACTTCTTGCTTAGCTTTATGCCATGACGCATGGGCAGCAGTCCTTTCTTTGAATCTAGCATCGAGAATCTTCTCAATATTTTGTCTATGTAGGTGCTTTGACTTAAGCCCAAGACCCGCTTGGCACGGTCTCTATATATCTTGATCCCCAAGATGTAAGAGGCCTCGCCTAAGTCCTTCATTGCGAAACATTCACCTAACCAAGTCTTTGTTAAGAGCAAGGTAGGGACGTTGTTTCCAATGAGCAGTATGTCATCAACATAAAGCACCAAGAAGACTACTTTGCTCCCATCTGCCCTTTTATATATACGCAAGGTTCATCATCGTTCTTGATGAAGCCAAACTGTTTCACAACTTCATCAAAACGTTGATTCCAACTCCGAGATGCTTGCTTCAAACCATAAATTGATTTCAGCAACTTGCAAATCTTTCCCTTATTCTTAGGATCCTCAAAACCCTCAGGCTGGGACATATAAACGTCCTCAGCTAACCTCCCGTTGAAGAAGGCGGTTTTGACGTCCATTTGCCATATCTCAAAATTGCTACGGCAAGTAGAATGCGGATAGATTTGACCATAGCTACTGGAGAAAAGGTCTCTTCATAGTCAATTCCGTGGATTTTCCAATAACCTTTTGCTACCAGTCTTGCTTTATAGGTCTAAGGTTTGCCATCCATGTCCATCTTTATTTTAAAGATCCATTTACACCCAATGACTTTTACGTCAGGGGTTTGATCCACCAAGTCCCACACTTGATTATCTGACATGGATTGCATTTCTTCCCTCATGGCTTCCAGCCATTTCTCAGAGTCGGTTCCGTCCTTATTAACTGTAGCTATTGGTTCTTGCTCAACGACTACTTCTGGTGGGTCGTCCAGTGGTTCCTGAGTGACCATCTCATCTAGAAATTCATTAAGATGAACAGCCCTCCCACTGACTGTCTTGGAAATAAATTCTTTTTCCAAGAATGTCCCACCTCGATTATGAATGCGGCCGTTTGCAAAGCGTAACCCCAGAAGGAGATCAGGAGATCAGTGAGACTTAACATCGATCGAACCATATCAAACAATGTCCGATTCCTTCACTCGGACACACCATTGAGTTGCGGTGTTCCTGGCGGAGTCCACTGAGATAGTATTCAACTTTCTGTAAGAAACTCTTCAGATAAGTATGCTCCACCTCGATCAGAACGGAGTGCCTTGATACTTTTTCCGAATTGGTTTTCTACTTCAGTCCTAGACTCCTTGAATTTATCAAAGGCTTTGGACTTATGTCTTATGAGATAGACATAATCATATCTACTGAAATCATCAGTAAACGTGATAAAGTAGCCTAAACCACATCTGGCTGGTGTACTCATTTGGTCCACATACGTTTGAATGTATTAGACCTAATAGATCACCTGCCCTCTCACCTAAACCAGTGAAGGGCGTTTCAGTCATCTTGCCCATTAAACAAGCTTCACATCTATCAATCGTTTGGTATTCGAATTGACTTAGAAGTCCGCGCTTATGAAGCGCTGAGATGCGTTTCTCATTTATGTGACCTAGACGACAATGCCAGATTAGAGTTTGGTCTAAATCATTAGCTTTAAACCTCTTAGGTAGAACAAGGTTAACAGAACCCACGGCAGTTGCGGTAACTCTCACGTTGTTCCCAACTCTTAGGTCCACCTCGCTTTCCCCATATCTCTTCTACTATTCTACACTTGTATATCCGTACAGACATGAGACTCAGCTCTAGTGTCTAGTACCCAAGTATTTATCGTAGAAAGATATAGCTCTAATGGAATACCTAATGAAGTAGCGGCCCCACCGCCCTTCATCTGACCCTCCTTCAGCTGCTGACAGTCTTTCTTCCAGTGACCAGGCTTTTGGCAGTAGAAACAGACCGGCTCCTTTGCCTTCCCCTTGCCTTTTACGGGCATGGAAGGTTTAGGAACAAATGGTCTGATCTTCCTTGCCAGGTGCATTGGGCCTTTACCCTTGCCACCACCAGCTTTGAAGCTGGATCCCTTCATACGTAGGACGTGTGGACCTACGGAGCTGCCTGCTGACATCTTGCAGGCAATGAGTTCTCGGAGAACAGTGTATTTTTCAATACGTACTTTCTCTTTGAACATATCCTTGATCTGCGCAAACATTGCAAACGGATCATGGGATAGCTCCATAAACTGCTTCTGGAGGTCCGCCTCCATGCAGCCCAGCATGACACACGCAACGTCGATAGAGTCGTTAAGGTGTTTCTGGTACGCATCCTTAACGACCCTCGTTGCGTTGGCAGCTGGCTCCACCGGGATAGCCTTATCAAGGGCGTACTCCCTGTGTTCCAACTTTAACACAAGTCGTAAATTTCTGTCCCAGTCTAGATAATTTGTCCCGTTGAGTTTACACTTTTCGAGTATAGTCCTCAACGACAAATTAGACGAGTTTGTTGAATTACTAGCCATTTCTACACGAAGAAAGTAAATTTAATCAGAAAAGTTGAATAAATTTACGAAGATCCGAATTAAACACCAACCATAAGATTATAAGGTTTAGAATCTTAAACCAAGATCCCTTATTCGTCATTTGAAGTACGCTAAGGCGCACCGCTCCAATTGACTTATTTAGGTAGGACGTCCGTCCAATTACAACCCGTGTAACTCTTAGTCAGGGTATGTGCAAAAACACACGGCTTACCCTTCCGATGCCCCAGCTCGACCTCAGGCCAAGAATCGTGGTCGAGTCAACCAACCTTCACTAACGAGTTAACTTTGTGCAGGTGCTCCGCTAAGGCGCACGACATCCCACTAAGTTTACCATACCCATCTAGAACCCATTCGATCGATGCTCCGCTAAGGCGCACGACACCGATAAAATGTTTCTACATGGGTGTGAATTTGGGTGGCATCTCACTTGACTCAAATTAGCTTGTAAATTGGTTGTGCTTAATAATTCGAAAGTATTTGGTACAATTACGAACCCGTCATCAACAACCCGTGTTGTGACGTTTCTAATTGTATTACATACTATCTTCATTTGAATCCGTCATTTGCAACCCGTGCAAACACGTTTCAAATTTGAACTCATCAATCACAACCCGTGCGATGATAGTTCACAACGCTTTAAACATGCAAACAATTAAAGTTGATTTTAATCTTTGCATGTGAGGTGATGGCTTATAAACTTATAAGCTAATCATACAAGCATGTTATTAATTAAATAATTCAAGCAAGCATTCATAAAGCGTTAAATATGCATTTTATAGCCCATCCTAAACTTAGGATTCTACGAGTCTTCACATATTCTCGTCTTTCTCATTTGGGCTCCCACTAGCTCTTGGACTTCCTCCAAGACCGTCATCGTGCTCAATTTTCCATCCTTCTCGTCTTTGAGTAATAATTACAATTAATACTCGGTTCGTAGACCGGATAAAAAATAATTACACTTTATGGGCTCGAATAAAAGAATAATTACACGCTAACACTAACGGTATGCAAACCGTGAAGGCGATAAATCTAATGGGCTACTAATGCATCATACATTTCATCACATCATCCAACATGTTATCACACAAACATGTTATCAAATAATATGCAATAATTCCGATTTTAATTTTGCCAAGTTGCTTGGTCGGGTTTATCGAAACTAGACCTTTTCGAAAAACGGTTTATCGAAACCGATTAAATTTTGAAAGTTTTCGAAATATTGGATCGCAGGTTCGTGACACGGATCAAACACCACGCACGAACCAAGTCGGGCCAAGCCAATGGGCCGAAGCCCCATTGGGCCGAGCCCAACTATGCACGGCCCGGTTTTGGGCCTTGGAAGGCCTAAACTGGCCTTGCCGCCACTCTCGGCCTCGCCCGAGAGTGGGAACGGGCTCGGTCACCGCCGGCCTCCCCGGCCTCCGGTGACCTCCGTTCGGTACCTCCAATCCGGCTCCCCGAGAGTCCCTTCTCGGACCCGACAAATCCAATAATTTCCGAAAAATTCCAAATTCAATATATTTTCAAAAATAACATATTTCATGCAAATATCCCAAAAAGCATTAAAATCATGTTATCAACAATTATGGCATTTGTATCATTACAAAACCGAAATAACATACAAGGATCTCGGAGTGGTAGACCGGCTCTGATACCACTGTTGGGTCCCGGGGCATCCTAATTACGTTCATGGCAGCGGAAGCAACCTATAAACCGCCCCTAACCTGCGCAAGATCGACTACCAAGTTAGATCCTTAGGAAATCGAGTTTTCGGGTTTTTACCAGAATCTGCCCGGCAGAAAACCGAGACTTTGAAGCTCTATATCTCGAGCTACAGATCCCCAATTTCTTCGGTTCTTTCTGGAGAATAAACCTCAGCCAATTCCCTACATCTTTTGTGTTTTTCTCTAAACCCAGTTCGGACGAGAAGACCTCCGTCTGGAGCAAAACATTTTTCCCGTCTCGCTGGACAGACTCTGCGGACCAGTCTGCTTCTCGGCCTTGTATCTCCCAAACCAACGCTCTTTTGGAAAATCAGTATTTCACAAAAGTTGTAGTCCTTGGACTTATATTTCCAACGCAGCCAGGTTCAGGTCAATCGGACCTCGGACGAAGCGGCTATGGCTCACGCATTGTCGGTCGCCGGAACTGGACAATCTGGACAGTTTCTCCATTTTGCATTTAGTCTTCGTTGAATCGATAAAGAAGAACATTCGGATCTTCTTCTCTAAAGCAAGTCCACACCAAGGGGATGATCTTGATGATCCCTCACTTAATTGCCTACTAGAACAATTAAATGAAGAACAAGAGAGCAAGAACAAGAGGAGGAAGAGTTGTGAGAGAGAGAGAGCTTGTAAGATTTTTGTGATTCTTCAATTAATTAATGAATGCTAGATATTTCAATTCATCATCCAACAAGCATGGGTCAAAAGTGATTGGTATGGGCTTAAAGGTGCTTTAACCCATACCCCTTAAATCACTCACCTCTTAATCCACAATCACCAACTAAGCATGGTGTTGTGTGGCCCCCACACATGGACCCACCATGTGGGCCGGCCATGAGGTCTTGTTGGGCCCTTAATGGGCCGGCCATGAGGCTTCATGGGCCGAGCGCAATGGGCCCTCCCGTGTTGTCTCATGCCGTGTCCAAAAATCGTCCGACACTTTTGTCGTCACTTATCAAACAAAGTCCGACGCGATATCGACGAAAAACACAATTTTTATCGATTCGCTAATTATTCTCTCAAACCGAACCCATGGCACAAAACCTCCAGTTTTGTCCATATATTACTCCTCAAGAAACATCAATGTTTCCTTGTCTCAAGTTATCCGCCTTGTATGTGTATGACCCTCTATGCTCATGCTACCGTTAGCAGATCGGCGCAAAAGATCGCTCTTGCCCGATCCATCATAAGTGGTCTCTAGTAAAACATTATGATTACCCAAGGTGCATGATGATCGATGATTCGACTTAACCTTTGTGCGTACAAGTCACCATCCTGTTATCTCTAGATATCCCGATTGATCACAAGGCATAGAGTCGTCTCCCTTGTTCAATCAATCATTGTTACTTGATATGCGAGATGGCTGAGAACTGATAACCCGTATCATTGGCATGGCCATGCTCTTTCTCTCAGTCAGTCTCCATCAAGAGGCCTTCTAACGGATATCTTTCCCATACCGTAGTATGAGGGATAAATCCCTTAGCCGTCTTTCGTGTCACTCATGCAACCCGTTCCGCCACCCAATCATGCCCTTTATAGCAATCCTTTTACAGAAAGCGTTTGGCGCAAGTTAAAGCCGTACGTTCATTGCATAGTGATCACAAAGACTCCTTGGTCTAAGGATGCCGTGACAAGCTATCGCATTTGAATATGTTTATGGCTTAATCTATGAAAACACTATTCAAAGTGGGTCGTCCGATATCAATCACCTCATGATATCTATGATATGGTTCCAGGATCCCTCATCCCTATGACAAGTAGAACTACGTCATTAATAACCATCCTCATACTGGTCGCTTCTTAGGAAGCATGTTTTGACCAGGGACTCGTTAAGTGTGATCCGTACAGATTTATGGTTCTACTACTTTAGTGGTCATAAATCAGATCATGCTTAACTTATTACTTCAACACATAAGTAATACAAAGCCGTTTTATATATATGTTACAAACGATGGTTTAGGTGAGAGGGCAAGTAAATTGTTAGGTCTCATACATTCTGATGTATGTGGACCTATGAGCACTCAGGCCAGAAGAGGTTCTCACTACTTTATCACATTTACTGATGATTTCAGTAGATATGGGTATGTCTATTTAATGAGACATAAGTCGGAAACTTTTGACAAGTTCAAAGAGTTCCAGAATAAAATACAAAACCAGCTTGGAATAAGTACAAAGGCGCTTCGATCTGACCAAGGCGGTGAGTACTTGGACCAAGTTTTTCACAGTCATTAAAAGAAGTGAGGGATCCTCTCTGAATTGACTCCTCCAGGAACACCTCGGTTGAATGGTTTGTCTGAGCGGAGAATCCGGACCTTGATTGACATGGCTCAGTCAATGATAAGTCAGGTTGACCTCCCTATCTCCTTATGGGGCTATGCCCTAGAAACGGTCGCATTCATTTTCAATCGGGCTTTTGAAAAGGAAGTGGAAAACACTTCATACGAATTATGAAACGGGAAGAAACCCTTATTAGCTTTCCTTAAGATATGGGGATGCGAGGCTTATGTCAAGCGTTTGCTAGGCGATAAGCTCGAACCCAAATCAGATAAATGTGTCTTTGTAGAGTACTCCAAGGAAATAAGGGGGTATTATTTCTACAAACCCAGCGAGAACAAAGTTTTTGTTGCTCGAGGAGGGGTATTTTTGGAAAAAGAATATATTTCGAAAATAGCTAGTGGGAGTCCCGTGCATCTCGAAGAAATTTAAGGTGATATGGAACACCCTACTATGCAAGATGTAGAAATACAGGAGCCTTAAGTGGTCGTAGATCAAGAACCAATCCTTACACCTATTACAGAAGGTCCAAGGAGGTCTGAAAGATCTCGTCAAGCTCCTATCAGATATGGCTTTCTACCCACTGAGGGAAATGACTTGATATTAGTGGATCGGGATGATCCAGAAACTTTCAGACAAGCCTTGGCCAGTCAAGACTCCGAAAAATGGATGGTTGCCATGAATGAGGAAATGAAATTCATGTATGACAACAAAGTATGGAGCTTGGTGGATTAAACTAATAGCATTTTTGTGCCCTAGTCCAATTGCTAGTAGTCTATAAATGTCTATTCATATTAATCATCGTTTGTAATAAATAAAACGGCTTTGTATTACTTATGTGTTGAAGTAATATGCTAAGCATGATCTGATTTATGACCACTAAAGTAGTAGAACCATAAATCTGTACGGATAACACTTAAAAAGTCCCTGATTAAATTACGCTACAATTGAAGCGATCAGTATGAGGATGGTTCTCAATAATGTAGTTCTGCTTATCATAGGGATGTGGGATCCCATAATCATATCATAGATATCATGAGGTGATTGGTATCGGACGACCCGCTTTGAATTGTGTTTCATAAATAAAGCCATGAACATATTAAGCCATGATAGCTTGTCACAATATCCTTAGACCAAGGAGACTTGTGATTGCTATGCGGTCGAAGTAGGACTTTAACTTGCACCTAACGCTTTCGGTAACTGGATTGCAATAACGGGCATGATTTTGTGGCGGAACGGATTGCATGAGTGATACGAAATACGGCGAAGGGATTTATCCCTCGTACTACGGTATGGGAATGATATCCGTTTCGGCTACTTGATCAAGAGTGACTGAGAGGAAGTACATGGCCATGCCAGATATATGAGTTATGAGTTCTAAGTCGTCTTGCATATCAAGTAACAATGATTGATTAAACAAGGATCACGACTCTATGCCTTGTGATCAATCAGGATGTCTAGAGATAATAGGATAGTGACTTGTACGCACAAGGTTAAATCGAATCATCGATCATCATGCACCTTGGGTAATCATAATGGCTTACTAGAGGCCACTTATGATGGATCGGGCAAGAGAGATCTCTTACGCCGATCTACCAACGGTGGCATGAGCCTAGAGGGTCACACACATACAATATGGGTAACTTGTGACAAGGAAAGGTTGGCGTTTCTTGAGGAGCAAGACATGGCCAAAACTGAGGGTTTTAGACCATGGGTTCGGTTTTGTGGGAATGATTAGCGAATCGAGAAAACTGAGTTTGTCGTCGATATCGCGTCGTATTTTATTCGATAAGTGACGACAAGGGTCGGATAACTTTTTTGACGCGACACGCGACCGAATGGGCGAGCCCATTAGGCTCGGCCCATGAGGCCACTAGGCCAGCCCATTAAAGGACCAACAAAGGCCCAATATAGGCATGGCTTGGCCGGCCCACTTGGTGGGCCCAAGTGTGGGGGCCACACACCATTCTTAGTTGGTGTTGTTGATTATGATGAAGAGCAAACTGTGGGATTAGGTGGTGACTTGCCTTTTAACCTATGCCTTCATCATTTGTTACTTTTTCAACTAAAAATATATGATTTAGTACTCAAAATATCAACACACACAAAAAAGCTTGCTCTCCTCTCTCTCTCATCAAGGCTGGCCGAGACTCCCTCCCTCTCCCTTTCCTTTGCTCTCTCGTTCTTCACACTCTAGTTCTAGTAGGCTAAGTGTGTTGGATCAAAAGGATCATCCTATTGGTGTGGACTTGCTCTAGAGAAGGAGATCATCTTGTTCTTCTTTCTTGATTCAACAAAACCAAAGGTAAACTCTTGTGAAATAGTTTTTGCCTTGAGATTTAATGGTTTATGTTCTTGGACAGATTTGGAGTTTATATTGTTGTTGTTCCGCTATTTTGATCATCTTGATAACTCCAAAACCCCTACAATGGTATCAGAGCGTGGTTAACTCTTTTGATCTTTGTTTTGTTGAACTTATTTGAGTTTTATGATGATTTACATGTCATATTTGTTGATAACATGATTTTAATGCTTTTATGGGTTAATTGCATGAAGTATGTTAATTTTGAAAAATATATTGAATTTTGAATTTTTTGGAGTTTTATTGGATTTGTCGGGTCCGAGATGGGACTCTCGGGGAGCTGAATTGGAGATACCGGACGGAGGTCACCGGAGGCCTGCGTTGGCCAGCAGTGACCGGGGCTGTCCCCGCCCTTGGCCGAGGCCGAGAGTGGAGGCAAGCCCGTTTTGGGTTTTCCAAAGCCCAAACCGGGCCGTGGGCTTGGGCTTGGCCCAATGGGCTTCGGCCCAAAATGGTTTGTGCACGGTGTTTTTGATCCGTGGCACGAATCCGCGATCCAGTATTTCGAAAACTTTCAAATTTGATATGTTTCGATATTCCGTTTTTCGAAAAGGTCTTGTTTCGATAAACCCGACCAAGCAACTTGTCAAAGTTAAAATCGGAATATTGCCTATTATGTGATGACATGTTTGTGTGATAACATGTTGAATGATGTGATGAAATATATGATGCATTAGTAGCCCATCAGAATTTTATCGCTTTCACGGTTTGCACACCGTTAATGTTAACGTGTAATTATTCTTTTATTCGAGCCATTAAAAGTGTAATGATTTTTATCCGTTCTGCGAACCAAGTATTAATTGTAAATTCTACTCAAATTCGAGAAGGATGGAAAATCGAGAATCATGACGGTCTTGGAGGAAGTCCAAGAGCTAGTAGGAGCCCGAATGGGGAAGACGAGAAGATGTTATGTCTCGTAGACTCTTATGGACAAGATGGGCTATTGATGCATGTTTAAACGCTTTCAAATGCTTGTTTGAATTATTAGATGATAATTTATATGCTAGCATGCTTAGCTTATGAGATTATAAGCCATCACCTCACATGCAAAGATTAAAAATCGGTTTTATTTTTTTGCATGTTTAAATCGTTGTGAACCATCATCGCACGGTTGTGATAGATGAGTTCAATTTGAAACGTGTTTGCATGCGTTGCAAATGACTGCTTCAAAACTGATGGACTGGTCAACCTTGCGGGATGTCGTGCGCCTTAGCGGAGCATCTGCACAAAACTGATGCATATGTGAAGGTTGGTTGACTCGAGCACGATACTCGGCCTGAGGTCGAGCTGGGGCATCCGAAGGGTAAGCCGTGTGCTTTTGCACTTACCCTGACCAAGAATTACACAGGTTGTAATTGGATGAACGTCCTACCCAAATGGGTCAATTGGAGCGGGGGGCCTTAGCGTACTTCCATTCACAAATAAGGGATCTTGGTTTAAAGATTCTAATCCTTAGAATTGAATGGTTGGTGTTTAATTCGGATCTTCGTAAATTTATTCAACATTTCTAATTAAATTTACTTTCTTCGTGTATAAAATGTCTAGTAATTCAACAAACTCGTCTAATTTGTCATTGAGGGCTATACTTGATAAGTGTAAGCTCAATAGAACAAATTATATGGACTGGGACAGAAATTTACGACTTGTGTTAAAGTTCGAACGCAGGGAGTACTTCCTAGACAAGGCTATCTCGGTGGAGCAAACTGCTAACGCAACAAGGGTCGTTAAGGATTTGTACAAGAAACACCCTAGCGACTATATCGACGTTGCGTGTGTCATGCTGGGCTGTATGGAGGCGGACCTCCAGACACAGTTTATGGAGCTATCCTATGATCCTTTTGCTATGTTTGCACAGATCAAGGATATGTTCAAGGAGAAAGTACGTATTGAAAAATACATTGTTCTCCGAGAACTCATTGCCTGCAGAATGTCAGCAGACAGCCCCGTAGGTCAACACGTCCTACGAATGAAGGGACATCTCGATCACCTAATTAGTCTCGGGTTGACTATGGAAAAAGAGATGGTTGCAGATTTCATTCTGCAATCCCTTCCTCATGCATATGGTGGTTTCGTCATGAACTATCACATGCATGACATGGACAAAACCACATCGGAGTTGCACAACATGCTCGTGACTTTCTAGAAGAGCATAAGGGGCAATGCGCCCAAAGGTGTTCTTATGGTAAAGAATGGATCCGGCTTCAAAGCTTGAGGTGAGAAGGGTAAAGGCCCAATGCACCTGGCAAAAAAGAACAGACGACCTTTTGTTCCTAAACGTTCCAAGCCCATGAAGGGCAAGGGGAAGGTGAAGGATTCAGTCTGTTTCTACTGCCAAAAGCCTGGTCATATGCACCTATCAAATACCGTTTTCTTGTAACTGGAGGTGATGAATTGGTGTTAGTTGACAATGATCCAACTACCTTTCGAGAAGCCATGGACGGACTCGACTCTAAGAAATGGATGGAAGCCATGAGGGAAGAAATGCAATCCATGTCGGATAATCAAGTGTGGGACTTGGTAGATCAAACCCCTGGCGTAAAAGTCATTGGGTGTAAATGGATCTTTAAAATAAAGATAGACATAGATGGTAAACCTCAGACCTATAAAGCACGACTGGTAGCAAAAGGTTATAGACAATTCCACGGAATTGACTATGAGGAAACCTTTTCTCCAATAGCTATGGTCAAATCTAATCGCATTCTACTTGCCATAACAGCTTATCATACTTATGAAATATGGCAAATGGATGTCAAAACCGCTTTCCTTAATGGGAGGTTAGCTGAGGACGTTTATATGTCGAAGCCGGAGTGTTTTGAGGATCCAAAGAATAAGGAAATGATTTGAAAGTTGCTCAAATCAATTTACGGTTTGAAGCAAGCATTTCGGAGTTGGAACCAACGTTTTAATGAAACTGTGAAACAGTTTGGGTTCATCATAAACGGTGATGAACCTTGCGTATATAAAAAGGCAGATAGGAGTAAGGTAGTCCGTTTAGTCCTCTATTTCGATAACATATTGCTCATTGGAAACGACGTCCCTACCTTGCTTTTGACAAAGGCTTGGTTAGGTGAGTGTTTCTCAATGAAGGGCTTAGGCGAGGCTTCTTATATCTTGGGGATCAAGATATATAGAGATCGTGCCAAGCGGGTCTTGGGCTTAAGTCAGAGCACGTATATAGACAAAGTATTGAGAAGATTCTCACTGCAAAATTCCAAGAAGGGACTGCTACCGATGCGTCATGGCATAGAGCTTAGTAAGAGTCAGTGTGCTGAAACACCTGAAGAGCTAAAAAGAATGAATGAGATCCCATATGCTTCGGAAATAGGGTCTATTATGTATGTCGTGATATGCACGAGACCGGATGTCTCGTTCGCCTTAAGCTGTACCAGTAGGCATCAATCCAAACCCGATGAGGAACACTGGATTGCAGTCAAGGCAATTCTCAAATATTTGAGAAAAACCAAGGACGCTTTTCTTGTATACAGGGGAAGGAGTGATGATGATCTAGTCGTCAAAGGATATGTTGACGCTAGTTTCAAGACAGACCCTGATGACTTTAAGAGTCAGTTAGGATATGTGTTTATGATAAATGGTGGAGCATTCAGCTAGAAAAGCAGGAGGCAGAACACCATCCCTGACTCTACAACGGAAGCTGAGTACATTGTTGCATCAGAAGCAGCAAAGGAGGTTGTATGGATCAGGAGTTAGGGGTAATTCAAAACCCATCTAATCCAGTAGACTTATATTGTGACAACACCGGGGCCATTGCGCAAGCTAAGGAACCCAGAGCACATGACAGATCCAAACATGTACTCTAGAAGTATCACATCATCCGGGACATAGGTGCCGTGAAAAACCCAGGTGCCGTGAAGATCCACTACGTTGCATCTGATGATAACACAACCGACCCCTTGACAAAAGCTCTTCCTCAAGAAAAACATGATAAACATGTTAGGTCAATGGTGATAGGCTGGGACTTAGATTGGAACTAGGGGCAAGTAGGTGATTGATAGCATTTTTGTGCCATAGTCCAATTGCTAGTAGTCTATAAATGTCTATGCATATTAATCATCATTTGTAATAAATAAAACGACTTTGTATTAGTTATGTGTTGAAGTAATATGTTGAGCATGATCTTATTTATGACCACTGAAGTAGTAGAACCATAAATATGTACGGATCACACTTAACAAGTCCCTGGTCAAAATACGCTTCAATTGAAGCGACCACTATGAGGATGGTTCTCAATGATGTAGTTCTGCTTATCATAGGGATTAGGGTGATAGCATTTGTGCCCTAGGTTCCAATTGGAATAGTCTGTAAATGTCTGTAATAGTTTGTCATCGTTTGTAATGAATAAAACGGCTTCGTATTACTTATTTGTTGAAGTAATATGTTAAGCATGATCTGATTTATGACCACTAAAGTAGTAGAACCATAACTAATGATTAAAAACCCGTCTAACCTAGTAGGCTTATCTTGTGCCAACACTAGGGCCATTGCGTAAGCTAAAGTGCCCAGATCACATAACAAATCCAAATATATACTCAGACGTTACCTAGACGAATTACATTTACGACGAATTAAAACACAGCCGACCCTTTTGACGAAGGCTCTCTCAAAGCCTAAACATGAAGTTCATGCATAGTAAATGGGTACAGACCGAGACTTAGATTAGAACTAGGAGCAAGTGGGAAATTGATAGCATTTGTGCCCTAGGTTCCAATTGGAATAGTCTGTAAATGTCTGTAATAGTTTGTCATCATTTGTAATGAATAAAACGGCTTTGTATTACTTATGTGTTGAAGTAATATGTTAAGCATAATCTGATTTATGACCACTAAAGTAGTAGAACCATAAATCTGTACGAATCACACTTAACGACTCCCTGGTCAATATACGCTTCAATTGAAGCGACCAGTATGAGGATGGTTCTCAATGATGTAGTTCTGCTTGTCATAGGGATGTGAGATCCCGGAATCATATCATAGATATAATAAGCTGTTTGATATCGGACGACCCGCTTTGAATAGTGTTTCGTAGATTAAGCCATGAACATGTTCAAATGCGATAGCTTGTCACGATATCCTTAGACCAAGGAGTCTTTGTGATCGCTATGCAGTTGATGTGCGACTTTAACTTGCGCCTAACGCTTTCCGTAACAGGATTGCAATAACGGGCTTGATTAGGTGGCGGAAAGGATTGCATGAGTGACACGAAAGACGGCTAAGGGATTTATCCCTCGTACTACGGTATGGGAAAGATATCCATTAATGCCTCTTGATCGAGAGTGACTGAGAGAAAGAGCATGGCCATGCTAGTGATACGGGTTATCAGTTCTCAACCATCTCACATATCAAGTTACAATGATTGATTGAACAAGGATGACGACTCTATGCCTTGTGATCAATCAGGATGTCTAGAGATAATAGGATAGTGACTTGTACGCACAAGGTTAAATCAAATCATCGATCATCATGCACCTTGGGTAATTATAATGTCTTACTAAAGACCACTTATGATGGATCGGGCAAGAGAGGTCTCTTGCGCCGATCTGCCAACGGTGGCATGAGCCTGGAGGGTCACACACATACAAGACGGATAACTTGAGACAAGAAAACCTTAACGTTTCTTGAGTAGCAATACTTGGACAAAACTGAAGGTTTTGGGCCATGGGTTCGGTTTGAGAGAATAATTAGCGAATCGAGAAAACTGAGATTTTCGTCGATGTCGCGTCGGACAACTTTTGGACATGGCACGCAACCACATGGGTGAGCCCATTGGGCTCGGCCCATGAGGTCACATGGCCAGCCCAACAAGGGCCCATTTTGGGCCTAATAAGACAAAGTGGCGGGCCACCTTGGCGGGTCCAAGGGTGGGGGCCACACACACCATGCTTAGTTGGTGATTGTTGATTAAGAGGTGAGTGATTTAAGGGGTATGGGCAATGACACCTTTAAACTCATGCTTTCACTTTTTGACCCATGCTTATGAGTTGATGAAGTAGACAAATATCTCTTGAATTAATCACTCACACACTCACTCTCATCCTCACTCTCTCTTCCACACCCTCCTCTCTCCTCTCCTTGCTCTCTTGTTCTTCACACATAAGTTTTAGTAGGCTTTTTTTGTGAAAGATCTTAAGGATCATTCTCTTGGTGTGGACTTGCTCTAGAGAAGAAGATCATATAGTTCTTCTTTCTTGATTCAACAAAGACTAAAAGCAAAAAGGAGAAACTGTCAAGATTGTCCAGCTCCGGCGACAAACATTGCGTGAGCCATAGCCTCTTCGTCCGAGCTAAGATTGACCTGCAATTTGCGTCGTTAGAAAGATAAATCCAAGGGTTACAACTTTTGTGAAATGCTGATTTTCCAAAAGAGCGCTGGTTTGGGAGATAAAAGGCCGAGAAGCTGACTTGTTCGCAGAGTCTGTCCAGCGAGATGGGAAAAATGTTTTTCTCCAGACGGAGGTTTTCTCGACCAAACTGGGTTCGGTGTAAAAAACAAAAGATGTATAGAATTGGCTGAGGTTTAATCTCCAAAAAGAACCTAAGTAATTAGAGATCTGTAGCTCGAGATATGGAGCTTCAAAGTCTCGGTTTTCTTCTTGGGAGATTCTGGGAAGATCCGAAAACTCGATTTTCTAAGGATGTAATTTGGTTGTTGATCTTGCACAGGTTCGGGGCGGTTTATAGGTTTCTTCCGCTACCATGAACGTGATTAGGATGCCCCAGAACCAAACAGTGGTATTAGAGCCGGTCTACCACTTCGAGATCCTTGTTTGTTGTTTTGGTTTTATGGTGATTTGCATGCCATATTTGTTGATAACATGTTTTTAATGCTTTTTGGGTAAATTGCATGAAATATGTTTTTTTTTTTAAATATATTGAATTTGGAATTTTTCGGATTTTTTTTGGATTTTTCGGGTTTGAGAAGAGACTCTTGGGGAGCCGGATCGGAGGTACCGGACGGAGGTCACCGGAGTGTTGGGCTCGGCCTATCCTTGAGCTTGGGCCAATGGGGCATTGAGCTTGGGCCAGTACGCCCAATGGGCTTTGGCCCATTGAGCTTGGGCCTGACTTGGTTCGTGCACGTTTATTTTGTCCGTGGCATGAACTCGTGATCCAATATTTCGAAAACTTTCAAATTTGATCGGTTTCGATAAACCGTTTTTCGAAAAGGTCTAGTTTCGATAAACCCGACCAAGCAACTTGGCAAAATTAAAACCGGAATAATTGCATATTCTTTGATAACATGTTTGTGTGATAACATGTTGGATGATGTGATGAGATGTATGATGCATTAGTAGCCCATTAGAATTTTATCGCTTTCACGGTTTGCATAACGTCAGTGGTAGCGTGTAATTATTCTTTCATTCGAGCCCTTCAAGTGTAATTTTTTTTTTCTGGTCTACGAACCGAGTTTTAATTGTAATTTCTACTCGAAGTTGAGAAGGACGGAAAATCGAGCACAATGACGGTCTTGGAGGAAGTCCAAGAGCCAATGGGAGCCTGAATGAGAAACACGAGAAGATGTGATGTCTCATAGAATCTTAAGTATAGGATGGGCTATTGATGCATATTTAACGCTTTATGATGCTTGCTTGAACTATTAGATAATAATTGTATGCTTGCATACTTAGCTTATAAGTTTATAAGCCATCACCTCACATGCAAAGATTAAAATCGATTTTAATTGTTTGCTTGATTAAAGCGTTGTGAACCATCACCGCAATGGTTGTGATGGATGAGTTCAATTTTGAAACGTGTTTGCACGGGTTGCAAATGACGGCTTCAAAAGAAGATTGTATATGATACAATTAGAAACGTCACAACACGGGTTGTTGATGACGGTTTCGTAATTGTACAAAAATACTTTCGAATTATTAAACACAACATAATTTGAGTCAAGTGAGATGCCACCCAAATTCACACCCATGTAGAAACATTCTCTCGGTGTCGTGCGCCTTAGCGGGGCATCGATAGAATGGGTTCTATATGGAATGGTCAACCTTGTGGGATGTCGTGCGCCTTAGCAGAGCATCTGCACAAAACTGATGCATAAGTCAAGGTTGGTTGACTCGACCACGATTCTCGGCCTGAGGTCGAGCTGGGGCATCGGAAGGGTAAGCCGTTTGCTTTTGCACATACCCTGACCAGGAGTTACACGGGTTGTAATTGGATGGACGTCCTACCCAAATGGGTCAATTGGAGCGGTGCGCCATAGCGTACTTCAATTGAAAAATAAGGGATCTTAGTTTAAAGATTCTAAACCTTAGAATCGGATGGTTGGTGTTTAATTCGGATCTTCATAATTCGGATCAAAAGATTCGAAATTCCCAAAGAATTCCTCTACTGCAAAATGTCAGCATGCGGCTTAGTTAGTCCTGACGTCCTAAAAGTTGAAGGGACATCGCGAACACCTGACAAAACCGAGTCTTGGGATGGGACAGGAGATGGCATTGTAGACTTTGTTCTGCAATCCCTTCCTCGTGCTTATGTTGGGTTCTTTATGAACTACAATATGCATAATTTGGACAAGATCGTCTCGGAGTTGTAATAAAAGCATGTAACGGCTGAGAAGAACGTCAAGCTTATACCAAGGGATGTTCTAATGGTTAGAAAGGGATCTAGCATCAAAGCTGGAGGTGACAAGGGTAAAGACCCTATGCACGCGGCGGTAAAGATGAGACTGGATCGGGTTCCTAAACCTCCTAAAGCCAGGGAGGCTAAAAGGAAAGGGAATCAGTCTGCTTCTACTGCCAACAGTCTGGTCATTGGAAAAGAGACTGCAAGAAGTTCCAGGATGATATAAAGAAGGGTGGTAGATCCACGCCTTCTGGTATTCTCGTTATTGAGCTTAATCTTTCTACTTCCGATTCATGAGTATTTATACCGGGCTTGAGTCTGTACGGATGAACAAAAACAGGAAAGTAGAAGAGATCATGAGAAACGCGAGGTGGACCTAAGAGTTGTGAACAGAATCAGGGTTACCGCAACTGCTGTAGGCTCTATTACTCTTGTTTTTGCCAATAGACTTGTATTAGTACTTCATAATGTGTATTACATATTTTTGTAAGTTCTAATAAAGTCGGTGGTTTACTCATATTGAATATGAAAACTTAAGTTCATAATATAACGTTATCAATAAGAGGTTTAAATCCGATGATTTAAACCAAGCTCTTTTTATGGCACTGTCGTTTGGGTTGCATAAATGAGAAAGTGCAGTTCAGCACTTTACAAGTACGGACTTCTAAGTCCATTCGAATTCCATTCGGAGAAAATGTGCGAGGCTTGTTTGATGGACAAATTGACTGGAGCGCCCTTCATCGGGAGAGGTGAAAGGGCGGGTGACCTATTGGGCCTGATACAACGGAAATGTGTATGGGCCAATGAGTTCACTTGCTTGAAGTGGTTTTCGCTACTTCATCAATCTTAATGTTGATTACAGTAAACTTGATTATGTCTATTCAATAAGGCATAAGTGGGATGCTTTTGATAAATTCAAAGAGCTTAAGACTGAAGTACAAAACATACTCGGGAAAAGTATTAAAACGCTTCGTGTCGGATCGAGCTGGAGAATACTTGTCCATAGAGTTTCATGATCAACTTGTGAGATTGTCTTTCTGGTGCTGAATATGAGAATGACATTGGAAACGACATCCTAACCTTGCGCTTGACAAAGGCTTGGTTAAGGGAGTGTTTCTCAAATGAGGGACTTAGGCGATGTTGCTTATATTCTTGAGATCAAGATATAGAGAGATCGCACCAAGCGGGTCTTGGGATTTAGTCAGAGCACCTATGTAAACAAGATTTGAGTGGGTTCTCAAATGCTTGATTCCAAGAAAGCATTCTTACCCATTCGACATGGCATAAAACTTAGCAAGATTTAGTGTCCAGCGACACCTGATAAGCTGAAAAGAATGAGTGAGATCTCATACGCCTCGGCTATAGGAACCATCATGTATGCCATGATATGCACGAGACCGGATGTCTCGTTCGCCTTAAGTTGTGCCAGTAGACATCAGTCTAACCCCGGTGGACAACACTAGATTGCGGTCAAAGCTATCCTCAAGTTCTTGAGGAGAACTTTAGACGCCTTTCTTGTGTGCGGGGGCCACGATGATGTTGAGCTAGTAGTCAAAGGTTATATTGACACTAGTTTCCAGAAAAATCCTAATGATTGTAGAGTCAGTCAGGATACGTATTCATGTTGAATAGTGGAGCATCAACTGGAAGAGCTGGAAGCAGGACCAATTGCCAATTCTACGACGGAAGTTGAGTATATAGCTGCGTTGGAGGCAGCGAAGAAGGCTGTATGGATTTGGAGTTTCATGACTGGATTAGATGGAATTAAAAACCCGTCTAACCTAGTAGGCTTATCTTGTGCCAACACTAGGGCCATTGCGTAAGCTAAAGTGCCCAGATCACATAACAAATCCAAATATATACTCAGACGTTACCTAGACGAATTACATTTACGACGAATTAAAACACAGCCGACCCTTTTGACGAAGGCTCTCTCAAAGCCTAAACATGAAGTTCATGCATAGTCAATGGGTACAGACCGAGACTTAGATTAGAACTAGGGGCAAGTGGAAAATTGATAGCATTTGTGCCCTAGGTTCCAATTGGAATAGTCTGTAAATGTCTGTAATAGTTTGTCATCATTTGTAATGAATAAAACGGCTTTGTATTACTTATGTGTTGAAGTAATATGTTAAGCATAATCGGATTTATGACCACTAAAGTAGTAGAACCATAAATCTGTACGAATCACACTTAACGACTCCCTGGTCAATATACGCTTCAATTGAAGCGACCAGTTTGAGGATCGTTCTCAATGATGTAGTTCTGCTTGTCATAGGGATGTGGGATCCCGGAATCATATTATAGATATCATGAGGTGATTGATATCAGACGATCCGCTTTGAATAGTGTTTCGTAGATTAAGCCATGAACATGTTCAAATGCGATTGCTTGTCACGATATCCTTAGACCAAGGAGTCTTTGTGATCGCTATGCATTCGACATGTGGCTTTAACTTGCGCCTAACACTTTCCGTAACAGGATTGCAATAACGGGCATGATTGGGTGGCGGAACAGCGTACATGAGTGACACGAAAGACGGCTAAGGGATTTATCCCTCCTACTATGGTATGGGAAAGATATCCGTTAAGGCCTCTTGATCGAGAATGACAGAGAGAAAGAGCATGGCCATGCCAGTGATACGAGTTATCAAATCTCAGCCATCTCACGTATCAAGTAACAATGATTGATTGAACAAGGATGAGGACTCTATGCCTTGTGATCAATCGGGATGTTTGGAGATAATAGGATAGTGACTTGTACGCACAAGGTTAAATCGAATCATCGATCATCATGCACCTTGGGTAATCATAATGTCTTACTAGAGACCACTTATGATGGATCGGACAAGAAAGGTCTCTTGCGCCGATTTGCCAAAGGTGGCATGAGCCTGGAGGGTCACACACAAACAAGACGGATAAGTTGAGACAAGGAAACCTTAACGTTTCTTGAGGAGCAATACTTGGACAAAATTGAAGTTTTGGGCCATGGGTTCGATTTAAGAGAATAATTAGCGAATCGAGAAAACTGAGATTTTCGTCGATGTCGCGTCGTACTTTGGTTGATAAGTAACGACAAAAGGGTCAGACAACTTTTGGACACGGCACGCGACAACATGGGCAAACCCATTGGGCTCGGTCCATGAGGTCACATGGTCGGCCCAACAAGGGCCCATTTTGGGCCTAATAAGCCCAAGTGGCGGGCCACCTTGGTGGGTCCAAGGGTGGGGGCCACACACACCATGCTTAGTTGGTGATTGTTGATTAAGAGGTCAGTGATTTAAGGGATATGGGCAATGACACCTTTAAACCCATGTTTTCACTTTTTGACCCATGCTTATGAGTTTATGAAGTAGACAAATATCTCTTGAATTAATCACTCACACACTCACTCTCATCCTTAGTTTCTCTCTCCCACATCCTCCTCCTTCTCTCTTTGCTCTCTTTTTCTTCACGCATAAGTTCTAGTAGGGTTTTTTTTTGTGAAGGATCTTAAGCATCATCCTCTTGGTGTGGACTTTCTCTAGAGAAGAAGTTCATATAGTTCTTCTTTCTTGATTCAACAAAGACTAAAAGCAAAAATGGAAAAACTGTCCAGATTGTCCCGCTCCGGCAACCAACATTGTGTGAGTCATAGCCTCTTCGTCCGAGCTCCGATTGACTTGAAACTGGCGGCGTTAGAAATATAAGTCAAAGGGCTACAAGTTTACTGAAATACTGATTTTCAAAAAGAGCGCTGGTTTGGGAGATACTAAGCCGAGAAGCTGACTGGTTCGCAGAGTCTGTCGAGCGAGATGGGAAAACTGTTTTGCGCCAGACGGGGGTCTTCTCGTCCGAACTGGGTTCGGAGCAAAACAAAAAAGATGTATAGAATTGGCTGAGGTTTAATCTCCAAAAAGAACAGAAGTAATTGGTGTTAGAATTATGCGCCAGTCCAATATATAAGTGATCTACAGATGTAATGTTTTATCTTCTTTCCCAATAAATAAATCGGCATATATTACTAATGTGTTGTAGTAATATATCAAATGTAATTTGATCTATGTCATTATGTGTGTAACCACAAATAGTAGAACTATAGATCAAAAAGAATTACATTTGATGAGTCCCTGATCAGCTAAGCTTCTTTAAGAAGCGATCAGTATGAGACCAACTCCTTGTGATCACGCTCTACTGATCATGGCAAAGTATGTGCCGGAGTTATATCATAGATATCATCAGGTCGTTGATATTGGACAACCCAATTGTGAGTATGTTGCATAGATCCAGTCATGAGATACTCACATATCGTAACTTGTCATTATATCCTAAGACCAAGGAGTCTTTGTGTACACTATGTAACGAATACCTAAGTTTGACCTAGTCTAACGTTATCTGTAAAAGGGTAACTATAACGGCTTCGATTGGCTTTGGCATTTATTGCACTAGTAAACTCGAAAGGCGTCAGCGGGATTTATCACTCATACTTCGGTATGAGAAAGATATCCGTTTAGGCCACTTGATGGGTATGACTGAAGAAAGAGCACGACCGTGTAGGTGATACCTTAGTATTAGTTTTCAGTCATCTCAGATATCAAGAAACAGTGATTGATAAATTAGGATGACCATTCTATGCCTATTGATCAATCTGGATATCGGTTTGATAAAAGGACAGTGACATGTACGATAACAGGTTAAGTCGAATAATCGATAATCACGAACATTGGATAATCATAATGTCTTGTAGAGGCCACATATGATGGAAAGGGTAAAATAGTAATTTTACCAATGTACCAATTGTTCGTGAGCCTAGAGGGTCACACGCATTAAGCACGATACATGACAACAATGATGGATGAAAATTGAGAACGATTCAGTAGTTTTCTGGCCTAAGGTTTTAACCAGACGCTTGAAGAAATCAATTCGAGGAAATTGGGCCGTTTTGTCTAAACCGAAATTAGAACTCAAGTTAATGGGTTTAATTTGGGTTTTAGTTAAACGGGCTTAAAGCCCATTTTGGGATTTAAGTTATGAGTGGGAACAAATGCAAATAAGAGATTATAAAGGATAGATATGCAATTGTAGTTACGACGGTTTTAGAGATTGGCTGATTTTTAGAAGAACTGAAGAACATGTTACAAAGATTGTCAAAGCATCTTCTGCGACATCTTGTGTGACATTGTTGACGGTGTCTCGGCAAACATCCTGATCGACTGAAATCAGGAAAGTGCAGTTTCGGTAGAAAAGCAAGAAGACGATTAGGAAATTGCAGAACGACTCCTAATCTGAAAAGAAGAAAGAAGGCGATTAAGAGGAAACCCTTTAGGGTTAGTACTCATCCTCGATTGCTATAAAAGCTTAGGCTACCCCCTGAGCAATCGTGTGGTTCTTTATTTGTTTCCTAGCAACAATTTGCAAGGTTCTTAGACGTGAAGGTTTGCGGGCTGAGAAATTGCAGATTGAGCTAAGGATATTGTGCATCACATAACTATTGAGATTTAGGTGATTGAGGGTTTAATGATCGCGTGAGTGAAGACTGCACGCAACCACCAAGCTTGAAGAAGACTTGAAGACGACAGAGCAAGGCGATTGCTCGAAGAGTGGAATCAAGACGTTCTTGGATTCAGGGGGAGACCCTGAGATAGATTGCACTGTAAGACGTAGCATAAAGTATAGATCTAGGGGTGATCACAGGTACTTGTATGTTCTGACGGATTACTGATAAGTAAAATCTTTCCACTAGGCTGAGAGCCCCCAGACGTAGGTGACGTTGCACCGAACTGGGTAAACAATCTGCTGTGTCATTGTTTATAGCTTTATCTTTACTGTCCTAAGTTATCTACGCAAGAAGTCAGACACAACGTTATAGCTTCTTACGTAACATTGTGTGTGGCATCTTGCACGACTCGCTGATCAGAATTTCAATTGGTATCAGAGGAGGCACCTATAGCTTTAGGTGAGTTTCTAAACAAATATTTTGATCAAAGATGGACAATACCAGAGAAGGAGGATCCATAAATCGACAACCTGTTCTATATGGAAGCAACTATGGCTATTAGAAGGCTCGAATGTGTGCCTTCATGAAGTCACTTGACAACAAGACATGGAAGGCTGTAATCAATGGGTGGAATGCTCCACAACTCAGTGACAATGATGGCAATCCCATCGGTCCAAAACCAGAAAAAGACTGGACTGATGATGAAGACAAAGAATCACTGGGAAACTCTTGAGCTCTGAATGTTATCTTCAATGTTGTTGACAAAAACGTGTTCAGACTGATCAACACATGCACAACTGCCAAATCTGCACGGGATATCCTGGCTGTTGCATATGAAGGAACAACTAAGGTTCAAGAACAAAAATTGCAATATCTGACAACCAACTTCGAAGCCCTCGTCATGAAAGAAGACGAATCGATTGCAGAATTCAATGTTTGTATTCGAGATCTAGCCAATGAATCCTACTCTCTGGGAGAACCAATGTCTGATGAAAAATTGGTAAGAAAAACCTTGCGTGCTCTTAGCCCTAGGTTTAAGATGAAGATCACTGCAATTGAGGAAGTCCATGACCTCAAGATCTTGAAATTTGATGAGCTGATGGGGTCTCTGATGACCTATGAGTTGTCTTTACCTAACATCGACAAAAGGAACAAGGAAGTTGCTTTCAAAAGCTCTACACACAAGCAACCAGATCCTGAGGAATTTGACTCTGACGAAGACATTGATGCTACAATGGCCCTTCTCACAAAAAATTACAAAAATTCATGAGAAGATTTAGTCGAATGGGAGGACGGAATATCACAGCTAATGCCAGAAACAAAGCTCCACAGAAAGCTCAAACAGGAGGAAGTCTTGACAGACCAAACAGGAGTGGGGAAGAAAACAACAAGAAAGGACTTTAATGCCATGAATGTGAAGGATTCGGCCACCTTCATAGAGAATGTCCAAATTTCCTCAAACAACAAAAACGAGGATACAATGCCACCCTATCAGACGATGACAATGAAACTAGTGGATCGGAAGAGGTAAGCAACTTTGTTGCATTCACTACTACTACTCCTATATGTAACATTGATAATTCCGCCAATATCAATGATGATCACCTCCATCCAACTCAAAATGAGAATTGGACTAAAGAGCAACTAGTCGAGGCATACAAAGCCGTACACACCAGATGGATCAAGGAAACTCTGATACTTGATCAACAAGGTGAAAGGATTATCAGTCTTACCAACGACAAGTCTAGACTTCTAGAGACGATCGTGGAGCTAAAACGCGAAATCTCCAGACTTAACGGAGAAATTAGTCTTATGACTAAATCGGTAAAGATGATGAATCCTAGCACAGAAAGCCTTGACAAGATCCTATCAGTAGGAAAGCAGTCCAAGGATACAACGGGACTAAGGTACACACACGGTATCCCCTCAACAGCAGTGACGAAGTTTGTTCCACAACAAGCCATGGTTGACAAGAAACCACTTGATGCCCCAACACATCCTACAGGACGACCTACAACAAAAGCCATGACATCGTCTACAATATGTTATTGTCAAGCAACTGCCAGAAGACATCCTCCCCGCAGACAACAATGCTACAGAAGACCAGCTTATCAATATCAATGGATATGTCATTACTGTGGTCAACGAGGTCACATCAGACCTTTTTGCTTTCAACTTTTTGGGAGGAAGCAAGCTCAGCTACCACAAAAGAGATATCAAACGCATCTCCCAACTCCTCAGAAGATATCTCACCTTGAATGGAGACCTAAAAACCTAGTCTATCGAGCTAATGTTGCATATACATCCTTAAGCGCATCAACAAACAAAGACTGGTATCTCGACAGTGGCTGTTCTTGACACATGACAGGTACTCCAGAGTTTCTCTCCAATCTCAAAATATATACAAACTGCTTTGTTACTTTTTGAGATGGGATTCGAGCTCGAATCATTGGTAAAGGAGTACTCAAGCATCCAGGAGCCACTTGCCTGACTGAAGCATTAGGCAAACCTGATTAGCATCAGCCAGATCTGTGATCAGGGCTCAGAAGTGAAATTCACTAAAGAAGCCTGTATAGTTAAAGACTTCGATCAAGTCACTATTCTACAAGGAGTTCGCTCAACCGATAATTGCTACATCTGGTCACCCGAGACACATATCGAAGCAACCAAGTGCCTTGTCTCCAAAGCAGAAGAAACCAAACTGTTGCACCGAAAGCTTGGACATCTAAATCTTAGAAGTATGCAAAAGGCAATCTCAGAGCAGGCAATTACAGGAATCCCAAACCTGAAAATAGTAGAAGGAAAGATCTGCGGGGAATGTCAGATTGGTAAGCAAACCAAGATGTCACACAAGAAGCTACAGCATATCTCCACCTCTCGGGTACTTGAGCTGATACATGTTGATCTCATGGGACCAATGCAAGTTGAAAGCCTTGGAGGAAAACGATATGTCTTTGTGTGTGTAGATGATTACTCACAATACACTTGGGTTGACTTCCCTCGTGAAAAATCAGACACCTTCTCGATCTTCAAGAATTTATGTATCCAAGTCCAAAAAAAAAAGGAGAGACAATTGAAAAAATAATCCGCCTTCGTAGTGATCATGGTCGTGAGTTCGAAAACAGCAAGTTTGCAGATTTCTGCAACTCAGAAGGGATAGCTCATGAATTCTCAGCACCAATCACTCCCCAACAGAATGGCATTGTTGAGCGTAAGAAGAGGACTCTACAGGAGATGGCGAGATTTATGATGCTGGCTAAGAACATACCAACTCACTTTTGGGCAGAAGCACTTAACACTGCTTGCCATATCCACAATCGAGTCACTCTCCGACCAGGTATGTCAGTAAGTCATTATGAAATATGGAGGGGGAGAAAGCCAAATGTTAAGTACTTCCATATCTTTGGCTCCACTTGTTATACTCTGGCTGATGGAGAGCCTCGTCGAAAGCTTGACCCAAAAAGCGATGAAGGCATCTTCCTTGGCTACTCAAGGAATAGTCGCGCATACCGAGTCTTCAACAAATGAACCAAGACCATGATGGAATCAATCAATGTTGTTTTTGATGATGACTGTGAAGATGCCTCAGAAGATGCGACGGACGAAGACGGAGTCTATCCTCCCAACAATGTCAGGAAGAATGTTATTACTGATGTCAGAGAAGATGCTAGCAGCAAAACAGAAAATGATGATGCTAGTCCAAATGATGAAGTAGTTCCTGAAACCAGCAACAAGAATCCCTCACAAAGAATCCAGACTAATCATCCTATCTCTGGAGTAATTGGAGACCTGAATGAAGGCATACGGACTCGGTCAAGAACTCCTGAAGACTACAACGAGATGATAGGCAATATTTGCTTCGTTTCAAAGACAGAACCCAAAAATATCAATGAAGCCATCAATGATGAGTATTGGGTCAATGCTATGCAAGAAGAGCTGATTCAATTTGAGAAAAACCAGGTATGGAAACTGGTACCCAAACCAAGTGAAGGAAATATCATTGGCACAAAATGGATCTTCAAGAACAAGTCCGATGAGCTTGGTAGCATCACTCGAAACAAAGCCAGGTTAGTTGCTCAAGGGTATACTCAAATTGAAGGAGTCGACTTCGATGAGACCTTTGCTCCTGTAGCAAGACTTGAAGCAATTCGCCTCCTACTAGGAATATCATGCCATCTACAGATAAAGCTCTACCAGATGGATGTAAAAAGTGCATTCTTGAATGGGGACCTCAATGAAGAAGTATATGTGTCACAACCCAAAGGATTTGTTGATCCTCACTATCCTGATCATGTGTATAAACTCAAGAAAGCTCTCTATGGATTGAAACAAACACCAAATATACGTGAAGAATGAAGACGGGAATTTGATGATAGCTCAAATATACGTCGATGACATTTTCTTTGGAGGGATGTCAAGCAAGATGGTAGAGAAATTTATTCAACAAATGCAATCAGAATTCGAGATGAGCATGGTGGGAAAGCTTACTTATTTTCTAGGCTTCCAAATCAAACAACAAAAAGATAGCATCTTCATATCTCAGAGCAAATATGCGAAGAATATTGTCAAGAAGTTTGGGCTAGAGAAAGCCTCACATAAAAGGACACCTGCAGCTACACATGTCAAGCTAACTAAAGATGATCTAGGAGAAGCCGTCGACCAACATCTATACAGAAGCATCATCGGTAGTCTTCTCTACCTTACTACAAGTCGACCACATATTGCCTACTCTGTAGGAGTATGTGCACGATATCAAGCTAATCCTAAGGTTAGTCATCTATCCCAAGCTAAAAGAATTATAAGATATGTCTCTGGAACTACGGACTTGGGTTTATTATACTCATTCGACACATCCTCTACCCTGGTGGGGTACTGTGATGCCGATTGGGCTGGAAACACGGCGGATAGGAAAAGCACATCTGGAGGATGCTTCTTCCTTGGCAACAACCTCATATCATGGTTTAGTAAAAAGAAAAACTGTGTTGCCCTTTCCACTGCCAAATCAGAGTACATTGCTGCTGGGAGTAGCTGCACACAACTACTATGGATCAAGCAGATGTTAGTCGAATACAATGTCAGACAGGATGCCATGACTTTATATTGTGATAATGTCAGTGCTATCAACATCTCCAAAAATCCTGTCCAACATAGTAAGACCAAACACATTGACATTAGACACCACTTCATTCGAGAACTAGTCGAAGATAAGAAGATCATCCTAGAGCACATCCCCACAGAGAAGCAACTTGCTGATATTTTCACAAAAGCATTGGACGCGACCAGATTTGAGTTCCTCAGATCATCACTCGGTCCGTGCACCATCAACGAACAATAGATGTTGCTGAAACGGTGGAGAGGAGTTAGTTGGTGCCTCTTCAAGAACTGGTCCAAAATCCCAACACATGCCATTGGGCCAAGCATACCAAAAGCCCAAATAAAGGAAGGAGAAGATACGCTCAGACTTTAACAGATTTGAATCAATCTGTTTTCAAAATCTAAACCTAGCCTGCCCCTTCTCGTGTTTGCTCTCATCTCCCTCACCTTTCACATTCTGCAACAAAAATCTCACTACACAGACATGGTGAAAACTCGGAGCACGATAGTACCAAAGAAGGCCTCCGAACTAAAGAGAGCAGAAGCAAAAAGCTCCAAGAGCAGCAAAGCAAAAACCAACAAACACGGAGTCTGGATTAAAGGACCAAAAACACAGAAAGCTGAGGAATCTCCCAAAGAAACCCATGTGGAGGAAGCACCAATGTCAGTCTTTTCTCAAGTTCCTAAACGATCTCGAAACGGAAGCTCTGCATTCTCCATGTCAGACCTAACTGGACCAGAAGGGGAGATTGATCTTGGCCAAGGAAGCCGAGAAGCGTCCATGTAGATTGTGCCTGTTCCAGAACCAACAAACGTCCAAGGTATCGACTCTTCCATTATCTCAAACACCGATACCTCCAGAAATAGTGACTTGTTGGAGTCGCTTCTGGAAAACCAAGAACCACCTCAAGAAGGTGTGGTGGAGGAACTGATTAATCCTGGCGGAGAAGAGAAAGACCTGACTCCGGTCAGTCATGGGTTGGAGCGTATTGCTGAAGGAGAAGGAGAGGAAGAAGGTACAACAGATGTCATTCCTGAAGCCACAAAGGAGGCTGTAGTAGAAGAAGAAGAAGTCGCTGACTCGGAAGAAGCCGAGGAAGAAGCTGAGAAGGACCACAGTGTCACCACAAATAACACAGAAGAAGTTCCTCTGGATGCCAGAGAAGATGCGACAGATGATGCTACTGAGGCACCACACACGGTGTTGTCATCTCTGAAGAAGAAGGTACTTGAAGAAAATGAGAGTCTAGCTGTGATGGTTGAAAAACTCAAAGAAACCAAGAAGAGGAAGGAGGTCAAAGATGCTGGAGGTCCCAGCACCAAAAAGAAGAAGATGTATGTCAAGGAAAAAGGGGAGAAAGTGGTCTCCAAAAGGAGATTGGTAGATGAAGCAACTGATGACGAAGAAGAGGAGGTTACTACTAAGGAAGAAAAAAAGAAAAAGATCCTGAAGACGGTCAAGAACACGTCGAGTATTCCCTACCACAATGTGTCGTTTCACTCAGCAAACGGTGGGAGTTCGTGTTTCAAAGAACGGCATACCCGGAAAAGACTCTCTCATCGGAGCTGCTAGGACTAGAAGCCATTGTCCAGCTCCTGGAGAAGGCAGAACTAATGAAAACCGTCACAAACATTGGTAACCACTATCCCCTCTTGATTAGGAATTTATTGCCAATCTGCCTACTGGGTTTGGAACACCGGATGATCCAGAGTTTGAGAAAGTGTATGTCAGAGGCATTCGCTTCAACATCTCCTCTAACATTATTAATGAATTCATGGGAAGAAAGCGGGTTCGATCTATGCCTCCACCTGACCTGAACAAAGTACTCCATGAGATTACCGGAGATAAAAGCAGAAAGTGGCCAACCAAAGGCACTGTGGCAGCATCGGATCTTACTTCCAAGTACTCTATTCTCTTCCGCATAGGAGTAGCAAATTGGGCTCCTTCTACTCACGCATTGTCTATCAAACCAGAGCTGGCGATCCTAATCTTCCAAATAGGTACTGGGTCTACACTTGATTTTGGGCAATTTGTTATTGATCATCTTATTCGTCATGCCAGATCAATTGCTGTAAAAATACCTATTGCTTTTCCATCCCTTATCTCTGAGCTGCTTGTACATCAACACCCCGGAGTGTTGAAGACAACGGATAAGGTTGGCAAAAGAGGAGGACTGATTGTGGTGAGCCACAAGTTGTTTGAGGGCAAGCATGCTCCTGATCTTGTCAGGCCAGAAGCCAAGGCAACGACCAGTCGAGCCAGAAGTGCCGCCATCTAACCAAGACCACCAGTAGGGATGCAGTTATGCTTGAACGAGAGATAGCCGTGCTTGACGAGGACATCGTCAATTTGAAGACAGCCCTAAAGCATCTCTCCCATCGCCGATCACATTGCGCCAACCTGCTAAAATCCATGTCTCCTCCTGGCTCTGAAGACGATGACACCACCTCTCTGCCAAATGATCCAGAAGAATCTACCCAAGATGCCTCCACTGAAGCGACTGAAGAAGAGACTGCGAGTTCTAGCAGCAGCTCTGTTTAATTTGATAAACTTTATGATTTCTGAACAACTGAACATCTTTATTTTGTAATTTTTGTTGAACACTGTATCACACTGACTCTCTACTGCTGATTGAGAGTGAGTGTGAGTTATGTTTGGATTTGGTTCTTATTACCCTGCTTTGTTACAATATTTGTTTAAATTTTGGCTCTTTTTGAGCCAGCAAGGGGGAGTAAGTAGTAAGCTAGATACGCAAGATAGAGACGACCCGAAGACACGAGACGCGATGATACGCGCGACACTGCCGATCAACGAGACGACAAATGCGACGTAGAATGCGATGAAGGATGTTGTCCTTAAAAAGAGCCAAAGGGGGAGATTGTAGTTACGACGGTTTTAGAGATTGGCTGATTTTTAGAAGAACTGAAGGACATGTTACAAAGAATGAGAAAGCATCTTCTGCGACATCTTGTGTGACATTGTTGACGGCGTCTCGGTAAACATCCTGATCGACAAAAATCAGGAAAGTGCAGTTTCGGTAGAAAAGCAAGAAGACGATTAGGAAATTGCAGAACGACTCCTAATCTGAAAAGAAGAAAGACGGCGATTAAGAGGAAACCCTTTAGGGTTAGTACTCATCCTCGATTGCTATAAAAGCTTAGGCTACCCCCTTAGCAATCGTGTGGTTCTTTATTTGTTTCCTAGCAACAATTTGCAAGGTTCTTAGACGTGAAGGTTTGCGGGTTGAGAAATTGCAGATTGAGCTAAGGATAGTGTGCATCACATAACTATTGAGAGTTAGGTGATTGAGGGTTTAATGATCGCGTGAGTGAAGACTGCACGCAACCACCAAGCTTGAAGAAGACTTAAAGACGACAGAGCAAGGCGATTGCTCGAAGAGTGGAATCAAGACGTTCTTGGATTCAGGGGGAGACCCTGAGATAGATTGCACTGTAAGACGTAGCATAAAGTATAGATCTAGGGGTGATCACAGGTACTTGTATGTTCTGACGGATTACTAATAAGTGAAATCTTTCCACTAGGCTGAGAGCCCCCAGACGTAGGTGACGTTGCACCGAACTGGGTAAACAATCTGCTGTGTCATTGTTTATAGCTTTATCTTTACTTCCCTAAATTATCTACGCAAGAAGTCAGACACAACGTTATAGCTTCTTACGTTACATTGTGTGTGGCATCTTGCACGACTAGCTGATCAGAATTTCAGCAATTTTAATTTGAAATTTAATTTAATTTTCAAATTAAAATCACATAATATCTTCCATTATCTTCTATTATTTTTCAACAACTATCTCCCTCATCCTCTCCCCCTCAATGTCGAAAACTCTCTCCCTCTCATCCTCCATTGTTGTCAAGTTTCTCTCAAAAATTAATAGCAAAATTATTGAGTGAAAACCTCTTCGGTTGTGGTGCTTGTGTGGACTTAATAGAGAAACACTATACTTGTGTTTTCATCGATTAGAAGAGGTAACTTTCAGATTTATATATATATATATATAACATGTTGAATTTGAATTAAGATCAGTGCTTGCATCGATCACCACGGTTACATAACGTCCGCTGCATGATATTTATCGATTGGAACCCGTGGTGATCTCTTTCAGTGGTATCAGAGCCATGGTTGTTGTGTATTCTTCTACATGTTTAAATCTGATTTTTTTTTTAGTTTATGTGTTCATCACCTTAGCATGCATGTGAATCAAAAAAAAATTTCATATTTGATTGATTTTGGAAAATTGGAAAATAATTATTTTTGGGTGTTTCGGGTTAGCCATGGCCGACCAGGTCGAGACCCTTGGTGGACCATGGAATGCCCTAGGGCAGACCATGGTCAGAACCAAGGGCCGACGAGGGTCGCCTATGGGCGACCATGGCAGCCCTCGCGGGCGACCATGGTCGCTGCCGCGGGCGACCACGGTCTGCCCATGCGGGCGACCATGGCAGCCCTCGCGGGCATCATGGTTGCCTCGCGGGCGACCAGGGTCTGCCCTAGGGGCGACCATGGCTGCCCTCGCGGGCTACCATGGTCGTTCCCGTGGCCGACCACCGTTAGCCCCGCGAGCGACCTCGGTTGAGCCGGTTCGGCTCGACCAAATTCGAGCTGGACCGGTTGGTTAGCAAGAATATTTTGAAACCCTTAAAAATTAATTTTCAGATTTGGTTCAGTTTCGATAAACCAGCGAGAACCGGTTCAAAATTCAATTAATCAGTTAAACCGTCCGGTTTCAATAAACCGGAATTTTCCACACTTAAGAAAGATAAAATTTGGAAAATTTATTTGTTTGATAAGCCAGTTCATTGTATACATGATCTTTGATAACATGATGTTTTCCACATGATGCTAGCTAAGCCCATTAGATTTGCATTTTAATTTCGGTTTTGCAACCTGCGTGTTGCTTAATTTTGGGTTGTAGTAAATACAGCCTGCTTGTCGTGATTTGTATTTCATTTTATTTATTTCAATTTGTAATCACGAAGACCGACACAAGAATCAGGTAAAGAGGAAGACTCGGATTTGAGGAGGCTCGAAGCCAGTGGGAGTTCACAAGAATGGAGCAAGTTTAGATCTTGAAGACCATGTCTTTAGGATCAGTATTGCTAGATTCTTAGGAACTTAGTATGGTCTTAGCTATGCATATTTTATCGTTAAATTTATATGTTTAAATGTATGAATGTATGATAGTTTAAATATACAAGTTTATGTATGATTTTCTATCACCCACATGCAAAGATTAAAATCGGAATTTAATCAGACTCGCATGTAACCGGCTAAGGGATCATCTTTGCATGGATTTGCAATTATTCCAGATTAAGATGGTATCGATGTACAATCAGACTTTTATAATTCACTTAAACGCAAATAATTACAAGTCAAGCGTGATACCATCCAAGTTTGGGCACTCAAAAGGGCTTTGACCCTATGGATGTCGGTACTCCTCCGCGTAACATTCATAGAGAAAAAGTCTTGATGAGATGGGTAGTTCTGTGTGGGTGCGTGCACCTCCGCGTAGTAGTCACATTAGTTCTATCCATAGTTCAAGCTTGGTAGACTTATCTACAATTGTCAGTTAGGGCTGACCTAGGGTATCAGTTTAGGGTACGCCGTGTACTTTTAGTACAGACCCTGGCCAGGAATTACATGGTTTTGTAAATGGGTGTATTCCTACCTTGATGCTCTCAATTGGAGCAGTGAGCCTCCGTTCACTTCAATTGAGGGTATGATAGTATCCTGGTTCAGATTCTAATGTTAGAATCAGACAAGTGTTTAATAACTAAATCTCTGACTTGAATTTTAATTAATTTTACCATGTAGAACTAAATGGCAAACACAACACAAAGGAGTAATAGCGCACTGAGAGGCCAGATTGAGGACAGACTCAAGAGCGTGAATTACTCAGATTGGAATTGAAACTTGAGGCTTGTACTCAAGCATGAACGCAAGTAATATATCCTTACCAAGGAACCTCCTGTTGAGCCACTGCTGAACGCCGGTAGGGCACTAAGGATACTTATCAAAGTTCCTTAGTAACCAAATCGATGTGTCATGCATTATGGTGCGCAGTAGGATGCCAGAGTTGCAGAAGCAGTTCATGAACGTTTCAGATGACCCTCATACCTGTAAGGCAGAGGTCAAGAAAATGTTCAAGGAGAAAGCTCGTGGTTAAAGATATGATACTTTCATAGAACATAACTCATGCAAACTTAAGGCTGGAGCCCTGTTAGTCCCCATGTGACGAAGATTTAATGTCTTCAGGAACATCTAACCAGACTCGGTTTTGATGATCAGGAGAAAATGGCTGCGGATTTTATGTTGCAGTCACTTCTAGATACATATTGTGATTTCATAGTAAGTTACAATATGCATGACATGGACAAGTCCTTAACAGAGCTTCATTGGATGCTTGTGACCGCTAAAAAGAACCTCAAGGGCAAGACCAAGGAGGTCCTTATGGTCAAAAAGAAGGTCAGCTTCAAGAAAGTTGATCAGGGTAAGGGTAAGGCTCCTAAGCACCTTGTAGGGCAGATCCGACACCCCAAGCGTCCAAAGGTTCAAGCAGCTCCCAAAGCTGCTGTGAAGACTAAGGACAAAATGGAGGAGGTCTGCTATCACTGCAATGAGCCAGGTCACAAGAATAAGGGATTGTAAGTAATACAAGGATCATGTGATGAAGAGTGGGTATCCACGTCTTCAGGGTCAGATATTTATGTTGGTAAGCTTAATTGCTATATCGGAAATAAGAAAAGGCTTAAATCTGATGATTTAAACCAAATTATAATCTGGCATTGTCATTTAAAGCACATAGGCGAGAAACGCATTTCAACACTTCACAAGTGTGGATTTTAAGTCCGTTTGAATTCACTCAAACTTAAAGATGTAAGTCTTACCTAATGAGCGAGAAACGCATTTCAACACTTCACAAGTGTGGACTTTAAGTCCATTTGAATTCACTCAAACTGAAAGATGCAAGTCTCGCCTAATGGGCAAAATGACAAAGGCACCTTTCACAAGTTTATGTGAAAGGCGAGTGACTTGTAAAGTCTAATACATTCCGACGTATGTGGACCTATGAGTACTCAGGCCAGAAGAGAGTTGAACTAATACTTGACTCTGGAAACGGCCGCATTCATTTTGAATCGGGCTCCGATGAAGACAACGATTCTACACCTTGTGACAGTCATTCTATCTCCCTTTACTAAGGATGCGTGCGCCTCCGTGTAGTATTCATTAGGATGCGAGCTTAATAAGTTAATCAGTTCTATTTGGATGCGTGCGCCTCCGCGTAGTAGCCAAATAAGAGCTGGACCAGAGTCACAGAACGTACACCATATGATACTCATTACGTCTCCCATTACCGTGGATGTGTGCGCCTCCGCGTAGTATTCATTGGGATGGGAGCGGGATGAGATGGTCAGTTCTATTTGAATATGTGCACCTTCGCGTAGTAGCCAAATAAGAAATGAACCATAGTCATATATGGTGTGGGAAACATCCTAGTATGTTTTTCCTAGAAAGATTTGGGTAGCAGAGATGCAGGCATCCAAAGAAGACAAAATGTGTCTTCGTAAGGTATCCTTAAGAAACTAAGAGATACAACTTCTATATACCCAGCGAGTACAAAGTCTTTGTTGCTCGAGGAGGGGTATTTTTTGAGAAATATTTTTCCAAAATAGCTAGTGGGAGTCCCGTGCATCTCGAAGAAATTCGTAATGATACGGTACAGCCTAAAGCAATTCAGGAGCCTGCTATGCAAGATGTAGAAGTACCGGAGCATCATATGGTCGTAGATGAAGAATCAGTCCCTACAGAAAGTCCAGATGGTCCAAGGAGGTCTGAAAAATCTTGTCATGTTCCAGACAGATATGGCTTCACAACCACTGAAGGAAATGACTTGATGTTGGTGGATCAGGATGATCCAGAAACCTACAGACAAGCTTTAACTAGTCCAGACTCCGAAAGATGGCAGAACGCCATGAATGAGGAAATTAAGTCCGTGTAAGACCACCAAGTCTGGTGCTTGGTTGATCAAACCCCTGGGATAGAACCCATCGGTTCTAAGTGGGTCTATAGGATCAAGACCGACATGGATGGAAATCTTTAGACCAATGAGGCTAGGATGGTTGTAAAAGGTTATCGTCAGATTCAATGCATGTATTATGATGACACCTTTTCACCAGTAGCAATGGTTAGATTGATCCGGATTATTCTTAGCCATAACTATGGCAGATGGATTTCAAAAACCCTTCCTTAGCAGGAACTTACTAGATGGCGTGTATATCACACAACCTGTGGGTTTTGTAGATTCAAAGAATCCCGGAAAGATATGTAAGCTGCAAAGATCCATTTATGGATTTAAGCAAGCTTCAGGGAGTTGGAACCGTCATTTTGATAAAGCTGTAAGGGAACTCGGCTTCATCAAAAACAAAAGTGAGCCTTGCGTGCATAAGAAAGCGAGTGGGAGTAATATTGTATTCTTGGTATTTATTCATCGGGAATGACATCCCGACCTTGCCACCATAGCTTGGTTAGGGAAGTACTTATCGATGAAGGACTTAGGTGATGCT
This sequence comes from Geranium rotundifolium, assembly GCA_963920655.1. NCBI lineage: Eukaryota > Viridiplantae > Streptophyta > Magnoliopsida > Geraniales > Geraniaceae > Geranium > Geranium rotundifolium. The sequence continues at coordinate 16,859,671 of OY987315.1, forward strand.
ACATTTAATGTAGGCATAAGGATCTCTACAGATCATTCCAAAAGGATTTTGGGCCTAAGTCAGAAGATGTTGCTAAGTCAGAACATGTACATATGTAAAGTGTTGAGAAGACTCTCAATGCTTGATTCTAAGAAAGGATACATACCCACGCGTCATGGCATCAAGCTCAGCAAGCTACAGAGTCCTAGAACTTCTGATAAGCTGAGCAGGATGAGTAAGATCCCTTATGTTGCGGCTGTGGGATCCATCGAGACTAGAAGTCTCGGTTGCACTAAGCTGTACCAGCAGATTCCAATCTAACCCCGGCCGATTACACTAGATTGTTGTCAAAGGTCATCCTCAAATATTTGAGGAGGACCAAGGATACATTCCTAGTGTATGGGGATATAGATAGAGAACTAGCACTCAAATGACAAGTCGATGATAGTTTTCAGACATATCCAAATGACTTCAAAATTTAGTTAGGATATATTTTGTGTTGAGTGGTGGCGTTTTCAGCTGGATAAGCTTTAAACAAGCCAAAATTGCCAACTCTACAGCGGAGGCTAAGTATATAGCTGCAACAAAAGCAACTAAAGAGGCCGTATGGATTAGAAGCTTTCTGATCGGATGAGATGCAACGCCGCGAGCGTCTGATCTGATAAGCTTGTTGTAGGGCAACACGAGTGCCGTAGCTATTGCTCAAGAGCCCAGATTCCACAACAGATCCAAACATATACTCAGCATGCATCACCTCGTGAGAGTTATCACATACAGAGGTGATGTGGAGATTAAACACTATTCCACTAATGATAATATGGCCGATCCCTTGACAAAGGCTCAGTCGCAGCCTAGGCATGAGGACTATGCAGGGTCTATGGGAGTAGATCAGAACTTAAATTGGAACCAGGGGCAAGTGGGAGATTGTTAGACTTATGCCCCAGTCCAATATATAAGTGATCTACAGATGTAATGTTTTATCATCTTTCCGAATAAATAAATCGGCATATATAACTAATGTGTTGTAGTAATATGTCGAATGTAATTTGATCTATGTCATTATGTGTGTAACCACTAATAGTAGAACTATAGATCAGAAAGAATTACATTTGATGAGTCCCTGATCAGCTAAGCTTCTTTAAGAAGCGATCTATATGAGACCAACTCCTTGTGATCACGCTCTACTGATCATGGCAAAGTATGTGCCGAAGTTATATCATAGATATCATCAGGTCGATGATATTGGACAACACGATTGTGAGTATGCTGCATAGATCCAGTCATGAGATACTCACATATCGTAACTTGTCATTATATCCTAAGACCAAGGAGTCTTTGTGCACACTATGTAACGAATACCTAAGTTTGACCTAGTCTAACGTTATCTGTAAAAGGGTAACTATAACGGCTTCGATTGGCTTTGGCATTTATTGCACTAGTGAACTCGAAAGGCGTCTGAGGGACTTATCACTCATACTTCGGTATGAGAAAGATATCCATTTAGGCCACTTGATTGGTATGACTGAAGAAAGAGCACGGCCGTGCAGGTGATACCTTAGTATCAGTTTTCAGTCATCTCAGATATCAAGAAGCAGTGATTGATAAATTAGGATGACCATTCTATGCCTATTGATCAATCTGGATATCGGTTTGATAAAAGGACAGTGACATGTACGATAACAGGTTAAGTCGAATAATCGATAATGACGAACATTGGATAATCATAATGTCTTGCTAGAGGCCACTTATGATGGAAAGGGTAAAATAGTAATTTTACAATTCTACCAATTGTTCGTGAGTCTAGAGGGTCACACGCATTAAGCACGATACATGACAACAATTATTGATGAAAATTGAGAACGATTCAGTAGTTTTCTGGCCTAAGGTTTTAACCAGACGGTTGAAGAAATCAATTCGAGGAAATTGAGCCGTTTTGTCTAAACCGAAATTAGAACTCAAGTTAATGAGTTTAATTTGGGTTTTAGTTAAACGGGCTTAAAGCCCATTTAGGGATTTAAGTTATGAGTGAGAACAAATGCAAATAAGAGATTATAAAGGATAGATATGCAATTTTAATTTGAAATTCAATTTAATTTTCAAATTAAAATCACATAATATCTTCCATTATCTTCTATTATTTTTCAGCAACTATCTCCCTCATCCTCTCCCCCTCAATGCCGAAAACTCTCTCCCTCTCATCCTCCATTGTTTTCAAGTTTCTCTCAAAAATTAATAGCAAAATTATTGAGTGAAAACCTCTTCGGTTGTGGTGCTTGTGTAGACTTAATAGAGAAACACTATACTCGTGTTTTCATCGATTAGAAGAGTTAACTTTCAGATTTATATATATATATATATATATATATAACATGTTGAATATGCATTAAGATCAGTGCTTGCATCGATCACCGCGGTTACATAAGGTCCGCTGCATGATATTTATCGATTGGAACCCGTGGTGATCTCTTTCAATTGGAGATCTGTAGCTCGAGATATGGAGCTTCAAAGTCTCGGTTTTCTGCTGGGCAGATTCTGGTAAATCCGAAAACTCGATTTCCTAAGGATCTAACTTGGTAGTCGATCTTGCGCAGGTTCGGGGCGGTTTATAGGTTGCTTCTGTTGCCATGAACGTGATTACGATGCCCCGGAACCCAACAGTGGGATTCCGGAATCATATAATAGATATCATGAGGTAATTGGTATCGGACGACCTGCTTTGAATAGTGTTTCATAGATTAAGCCATGAACGTATTCAAATGTGATAGCTTGTCACAATATCCTTATACCAAGGAGTCTTTGTGATCGCTATGCGGTTGACGTACGGCTTTGACTTGTGCCTAACGCTTTCCGTACGTGGATTGCAATAACGTGCATGATTGGGTGGTGGAACGGATTGCATGAGTGACACGAAAGACGGCTAAGGGATTTATCCCTCGTACTACGGTATGGGAAAGATATCCGTTTAGGCCACTTGATCGAGAATGACTGAGAGGAAGTGCATGGCCATGCCAGTGATACGAGTTATCAGTTCTCAATCGTCTCCCATATCAATTAACAATGATTGATTGAACAAGGATGACGACTCTATGCCTTGTGATCAATCGGGATGTCTAGAGATAATAGGATAGTGACTTGTACGCATAAGGTTAAATCGAATCATCGATCATCATGCACCTTGGGTAACCATAATGTCTTACTAGAAGCCACTTATGATGGATCGGGCAAGAGAGATCTCTTACGCCGATCTACCAACGGTGGCATGAGCCTAGAGGGTCGCACACATACAATATGGGTAACTTGAGACAAGGAAAGGTTGGCGTTTCTTGAGGAGCAAGACATGGCCAAAACTGAGGGTTTTAGGCCATGGGTTCGGTTTTATGAGAATGATTAGAGAATCGAGAAAACTGAGTTTGTTGTCGATATCGCGTCGGACTTTGTTTGATAAGTGACGAAAAGGGTCGGATAATTTTTTGGACGCGGCGCACAATTGTATGAGCGAGCCGGCCCATGAGGCCACTAGGCCAGCCCATTAAAGGCCCAACAAAGGCCCAATTTAGGCATGGCTTGGCCAGCCCACTTGGTGGGGCCAAGTGTGGGGGCCACACACCATGCTTAGTTGGTGTTGTTGATTATGATGAAGAGCAAATTGTGGGATTAGGTGGTGACTTGCCTTTTAACCTATGCCTTCATCATTTGTTACTTTATCAATCAACTTATAATATATGATTTAGTACTCAAAATACCAACACACAAAAAAAAGCTTGCTCTCCTCTCTCTCTCCTCCCTCTCCCTTTCCTTTGCTCTCTTGTTCTTCGCACTCTAGTTCTAGTAGGCTAAGTGTGTTGGATCAAAAGGATCATCCTATTGGTGTTGACTTGCTCTAGAGAAGATGATCGTCTTGTCCTTCTTTCTTGATTCAACAAAACCAAAGGTAAACTCTTGTGAAATAGTTTTTGCCTTGAGATTTAATGGTTTATGTTCTTGGACATATTTGGAGTTTATATTGTTATTGCTTCCGCTATTTTGATCATCTTGATAACTCCAAAACCCTAACACAAACCCTTAGGATAAAATCCATCGGTTTTAAATGGGTCTATAAGATTAAGATCGACATGGATGGAAAACCTCGGACCTATAAAGCTACATTGGTTGCGAAAGGTTATCGTCAGATCGAAGGTAACGATTATGATGAAACCTTCTCACCAGTAGCCATGGTCAAATCTATCCGAATTATTCTAGCCATAGCAGCATACTACGATTATGAGTTATGGCAGATGGATGTCAAAACCGCCTTCCTTAACGGGAACTTAAAAGAGTATGTGTATCTGACACAACTTGAGGGTTTTGTTGATCTAGAGAATCCCAGAAAGGTATGTAAGCTACTTAGATCCATTTATAGATTGAAGAAAACTTCATGGAGTTGGAACCTTCGTTTTGATGAAGCTGTGAGTGTATTTGGCTTCATCAAGAATGAAACTGAGCCTTGTGTTTATAAGAAACTTAGTGGAAGTAACATTGTATTCCTAGCGCTATATGTCGATGACATATTGATCATCGGGTATGATATCCCAACCTTGCTTGAGGTCAAAGCTTTGTTAGGGAAGTGCTTCTCGATGAAAGACTTAGGTGATGCTGCTTTTATTTTTGGCATCAAGATCTACAAAAATATTGGGCCAAAGTCATAGCACTTACATAGATAAAGTGTTGAGAAGATTCTCAATGCTTGATTCTAAGAAAGGATACACACCCATGCGTCATGGCATTAAGCTCAGCAAGCAACAGAGTCCTAGTACTCCTTATGAGCTGAGCAGGATGAGTAAGATCACATATGCTTCGGCTGTGGATTCCATCATGTATGCAATGATACGCACGAGATCAGATGTCTCGTTCGCGCTAAGTTGTGCCAGCAGATTTTAATCTAATCCAGTCCAGGAACACTAGACTGCTGTCAAGAGTATCCTCAAATATGTAAGGAGGACTAAGGACACATTCCTATTGTATGGCGGGAAGGATGGAGAACTAGCAGTCAATAGATATGTTGATGCTAGTTTTTGGACAGATCCTGATGACTTTAATTCTCAGGCAGGATTTGTGTTCATGTTAAACGGTGGAGCATTTAGCTGGAAGAGCTTCAAGAAAGCCACAATTGTCGATTCTACAATAGCGGCTGAATATATAGCTGTAGCAGAAGCAGCTAAAGATGTCGTATGGGTTAGAAGCTTTCTAACCGAGATAGATGTAATGCTGTGAGCATCTGATCCGTTAAACTTGTTGTGTGACAACACGGGGGCCATAAAGCTAGCTCAAGAGCCCAGATTCCACAACAGAACTAAACACATACAAAGAAAGTATCACATTATCAGGGAATATGTTGATAATGGTGACGTGGAGATTACTTATGTACCGATTGATGATAACATTGTTGATCCCCAGACGAAGGCTCTACCGCAGGCTAAGCATGAGGCACATGTGAAATCTATATGAGTAGATTGGAACTTAGGTTGGAACTAAGGGCAAGTGGGATATTGTTAGGATTGTGCCCTAGTCCAATTTAATAAGTTAATCTACATTGTAATGTTTTATCATTTTTCGAACTAATAAAATGGCATCATATTACTAATGTGTTGTAGTAATATATTAGATTTAATTTTATCTATATCATTATGTGTGTCATCACTAATAGTAGAATTGTAGATCAGAAAGAATTACATTTCATGAGTCCCTAATTAGTATAGCTTCATTAAGAAGCGATCACTATGAGGCTAACTCTTTATGATCACGCTCTATTGATTATGACAAGGTAGTGCCAGAGTTCGATCATAGATATTATCAGGGAGATGGTATTGGACGACCCGATGGTGAGTATGCAGCATAGATACTGTTAGGAGCATACTCACAGATCGTAGCTTGTCATCATATCCTAAGACCAATGAGTCTTTGTGATCACTATGTAATGAATCTCTAAGTTTGACTTGGTTATGAATTACATGAGTTAATTCGAAAGACGGCTGAGAGATTTATCACCCATACTTCGGTGTAGGAAAGATATCTGTTTAGGCTACTTGATGAGTATGACTGAAGAAATAGCATGGCCATGCAGGAGATACTTTAGTATCAGTTTTCAGTCATCTCATAAATCAAGATATAGTGATTGATAAATTAGGATGACGGTTCTATGCCTTTTGATCAATTTGGATATTAGTATGATAAAAGGATATTGACATGAACGACAAGAGGTTAAGTCGAATCATCGATAATCACGGACGTTGGGTAATCATAATATCTTCCTAGAGGCCGTTTATGATGGAAAGAGTAAAATGGTAATTTCACCAGTCTGCCAACGGGTCGTGAGCCTAGAGGGTCACACACTTTAAGCATGATATAAAGCTAAACAGAATTGGATGGAAATTGCGAGAATCCGCTTTTCAATTTAGTCAAATTGAAAACGAACTGGTTGATTTCTGGCCTAAGTTTATAACCAGACGGTTGAGGAAATCAAATTAAAGGGATTGGATCGGGTTAGCTAAATCGTTTAATTAGAATCCAATTTAAATGCATTTAATTAAACATTAGCTAATTGGGATTCAAGCCCATTCTTAATATTAATTGTAAGAATAGGCTTAAGTTAACTATGAGTTTTAAATGGATTTGATTTGTGAAAAATAAAGATAATAAAATCAGATTTTTTTACTATAATCCTAACCCTAATTCTCTCTCTCCCTAGCTGGCCGTCCCTCTCTCCACCATAGTTAGGATTTTGCTTTTCTTCTACTCTCAAAACTAGTGTAATTGAGTGTAGAATCCTAAAGTTTAGATGCCTTGCTTGTGTGGACGATCTAGAGAACACATAGTTTTGTGTTTTATTGATTCAAAGACATAATTTTCAGATTTATTTATTCATTTTATATGCTGAATTTATATCACATAAGATCTTGTATTTGAATTCCATGGTTAGATTCTTGTCCGCTGCATGTTATTTAATATATGGAACCCATGAAATTTCTTCATAAGTTGCTTTAAAATCTCACAAAAACACTAGTATTTCACTCTCCCCTTAACATGTTACATTGTTAATCAAATCAACCCCTTTTCTATTTTTGTATTCCTCTTAGCATGTTTATGTTGCAAAGAAAATCAGTTCCTTTCCCTTGTTATGTTTCCCCATTTTTAACATTCGGCTCAAAAACTCCCCCTTCTCTTTCTTAATTCCCAAGACATGCAAAACCTTTTCTCCTTAAATGCTCATAATTCAAGATTTTCTTTTCTGTTGTCGGGGCTCTTTTATTTCCCTTTTTTATACATTGCCCCGAGCACCTAGCTTATGGATGAACACCTGAGAAAACAAGTCAAGTGAATAAATATAAAAACCCCATTTTTGCTGAAATGATAGCCCAAAATATATGTAAGTGCAAATCGTTCCCAAATGGTCTATAAACCTGATTAAATCAACCCATCACTTATAAAACAACAAAGCAGTGATGTAAGGGATCAAAATAATTTTTGGAAAATAGAAACAAAAGGCCCATTGGCTTGTAATGTAGGGTTTAATAAAAAGGCTTTCTAGGCTCAGACAAGGTACTATGGAAATATTATGTCATGGTAGGCTTTATGGCTGAAGCGATCCAAATAAGGCCTACGGATTCAGTGGTCCAAGAAAACACCGAACTCCTATCTATTTCGCCTCGAGTGATCTCCCCTCTAGCTGTAAACTTAATTTACCAAACATAATTGGACAAGGCACAAAGATATGCAAAGCACTAAGGATAAAATAATCATAGAGTAAAAAACTGATTCCCTCCTAAGGATAACTACCCAAAGCCTTATGAGACTCATGCAATTTTCTCAACATCGGATAATCAAAATCAACAGCAGCCGCAATGTCATCCCAGGTGTCTAGTCATCTAGCCAAACAATCATCGAAAAATCATGTGACCATGCAAAATAAAAATGAGATTCGATTATGGTCTGTGCTAAAGCATACACCACACTTAGGGCTCGACAAAGCCCGAGACTAAAACCTCGATCGGGGTCTGTACCTCGGGTACACACTACACTTAGGACCTGCAATAGGGCTTAAGTTCACTAAAAGGAAATACAAAACTGTGGTGGTACACACCACACTTAGGACTTAAGCAAGTCCTGGACCCTACTAAAAACAAAAATAACTGTACAAAGATAACCTAAAGAAAAATATGCACAAGCCCAAAGAAAGTTACACATGTTCTCAATCAATTCAGCACAAACAATGCCCACAGATAATAAATAGATAAGCAAGTGGAAATGTTGTAACAAGATGAGAAAACATGCATATAAAATAAAATAAATAAAAATATAAACAAGTACTTACAGACTTGTGGTGCCTCCCAATAGCCCATTTCTTTAACGTCTTTAGCTACACGGGGATGAGCCGAAATCATGGCTCATCTAGGATAAATGACACCTCCTCCACTAACTTCATACCAGCATAGTAGTGCTTCTACCGCTGGCCATTGAACAACTTAACTCGGTTTTCATCTAGTCGAAGTTAAACGGCTCCTTGAGAAAGGATACGGTTCACCAGATAGGGTTCTTCCCACTTGACCACGAATTTCCCTGGTTTAGGTCCCAGGTGGGAGTTGTAATGCAAAACCCAGTCTCCCTTCTTAAACTCCCGCATTTGAATGTGAGCATCATGGTATCTTTTGACCCTTTTCTTGTACAACTTGCAGCTGGTGTATGCCTGATGCCTATACTCCTCTAACTCATTCAACTTTAGCATCCTTTTCTTGCATGCAAGATTATAATCAAAATTAATAAATTTTATAGCCCATAATGTTTTATGCTCGAGTTCAACAAGAAAATGACATGATTTTCCATAAACAAGTTGGTAAGGTGACATTCCCAACGGGGTCTTAAAGGCAGTTCGATATGCCATAAGGCATCATCTAAGTGTGTGGCCCAATCCTTACTGGTCACCACAGTTTTATCTAATATGCCTTTAAGTTCCCTGTACCAAAATTCAACTTACCCACTTGTCTGAGGATTGTACGGAGTAGCTTTGTGATAGGTAACTCTATAGGACCCTAACAATTTCCAAAAAGGTCGGTTACAAAAATGTTTTCCACCGTCACATAAACTAGCTCGTGGTGTGCTAAAACCTGAGAAAATATTTCTTTTTAAAAACCGGCACACCACTTTCCCATCATTAGTAGGGCAGGCTATAGCTTCTGCCCATTTGGTCTTATAGTTCACAGCTAATAAAATATACTCATGTTGTTGTGACTTCAGAAATGGCCCCATAAAATTAATCATCGTTTGCAATATATAAAATCGACATTATATTACTTATGTGTTGAAGTAATAGGTTAATTTTGATCTGATATATGACCACCAAAGTAGTAGAACCATATATCTGTACGGATCACACTTAACAGGTCCCTGGTCAAATATGCTTCAATGAAGCGACCAAGTATGAGGATGATTCTTTATGGTATAGTTCTATTTACCATCGGGAGGGCTCCGGGAATCAGATCATAGATACCACTCTGGTGAGTGATATTGAACGACCCGCACTGAATGGTGTTGCATAGATACAGTCATCAACACATTCAATTGTGGTAGCGTGTCATCGTATTCTTAGACCAAAGAGTCTTTGTGATCGCTATACAATAAAGAACCGTGTTTGACTGGCTCCTAACTTTGTCCGTAACAAGAGTACCATAACGGACAAGATTGGCACGGGGACGGATAGTATGAGTGATACGAAAGGCGACTAAGGGATTTATCCCTCATACTATGGTATGAGATAGGTATCTGTTTAGGCCACTCGATAGAGATTAACTGAAGGGAGAGCATGGCCATGCGAACGATACGGTGTATCGGTATTGAGTAATCTCCCTGATCGAGAAACAGAGATTGATTAAATAAGGATGACGTCTCTATGCCATATGATCAATCTAGATACCGTGCGATAAAGGGATAGCGACATGTACTACATGTGGTTGAATCGAATCATCGATCATTATGCACGTCGGGTAATTATAACGTCTTACTAGAGGCCACTTATGATGGATCGGGTAAAATCGAATTTTACACTGATCCGCCGATGTCGGCATGAGCCTAGAGGGTCACAAACATAGGATATGGATTATGAGAGATAAGGAAAGTTCGGAGACACTCGAGAGAGAGGCATGGGCAAAACTGGACATTTTGGGCCATGGATATGTCTAATTGGATGTGACACGCGAATCGAGAAAGACTAAGTCTTTCGTCGATGTCGCGTCGGACTTTGTACAATAAGTTCAGGGGTAATTTGGACGCGGCACAGGACCTAATGGCCAAAGCATTAGGCTTCGTGCCACTAGGCGCTAGTGGCCGGCCCAACCAAGGTCCAATAGTGGAGGAAAGGGTGGGTCCCTTTCTTCACTACCTTTTGTTAAGTGGATGATGACTAGATACACACTAACCTAATCCATGTTGGGTAAGTGTGCTTAAAGGTGGCCACCCAATGACCATCGTCATCTTCTTGAAAGGGATATCTATGGGTTCCATAGGTTAATTTCATGTAGGGGATTGAATTAACCATGAGAATCATTGAAGAACATAAGATCTTATTGTTAAAATTCAGCACGCATATAATTTTTTGAATCTGAAAAATTTACTTTTGAATCGATTTAAAACACAAGGGTAGTGTTTCTCTAGCAAGTCCACACAAGCACAATACCTTGGGAGGTTTCTTCACACTCTTTCGCTAATAATTTGTGAAGTATTGGACAAATACAATCGGGAATGGGTAGGAGGGAGGGTCGACGGAATATAGGAGGGAATAGATGGGGGTTGCCGAAAATCAGAGAGTAATTTAGGGAAAGAATAATGTTTAATTAATTAAAAATATGATTTTTGAATAATTTTCATTAATTACACAATAAACCCCATTAATCCCATAATCACATTTAAACCCCATTCTCACTTAAAACCCTAAATGGACTATAAGCCCATTTAATTGAGTTCTAATTTTGGTTTAGCTAAACTGGTCCAATCTCTCTAACTTGATTTCTTCAACCGTCTGGTTAATAAACCTAGGCCAGAAATAAACTGAATCGTTTTCAATTTGACTAAATTGAAAAGAGGATTCTCTCAATTACCTTCACGCTTGTTAGTCACATATTGTACGTAGAGTGTGTGACCCTCTAGGCTCACGACCCGTTGGCTGACTGGTAAAATTACTATTTTACCCTTTCCATCATATGTGGTCTCTAACAAGACATTATGATTACCCAACGTTCGTGATTATTAATTTTTTTGACTTATAATGTTATCGTTCATGTCACTATCCTTTTATCAAACCGATATCCAGATTGATCAATAAGCATAGAACCGTCACCCTAATTTATTAATCACTGTTTCTTGATATCTAAGATGACTGAAAACTGATACTAAGGTATCACCTGCACGGCCGTGCTATTCCTTCAGTCATACTCATCAAGTAGCCTAAACAGATATCTTTATCATACCAGAGTATGAGAGATAAATCCCTCAGACGCCTTTCGAGTTCACAAATGCAATTAATAACCAAGACAATAAAAACCGTTACGGCTACCCTTTTACCGGTAACGTTAGATTAGGTCAAACTCAGGTATTCGTTACACATTGCATAAAAAGACTCTTTGGTTTTAGGATATAATGACAAGCTACCATCTGTGAGTATGTCATGACAGTATTTATGTTGCATACTCACAATCGGGTTGTCCGATATCATCGACCTGATGATATCTACGGTATAACTCCGGCACATACTTTGCCATGATCAGTAAAGCATGATCACAAGGAGTTGGTCTCATAATGATCGCTTCTGAAGAAGCTTAGTTGATTAGGGACTTATCGAATGCATTTCTTTCTGATCTACAGTTCTACTATAAGTGGTTATACACATAATGACATAGATCAAATTACATTTGATATACTACTACAACACATTAGTAATATAATTCTTTTTTATGAGATCAAAAAATGATATACAATACAATATAGATTGAGGAATTACACTTTAAGGGCTCGAATGAAAGAATAATTACATGCTAACACTAACGGTAAGCAAACCGTGAAAGCGATAAAATTCTTATGGGCTACTAATGCATCATACATCTCATCACATCATCCAACATGTTATCATACAAACATGTTATTAAATAATATGCAGTTATTCCGGTTTTAATTTTGCCAAGTTTCTTGGTCAGGTTTATCGAAACTAGACCTTTTCGAAAAATGGTTTATTAAAACCGATCAAATTTGAAAGTTTTCGAAATATTGGATCGCGGGTTCATGCCATAGACAAAAAATTAACATGCACGAACCAAGTCGGGCCAAAGCTCAATGGGCCGAAGCCCATTTGGTCGAGCCCAACACCACGGCTCGGTTTGGGCCTAGGAAAGCCCAAACCGAGCTTGCCTCCCTTCTCAGCCTCGGCAAAGAAGGGGGACCCGAGACCTCCGTCCGGTATCTCCGATCCGGCTCCCCGAGAGTCTCTTCTCGGACCCGACAAATCCAATAAAAATCTGAAAAATTCCAAATTCAACATATTTTTCAAAAAATAACATATTTCATGCAATTTACCCAAAAAACATTAAAAACATGTTATCAACAAATATGGCATGCAAATCATCATAAAACCGAAACAAGTTAAACAAGACGAAGATTAAGAGGGTTAACCACGCTCTGATACCACTGTAGGATTTTGGAGCGTTCAAGATCATCGAGATAGCAGAAGCATAAACAAAAGCAACTCCAAACCTTGTCCAAGAACATGAACCATTAAATCTCAAGGCAAAATCTATTCCACAAGAAATTTACCTTTTAGTCTTTGTTGAATCAAGAACGAAGAACTATGTGATCTTCTTCTCTAGAGCATTTCAACATTAAGAGGATGATCTTCAGGATCCTTCACTAAAAGCCTACTAGAACAATTATGTGAAGAACAAGAGAGCAACAACAGAGGAGAGAGTGCTTGTGGCCGACCAAGGAGAGAGAAAAAGAGAGTTGTGAGTGAGTGATTAATTCAAAAAGATATTTGTGGGTCAAAAAGTGAAAGCATGGGTTTAGAAGTAAGTCATTACCCATACCCCTTAAATCACTCACCTCTTAATCAACAATCACCAACTAAGCATGGTGTGTGGCTCCCACCCTTGGACCCACCAAGGTGGCCGGCCACTTGGGCGTATTGGGCCCTTGTTGGGTCGGCCATGTGACCTCATGGGCCGAGCCCAATGGGCTCGCCCATGTGGTCGTGTGCCGTGTCCAAAAGTTGTCCGACCCTTTTTGTCGTTACTCATCAAACAAAGTCCGACGCGACATCGACGAAAATCTCAGTTTTCTCGATTCGCTAATTATTCTCTCAAACCGAACCCATGGCCCAAAACCTTCAGTTTTGTCTATGTATTGCTCCTTAAGAAACGTTAAGGTTTCCTTGTCTCAAGTTATCCGTCTTGTATGTGTGTGACCCTCCAAGCTCATGCCACCATTGGCAGATCTGCGCAAGAGATCTCTCTTGCCTGATCCATCATAAGTCGTCTCTAGTAAGACATTATGATTACCCAAGGTGCATGATGATCGATGATTCGGTTTAACCTTGTGCGTACAAGTCACTATTCTATTATCTCTAGACATCCCGATTGATTACAAGGCATAGAGTCGTCATCCTTGTTTAATCCATCATTGTTACTTGATATGTGAGATGGCTGAGAACTGATAACCCGTATCACTGGCATGGCCATGCGCTTTCTCTCAGTCACTCTCGACAAAGAGGCCTAAACGGATATCTTTCCCATAACGTAGTACGAGGGATAAATTCCTTAGCCGTCTTTCGTGTCACTCATGCAATCCGTTCCGCCACCCAATCATTCTCGTTATTGCAATCCTGTTACGGAAAGCGTTAGGCGCAAGTTAAAGCGGTACGTCGACTACATAGCGATCACAAAGACTCCTTAGTCTAAGGATCGTGACAAGTTGTCGCATTTGAATATGTTCATGGCTTGATCAACGAAACAGTATTCAAAGCGGGTCGTCCGATATCAATCACCTCATGATATCTATGATATGACTCCGGGATCCCACATCCCTATGATAAGCAGAACTACATCATTGAGAACCATCCTCATACTGGTCGCTTCAATTGAAGCGTATATTGACCAGGGACTCGTTAAGTGTGATCCGTACAGATTTATGGTTCTACTACTTTAGTGGTCATAAATCAAATCATGCTTAACATATTAATTCAACACATAAGTAATAGAAAGCCGTTTTATTCATTACAAACGATGATAAATATACATTGACATTTATAGACTACTAACAATTGGACTAGGGCACAAAAATGCTATCAATCTCCAACTTGCCCCTAGTTCAAATCTAAGTCCCAATCTATCCCCATTGACCTAACATGTTTAACATGTTTCGCTTGAGGAAGAGCCTTGGTCAAGGGGTCGGCTGTGTTATTATCAGATGCAACGTAGTGGATCTTCACGTCACCTCTAGCAACTATGTCGCGGAAGATGTGATACTTCCTGAGTACATGTTTGGATCTGTCATGTTGTTCCTTAGCTTGCGCAATGGCCCCAGTGTTCTCAGAATATAAGTCAAACCCATCCATGAAACTTCTTATCCATACAGCCTCCTTTACTGCTTCCGATGCAGCAATATACTCAGCTTCCGTCGTAGAGTCGGCAATGGTGTCCTGCTTCTTGCTTTTCCAGCTAAATGCTCCACCGTTCAACGTAAACAGATATCCCAACTAACTCTTAAAGTCATCGGGGTCTGTCTGGAAACTAGCGTCGACATATCCTTTGACGACTAGATCATCATCATTTCTTCCCCCGTATACAAGAAAAGTGTCTTTGGTTTTTCTCAAATATTTGAGAATCGCCTTAACTGCAATCCAGTGTTCCTCACTGGGTTTGGATTGATGTCTACTGGTACAGCTTAGGGCAAACGAGAAATCCGGTCTCGTACATATCATGGCATACATCATGGACCCTATAGCCGAAGCATATGGGATATCATTCATCCTTTTTAGCTCTGCAGGTGTCTCTTCACATTGTTTCTTACTAAGCTTTATGCCATGACGCATGGGCAGTAGTCCTTTCTTTGAATTACGCACTAAGAATCTTCTGAGCACTTTTTCTATATAGGTGCTTTGACTCAAGCCCAAGACCCGCTTGGCACGATCTCTATATATCTTTTTTTTTTCAATTTTTCAAAAACAATTAAGTCTGATTTTTTTCTCAATTTAATGCATATTCAAACGAAGAGCATATGAACATATAAATCAAAAAATCAGATCATGCATACTGAATTAAACACAAAATAACTCATGCTCTGATACCACAGAAAAGGATTCTCATGGGTTCCATAGATTATATTCATGCAACATATTGAATTAACCATGGGAATCATTGAAGAACATATGACTTATTGTTAAATTTCAGCATGCATATAATTTTTTGAATCTGAAAAATTTACCTTTGAATCGATGTAAAACACAAGTGTAGTGTTTCTCTAGCAAGTCCACACAAGCAAAATATCTTGGGAGGTTTCTTCACATTCTTTTCCTAATAGTTCGTGAAGAATTGGACAAAGACAATCGGGAATGGGTAGGAGGGAGGGTCGGCCGAATATTGGAGAGAATAAATGTGGGTTGCCGAAAATCAGAGAGTAATTTAGGGAAATAATAATGTGTTATTAATTAAAAATCTGATTTTCGAATATTTTTCATTAATTACATGATAAACCCCATTAATCCCATAATCACATTTAAACCTCATTCTAACTTAAAACCCTAAATGGGCTTTAGGCCCATTTAGCCAAATCCAAATTAAAACCCATTTAATTGAGTTCTAATTTTGGTTTAGTTAAAACGGTTCAATTTCTATAACTTGATTTTTTTCAACCGTCTAGTTAATAAACCTTGGCCAGAAATCAACCGAATCGTTTTCAATTTGACTAAATTGAAAATCGGATTCTCCCAATTACTATCCATGCTTGTTTGTCACATATTGTACTTTAAGTATGTGACCCTCTAGGCTCAAGACTCGTTGGCAGACTGGTGAAATTACTATTTTACCCTTTCCATCATAAGTGGTCTCTAAAAGGACATTATGATTACCCAACGTTCGTGATTATCGATTATTCAACTTAACCTGTTATCGTACATGTCATTATCCTTTTATCAAACCGATATCCAGATTGATCAATAGGCATAGAACCGTCACCCTATTTTACCAATCACTGTTTCTTGATATCTGAGATGACTTAAAACTGATACTAAGGTATAACCTGCACGGCCGTGCTATTCCTTCACTCATACTCATCAAGTGGCCTAAATAGATATCTTTCTCATACCGAAGTATGAGTGATAAATCCCTGAGACGCCTTTCGAGCTCACAAATGCAATTAATAACCCAGTAAATCAAAACCGTTATGGCTACCCTTTTACATGTAACGTTAGATTAGGTCAAACTAAGGTATTCATTACACAGTGCACACAAATACTCTTTGGTCTTAGGATATAATGACAAGCTACGATCTGTGAGTATCTCATGACAGTATCTATGTTGCATACACACAATCAGGTTGTCCGATATTATTGACCTCATGATATCTACAATATAACTCCGGCACATACTTTGCCATGATTAGTAGAGCATGATCACAAGGAGTTGGTCTCATAATGATCGCTTTTGAAGAAGCTAAGCTGATCAGGGACTCATCGAATGCAATTTTTTCTGATCTAAAGTTCTACTATAAGTGGTTATACACATAATGACATAGATCAAATTACATTCGATATACTGCTACAACACATTAGTAATAAAATGCCTTTTTATTAGATCGAAACATGATATACATTACAATATAGATTAAGGAATTACATTGGACTAGGGCATAATCCTAACACTTCTCTTAACCCAACACACATCAATTCACAAACACAATATCCCATACACACACACTTAAGAAAAAATCAAGACAAAATGCTTTGAGATCCCTCTCTCTTCCCTCACAATCGGCCGCGACCTTTAAGAGCCCTTCTCTTGCTCGCTCTTGCTCTCTCTTCTATTCTAGTAAAGTAGAAGAGTGCGTGATTTTCAAGGAATCATCGTATCCGTGTGGACTTGGTTAGAGTTGAAGATCTGAAGCGTTCTTCAAACCGATTCAAACAAAACAAAGGTAAACCTGTGATTTTGGTTTTGCCTTGGGATTTGATGGTTTGATGTTCTTGGATAGTTCCTGGGATTTATATATGTTGCTTCCGCTGCCATATGAGTTCTTGATAGCCCCAAAGTTCATACAAAAATCAATGCCCACACGTCAAAAGGTTCGCATTCAACATTAATGGTCATGGGCATCTCATTTTTCTTTGTGATTTTACCTCTTCGAAGACAAATGTCACAACCCTTACAAAACCTGTAAGTATCCTTAAATAAAGTAGGCCATTAGAAGCCAGATTGTAATACCTTAGATGTTGTTTTGTCAGGGCCAAAATGGCCACCTATCTCAAGATTGTGACAATGATTTAGAATCTTATTTACCTCATCCTCGTGGACACACCGCCTGATCATGTTATCTGCACAAAATTTATATATGTTAGGTACGTCCCAAAAAGACCTCCTACTATCATGTTTTATTTTTGCTTTCTCATATCTGGTGAAATTCCCCGGTATTTCTCATGTCACAAGAAAATTTGCAATGTTAGCAAACCAAGGAGATTTTCCAGCTATAACACAAATTAACTTATGCTTGACCATAAAGAGTTGTTCATCAGGGAATCCCACTTCGATGGTCAAGCCATCATCACCACTAGGGTTGGTTATTCGAGAAAGATGGTCAGCAACCACATTCTTAACCTCCTTCTTGTCCTTTATTTTTAAACCTAATTCCTACAAAAGTAGGATCCACCTCAATAATCGAGGCATAGCTTCCGTTTTAGCCAACAAGTGTTTCAATGCTGCATGGTTAGTATATATAATTACCTTGATAAGCATACGTACGAATGAAATTTATTACAGGCAAACACTATGGCCAACATCTCCTTCTCAGTAGTGTCATAATTCAGTTGGGCATCGTTAAAGGTTTTACTAGCATAATATATAGTACGAAATACCTTGTCCTTCCGTTGCCCCAGAACTGCACCTACTGCCTTGTCACTTGCATCACACATTAGCTCAAAACGCAATGTCCAATATGGACTTGCCATGATAGGTGCAGTGATCAACTTCTTTTCAAAAGTTCAAAAGCTTCCTTGCACTTATTATTAAAATCAAAACCAACATCTTTAGCAAGAAAAGAACACAAGGGCCTAGCAATTTTTGAGAAATCTCTAATAAAGCACCCATAAAACCCAGCATGCCAAAGAAAGTTCATAATCTCTTTAACATTGGTAGGTCGAGGAAGCTTGGCTATCACCTCCACCTTCCCAGTCAACCTCAATCCCATTAGATGAGATTTTATGACCCAAAACTTTCCCCTCCTTTATCATCAAATGACACTTTTCCCAGTTTAAAATCAAGTTGGTTTCTTCGCATGTGCTCAACAATCGATCCAAATTATCTAAGGAATCATCATATCAAAGACCGAACACAGAAAAGTCATCCATAAAAACCTCGAGATATTTCTCCACCATATCATGGAATATGGAGAGCATACACCTCTGGAAAGTGGCAGGAGCATTACATAGCCCAAATGGCATCCTCCTATAAGCGAAGGTACCATATGGGCAAGTGAAAGTGGTCTTTTCTTGATCTTCCACGGCTACATGGATTTGGTTATATCCACTGTAGCCATAAAGAAAAAAATAGTAGTCATGCCTTGCGAATCTTTCCAACATCTGGTCTATAAAAGGTAAAGGGAAATGATCCTTTCGGGTGGCGTCATTTAATTGACGATAATCAATACAAACCCACCACCCAATCACTGTTCTCATTGGGATCAACTCGTTGTTCTCATTGGGAACAACAGTGATCCCGCCCTTTTTCGGTACACACTGTACCGGACTCACCCAGGAAGTATCAGATATTGGATAAATAACATTTGAATCAAGAAATTTAATCACCTCCTTCTTCACGACCTCCTGCATTATCGGGTTGAGCATTCTTTTGGGGTTGGAGAACTGGCATGTAGCTATCCAACATTAGAATCTCATGAACACAAGTTTTAGGACTAATCCCGCGTATGTCTGCTATTGTCCACCCAAATGCCAATTTGTGCTCTCGAAGCACCCTCATAAGCTTATCTTCATGCACTTGATCCAACAAAGAGGAAATTATTACTTGTAAGGTTTTATCAATTCCCAAATATGCATATCTTAAATTATAGGAAGATCTTTGAGTTCGAGTTCAAGAGGCTTCTCTAATGATGTCACAAGTTTCTTCCTTAGAGGTAATTCAGCCAATCTTGCCCTAGGGTGGGGGTGCCTAGTTGGTGGATTAGCACCCAAACTTGCGATGACTTCGTTCACAGGGTCCGACAAGTAAAGCTCAAATTTTACTTCTCCTGCTGCCAAACATGCCTCAAGGGGGTCCTTGAGCAATTCTGATATCTCGTGCTCGTTCACAACTTCATCCAGCAAATCGACCGTGAAACAAAAATAGTTAGAGTTAGGAAACTTCATATTTTCGTACACATCAAAAATTACACTCTCTTCCCCACATCCGAGGGTGAGCCTGCAACCCTCAACATCTATAAGTGCGTTAGCAGTCCTCAAAACTTCCTACTTACACTAATAGGTCCTTACTGACGCCCCTAGGATAAGTGACTGGCCTATGTTCTAGCTGGAGGGTCACAGTCGTAGGGGGCGGTTCTTCTCCGAATCCAAGTTTCCTAAACACAAATAGGGGCATCATATTTATGTTAGCCCCCAAATCACACAAGCTTTTCTCGAAGTTCAACGAGCGAATTGTACATGGAATAGTAAAACTCCCAGCATCTCCCAACTTAGGGGGCAACTTATTGACGAGCACCGCTAAGCACTCCTTATTAAGTTGGATGGTTTCCAAATCCCCAACGTTTTCTTTTTAGAAATTATTTCTTTTAAAAATTTTGCATACGCCGAAATTTGGTTTAAAGCCTCCAAAAAGGGGACGTTTATTTCCACCTTCCTAAAAACATCCAAATCTTTTGAAAATTGCTCTTCGTATTGTTTTTTCCTTAAAACACAAGGGTAGGGAGGAAGAGGTGGAGCCCAATTTTTCAGGCCAACTAAGGGCTCCCTTTCCTTCTTACCTTGGTCGGGCATGTGATAAACTTGACTCTCTGATATCACCCCTTGATTTTTATGTGCCTCTTCTCCTTTGGTTATTGGCACTGTTTTCTCATCTTCCTCTTTTTCTTCTATCACCACTTGTGGAACTTCAGGCTCGGCAACCCTCTTTGGTTCCTCCATTACCTTTCCGCTTCACAAAGTCAGCGCTTGTGCTCTTTCTCGTGCAAACCTGTTGTTTTGTTTAGCAAGCTCTTGAATCTTCTTTTCCTTTTGTTTAAGCACTTCTGCTTGAGCTTGCTATGCTAGCTCCAACTACTCCATTTTATTCTTCATATCTTCTTCCATCTGAGCCAACCTTTGCTCCATCATCGACATTGCCATCGGGGTAGGGGCCTGATTACCTGCACATAAATTCATATTGTCAGATGGTTGTTTCATTTCTGGAGTTATTTTAGGGAGTCTCTCTCCCGGACAATATACTGCTAATTCATGGGTTGTGGTTAACATGATATTCTGGTCATTTCTCAGGTGACCTTCTGTACAACCTCTAGTCACATACTGCACCTCGTCAAACTGCTGTGACTCGATCACCTTTCTAGGTTGCTCCTGTGTGACTATAGATTTGGTTGGTCGAGGTAGTCGCTCCAAAACAATCTTGCTGAGATTCTTCACCTGTTCCTTCAGTTCAACTATTTCAGAGGCTTCCTTACTCATTACAGGCTCATATGGCTTTGCCAATTCATCTACCATCTTCCATGGTGTTCTGCCATATTGTTGAGCAGATTGTAACCCTGATCTTCTTCTAACTCCATAAAATTGCCCCCTATGGTTGCATCAAACATAGCCTTGTTACTTCGATTAATCGCCACATAGAATTGCTTGAGTAATTGCCACTTCGGGAACCCATGATGTGGACATTGTCTCAATGCCCCTTGAAGCCTCTCCCAAGCTCCCACCATTGTTTCATTCTCATCTTGCCTAAAATTAATCACCTGCCGCTGGAGATCAATCGTCTTTGATGGGAAAAAGAATTTCTCGATGAACGCGGTGGACAATTCATAACATGTGCTTATCGAATTTAGTGGGATTGTCCTCAACAATTCTCTAGCTCTCCCTCCTAATGAAAATGGGAAGAGCTTCAAGCAGATCGCATCT
This sequence comes from Geranium rotundifolium, assembly GCA_963920655.1. NCBI lineage: Eukaryota > Viridiplantae > Streptophyta > Magnoliopsida > Geraniales > Geraniaceae > Geranium > Geranium rotundifolium. The sequence continues at coordinate 16,881,035 of OY987315.1, forward strand.
TCACTGACCCCATCCTGCCTAGACAATTCGAAAATACTTAGAAACTTCTCAACGTGCCAGAATGGGTCTTCATTTGTATTGCCAAAGAAAGGTTCAGTCGCAATCCTTGAGACTGTAGAGTGTTTAACATTGTAACTTGGTGCTTCAATTTGTGGACCTTGGATGCCTGAGAGCAACCATGCATGTGTCCTTAATAGCTTTTCCTTGTTGTTTTTCTCCCATAGCTCTTATGGTCTCAATGTATGTCAGGCAACACTTTAACACAATCTTAATAACCAAGGTAACTAGAACGGGGGTATATAAATAATGTTAAGCTCCTTCGAACAATTTTCAGAACGCCCCCCAATTTATCGAAATAAATAAAATAAAATAAAATATTTTGTATTTTTATAGGAATAATAAGAAGGGAAAAATCTTTTTTTTTTAAGAATATAAACAATACTTAAAGCACGACTTAAACACCTTCCTCCTCGGCCAACACATATCTAACAGTCCGCGGCAACGGCGCCAAAAACTTGACGGGAGGAAATCTCGACAACCTGAAATCTACCCACTCCCGAGTACACGGCAAGTGCACCGGTCGTCAAGTAATATAGGGCATTTTAAAGCCCCGAGTTATCAATCCCACGAGGACCGTTAGCTGTTGAACATTGAAGTACAAGTGTCTAATGTGTCGAGTCTAAGCGATCAAGAATGGGTTTTTGTTTTGTGATAATTTAAAATAGAATCTCAACATGAAAATAAATACACAAATAACTAAATGAACAAGTCGGGGTAAAATATGCTTACAGGGAAATGTCATGAAATGAACTTGAATACATGAGTATAACTTGAGAAATTTAAACGGATCACCGGGGTGTGTCAGTTATGGTTTCCCCCAAAATGCTCAATACTTCGGTCATCAAGGGTTCAATTACCTATTCGAGTCTAGGGTGATCAGGCTCAGGTCGAAGGTCCAGGTAATCAATCTTAGGATCCTATAATTCACATTCTTTCGGCGTTGGCACCCTATATGCACTTACTCTCGTACCCATTATTCCTATTGGCAACAATGTAGAACCGAGTCCCCACTACTCTAATCCACCTAGGTCCATTGCTATCGCCTCTCTTCCTAGATTAGTTCATCACCAGGCCTACCCAGGAGGTGAAGCATTAAGTTATGTAGCTAGGATCCCGATCCCCGTGTTCCCAAATTAAACTATGCATCCTAATTCAATTCATTTTAGTTCCCGTTCCACATAAAAACCCCAACAAATAATTTAGCTACTTATGTGAATACAAACAGTAATTAAATTCATCAAACTCATCATCATCAAAATTTCCATATTCAGGCACATATATTCAAACCCCAATTTCATGAACAATAATATTTAAATCTCAAAATAAATTCCAACAATTCAATTACAAAATAACTCAATTATCACAATCCAATCTCAATCAATTCCAATCCCACAAACTCAATAATATTTAGATCTATAAAACCACCCTAATGTCCAATTAAACCCAAAACTAACAAAATTAACCACCTCTAACCTCAAAATCGATGAATCATCGAAACCTTGGAACCACCTTCCTTCTTCCATTCTCCTTGAATCACCAAAAACACCTCCTCTCTATCCTCTTCAATCCTCCCCCGCCCCCCACCCCCCCCCCCCCCCCAAAATGTAGCCCAAAAATGATCTAAAATAGGTTTCAACGTAGGGGAAAAAGGGTAAATGCGCTAAAAAATCAAATTTTAGCTTACTAATAATAGGCTGCCGGTTGAGCTTGTCAGGTGGGACCCCGCATGTCAACCCGGCAAGTTGCCAAAACTTGCGTCGTCCCCTTGCCATGAACAGCACGGGTTACAGGGTTAGCGCGAACCTGTTGGGTGGAACCCGGCAAGTCAACCTTGCAAGCTCCTCCGACTTGACCAGGTGACGTTCCCGCGCTAAATTCCTTTTTCTTCCACGTGAACATCTCGGGTTGCCGGGTCAGCACCAACCTACCGGGTTGGACCCGGCAACCTACTTCATTTTTCCGTCTTTTGAGTTTTAGCTTCATTTCGTCTTTTTTTCGGCTTGTTCTCACCTAAAATCATCTCGCAACAATCGTGAGGTAAAGTAGCCTTTTTATTCATCAAAAAATTATTAATTCGGGACAAAATGGGGATTAAAATGAGAAGGTTTAACTTGGTTGGATACATAATATCCGTCCTCATCAACGTACCTTGGTAGCGATGGTGAGGGTGAAGTTCTTAAAGTAGAAGAAAATGGTTACAATGGTGCAATGGCACCTGAAAGGGAGATTGAAACCATTATGTTAGTTATGGTTGACCTTGAGGCGCTGGAATGATTTGATTGCCGTCCCGTCGAGCTAACGGCGTTAAACAAAAGAACTACTAGGAGGCACCCCAACCTTGAACCTTTATGAATCCATAAAATTTGAAGATTAGATTTTCTTCGTTTTTGTGCCTCTTAACAAATTGACAAGTTGTGCCGTTTTTGGAAAATGTTGATCATGGCGCCAACTAAAGGAAGAAGCAAAGTGCCAAAGGCGCCACCGTGTAGGGTTTTGGAGCGTTCAAGATCATCAAGATAGCGGATGCATAAACAATACAAACTCCAAAAACTGTCTAAGAACATAAACCATTAAATCTCAAGGAAAAACTTATTCCACAAGAGTTTACCTTTTTGTTTTGTTGAATCAAAAAAGAACAAGATGATCTTCTTCTCTAGAGCAAGTCCACACCAAGAGGATGATCCTTAAGATCCAACACACTTAGCCTACTAGAACTAAAGTGTGAAGAACAAAAGAGTAAGTGAAGAGAGGAGGAGGGAGTGGTCGGCCAAGCTAGTGAAGGAGAGAGAGAGTGATTTCACTTGTGTGATATTTTGTCTACTTCATCAACTCATAAAGCTTGATTGATTAAAGTAACAAATGATGAAGGCATGGGTGAAAGGAAAGTCATCACCTAATCCCACAAATCATTAAGCATGGTGTGTGGCCCCCACACTTGGACCCAATAAGTGGCTGGCCACAAAGGGCTTATTGGGCATTGTTGGGCCATTCTTGGGCCGGCTTAGTGACCTCATGGGCCGAGCCCAATAGGCTCGCCCATGCGGTCACGTGCCGTGTCCAAAAATCATCCGACCCTTTGTCGCCACTTATCAAACAAAGTCTGACGCGATATCGACGACAAACTCAGTTTTCTCGATTCGCTAATCATTCTCACAAAATTGAACCCATGGCCTAAAACCCTCAGTTTTAGCCATGTTTTGCTCCTCAAGAAACGCCAACGTTTCCTTGTCTCAAGTTATCCATATTGTATGTGTGTGATCCTCTAAGCTCATGCCACCGTTGGCAGATCGGCGTAAGAGATCTCTCTTGCCCGATCCATCATAAGTGGTCTCTAGTAAGACATTATGATTACCCAAGGTGCATGATGATCGATGATTCCATTTAACCTTATGCGTACAAGTCACTATCCTATTATCTCTGGACATCCTGATTGATCACAAGGCATAGAGTCGTCATCCCTTTTTATTCAATCAAAGTTACTTGATATGCGAGACGACTGAGAACTGATAACTCGTATCACTGGCATGGCCATGCTCTTCCTCTCAGTCACTCTCGATCAAGCGGCCTAAACAGATATCTTTCCCATACCGTAGTATGAGGGATAAATCCCTTAGCCGTCTTTCGTGTCACTCACGCAATCCGTTCCGCCACCCAATCATGCCCGTTATTGAATCCTGTTACGGAAAGCGTTGGGCGCAAGTCAAAGCCGTACGTCGACCGCATAGCGATCACAAAGACTCGTTGGTCTAAGGATCTTGTGACAAGGTATCGCATTTGAATATGTTCATGGCTTAATCTATGAAACACTATTAAAAGCGGGTCGTCCGATATCAATCACCTCATGATATCTATGATATGATTCCGGGATCCCACATCCCTATGATAAGCAGAACTACATCATTGAGAACCATATGCATGAGGAATGGATTGCAGATTGAAATCTGCACCCATCTTTTTTTCCATAGTCATTCCGAGACTAGTTAGATGGTCGACATGTCCCTTCATTCGTAGGACGTGTGGACCTACGGAACTACCTGCTGACATTTTGCAGGCAATGAGTCCTCGGAGAATAGTGTATTTTTGAATACGCACTTTCAACTTGAAAATATCATTGATCTGTGCAAACATAGCAAAAGGATCATGGGATAGCTCCATAAACTGTTTCTAGAGGTCCGCGTCCATACAGTCCAACATGACACATGCAACGTCGATAGAGTCGCTAAGGTGTTTCTTGTACGCATCCTTAACGACCCTCGTTGCGTTGGCAGCTGGCTCCACCGGGATAGCCTTGTATAGGACGTACTCTCTGCGTTCCAACTTTAACACAAGTCGCAAATTTTTGTCCCAGTCCAGATAATTTGTTCCATTGAACTTACACTTATCAAGTATAGCCCTCAATGACAAATTAGACGAGTTTGTTGAATTACTAGCCATTTTCTACACGAAGAAAGTAATTTAATCAGAAAAGTTGAATAAATTTACAAAGATCCGAATTAAACACCAACCATTTGATTCTAAGGATTAGAATCTTTAAACCAAGATTCCTGATTTGTCAATTGAAGTACGCTAAGGCGCACCACTCCAATTGACCAATTTTGGTAGGACGTTCATCCAATTACAACCTGTGTAATTCTTGGTCAGGGTATGTGCAAAAGCAAACGGCTTACCCTTCTGATGCCCCAGCTCGAGCTCAGGCCGAGAATCGTGGTCGAGTCAACCAACCTTCACATATGCATCAGTTTTGTGCAGATGCTCCGCTAAAGCGCACGACATCCCACAAGGTTGACCATTCCATATAGAATCCATTCTATCGGTGCTCCGCTAAGGCGCATGACACCGAGAGAATGTTCCTACATGGGTGTGAATTTGGATGGCATCTCACATGACTCAAATTATGGTGTGATTGGTTGTGTTCAATAATTCGAAAGTATTTTGGTACAATTACGAAACCGTCATTAACAACCCGTGTTGTGACGTTTCTAATTGTATCACATACTATCTTCTTTTGCAGCCGTCATTTGCAAACCGTGCAAACACGTTTCAAATTGAACTCATCCATCATAACCCGTGTGACGATGGTTCACAACGCTTTAAACATGCAAATAAATAAAATCTTTTTTAATGTTTGCATGTGAGGTGATGGCTTATAATCTCATAAGCTAAGCATGCTAGCATATAAATTATCATCTAATAATTCAAGAAAGCATTTGAAAGCGTTTAAATATGCATCAATAGCCCATTCTATCCTTAAGATCCTACGAGACATAACATCTTCTCGTCTTCCCCATTCGGGCTCCCACTAGTTCTTGGACTTCCTCAAAGAACATCATCATTCTCGATTTTCCATCCCTCTCCACTTTGAGTAGAAATTACAATTAATACTCGGTTCGTGAACCGGATAAAAAATTAATTACACTTTAAGGGCTCGAATGGAAGAATAATTACACGCTAATATTAACGTTGTGCAAACCGTGAAAGCGATAAAATTCTAATGGGCTATTAATGCATGATACATTTCATCACATCATCCAACATGTTATAACACAAACATGCCATCAAATAACATGCAATATTCCAGTTTTAATTTTGCCAAGTTGCTTGGTCGGGTTTATCAAAACTACACCTTTTCGAAAAACTGTTTATCGAAACCGATCAAATTTAAAAGTTTTCGAAATATTTGATCGCGGGTTCGTGCCACGGATCAAAAAATCACCGTGCACAAACCATGTCGGGCCGAAGCCCATTGGGTCGAGCCCAATCCCACGACCCGGTTTGGGCTTTGGAAAGCCCAAACCCGGGCTTGCCTTCTCTCTCGGCCTCGACAAAGAGGGGGGACGGCCCCGATCACCGCCGGCAAACCCCGGCCTCCGGTGACCTCCGTCCGGTATCTCCAATTCGGCTCCCCGAGAGTCCCGTCTCGGACCCGACAAATCCAATAAAAATTCGAAAAATTCCAAATTCGATATATTTTTCAAAATTAACATATTTCATGCAATTAACCAAAAAAGCATTAAAATCATGTTATCAACAAATATAGCATGTAAATCATTATAAAACCAAAACAAATTCAACATAACGAAGATTAAGAGAGTTAACCACCCTCTAATACCACTATAGGGTTTTGGAGCATTCAAGATCATCAAGATAGCGGAAGCATAAACAATATAAACTCCAAAAACTAACCAAAAACATAAACCATTAAATCTCAAGGCAAAACTTATTCCACAAGAGTTTACCTTCTTGTTTTGTTGAATCAAGAAAGAAGAACAAGATAATCTTCTTCTCTAGAGCAAGTCCACACCAAGAGGATGATCCTTAAGATCCAACACACTTAGCCTACTAGAACTAAAGTGTGAAGAACAAGAGAGGAAGGGAAGAGAGGAGAGGAGGAGGGAGTGGTCGGCCAAGCTAGTGGAGGAGAGAGAGAGTGATTTCACTTGTGTGATATTTTGTCTACTTCATCAACGCATAAAGCTTGATTGATTAAAGTAACAAATGATGAAGGCATGGGTGAAAGGAAAGTCATCACCTAATCCCACAAATCATTAAGCATGGTGTGTGGCCCCCACACTTGGACCCACCAAGTGGCCGGCCACAAAGGGCTTATTGGGCCTTGTTGGGCCTTTTTTGGGCCGGCTTAGTGACCTCATGGGCCGAGCCCAATGGGCTAGCCCATGCGTTCGCGTGCCGTGTCTAAAAATTATCCGATCCTTTGTCGTCACTTATCAAACAAAGTCTAACGCGATATCAACGACAAACTCAGTTTTCTCGATTCGCTAATCGTTCTCACAAAACCGAACCCATGGCCTAAAACCCTCAGTTTTGACCATGTCTTCCTCCTCAAGAAACGCCAACGTTTCCTTGTTTCAAGTTATCCATGTTAGAGTTATGCCCCAGTCCAATATATAAGTGCTCTACAGATGTAATGTTTTATCATCTTTCCGAATAAATAAATTGGCATATATTACTAATGTGTTTTAGTTATATATCGAATGTAATTTGATCTACGTCATTATATGTGTAACCACTAATAGTATAACTATAGATCAGAAAGAATTACATTTGATGAGTCCTTGATCAGCTAAGCTTCTTTATGAAGCGATCAGTATGAGACAAACTCCTTGTGATCACGCTCTACTTATCATGGCAAACTATGTGCCGGAGTTATATCATAGATATCATCAGGTCGATGATATCGAACAATCCAATTATGAGTATGCTGCATAGATCCAGTCATGAGATACTCATAGATCGTAGCTTGTCATTATATCCTAAGACCAAGGAGTCTTTGTGTACACTATGTAACGAATACCTAAGTTTGACCTAGTCTAACGTTATCTGTAAAAGGGTAGCTATAACGGTTTCGATTGGCTTGGATATTTATTGCATTAGTGAACTCGAAAAGCGTCTGAGGGATTTATCACTCATACTTCGTTATGAGAAAGATATCCGTTTAGGCCACTTGATGAGTATGACTGAAGGAATAGCATGGCCATGTAGGGGATACCTTTGTATCAGTTTTCAGTCATCTCAGATATCAAGAAACAGTGATTGATAAATAAGGATGACGATTCTATGCCTATTGATCAATCTGGATATCAGTTTGATAAAAGGAAAGTGACATGTACGATAACAGGTTAAGTCGAATAATCGATAATCACGAACATTGGGTAATCATAATGTCCTCCTAGAGACCACTTATGATGGAAAGGGTAAAATAGTACTTTTACCTGTCTGCCAACTATTCGTGAGCCTAGAGGGTCACACGCAATAAGCACGATACATGACAAATAATTATGGATGGAAATTGGGAGAATCAGGTTTTCAATATAGTCAAATTGAAAACGATTCGGTAGTTTTCTAGCCTAAGGTTTTAACCAGACGGTTGAATAAATCAAATCGAGGAAATTAAACCGATTTATCTAAACTGAAATTAGAACTCAATTTAATGGGTTTAATTTTTGTTTCAGTTAAATGGGTTTAAAGCCCATTTAGGGTTTTAAGTGATGAATGGGGAAAAGTGCAAATAAGAGTTTAGAAGGGTAAGGTATGCAATTAATTGATTTTGAAATTCAAATAAGATTTTGCTTTTAATTTCAAATTAATTGCAAATCATTTTCAATCCATATTGTATGTGTGTGACCCTCTAGTCTCATGCCACCGTTGGCAGATCGGCGTAAGAGATCTCTCTTGCCCGATCCATCATAAGTGGTCTCTAGTAAGACATTATGATTACCCAAGGTGCATGATGATCGATGATTCGATTTAACCTTGTGCATGCAAGTCACTATCCTATTATCTCTAGACATCCTGATTGATCACAAGGCATAGAGTCGTCATCCTTGTTTAATCAATCATCGTTACTTGATATGCGAGATGACTGAGAACTGATAACTCGTATCACTGGCATTGCCATGCTCTTCCTCTCAGTCACTCTCAATCAAGCGGCCTAAATGGATATCTTTCCCATACCGTAGTACAAGGGACAAATCCTTAGCCGTCTTTGGTGTCACTCATGCAATCCGTTCCGCCACCCAATCATGCCCGTTATCGCAATCCTGTTACGGAAAGCGTTTGGCGCAAGTCAAAGCCGTATGTCGACCGCATAGCGATCACAAAGACTCCTTGGTCTAAGGATATTGTGACAAGCTATCGCATTTGAATATGTTCATGGCTTAATCTGTGAAATATTATTCAAAGCGGGTCGTCCAATATCAATAACCTAATGATATCTATGATATGGTTCCGGGATCCCACATCCCTATGATAAATAGAACTACATCATTGAGAACCACTTGATGAGTATGACTGAAGGAATAGTATGGCCGTGCAGGGGATACCTTAGTATCTGTTTTCAGTCATCTCAAATATCAAGAAACAGTGATTGATAAATTAGGATGGCGATTCTATGCCTATTTATCAATTTTAGATATCGATTTGATAAAAGGACAGTGACATGTATGATAACAGGTTAAGTCGAATAATCGATAATCACGAACATTGGGTAGTCATAATGTCCTACAAGAGACCACTTATGATGGAAAGGGTAAAATAGTAATTTTACAAGTCTGCCAACTGTTCGTGAGCCTAGAGGGTCACACGCAATAAGCACGATACATGACAAATAATTATGGATGGAAATTGGGAGAATCAGGTTTTCTGAAAACGATTCGGTAGTTTTCTGGTCTAAGGTTTTAACTAGACAGTTGAAGAAATCAATTCGAGGAAATTAAACCGATTTATCTAAACCGAAATTAGAACTCAATTTAATGGGTTTAATTTTGGTTTTAGTTAAACGGGCTTAAAGCCCATTTAGGGTTTTAAGTGATGAATGGGGAAAAGTGCAAATAAGACTTTAAGAGGGTAAGATATGCAATTAATTGATTTTGAAATTCAAATAAGATTTTTTGGTTTTAATTTCAAATTAATTGCAAAATATTTTCTCTTATTTTTCTCTAATATTTCCAGCAACTCCCCCTCTAATCCCTCCTCACTTGGCAGAACCTCCCACTCCAATTCCTCCATTGTTTTTGTCAAAATAATTCTCAAAACATTCAATAGCAAGAGTGTGAGAGAAAACCGATTCGTGGTTGTTGTGCTTATGTGGGCTCAATAGAGAAACAGTACATTGTGTTTTAATCGTTTGACAAAGTTAATTTTATGATTTACAAAGCTTAAGAACATGCTGAATTTTTCATTAAGATCTTCATCTATTTCGATCACCATGGTTACATAAGGCTCCGCTGCATGAAATTAACATTTGGAACCCATGGTGATCCCTTTTATTAGTATCAGAGGATGGTTGTTATGAATTTTATTCAATATGTTTAATTCTGGAATTTTATTTCGTTCATGAGTTCATCACTTGAATATGCATGTAATTGAAAAACAAATTCATATTTAATTAATGTTGAAAAATTGGAAAAACTAATTTTTGGGGCTGTTTCGAGTTAGCCATGGCCGAGGCATGGCTAACCACGGTCGAGACCCTTGGTGGACCATGGGATGCCCTAGGGCAGACCATGGTCGGCACTAAGGGCCGACCAGGTCGCCTACGGGCGACCATGGCAGCCCTCGCGGGCCACCATGGTCGCTGCCGCGGGCAACCAAGGTCTGCCCTAGGGGCGACCATGGCAGCCCTCGCGGGCCACCATGGTTGCTCCCGTGGGCGACCACGGTCAGCCCCGCGGGCCACCATGGTTGCCTCCGCGGGCGACCTTGGTTGGGCCAGCTCGGCTCGACCACATTCGAGCTGAACCGGCCGGTTCGCAAGAATAATCTGAAGCCCTAATAATTTAATTATCAGATTTGGTTCAGTTTCGATAAACCAGCGAGAACCGGTTCAAAATTCAATTATTAAATTAAACCGTCCGGTTTCGATAAACCGGAATTTTTCCACACTTAAGAAAGATAAAATTTGAAAATTTTGTTGTTTGATAAGCATGTTGAATGTTCACATGATGCATAGCTAAGCCCTCTACACTTGAATTTTAATTTCAGTTTTGCAACCTGCGTGTTGCTTAATTTTGGGTTGTAGTAAATACGGTATGCGTGTCGTGATTTGTATTTCATTTTATTTTATTTAAATTTGTAATGACGAAGACCGACACAAGAAGCAAGTCAAGGGGAAGACTCGGATTGGAGGAGGCTGGAAGCCAGTGGGAGTGCACAAGGATGGAGCAAGTCTGGATCTTGAAGACCAAGTCTTTAGGATCAGTGTTGCTAGATTCTTAGGAACTTAAGATGGGCTTAGTTATGCATAAATTTACCGTTACATTTGTATGTTTGAATGTATGAATGTATGATAGTTTAAATATACAAGTTCATGTATGATTAGCTATCACCCACATGCAAAGATCAAAAAACCGGTATTTAATCAGACTTGCATGTAACTTGATAAGGGATCATCTTTAGATGGATTTGCAATTGATGACTCCAGATTAAGATTGCATCGATATGCAAGAAAATAGTAATAATTCACATAAACGCAAATAATTACAAGTCAATCGTGATACCATCCAGGTTTGGGCACTCAAAAGGGCTTTGAGCCTATGGGAGTCGGTACGCCTCCGCGTAACATTCATAGAGGAGAAGTCTAGATGAGATGGGCAATTCTATGTGGGTGCGTGTGCCTTCGCGTAGTAGCCACATTAGTTCTGTTCATACTCAGTATAGAGTATGCCGTGTACTTTTAGTACAGACCCTAGCCAGGAACTACATAGTCTTGTAGATGAATGTATTCCTACCTTTATGCTCTCAATTGGAGAAGTGAGCCTCCGTTCACTTCAATTGAGGGTATGATAGGATCCTGGTTAAAATTCTAATGTTAGAATTAGACAAGTGTTTTATATCTAAATCTCCAACTTGAATTTTAATTAATTTTACCATGTAGAACTGAAATGCAAACACAACACAAAGGAATAATAGCGCACTAAGAGTCTAGATTGAGGATAGACTCAAGAGCGTGAATTACTCAAATTGGAATAGAAACATGAGCCACAACTGAACGCCGCTAGGGCACTAAGGATACTTATTAAAGTTTCTTAGTAACCAAATCGACGTGTCATGCATTATGGTGGGCAGTAGGATGCCAGAGTTATAGAAGCAGTTCAGGAATGTTTCAGATGGCCCTCATACCTGTAAGGAAGAGGTCAAGGAAATGTTCAAGGAGAAAGCTTGTGTCGAAAGATATGATACTTTCATACTTAACTCCTGCAAACTTAAGGATGGAGCCCTATTAGTCCCCATGTCACGAAGATTTAATGTCTTCAGGAACATCTAACCAGACTCCGTTTTGATGATCAGGTGGAAATGGCTGCAAATTTTATGTTGCGGTCACTTCCAGATACATATAGTGATTTCATAGTAAATTACAATATGCATGACATGGACAAGTCCTTAACACATGGGATACTTGTGACCACTGAAAATAACCTCAAGGGCAAGACCAAGGAGGTCCTTTTGGTCAACAAGAAGGTCAGCTTCAAGAAAGCTGATCAGGGTAAGGGTAAGGCTCCTGAGCACCTTGCAGGGCAGATCAGACACCCCAAGCGTCCAAATGTTCAAGCAACTCCCAAAGCTGCTGTGAAGATTAAGGACAAAATGGAGGAGATCTGCCATCATTGCAATGAGCCAGTACACAGGAATAAGGGATTTTAAGCAATACAAGGATCATGTGAAGAAGATTGGGTATCCACGTCTTCAAGATCAGATATTTACAATTTGTAAGATTAATCGCTATAACGTAAATAAGAAAAGGCTTAAATCTGATTATTTAAACCAAGTTATAGTCTGGCATTGTCATTTAAGGCACATGGGCGAGAAACGCATTTCAACACTTCACAAGTGTGGACTTTAAGTCCGTTTCAATTCTCCCAAACAGAAAGATGCAAGTCTTGCCTAATGAGCGAGAAACGCATTTTTACACTTCACAAGTGTGGACTTTTAAGTCCATTTGAATTCACTCAAACTAAAAGATGCAAGTCTCGCCTAATGGACAAAACGACAAAGGCACCTTTCACAGGTTTATGCGAAAGGAGAGTGACTTCTTAAGTCTAATACATTCCGACGTGTGTGGACCTAAGAGTACTCAGACCAGGAGAGAGTTGAACTAATAATTGACTCTGGAAACGGTCGCATTCATTTTGAATCGGGCTCCGATAAAGACAATGATAGTACACCTTGTGACAGTAATTCTGTCTCCCATTACTGTGGATGCGTGCGCCTCTGCGTAGTAGCCAAATAAGAGCTGGACCAGAGTCATAGAAGGTACACAACATGACACTCATTACATCTCCTGTTACTGTGGATGCGTGCGCCTCCGCGTAGTATTCATTGGAATTGGAGCGGGATGAGATGGTCAGTTCTATTTGGATGCGTGAGCCTTCGCGGAATAGCCAAATAAGAAATGGACCATACTCATATATAGTGTGGGAAACATCCTAGTATGTTTTTCGTAAAAGATTTGGGTAGCAAAGATGCAAGCATCTCAATCAGACAAATGTGTCTTCGTAAGGTATCCTTAAGAAACTAAGAGTTACAACTTCTACATACCCAGCGAGTACAAAGTCTATGTTGCTCGAGGAGGGGTATTTTTCGAGAAATATTTTATTTCCAAAACAGCTAGTGGGAGTCCCGTGCATCTTGAAGAAATTCGAGATGATACAGAACAACCTGAAGTAATTCAGGAGCCTGCTATGCAAGATGTAGAAGTACTAGAGCCTCAGATGGTCGTAGATGAAGAATCAGTCCCTACCGAAATTCCAGATGGTCCAAGGAGGTCTTAAAAATCTCGTCATGTTCCAGACAGATATGGCTTCACAACCACTGAGGGAAATGACTTGATGATTGTGGATCAAGATGATCCAGAAACCTTCAGACAAGCTTTGACCAGTCCAGACTCTGAAAAATAGCAGAACGCCATGAATGAGGAAATGAAATCCATGTAAGACAACCAAGTCTGGTGCTTGGTTGATCAAACCCCTTGGATAAAACCCATCGATTCAGAGTGGGTGTATAGGATCAAGGCCGACATGGATGGAAATCCTCAGACCAATGAGGCTAGGATGGTCGTAAAAGGTTATCGTCAGATTCAATGCATGTATTATGATGACACCTTTTCACCAGTAGCAATGGTCAGATTGATCCGGATTATTCTTAGCCATAACTATGGCAGATGGATGTCCAAACCCCTTCCTTAGCAGGAACTTACTAGAGGACGTGTATATCACAAGACCTGTGGGTTTTGTAGATCCAAAGAATCCCGGAAAGATATGTAAGCTGCAAAGATCCATTTATGGATTGAAGCAAGGATCTCTACAGATCATTCCAAAAGGATTTTAGGCCTAAGTCAGGACATGTTCCTACGTCAAAACATGTTCATAGGTAAAGTGTTGAGAAGATCTCAATGCTTGATTCTAAGAAAGGATACATACTCATGCGTCATGGCATTAAGCTCAGCAAGCTACAAAGTCATAGAACTCCTGATAGGCTGAGCAGTATGATTAAGATCACGTACGCTTCGGCTGTGGGATCCATCATGTATGGCAAGATGTGCACAAGACTGGAAGTCTCGTTTGCACTAAGCTGTACCTGCAGATTCCAATCTATCCCCGGCCAATTACACTCGATTGCTGTCAAAAGTCATCCTCAAATATTTTAGGAGGACCAAGGATACATTCGTAGTATGTGGGGATATAGATAGAGAACTAGCAGTCAAAGGACAAGTCGATGCGAGTTTTCAGACATATCCAGATGACTTCCAAATTCAGTCAGGATATATTTTGTGTTGAGTGGTGGTGCTTTAATCTGGATAAGCTTTAAGCAAGCCAAAAGTTCAAACTCTACAGCGGATGCTAAGTATAGGCTATATGGATGCAACAAAAGCAGCTAAAGAGGGCGTATGGATTAGAAGCTTTCTGATGGGATTAGATGCAACGCCGCGAGCATCTGATCTGATAAGCTTGTTGTGGGACAACACAGGTGCCGTAGCTATTGCTCAAGTGCCCAAATTCCACAACAGATCCAAACATATACTGAGCAGGCATCACCTCGTGAGAGTTATCACATATAGAGGTGATGTGGAGATTAAACACTATTCGACTGATGATAATATTGCCGATCCCTTGAAAGAGGCTCAACCGTAGCCTAGGCATGATGAACATGCAGGGTCTATGGGAGTAGATCAGAACTTAAATTGGAACCAGGGGCAAGTGGGAGATTGTTAGAGTTATGCCCCAGTCCAATATATAAGTGATCTACAGATGTAATGTTTTATCATCTTACCGAATAAATAAATCAACATATATTACTAATGTGTTGTAGTAATATATCGAATGTAATTTGGTCTATGTCATTATGTGTGTAACCACTAATAGTAGAACTATAGATCAGAAAGAATTACATTTGATGAGTCCCTGGTCAGCTAAGCTTCTCTATGAAGCGATCAGTATGAGACCAACTCCTTGTGATCACGCTCTACTGATCATGGCAAAGTATGTGCCGGAGTTATATCATAGATATCATCAGGTCGATGATATCGGACAACCCAATTGTGAGTATGCTGCATAGATCCAGTCATGAGATACTCACAGATCGTAACTTGTCATTATATCCTAAAACCATGGAGTCTTTGTGTACACTATGTAACGAATACCTAAGTTTGACCTAGTCTAACGTTATCTGTAAAAGGGTAGCTATAACGGCATCGATTGGCTTGGATATTTATTGCATTAGTGAACTCGAAAGGCGTCTAAGGGATTTATCACTCATACTTCGTTATGAGAAAGATATCCGTTTAGGCCATTTGATGAGTATGACTGAAGGAATAGCATGGCCATGCAGGGGATACCTTTGTATCAGTTTTCAGTCATCTCAGATATCAAGAAACAGTGATTGATAAATTAGGATGACGATTCTAGGCCTATTGATCAATTTGGATATCGGTTTGATAAAAGGAAAGTGACATGTACGATAACAGGTTAAGTCGAATAATCGATAATCACGAACATTGGGTAATCATAATGTCCTACTAGAGACCACTAATGATGGAAAAAGTAAAATAGTAGTTTTACCAGTCTGCCAACTATTCGTGAGCTTAGAGGGTCACACGCAATAAGCACGATACATGACCAATAATTATGGATGGAAATTGGGAGAATCAGGTTTTCAATATAGTCAAATTGAAAACGATTCGGTAGTTTTCTGGCTTAAGGTTTAACCAGACGGTTGAAGAAATCAATTCGAGAAAATTAAACTGATTTATCTAAACCGAAATTAGAACTCTATTTAATGGGTTTAATTTTGGTTTTAGTTAAACGGGCTTAAAGCCCATTTAGGGTTTTAAGTGATGAATGGGGAAAAGTGCACATAAGAGTTTAAGAGGGTAAGATATACAATTAATTGATTTTGAAATTCAAATAAGATTTTGCTTTTAATTTTCAATTAATTGCAAAATATTTTCAATCCATATTGTATGTGTGGGACCCTCTAGTCTCATGCCACCGTTGGCAGATCAGCGTAAGAGATCTCTCTTGCCCGATCCATCATAAGTGGTCTCTAGTAAGACATTATGATTACCCAAGGTGCATGATAATCGATGATTCGATTTAACCTTGTGCCTACAAGTCACTATCCTATTATCTCTAGACATCCTAATTGATCACAAGGCATAGAGTCGTCATCCTTGTTTAATCAATCATCGTTACTTGATATGCGAGACGAGTGAGAACTGATAACTTGTATCACTGGCATGGCCATGTTCTTCCTCTCAGTCATTCTCGATCAAGCGGCCTAAATGGATATCTTTCACATACCGTAGTACAAGGGATAAATCCCTTAACCGTCTTTCGTGTCACTCATGCAATCCGTTCCGCCACCCAATCATGCCCGTTATTGCAATCCTGTTACGGAAAGTGTTAGGCACAAGTCTAAGCCGTATGTCGACCGCATAACGATCACCAATACTCCTTGGTCTAAGGATATTGTGACAAGCTATCGCATTTGAATATGTTCATGGCTTAATCTGTGAAATACTATTCAAAGCGGGTCGT
The DNA here is from genome assembly GCA_963920655.1 of Geranium rotundifolium. Classification (NCBI taxonomy): domain Eukaryota; kingdom Viridiplantae; phylum Streptophyta; class Magnoliopsida; order Geraniales; family Geraniaceae; genus Geranium; species Geranium rotundifolium. The sequence goes on from OY987315.1 coordinate 16,897,645, forward strand.
CCAATATTAATCACCTAATGATATCTATGATATGGTTCCAGGATCCCACATCCCTATGATAAGCATAACTACATCATTGAGAACCATCCTCATACTTGGCCGCTTCAATTGAAGTGTATATTGACCAGGGACTTGTTAAGTGTGATCCGTACAGATTTATGGTTCTACAACTTTAGTGGTCATAAATCAGTTCATGCTCAACATATTACTTCAAGACGTAAGTAATACAAAGCCGTTTTATTTATTACAAACGATGATTAATATACATAGACATTTATAGACTACTAGCAACTGGACTAGGGCACAAAAATGCTATCACACCGTCCATACTACTCAACCTCGAGCCGCGATGCTAACTTACGCCAAAAGACATCAAAGAAGGTTTGATCACCCTAGTATTTGGATATAATGGAGCTCTCTTGATTGGGTTAGTGCATGGAATGTAAGAGGACTAACATGATTTTGTATATTCCTAAGGTACGATGGAGCCCAAAGTGTGGTGTGTATTTCACACACCACACTAAGGCTAAGTGTTAGAGTCATGATAACTTGAGACCTCATAAGAGCATTTAGTGTGGTGTGTACTATATACACACCACAATCAAGTTTTTTCGAGTTGAGGTCGAAATGCGGAATGCAGAATTAAGTGTGGTGTGTGATTTATCACACACGACACTCGAGTCTTATTTTTTGATAGATTTTCAAGCTATGTGCAGGAAGAGGGAGTTGAGTCCCGCATGGATCATCGACCTGTGCATGGATCATGGAGCATTTACGATATGTGAGTTCTCATGACTAGATCCATGCAGCATACTCACAATCGGGTTGTCCGATATCATCGACCTGATGGTATCTATGATATAACTCCGGCACATACTTTGCCATGATCAGTAGAGCGTGATCACAAGGAGTCGGTCTCATACTGATCGCTTCTTAAAGAAGCTTAACTGATCAGAGACTCATCAAATGTAATTTTTTCTGATCTATAGTTCTACTATTAGTGGTTACACACATAATGACATAGATCAAATTACATTCGATATCTTACTACAACACATTAGTAATATATGCCGATTTATTTATTCGGAAAGATGATAAAACATTACATCTGTAGATCACTTATATATTGGTCTGGGGCATAAGTCTAACAATCTCCCATTCGATATATTACTACAACACATTAGTAATATATGCCGATTTATTTATTCGGAAAGATGATAAAACATTACATCTGTAGATCACTTATATATTGGTCTGGGGCATGACACGTTTGATTTGGTTACTAAGGAACTTTGATAAGTATCCTTAGTGCCCTTCCGGCGTTCAGCGGTGGCTCAACAGGAGGTTCCTCGGTAAGGATATATTACTTGCGTTCATGCTTGAGTACAAGCCTCAAGTTTCTATTCCAATCTGAGTAATTCACGCTCTTGAGTCTGTCCTCAATCTGGACTCTCAGTGCGCTATTACTCCTTTGTGTTGTGTTTGCCTTTTAGGTCTACATGGTAAAATTAATTAAAATTCAAGTTTGAGACTTAGTTATAAAACACTTGTCTGATTCTAACATTAGAATCTGAACCAGGATCCTATCATACCCTCAATTGAAGTGAACGGAGGCTCACTGCTCCAATTGAGAGCATCAAGGTAGGAATACATCCATTTACAAAACCATGTAATTCCTGGCTAGGGTCTGTACTAAAAGTACACGGCATACCCTATACTGATACCCTAGGTCAGCCCTAGCTGACAATCGTAGACAAGTCTACCAAGCTTGAACTATGGATAGAACTAATGTGACTACTACGCGGAGGCGCACGCACCCACACAGAACTACCCATCTCATCCTACGCACCCACACAGAACTAACCGAAATTAAATGCAAATCTAATGGGCTTAGCTAGCATCATGTGGAAAACATCATGTTATCAAAGATCATGTATACAATCAACATGTTTATCAAACAAATAAATTTTCCAAATTTTGTCTTTATTAACTGTGGAAAAATTCCGGTTTATCGAAACCGGGCAATTTAATCGATTAACTGAATTTTGGACCGGTTCTCTCTGGTTTATCGAAACCGAACCAAATCTGAAAATTAAATTTTTAGGGTTTCCAAATATTCTCGCAAACCAACTGGTTCAGCTCGAATCTGGTCAAGCCGAACCGGCTCAACCGATGTCGCCCGCGGAGGCAACCACGGTGGCCCGTGAGGGCTGCCGAGGTCCCCCGCGGGGCTGACCGTGGTCGGCCACGGGAACGACCATGGTAGCACGCGAGGGCAGCCATGGTCGCCCGTAGGGCAGACTCTAGTCGCTCGCGAGGCAACCATGGTGGCCCTCACGGGCTGCCATGGTCGCCCGTAGGCGACCCTCGTCGGCCCTTGGTGCTGACCATGGTCTGCCCTAGGGCATTCCATGGACCACCAAGGGTCTCGACCTGGTCGGCCATGGCTAACCCGAAACACCCAAAAAAAAAATTATTTTCCAATTTCCAAAATCAATCAAATCTGAAATTTTTTTTTCGATTTACATGCATGCTAAGGTGATGAACACATATAAACTCAAAAAAAATCAGATTTAAACATGTAGAAAAATACATAACAACCATGGCTCTGATACCACTGGAAGAGATCACCACGGGTTCCAATCGATAAATATCATGCAGCGGACGTTATGTAACCGTGGTGATCGATGCAAGCACTGATCTTAATGCAAATTCAACATGTTATATATATATGTATATATATAAATCAGAAAGTTACCTCTTCTAATCGATGAAAACACAAGTATAGTGTTTCTCTATTAAGTCCACACAAGCACCACAACCGAAGAGGTTTTCACTCAATAATTTTGCTATTAATTTTTGAGAGAAACTTGACAACAATGGAGGATGAGAGGGGAAAGATAATTCAGCAATGAGGGGGGGGGGGGGGGGGGGGGGGGAGAGGAAGATATATTTTAATTTTAATTTGAAAATTAAAATTGAATTTCAAATTAAAATTAAAATTGCATATCTATCCTTCATAAACTCTTATTTGCATTTTTTCCCATTCATAACTTAAATCCCTAAATGGCCTTTAAGCCCGTTTAACTAAAACCCAAATTAAACCCATTAACTTGAGTTCTAATTTCGGTTTAGACCAAACAGCTCAATTTCCTCGAATTGATTTCTTCAACCGTCTGGTTAAAACCTTAGGGTAGAAAAATACTGAATCGTTCTCAATTTTCATCCATCATTGTTGTCATGTATCGTGCTTAATGTGTGTTACCCTCTAGGCTCACGAACAACTGGTAGACTGGTAAAATTACTATTTTACCCTTTCCATCATAAGTGGCCTCTAGCAACACATTATGATTATCCAATGTTCGTGATTATCGATTATTTGACTTAACCTGTTATCGTACATGTCACTGTCCTTTTATCAAACCGATATCCAGATTGATCAATAGGCATAGAACGGTCATCCTAATTTATCAATTACTGTTTCTTGATATCTGAGATGACTGAAAACTGATACTAAGGTATCACCTGCACGACCGTGCTCTTTCTTCAGTCATACCCATCAAGTGGCCTAAACGGATATCTTTCTCATACCGAAGTATGAGTGATAAATCCCTCAAACGCCTTTCGAGTTCACTAGTGCAATAAATGCCAAAGCCAATCGAAGCCGTTATAGTTACCCTTTTACATATAACGTTAGACTAGGTCAAACTTAGGTATTCGTTACATAGTGTACACAAAGACTCCTTGGTCTTAGGATATAATGACAAGTTACGATATGTGAGTATCTCATGACTGGATCTATGCAGCATACTCACAATCGGGTTGTCCGATATCATAGACCTGATGGTACCTATGATATAACTCCGGCACATACTTTGCCATGATCGGTAGAGCGTGATCACAAGGAGTTGGTCTCATACTGATTGCTTCTTAAAGAAGCTTAGCTGATGAGGGACTCATCAAATGTAATTCTTTCTGATCTATAGTTCTACTATTAATGGTTACACACATAATGACATAGATCAAATTACATTCGATATATTACTACAACACATTAGTAATATATGCCGATTTATTTATTCGGAAAGATGATAAAACATTACATCTGTAGATCACTTATATATTGGACTGGGGCATAAGTCTAACATAAAGGGGCTTAATTATGTGAATTAATAGATTATTAAAAATCATATTTTTATCACATAATTATAACTCCAAAACCCTAGAATTTTCGGCCCTCTTCCTCTCTCCTTGCCGCCCCTCCCCCTTCCACCATTGCTGGTGTTTTTGCTCGATTCTACACACAACGTTAGTAAGATTGTGTTTAGAAACCTTAGTAAAGGTGTTGTGCTTGTGTGGACAATCTAGAGAACACATATACTTTGTGTTTTAGTTGATTTGCAAAGGTAATTATCATATCTGATATATTATGTGCATGCTGAATTTTTTAACAATAAGATCTAGTTCTTCGAATTCCATGGTTATTTTCTAATCCGCTGTGTAGGGTTTTGGAGCATTCAAGATCATCGAGATAGCGGAAGCATAAACAAAAGCAACTCCAAACCTTGTCCAAGATCATGAACCATTATATCTCAAGGAAAAATCTATTCCACAAGAAATTTACCTTTTGGTGTTTGTTGAATCAAGAAAGAGGAACTATATGATCTTCATCTCTAGAGCAAGTCCACACAAAGAGGATGATCCTTAAGATCCTTCACAAAGAGCCTACTAGAACTAATATGTGAAGAACAAGTGAGCAAGAAGAGAGGAGAGAGGGTATGTGGCCGGCCTAGAGAGAGTGAGTGAATTAATTCTTCATTTGTCTACTTTATCAACACATAAGGCATGGGTCATTAAAGTGATAAATGATAAAACCATGGGTTAAGGGCAAGTCATTACCTAAACCCCTTAAATCACTCACCTCTTAATCAACAACACCAACTAAGCATGGTATGTGGCCCCCACACTTGGACCCACCAAGGTGGCCCGCCATATAGGCTTGTTGGGCCGGCTAGGTGACTTCATGGGCCGAGCCCAATGGGCTCGCCCATGTGGTCGCGTGCCGTGTCCAAAACTTATCCGACCCTTTTTGTTGTTACTTATCAAACAAATTTTGACGCGACATCGACGAAAATCTTAGTTTTCTCGATTCGCTAATTATTCTCTCAAACCGAACCCATGGCCCAAAACCTTCCGTTTTGTCCATGTCTTACTCCTCAAGAAACGTTAAGGTTTACTTGTCTCAAGTTATCCATCTTGTATGTGTGTGACCCTCTAGGCTCATGCCACCGTTGGCAGATCGGCTCAAAGGATCTCTCTTGCCCGATCCATTATAAGTGGTATCTAGTAAGACATTATGATTACCCAAGGTGCATGATGATCGATGATTCGATTTAACCTTGTGCGTACAAGTCACTATCCTATTATCTCTAGATATCCCGATTGATCACAAGGCATAGAATCGTCATCCTTGTTTAATCAATCATTGTTACTTGATATGTGAGATGGCTGAGAACTGATAACCCGTATCACTGGCATGGCCATGCTCTTTTTCTCAGTCACTCTCGATCAAGCGGCCTTAACGGATATCTTTCCCATACCGCAGTACGAGGGATAAATCCCTTAGTCGTCTTTCGTGTCACTCATGCAATCCGTTCCGCCACCCAATCATGCCCGTTATTGCTATCCTGTTACGGAAAGCGTTAGGCTCAAGTTAAAGCCGTACGTCGACAGCATAGCGATCACAAAAACTTCTTGGTCTAAGGATATCGTGACAAGCTATCGCATTTGAATATGTTCATGGCTTAATCTATGAAACACTATTAAAAGCGGGTCGTCCGATATCAATCACCTCATGATATCTATGATATGATTCCGGGATGCCACATCCCTATGATAAACAGAACTACATCATTGAGAACCATCCTCATACTGGTCGCTTCAATTGAAGCATATATTGACCAGGGACTCGTTAAGTGTGATCCGTACAGATTTATGGTTTTACTACTTTAGTGCTCATAAATAAGATCATGCTTAACATATTACTTCAACACATAAGTAATACAAAGCCAATTTATTTATTTCAAACGGTGATAAATATACATAGACATTTATAGATTAATAGCAATTTGATTAGGGCACAAAAATGTTATCAATCTCCCACTTACCCCTAGTTCCAATCTAAGTCCCAGTCTATCCCCATTGACCTAACATGTTTATCATGTTTCGCTTGAGGAAGAGTCTTGGTCAAGGGGTCGGCTATGTTATCATCAGATGCAACGTAGTGGATCTTCACGTCACCTCTAGCAACTATGTCGCGGATGATGTGATACTTCATGAGTACATGTTTGGATCTGTCATGTGCCCTAGGTTCCTTAGCTTGCGCAATGGCCCCGGTGTTGTCACAATATAAGTCTACTGGGTTAGATGAGTGTTGAATTACACCTAACCAAGCCATAAAACTCTTGATCCATACAGCCTCTTTTGCTGCTTCCTATGCAGCAATATACTCAGCTTCCGTCGTAGAGTCGGCAATGGTGTCCTGCTTCTTGCTTTTCAAGCTGAATGCTCCAACGTTCAACGTAAACACATATGCCAACTGACTCTTAAAGTCATCAGGGTCTGTCTGGAAACTAGCGTCGACATATTCTGTGACGACTAGATCATCATCCTTTCTTCCCGCGTATACAAGAAAAGCGTATTTGGTTTTTCTCCAATATTTGAGATTGGCCTTGACTGCAATCCAGTGTTTCTCAACGGGTTTGGATTGATGTCTACTTGTATAGCTTAGGGCAAACGAGACATCCGGTCTCGTACATATCATGGCATACATTTTGGACCCTATAGCCGAAGCATATGGGATCTCATTCATTCTTGTTAGCTCTTCAGGTGTCTCAGCACACTGTTTCATACTAAGCTTTATGCCATGACGCATGGGCAACAGTCCTTTCTTTAAATTATGCATTGAGAATCTTCTCAGCACTTTGTCTATATTGGTGCTTTGACTTAAGCCCAAGACCCGCTTGGCACGATCTCTATATATCTTGATCCCCAAGATGTAAGAAGCCTCGCCTAAGTCCTTCATTGCGAAACACTCACCTAACCAAGTCTTTGTTAAGAGCAAGGTAGGGACGTCGTTTTCAATGAGCAATATGTCATCGACATAGAGCACCAAAAAGACTACTTTACTCGAATCTGCCTTTTTATACACGCAAGGTTTATCATCGTTCTTGATGTAGCCAAACTGTTTCACTACTTCATCAAAACGCTGATTCCAACTCCGAGATGCTTGATTCAAACCATAAATTGATTTGAGCAACTTGCAAATCTTTCCCTTATTCTTTGGATCCTCAAAACCCTCAGGCTGGGACATATAAACGTCCTCAGCTAACCTCCCATTAAGGAAAGCGGTTTTGACATCCATTTGCCATATCTCATAATTATGACAAGCTGTTACAGCAAGTAGAATGCGAATAGATTTGACCATAGCTACTGGAGAAATGGTTTCCTCATAGTCAATTCTGTGGACTTGCCTATAACCTTTTGCTACCAGTCTTGCTTCATAGGTCTGAGGTTTTCCATCCATGTCTATCTTTATTTTAAAGATCCATTTACACCCAATGACTTTTACGCCAGGGGTTTGATCCACCAAGTACCACACTTGATTATCTGACATGGATTGCATTTCTTCCCTCATGGCTTCCAGCCATTTCCCAGAGTCGGTTCCGTCCATGGCCTCTCGAAAGGTAGCTGGATCATCGTCCACTAACACCAAATCATCACCTTCAGTTACTAGAAAACCATATCTGATAGGTGCATGACTTGTCCTTTCAGACTGCCTTGGACCGTCCTCATTAACTGTAGCTATTTGTTCTTGCTCAACGACCACTTCTGGCTCTACTTCTTCTAAGGGGTCGTCCAGTGGTTCTTGAGTGACTATCTCATCTAGAACTTCATCAAGATGAATAGTCCTCCCACTGACTGTCTTGGAAATAAATTCCTTTTCCAAGAATATCCCACCTCGGGCGATGAATACTTTGTTTTCGCTCGGTTTGTAGAAGTAGTATCCTTTTGTTTATTTTGGATATCCGACGAAAGTGCACTTATCTGATCTCGGTTCAAACTTGGTTGCAAGCAACCGTTTTACAAAAGCCTCGCAACCCCAGATTTTGAAGAAGGACAAAACGGGTTCCTTCCCGTACCATTTCTCGAATGATGTCCCTTCCACTGCTTTCGACGGAGCCTTATTTATTATGCACGCGGCCATTTGTAGAGCGTAACCCCAGAAGGAGATCGGGAGATCAGTGTGACTTAACATTGATCGAACCATATCCAACAATGTCCGATTCCTCCGCTCGGACACACCATTGAGTTGCGGTGTTCCTGGCGGAGTCCACTGAGGTAGTATTTCACTTTCTGTAAGATGACTAAGAAACTCTTCGGATAATTATTCTCCACCCTGATCAGAACGGATATCTTGATACTCTTTCTGAGTTGGTTTTCTACTTCAGTCCTAAACTCTTTGAATTTATCAAAAGCTTCGGACTTATGTCTCCTAAGATAGACATAACCATATCTACTGAAATTATCAGTAAATGTGATAAAGTAGCCTAAACCACCTCTAGCTGGTGTACTCATTGGTCCACATACGTCTCAATGTATTAGACCCAATAGATTACCTGCCCTCTTACCAATACCGGTGAAGGGCGTTTTAGTCATCTTGCCCATTAAACAAGCCTCGCATCTTTCAATCGTTTGGAATTCGAATTGACTTAGAAGTCCGCGCATATGAAGCGCTGAGATGCGTTTCTCATTTATATGACCTAGACGACAATGCCAAATTAGAGTTTGGTCTAAATCATTAGCGTTAAACCTCTTAGCATTAATATTATAGAGCATGTTGGACCTCCAGTTTTGCATATTTAATATGCATAAACCTTCAACTGTGTGAGCATTTCCATAAAACATGTAACTGCGCATAATATTAAAAGATCCGTTCTTAATATCAAAATAATAACCTTCTTTTTCAAGAAGGGATATTGATACAATATTCCTGCTGAAAGTAGGTAGGCAAAACACATCAAGAAGTTCTATTACAAGCCCACTGGGCAAAACAAGATCAACCGAACCCACCGCAGTTGTGGTAACTCGCACGTTGTTCCCAACTCTTAGGTCCACCTCGTTTTCCCCTACATCTCTTCTACTACGCAGTACCTGCACATCCGCACAGACATGAGACTCAGCTCCAGTGTCTAGTACCCAAGCATTTATAGTAGAAACATTTAGCTCTAATGGAATACCTGACGAAGTGGCGACCCCACCGCCCTTCTTCTGATCTTCCTTCAGCTGCTGACGGTCCTTTTTCCAATGACCAGGCTTTTGGCAGTAGAAACAGACCGACTCCTTTACCTTCCCCTTGCCCTTCATGGGCATGGAAGGTTTAGGAATGAAAGGTGGTCTGTTCTTCCCTGCCAGGTGCATAAGGCCTTTACCCTTATGCTCTTTTCAGCACTCACTAACATGCTGTGCAACTCCTATGCGGTCTTGTCCATGTCATGCATGTGATAGTTCATGACGAACCCACCATATGCATGAGGAAGGGATTGCAGAATAAAATCCGCAGCCATCTCCTTTTCCATAGTCATTCCGAGACTAGTTAGATGATCGAGATGTCCCTTGATGCGTAAGACATGTGGACCAACGGAGCTGCCTGCTGACATTTTGCAGGCAATGAGTTCTCGGAGAACAGTGTATTTTTCAATACGTACTTTCTCCTTGAACATATCCTTGATCTGTGCAAACATTGCAAAAGGATCATGAGATAGCTCCATAAAATGCTTCTGGAGGTCCGCCCCCATGCAGCCTAGCATGACACACGCAATGTCGTTGCATTGGCAGCTGGCTCCACCGGGATAGCCTTGTCTAGGACATACTCTCTGCGTTCCAAGTGTAACACAAGTCGCAAATTTCTGTCCCAGTCCAGATAATTTATTCCATTGAGTTTACACTTATCAAGTATATTCCTCAATGACAAATTAGACGAGTTTGTTGAATTACTAACTATTTCTACACGAAGAAAGTAAATTTAATCAGAATAGTTGAATAAATTTACGAAGATCCGAATTAAACACCAACCATCTGATTCTAAGGTTTAGAATCTTTAAATCAAGATCCCTTATTTGTCAATTGAAGTACGCTAAGGCGCACCGCTCCAATTGACCCATTTGGGTAGGACGTCCATCCAATTACAACCCGTGTAATTCTTGGTCAGGGTATGTCTAAAAGCACACGGCTTACCTTTTTGATGCCCCACCTCGACCTCAGGCCGAGAATTGTCGTCGAGTCAACCAACCTTCACATATGCACCAGTTTTGTGCAGATGCTCCGCTAAGGCGCACGACATCCCACAAGGTTGACCATTCCATATAGAACCCATTCGATCGATGCTACGCTAAGGTGCACGACACCGAGAGAATATTTCTACATCGGTGTGAATTTGGGTGGCATCTCACATGACTCAAATATTGTTGTGATTTGGTTGTGCTTAATAATTCGAAAGTATTTTGGTACAATTACGAACCCGTCATTAACAACCCGTGTTGTGACGTTTCTAATTGTATCATATAGAATCTTCTTTTGAAGTCGTCATTTGCTACCCGTGCAAACACGTTTCAAAATTGAACTCATCCATCACAACCCGTGCGATGATGGTTCACAACGCTTTAATCATGAAAACAATTAAAATCGTTTTTAATCGTTACATGTGAGGTGATGGCTTATAAACTCATAAGCTAAGCATGCAAGCATACAATTATTATCAAATAATTAAAGCAAGCATCATAAAGCGTTTAAATATGCATCAATAGCCCATCCTATCCTTCAGATTCTACGAGACATCACATCTTCTCGTCTTTATCATACGGGCTCCCACTAGCTCTTGGACTTCCTCCAAGACCGTCATTGTACTCGTTTTTCCATCATTCTCGACTTTGACTTGCAATTACAATTAATACTCGGTTCATAGACCAAACAAAAAATAATTACACTTTAAGGGCTCGAATAAAATAATAATTACACGCTAACACTAACGATGTGCAAACCCTGAAAGCGATAAAATTCTAATGGGATACTAATGCATCATACATCTCATCACATCATCCAACATGTTATCACACAAACATGTTATCAAATAATATGCAATATTCCGGTTTTAATTTTGCCAAATTGCTTGGTCGGGTTTATTGAATATAGACCTTTCCGAAAAAATGGTTTATCGAAACCGATCAAATTTGAAAGTTTTCGAAATATTGGATCGCGGGTTTATGCCACAGACCAAAAATCAACGTGCACGAACCAAGTTGGGCCCAAGCTCAGTAGGCCGAAACCCATTGGGCCGAGCTCAACATCAAGTCTCGGGTTTGGGCTTTGCAAAGCCCAAGCCGAGCTTGCCTCCCTTCTCGGCCTCGGCCAAGAAGGGGGACGCCCCGGTCACCGCCGGCCTTTTCCGGCCTCCGGTGACCTCCGTCCGGTACCTCCGATCCGGCTCCCCGAGAGTCCCTTCTCGGACCCGACCAATCCAATAAAAATCCGAAAAATTCCAAATTAAATATATTTTTCAAAAATAACATATTTCATGCAATTTACCCAAAACGCATTAAAAACATGTTATCAACAAATATGGCATGCAAAACATCATAAAACCGAAACAAGTTCAACAAGACGAAGATTAAGAGGGTTATTAAAAATATGTTCATGGCTTAATCTATGAAACACTATTCAAAGCGGGTCGTCCAATATTAATCACCTCATGATATCTATGATATGATTTTGGGATCCCACATCCCTATGATAAGCAGAACTACATCATTGAGAACCATCCTCATACTGGTCGCTTCAATTGAAGCATATATTGACCAGGGACTCGTTAAGTGTGATCCGTACAGATTTATGGTTCTACTACTTTAGTGGTCATAAATCAGATCATGCTTAACATATTACTTCAACACATAAGTAATACAAAGCCGTTTTATTTATTACAAACGATGATAAATATACATAGACATTTATAGACTACTAGCAATTGGACTAGGGCACAAAAATGCTATCACGCTGCATGAATTTAATTGTTTGGAACCCATGGAATTCCTTTAGAGTGAATTGAGGGGTAGAACATCTTAGGAGAAGAACGACAATTGATGTAATGGGGATTAGTGAGGAACGAGGCAACTTCGTGGTGGTGCACCACGAGATACATTGTTTTGATCCACTAAATTAACCGCCCGAGCCTAAGCCTGCAATATAAGCCACAAAAGCCCTACGCATGTGGTTTTAATTCCTCATGTCTTGGACCATGTGATCAATGGGATCCGGTTTAGTCACTAGCCTATGAACACCAACACAAGAGGGGAAAGGGATTTGAAGTGATGCAAGATGTGCTATGATGTGGTATTAAGGTAAATGATTGGTTGGAAATTGTTGAACATGCATTTCACGTGTTTTTATAGTCATTTTCCGTCACAAGCTTATACACCTTGTCATATATATTCTTGTACTCATGTTGGTTGATCTGATACTATTCACCATTGTAAGCGCTCAAAGGAACCTAAGAGTTAAGCGAGTTGTCAACAATCATGTTAATTGTGTTTTAGGTACTTTTAGTTGAGGGTGTTGGACTTGAAACCCTTGGGAGAAGCCGAGCTCCCCCCACGTGAGATGGTCACGGGGTACCTAACTCTGCAAAACTGCGCTTGTTTTCTTTGTCTTTCTTTTCGTAGACGAAAAGTTGCTAAGTGTGGGGTTGTTTGATGTGGGACATTTATTCCCCTTTCGGAGCCTAAATATCCCCCATCTTAGCATGCTTTTCCCTTCGTTTCGGTCATATTAGGGCAATTTAGTGCGGAGATCTACTGTAGACTTAAAATGTGTGAAGGGACAACTTTGGAAACCATTTGGAGCAAAACCGAAGCAATGGAGGAGGTGCCTTGCAGCTCAAGAAACAAGGAGCATAAAGAAAAGAGGGTGCCACGATCGTGACTCTCATAGTCATGACCGGGAAACTACAAAGTGGAGCAGACAGAGGTTTTGTCACGATCACCGTAACAATCATGACGATTCGTCATGGCAAAGGCAAAATGGATTTGTCACGAAGGTGCCTTGATCGTGACAGCTTCGTGACAAGAAGATGAAAAAGGCCAGCGTCACGATCGTGACACCTTTAGGAACGATCGTGACCAAGACAAATCAAAAAGCAACTAAGATCGTGACAACGGGCGCAACAGTCCTGAAAATTCAAACAATGTCACGATCTTGACTCCTTTTGTGACGATCGTGACATAGGCAAAATCTGAGTTTTTATAAATAGTCAACAGCTAGGTCAACCTAGGGAGACTCAATTTTTACAGCCTACTCAAAGTCATCAGCCTCTACACCCAGTTTGGCATCAACCCTCTCAAGAACACTATTCCATTTGAGAAGTCAAGTAACTTCAAATCCACCAAATCCAAGCTTGGAGAAGGAGTTTCCCACATTTCCACCATTGAAGCAAGAGGATTCATCAAGAGGAGCAACCAACCTACCCTTTGAAGATCTCAAGCTAAACATTGGCCATAGTTTGCTCTTTCTTGTTCGCTTAGCTTCTTTTATTTGCTTTTTTTTGTGTTTCACTTTAAGCACCATGGTTGTAGGCTAAATACCTACAACCATGGGTGCTAGACCAATGTATGAAGATTGAGACTTTTCAAGATTGAGTTATATATTCATGTTTGAGCATATGTATGTTGTAAGAGCTTGTGCCCTAGTCCAAATCTTTTCTATGTAATCTTCAATTTAGCAATGAATGACATTTACATTATTATTGTGTTATGATAATGTGTCAAGGGATATCTTAATCTAAAGTCGTTAGTGTTTACACAAGAACTGCATAAACTTTAGATATTATCAAGTTATGCTTGACGGATCCCTAGTCAAATACTTATCTATAAGTGACTAGTGTGATGATGACTTAAGATCAAGTCTTGTTGATCAAGGTAGTGAGACTACCAAAGTCACATCACGGATATCATCTAGAGGATGATATTGGATGACCCAAGGTGGAGTATGGCGCATAGTTTTAGTCACCAACGCATACTCCATCGTCGTGTGATCACTGCCTTAATACCTTGGAGCGAGTGGCTCACATGCACGTCACTTCATTAGTTTGACATGTCCTAACGCTACCTGTAACAGGGCAGCAATAACGGACATCGTTGGCCATTGGACGGACTATAGTGGGAGCGCACGTTGCATCTGAAGGGATTTGTTTCCCCAAGGTGAGACGTGGTGGAGGGTATGGTTCAGGGCCCCTTGATGAGTGTGACTACGTATCAGTCAACTCTAAATTCGAGGAACTAGTTCGAATACATGAGGATGACGATTCTATGCCTCATACGATCTCATACGCCTTCAAGCAAACAAAGGGTTTGTGATACAGATGACAGATAGGAGATATTGAACCGATCAATACACTCGTGGACATTGGGTAATCACTACGTCTTACTAGAGGTCAATGGTGATGGATCGAGTGAGATGGATTCTCACGCCGATCTGCCAATGGGTCACCGGCTTACAGGGTCACACGCCAACAGCAAGACCGAAGCGACTCGAAGGGACTCAAGAGGTCCAAAGCAAGTTGTGTGGGAATTATTGCAGTGGAGTCTCGATCGTCATCTTGGAGGTGTCCATCGACACGGTCACAAGGAGGTGTCGATTGCCACCTTGGAGGTTTCGATCAACACTTAGGTCTAGCACCAAAAGGGGGTGTCGATCGAAACCTATGCCGGGTGCTGAAAACCAAGAGGCCTTCCTCAATGCCTGTATAAGGAGGCTTTGGGTGAGAGCCTCACCCCAATGCTATTGAGAAAAATTGGCTACACGGCCCAAGAAAAGGCTCTAGCTTTCACATCCGGGAGCTAGGGTAATCGAGTAAGGAGGGTCCAGTGACGGTCTAGTAGCTGTTAGGTGGATTGAAGTTTCACAAGGTCGAGCTAGGTGTGTGTGCACTCGTAGAGGACGGTCCCGAGAACTTGTCTTCAAGTCGGTTGATTCTTGTTTTGAGAGGTAAAGTCTCAACCTTTCCTCTTGATTATGATTCATCTAGTTGTTTGTAAGGATCTAGTGTAAAGGGTTTGGGTCGATTTTATGGTTTCCGCTGCGCTAGACCCGCTAGGAACCCCAACATGTACGAGTTTACTTATTTGAATGCTTGATGAAGAGTTATATTATTACGAGTAAGAGCTTGTGATGATGTAGGTTGGAATCTTGCACTTGAGTGTAGCTAGATATTTTCATGTGAGAATTTTTTGATACCATGGTTATATGAAAGTTGGCTTGAAACTTGTTCGAGAGGAAGGTCAAGAAGAGACATAAGTAGACTCAAAATCTAGAAGCCTAGCTTCTTTCTTCGAAACGAAAATATTTGCACTTATTGCTTCCTAATTTCATACGTAACAACTCGAGAGGGTAGTTAACGTTAGGAAAGGCTTATCAGAGAGGATAAGAAACTATGCCTCAGATAGCTCACATTGCTCTAACTTGTTTATTGCAATTTGAAATGGCTCATCGCCATGGTCTAGCACCTGTGGTGGCTAACTTAATTAAGGAAAGTTCGTGGATTGTTGCTTTTTGTCTCTTACGATTAATGTGATTCATTATGTTCGAAGTTCGTTTTTATTTGAAATTGTTAGTATAATCAAAAAATTAATCTCTTAAAACTTGAGTACTTTAATTACATATACAACACACCGAACCATCAACTAGATCACTTAAATACCCACAAGTTGATCCTCTAGAGTTCGACCTGGCAAAGCCGGAAACACAAATACCTGAACGATTAAAGGGCGACATTTTCTTGCCTTTTAGAGTTCCCAAGAGCCTCTTAAATAGAGGCTCTCCCCTCTTGTATTTCATCATTTTGAAACCTTAGGGAACCTTTGCCTATTGATCAATCTGGATATCGGTTTGATAAAAGGACAGTGACATGTACGATAATCACGAACGTTGGGTAATCATAATGTCTTGCTAGAGACCACTTATGATGGAAAGGTTAAAATACTAATTTTACATGTCTGCCAATTGTTCGTGAGCCCAGAGGGTCACATGCATTAAGCACAATACATGACATATAAGCATGGATGGAAATTGGGAGAATCCGGTTTTCAATTTAGTCAAATTGAAAATGATTCGGTTGATTTCTGGCCTATGGTTTTAACCAGACGGTTGAAGAAATCAAGTTGAGGAAATTGAACCCATTTATCTAAACCAAAATTAGAACTCAATTTAATGTGTTTTAATTTGGATTTAGTTAAACGGGCTTAAGGAGTGTAATTAATAGTTTAAGAGGGTAAGATATGTAATTATTTATTTGAAATTCAATTCAGATTTTTTTGGTTTAATTTCAAATTAATTACAAAATATTTTCTTCCCCTTTTATCTCTCTAATTTTCGGTAACCCTCCCCCATTCCCTCTCCTCTTGGCCGACCCTATCATGATCATTTCTCCATAGCTTTTCTTGTCAAAATTCTCGAAACATTCATTAGCAAGTGTGTGAGAGAAAACCATCCGTGGTTGTTATGCTTGTGTGGACTCGATAGAGAAACACTGCGTTGTGTTTTAATCGATTAACAAAGGTAAATTTTCAGATTGAAAAGCTTTATAACATGCTCAATTTTCATTAAGATCCTTCATTATTTTACGAACACCATGGTTACATAAAGCTCCGCTGTTTGAAATTATTGATTGGAACCTATGGTGATCCCTTTTAGTGGTATCAGAGCATGGTTGTTATGAATTTTATTCAACACTTGAATATGCATGTAATTGAAAAAAAATACAGATTTAATTGACTTTGAAAAAATTGAAAAAATAATTTTTGGGGCTGTTTCGGGTTAGCCATGGCCGAGCCATGGCTAACCAATGTCGAGACCCTTGGTGGTGATAGCATTTGTGCCCTAGTCCAATTGGTATTAGCCTGTAAGCGTCTATGTACAAATATCATCTTTTGTAATGTATAAATATAAAACGGCTTTATATTACTTATGTGTTGAAGTAATATGTTAAGCATGATCTGATTTATGACTACTAAAGTAGTAGAACCACAAATCTGTACGGATCACACTTAACGAGTCCCTGGTCAACCTATGCTTCCTTAAAAGCGACCAGTATAAGATGGTTCTTAATGACGTAGTTCTACTTGTCATAGGGATGTGGGATCCTGGAACCATATCATAGATATCATGAGGTGATTGATATCGGACGACCCGCTTTGAATAGTGTTTTCATAGATTAAGCCATAAACATATTCAAATGCGAAAGCTTGTCACGACATCCTTAGACCAAGGAGTCTTTGTGATCACTATGCAATGAACGTACGGCTTTAACTTGCGCCAAACGCTTTCTGTAAAAGGATTGCTATAAAGGGCATGATTGGGTGGTGGAACGGGTTGCATGAGTGACACGAAAGACGGCTACGGGATTTATCCCTCATACTACGGTATGGGAAAGATGTCTGTTAGAAGGCCTCTTGATGGAGACTGACTGAGAGAAAAGCATGGCCATGCAAATGATACGGGTTATCATTTCTCAGCCATCTCGCAAATCAAGTAACAATGATTGATTGAACAAGGGAGACGACTCTATGCCTTGAGATCAATCGGGATATCTAGAGATAACAAGATGGTGACTTGTACGCACAAAGGTTAAGTCGAATCATCGATCATCGAGCACCTTGGGTAATCATAATGTTTTACTAGAGACCACTTATGATGGATCGGGCAAGAGCGATCTTTTGCGCCGATCTGCCAACGGTGGCATGAGCCTAGAGGGTCACACACATACAAGACGTATAACTTGAGACAAGGAAACATTGATGTTTCTTGAGGAGTAATATATGGACAAAACTGGAGGTTTTGTGCCATAGGTTCGGTTTGAGAGAATAATTAGCGAATCGAGAAAAATTGAGTTTTTCGTCGATATCGCGTCGGACTTTGTTTGATAAGTAACGACAAAAGGGTCGGGCAACTTTTGGACACGGCATGAGACAACACGGGAGGGCCCATTGGGCTGGGCCCATGAAGCCTCATGGCCGGCCCAATAAAGGCCCAGCAAGACCTCTTGGCCGGCCCACATGGTGGGTCCATGTGTGTGGGCCACACAACACCATGCTTAGTTGGTGATTGTGGATTAAGTGGTGAGTGATTTAAGGGGTATGGGTTAAAGCACTTTTAAGCCCATACCAATCACTTTTAACCCATGCTTGTGAGTTGGATGATGAATTCAAACACTAGACATTAATTCATTAATCAAAATATCACAAATAGCTCACACTCTCTCTCTCTCTTCTAGCTTGGCCGGCCACCCCTCTCCTCCTCTTCATCTTGCTCTCTTGTTCTTCATTTAATTGTTCTAGTAGGCAATTAAGTGAAGGATCAACAAGATCATCCTCTTGGTGTGGACTTGCTTTAGAGAAGAAGATCCGAACGTTCTTCTTTATCGATTCATACAAGACTTAAAGGTAAACATCTTGTGGAATAGATTTTGCTTTGGGATTTAATGGTTTAATGTTCTTGGACAAGGTTTGGAGTAGATTATCTTTTAAAGCTTCCGCTATCTCGACGATCTAGAACGCTCCTAAACCCTACAGGTGGACCATGGAATACCCTAGGGCAGACCATAATCGGCACCAAGGGACGACTAGGTCGCCTACGGGCGACCATGGCAGCCCTCGCAGGCCACCGTGGTTGCCTCCGCGGGCGACCTCGGTTGGGCCGGTTCGGCTCGACCAGATTTGAGCTGAACCGGCCGGTTCGCGAGAATAATTTGAAGCCCTAAAATTTAATTTTCAGATTTGGTTCGATTTCGATAAACCAGCAAGAACCGGTTTAAAATTTAATTATTAAATTAAACCGTCCGATTTCGATAAACCGTAATTTTTTCACACTTAAGAAAGATAAAATTTGGAAAATTTTGTTTGTTTGATAAGCATGTTGAGTGTACACATGATCTTTGATAACATGATGTTTTCCACATGATGTATAACCAAGCCCTCTAGGGGATAACATGATGTTTTCCACACGATAAGCATGATCTTTTAATTTCGGTTTTGCAACCTGCGTGTTGCTTAATTTTGGAATGTAATAAATACGGCCTGCGTGTCGTGATTTGTATTTCATTTTATTTTATTTTAATTTTGTAATCACAAAGACCAAAAAAAGATGCAAGTCAAGAGGAAGACTCGGATTGGAGGAGGCTCCAAGCCAGTGGGAGTTCACAAGAATGGAGCAAGTCTGGATCTTGAAGACCAAGTATTTAGGATCAGTATTGCTAGATTCTTAGGAACTTAGAATGGGCTAAGTTATACATAAATTTACCGTTACATTTGTCTGTTTGAATGTATGAATGTATGATATTTTAAATATACACGTTCATGTATGATTTTCTATCACCCACATGTAAAGATTAAAACCCGGTATTTAATCTGACTTGCATGTAACCTGCTAAGGGATCATCCTTGCATGAATTTGCAATTGATGATTCCAGATTAAGATTGTGTCGATATGCAATCAGACTTTTATAATTCACTTAAACGCAAATAATTACAAGTCAATCGTGATACCATCCAAGTTTGGGCTCTCAAAAAGGCTTTGACCCTATGGATGTCGGTACGCCTCCGCGTAACATTCATAGAGAAAAAGTCTGGATGAGATGGGTAGTTCTGTGTGGGTGCGTGCGCCTCCGCGTATTAGCCATATTACTTCTATCCATAGTTCAAGCTTGGTTGAATTGTCTACGATTGTCAACTAAGGCTGACCTAGGGTATCAGTATAGGGTATGCCACGTACTAACAAGTACAGGCCCTAGCCAGGAACTACATGGTCTTGTAGATGGATGTATTCCTACCTTGATGCTCTCAATTGAAGCAGTAAGCCTCCGTTCACTTCAACTAAGAGTATGATAGGATCCTGGTTCAGATTCTAAAGTTAGAATCAGAAAGTGTTTTATAACTAAATCTCCAACTTCAATTTTAATTAATACTGATTAAAATTTGTTTACTGTGTAGATATAAAATGGCAAACACGAATAATTCTGGTAACAGCGCGCTTAGGTCACTAATCAAGCAGGATAAGCTTAACGACTTAAACTTCCTCGATTGGGACCAGAACTTGAGACTCGCTCTCAAGCATGAACGTAAGAATTATATCCTTACCCAGGAACCACCTACTGAGCCAGCACTGAACGCCGTAAGGGCGCTAAGGGATACCTACCAGAAATTCCTTAACGACCGGATCGACGTGTAGTGCATAATGATGGACAGTATGGTGCCTGACTTGCAAAAACAGTTCTTGGACATTCCCGATGATCCCAAAGACTTAATGGCAGAGATCGAGAAAAATGTTCAAAGAGAAAGCGCATGTCGAAAGATACGACACTTTCAGTGAACTGATGTCTTTCAAGCTGAAGGCTGGAGCTCCTGTCAGTCCCTATGTCCTTAAGATGAAACGTGTTTTGGAACACTTGACCAGACTCGGTCATCCTGTGGATAAGGAAATTTCTGCAGACTTTGTGCTGCATTCACTTCCAGAGACATATCGTGATTTCGTTGGAAATTACAATATGCATGACATGGATAAGACTGTGACAGAACTTCGTGGTATGATCGTGACTGCTGAAAAGAATCTCAAAAGCAAGTCCAAGGAGGTTCTTATGGTCAAGAAGCAAGTTAGCTTCAAGAATGCCAGCCTGGGCAAGGATAAGGCCCCTATGCACCTAACGGGGAAGCAGCTCCAAAGGCTGTTGAGAATCCTAAGAAGGATGTCGTCTGCTTCTATTGCCAAGGACAGGGGCACTGGAAGAAGGATTGTAAGAAACACAAGCAGTTTCTTAGGAAGACTGGAGCTTCCACATCTTCTGGATCAGGTATTTTTGTTATTGAGCTCAATCTCAGTTTATCTACTTCAGATTCTTGGGTACTTGATACCGGTGTAGAATCTCATATATGTGTTAATGTGCAGGCTCTGGAAGTAGAAGAGAAATGGGCAGGGGCGAGGCGGACCTACGAGTTGGTGACGGCAATCAAGTCTTGACAACTGCAGTAGGAGATATTAGTCTCAGTTTGCCCAGTGGGCTAGTTTTATTATTGAACAATGTTCATAGTGTACCTGCGTTTCGCAGGTATATTATTTCTATTTCTTTGCTAGACAAGGAAGGATATTGTGTTTCTATTGACAATGGAATTTCCAATATTTTCAAGAATAATATATTTTATTGCAATGCTTCATTGGTTGGTGGTTTATATATTCTTAATATTCAAAACACTGACACTAGCTCAATTTATAATATAAGTAACAAAAGGGTTAAATCCGATGATTTAAACCAGACTCTGATATGGCACTGCCGCTTAGGCCATATAGGCCAGAAACGCATCTCAACAATTCACAAGTGTGGACTTCTAAGTCCGTTTGAATTCACTTCAATTGAGAGAGGCGAGTCATGCCTTATGGGCAAAATGACAAAGGCACCTTTTTCCGGTTTAGGTGAAAGGGCTAGTGACTTATTGGGTCTCATACATTCCGATGTGTGTGGGCCTATGAGCACTTAAGCCAGAAGAGGTTTTCACTACTTAGTTACGTTTACTGATGACTTCAGTAGATACGGGTATGTTTATCTTATGAGACATAAATCAAAAACCTTTGACAAGTTCAAAGAGTTCCAGAACGAAGCACAAAACCAGCTTGGTAAAAGTATAAAGGCACTTCGAGCTAACCGAGGCGGTGAGTACTTGGACCATGAATTTCACAGTCATTTAAAGGAGTGTGGGATCCTCTCTGAATTGACTCCGCCTGGAACACCTCAAATGAATGGTTTATCCGAATGGAGAAATCGGACCCTGCTTGACATGGTTCGATCAATGACGAGTCAGGCTGACCTCCCTATCTCCTTCTAGGGCTATGCCCTAGAGACGGCCGCATTCATATTGATACGGGCTCCTAAGAAGGGAGTGGAAACCACTCCATACGAAGTATGGAAGGGGAAGAAACCCTTATTAGCTTTCCTTAAGATTTGGGGATGTGAAGCTTACGTAAAGCGTCTGCTAAGCGATAAGCTCGAACCCAAATCAGATAAGTGTGTCTTTGTGGGGTACCCCAAGGAAACAAGAGGGTACTATTTCTACAAACCCAGCGAGAACAAAGTTTTTGTTGCTCGGGGAGAGGTATTTTTGGAAAAGGAATTTATTTCCAAAAGTGCTAGTGGGAGTGTCATGCATCTTGAAGAAATTCAAGAAGATACGGAACAACCCACTATGCCGAATGTACAAATACAGGAGCCAGAAGAGGTCATTGATCAAGAACCAATCCCAACACCTATTCCAGAAGGTCCAAAAAGGTCTAAGAGATCTCATCAAGCTCCTATCAGATATGGCTTTCTAGCCACTGAAGGAAATGACTGGATGTTGGTGGATCAAGATGATTCAGAAACCTACAGACAAGCTTTGGCCAATCCAGACACCGAAAAATGGCAGGACGCCATGAATAAGGAAATGAAATCCATGTCCAACAACCAATTATGGTGCTTGGTGGATCAAACCACTGGGATAAAACCCATCGGTTGCAAATGGGTTTGTAAACTTAAGACCGACATGGATGGAAAACCTCAGACCTATAAAGCTAGACTGGTTGCAAAAGGTTATCGCCAGATCGAAGGTATCGATTATGACGAGACTTTTTCACCTGTGGCTATGGTCAAATCTATCCGGATCATTCTAGCCATAGCAGCGTACGACGACTATGAGATATGGCAGATGGATGTCAAAATCGCCTTCCTTAATGGGAACTTAAAAGAGGATGTGTATATGACACAACTCGAGGGTTTTGTTGATCCAGAGAATCCCGGAAAGATTTGTAAGCTGCTTAGATCCATTTATGGATTTGGAACCTTCGTTTTGATGAAGCCGTAAGGGAACTCGGTTTTATCAAAAACGAAAGTGAACCTTGCGTATATAAAAAGGTGAGTGGGAATAATATTGTATTCCTAGTGCTATATGAAAATTATATATTGATCATCGGGAATGACATCCCAACCTTACTTCCGGTTAAAGCTTGGTTAGGGAAATGCTTCTCGATGAATGACTTAGGTGATGCTGCTTTCATTATGGGCATCAAGATCTACAGAGATCGACCCAAAAGAATATTGGGCCTAAGTCAGAGCACTTACATAGATAACGTGTTGAGAAGATTCTCAATGCTTTATTCTAAGAAGGGATACATACCCATGCAGCATGGCATTAAGCTCAGCAAACAACAGCGTCCTAAGACTTCTGATGAGGTAAGGAAAATGAGTAAGATCCCATATGCTTCGGCTGTGGGATCCATCATGTATGCCATGATTGGCACAAGACCAGACGTCTCGTTCGCATTAAGCTGTACCAGCAGATATCAATCTAATCCAAGCCAGGAGTACTGGATTGTTGTCAAGAGTATCCTTAAATATCTAAAGAGAACTAAAGATGCATTCCTAGTGTATGGTGGGAAGGATGGAGAACTAGCAGTCAAAGGATATGTGGATGCTAGTTTTCAGACAGATCCTGATGATTTCAAATCTCAGGCAGGATTTGTATTCCTGTTAAATGGTGGAGCATTCAGCTGGAAGAGCTTCAAGGAAGGCACAACTGCCGATTCTACAACAGAGGTTGAATACATAGCTGCAGCAGAAGCAGCTAAGGAGGTCGTATGGGTTAGAAGCTTTCTAACCAGATTAGATGTAATGTCGCGAGCGTCTGATCCAGTAAGCTTGTTATGTGACAATACGGGGCCATAGCATTAGCTCAAGAGCCCAGATTCCACAACAGAACTAAACACATACAGAGGAAGTATCACATTATCACAGAATATATCGATAACGGTGATGTGGAGATTATTTATCTACCGACTGATGACAACGTTGCTGATCCCTTGACGAAGGATTTACTGCAGCCCAAGCATGAGGCGCACGTGAAGTCTATGGGGGTAGATTGGAACTTAGGTTGGAACTAAGGGCAAGTTGGAGATTGTTAGGATTATCACCTACTCCAATGAAATTCCTTAATCTATACTGTAACGGACGTCATTCTTCTACATAATATTACTAATGTATTGTAGTAGCATATCTAATGTGATTAGATCTATGTCATAACATGTGTAACCACTTATAGTAGAACTATAGATCAGAAAGAATTACATTTGATAAAGTCCCTGATCAGCTAAGCTTCTTCTGAAGCGATCATTATGAGACTAGCTCCTTGTGATCATGCTCTACTGATCATGGCAAAGTGCGTGCCGGAGTTATATCATAGATACCATCAGGTCGATGATATCCGACAACCCGATTGTGAGTATGCTGCATACATCCAATCATGAGATACTCACAGATCGTAGCTTGTCATTATATCCTAAGACCAAGGAGTCTTTGTGTACAATATGTAACGAATACCTGAGTTTGACCTAGTCTAACGCTATCTGTAAAAGGGTAGCTATAACGGGTTCAATTGGCTTGGATATTTAATGCATTAGTGAACTCGAAAGGCGTCTGAGGGATTTATCACTCATACTTTGGTATGAGAAATATATCCGTTTAGGCCACTTGATGAGTATGACTGAAGGAATAGCACGGCCGTGCAGGTGATACCTTAGTATCAGTTTTCAGTCTTCTCAGATATCAAGAAACAGTGATTGGTAAATTAGGATGACGATTCTATGCCTATTGATCAATCTGGATATCGGTTTGATAAAAGGACAGTGACATGTACGATAACAGGTTAAGTCGAATAATCGATAATCACGAACGTTGGGTAATCATAATGTCTTCATAGAGACCACTTATGATGGAAAGGGTAAAATAGTAGTTTTACCAGTCTGTCAATTGTTCGTGAGCCTAGAGGGTCACACGCATTAAGCACAATACATGACAAATAAGCATGAATGGAAATTGGGAGAATCTGGTTTTCAATTTAGTCAAATTGAAAACGATTCGGTTGATTTCTGGCCTATGGTTTTAACCAGACGGTTGAAGAAATCAATTTGAGGAAATTGAACCGATTTATCTAAACCAAAATTAGAACTCAATTTAATGGGTTTTAATTTTGATTTAGTTAAACAGGTTTAAAGCCCATTTAGGGTTTTAATTGATGAATGGGGAAAGAGTGCAATTAAGAGTTTAAGAGGGTAAGATATGTAATTATTTATTTGAAATTCAAATCAGATTTTTTTTGGTTTAGTTTCAAATTAATTACAAAATATTTTATTCTCCTTTTATCTCTCTAATTTTCGATAACCCTCCCCCATTCCCTCTCCTCTTGGCCGACCCTCTCATGATCATTCCTCCATAGTTTTTCTTGTCAAAATTCTCAAAACATTCATTAAATTGAGTGGACTCAATAGAGAAACACTGCGTTGTGTTTTAATCGATTGACAAAGGTAAATTTTCAGATTGAAAAGCTTTATAACATGCTGAATTTTCATTAAGATCCTTCATTATTTTACGATCACCATGGTTACATAAAGCTCCGCTGCATGAAATTATTGATTGGAACCCATGGTGATCCCTTTCATTAAACACCTCCCTCTAAGGCCAACAAATACCTAACAGTCCCCGACAACGGCGCCAAAAACTTGACGGGAGGAAATCTCGGCAAGCCAAAATCTACCCACTCCCGAGCACACGGCAAGTGCACCGGTCGTCAAGTGATAAAGGGCATTTTAAAGCCCCGAACTATCGATCCTACGAGTACCGTTAGATGTTGAACATTGGAGTACAAGTGTTTAATGTGTATGGGTCTAAGCGATCAAAATTGGTTTTGATTTTGAAAATTTACACTAAAAAAATCTCAACACGAGCATGCATTCTATGAAAGCGTCACCAATCACAAATGCAAACTCAAGAATTATGCAATTAATATTACAATAAGCAAATATTATGAAGGCGATCGAGGAGTCGGGATTTGTTAGAGTTGTGCCCTAGCCTAATGTAATAACGTATCTACATGTAATGTTTTATCATCTTTTAGAATAAATAAAACGGCATTATATTACTAATGTGTTGTAGTAGTATATTAAATATGGTTTGATCTGTATCATTATGTGTCATCACTATTAGTAGAACAGCTGATCTTAACAAATCATATTTAATGTGTCCCTGGTCAGTTAAGCTTCATTAGAAGCGACCACTATGAGGCTAACTCATTATGATCACGTTCTACTGATCATGACAAGGCGAGTGCCGGAGTTAAATCATAGATATCATCAGGGGAATAATATTGGACGACCCAATGGTGAGTATGTAGCATAGATGTTGTCATAAGCATACTCACATATCATAGTTTTTCATAGTATACTTAGACCAAGGATTCTTTGTGATCACTATGTAATAAGTGAAGGATTTCCATGAGTTCCAAAGAAAATAATTTCATGTAGCGGACTGAAATTACCCATGGAAATCGATGTTTGTTTGATCTTATTGTGAAAATTTCAGCATGCATATGAATAAACATATATCTGAAGTTTTACGTTGTAAATCGATTAAACACAAAGAGTATGTGTTTCTCTACGTTGTCCACACTAGTACAACACCTTGACCAAGGTTTCTACACACAATCTTACTAGCGTTGTGTGTAGAACCGACCAAGAACAACTATGGAGGTAGACAGAGGGAGGGTTGGCCAAGAGAGAGAGAGGAGAGAGGGAGTGCCGAAAATATTAGGATTTTAGGAATAAAACCGTGCGATTTTAATCTTTTTTAAAATAACAAAATAAACCCCTTAAAACCCTTATTTGTACTTAAGCCCCATTCTTAAACCAAGAATGGGCTTTAAGCCCACTTAGCTTAAAGTTGATTAAAACCCATTTAAACTGAGTTCTAATTATATGGTGTAGCTAAACCGGTCCAATCTCTCTAATTTGATTTCTTCAACCGTCTAGTTAATAAACCTAGGCTAGAAATCAACCAAATCGTTTTCAATTTGACTAAATTGAAAAGCGGATTCTCCCAATTACCATCCAAGCTTGTTTTGCCACATATTGTACTTAAAGTGTGTGACCCTCTAGGCTCACGACCTGTTGGCAGACTGGTAAAATTACTATTTTACACTTTCCATCATAAGTGGCCTCTATCAAGACATTATGATTACCCAACGTTCGTGATTATTGATGATTCGACTTAACCTGCTATAGTACATGTCAATTTCCTTTTATCAAACCAATATCCAAATTGATCAATCGGTATAGAACCGTCATCCTAATTTATCAATCACTGTTTCTTGATATCTGAGATGACTGCAAAATTAATACAAAGGTATCCCCTGCATGGCCATACTATTCCTTCAATCATACTCATCAAGTGGCCTAAACGAATATCTTTCTCATACCGGAGTATGAGTGATAAATCGCTCAGACGTCTTTCGAGTTCACTAATGCAATTCATAACCAAGCCAATAAGAGCCGTTATGCCTACCCTTACACAGGTAACGTTAGACTAGGTCAAACTAAGAGATTCGTTACACATTGCACACAAAGACTCCTTGGTCTTAGGATATAATGACAAGCTACGATCTGTGAGTATCTCATGACAGTATCTATGTTGCATACTCACCATCGGGTCGTCCGATACCATCGACCTGATGATATCTATGATATAACTCCGGCACATACTTTGCCATGATCAGTGGGGCGTGATCACAAGGAGTTGGTCTCATACTGATCGCTTCTTAAAGAAGCTTAGCTGATCAGGGACTCATCAAATGTAATTCTTTCTAATCTACAGTTCTACTATTAGTGATTATACACATAATGATATAGATAAAATTACATTCGATATATTACTACAACACATTAGTAATATATGACGATTTATTTATTCGGAAATATGATAAAACATTACATATGTAGATCACTTTTATATTGGACTGTGGCATAAATCTAACAATCAACCACTTGCCCCTGGTTCCAATTTAAGTTCTTATCTACTCCCATAGACCTTGCATGTTCTTATGTAGGGTTTTGGAGCGTTCTTTAACATCGAGATAGCGGAAGCTTTTAACAAAAGCAACTCCAAACCTTGTCCAAGAACATGAACCATTAAATGCCTGGGAAAAATCTATTCCACAAGAAATTTACCTTTAAGTCTTTGTTGAATCGATAAAGAACTTTGTGATCTTCTTCTCTAGAGCAAGTCCACACCAAGGGGATGATCTTCAAGATCCTACGCTTAATGCCTACTACAACAATTAAGTGAAGAACAAGAGAGCAAGAAGAGAGAGAGCACTAGAATGGCCGGTCAAGGAGAGAGAGAGAGAGAGATTGTGAGAGTGTATTGTGTAATTAAATCACTTGATATTTCTCTACTTCATCAATCTCATAAGCATGGGTCTAAAAGGTGATTGGTATGGGCTTAAAGGTGTCATTACCCATACCCCTTAATTCACTCACCTCTTAATCAACAATCACCAACTAAGCATGGTGTGTTGTGGCCCCCACCTTTGTACCCACCAAAGTGGCCGACCATGTTGGGCTTATTGGGCCCAAAATGGGCCCTTGTTGGGCCGGTCACGTGACCTCATGGGCCAAGCCCAATGGGCTCGCCCATGTGGTTTCGTGCCGTGTCCAAAAGTCGCCCGACCCTTTTTGTCGTTACTTATCAAACAAAGTCCGACGCGACATCGACGAAAAATCTCAGTTTTCTCGATTCGCTAATTATTCTCTCATACCGAACCTATGGCCCAAAACCTTCAGTTTTGTCCATGTATTGCTCCTCAAGAAACGTTAAGGTTTCCTTGTCTCAAGTTATCCGTCTTGTATTTGTGTGACCATCCAGGCTCATGCATGCGTTGGCAGATCGGCGCAAAAGATCTCTCTTGTCCGATCCATCATAAGTGGTCTCTAGTAAGACGTTATGATTACCCAAGCTGCATGATGATCGATGATTCGATTTAACCTTTGTGCGTACAAGTCACTATCCTATTACCTCTCAACATCCCGACTGATCACAAGGCATAGAGCCGTCATCCTTGTTTAATCAATCATTGTTACTCGATATGTGAGATGGCTAAGAACTGATAACCCGTATCACTGGCATGGCCATGCTCTTTCTCTCAGTCACTCTCGATCAAGAGGCCTTTAACAGATATCTTTCCCATACCGTAGTACGAGAGATAAATCCCTTAGCCGTCGTTCGTGTCACTCATGCAATCCGTTCCGCCACCCAATCATGCTCGTTATTGCAATCCTCTTACGGAAAGCGTTAGGCACAAGTTAAAGCCGCACGTACATTGCATAGCGATCACAGAGACTCCTTGGTCTAAGGATATCGTGACAAGCTATCACATTTGAATATGTTCATGGCTTAATCTACGAAAAACTATTCAAAGCAGGTCGTCCGATATCAATCACCTAATGATATCTATGATATGGTTCCGGGATCCCTCATCCCTATGACAAGTAGAACTATGTCATTGAGAACCCTCCTCATACTGGTCGCTTCTATTGAAGCGTATATTGACCAAGTACTCGTTAAATGTGATCCGTACAGATTTATGGTTCTACTACTTTAATGGTCATAAATCAGATCATGCTTAACATATTACTTCAACACATAAGTAATACAAAGCCGTTTTATTTATTACAAACGATGATAAATATACATATATATTTACAGACTACTAGCAATTGGACTAGGGCACAAAAGTTCTATCAATCTCCCACTTGCCCCTAGTGTCAATCCAAGTCCAAGTCTATACCCATTGACCTAACATGTTTATCATGTTTCTCTTGAGGAAGAGCCTTGGTCAAGGGGTCGGCTGTGTTGTCATCAGATGCAACGTAATGGATCTTCACGTCACCTCTAGCAACTATATCGCGGATGATGTGATACTTCCTGAGTACATGTTTAAATCTGTCATGTGCACTGGGTTCCTTAGCTTGCGCAATGGCCCCGGTGTTGTCACTATATAAGTCTACTAGGTTAGATGGGTTTTTAATTACACCTAACCCAGCCATAAAACTCCTGATCCTACAGACTCTTTTGCCGCTTCCGATGCAGCAATGTACTCAGCTTCGGTCGTAGAGTCGGCAATGGTGTCCTGCTTCTTGCTTTTCCAGCTGAATGCTCCACCGTTCAACGTAAACACATATCCCAATTGACTCTTAAAATCATCGGGGTCTGTCTGGAAACTAGCGTCGACATATCCTTTGACGACTAGATCATCATTTCTTCCCCCGTATACAAGAAAAGCGTCTTTGGTTTTTCTCAAATATTTGAGAATCGCCTTGACGGCAATCCAGTGTTCCTCACCGGGTTTGGATTGATGTCTACTGGTATAGCTTAGGGAAAACGAGACATCCGAACTCGTACATATCATGGCATACATTATGGACCCTATAGCCGAAGCATATGGGATCTCACACATTCTTGCTAGCTCTGCAGGTGTCTCAGCACACTGCTTCTTGCTAAGCTTTATGCCATGACGTATGGGCAGCAGTCCTTTCTTTGAATTATGCATTGAGAATCTTCTCAGCACTTTGTCTATATAGGTGCTTTGACTTAAGCCCAAGACCCTCTTGGCACGGTCTCTTTATATTTTGATCCCCAAGATGTAAAAGGCCTCGCCTAAGTCCTTCATTGCGAAACACTCATCTAACCAAGTCTTTGTTGAGAGCAAGGTAGGGACGTCGTTTCCAATGAGCAGTATGTCATCAACATAGAGCACCAAGAAGACTACTTTGCTCCTATCTGCCTTTTTATATACGCAAGGTTCATCATCGTTCTTGATGAAGCAAAACTGTTTCACAACTTCATCAAAACGCTGATTCCAACTCCGAGATGCTTGCTTCAAACCATAAATTTATTTGAGCAACTTGCAAATCTTTCCCTTATTCTTAGGATCCTCAAAACCCTCAGGCTGGGACATATAAACGTCCTCAGCTAACCTCCCATTAAGGAATGCGGTTTTGACATCCATTTGCCATATCTCATAATTTTGATAAGCTGCTACGGCAAGTAGAATGCGGATAGATTTGACCATAGCTACTGGAGAAAAGGTCTCTTCACAGTCAATTCCGTGGACTTGCCTATAACCGTTTGCTACTAGTCTTGCTTTATAGGTCTGAGGTTTGCCATCCATGTCTATCTTTATTTGAAAGTTCCATTTACACCCAATGACTTTTACGTCAGGGGTTTGATCCACCAAGTCCCACACTTGATTATCTGACATGGATTGCATTTCTTCCCTCATGGCTTCCAGCCATTTCTCAGAGTCGGTTCTGTCCAGGGCCTCTCGAAAGTTAGCTGGATCATTGTCCACTAACACTAAATCATCACCTCCAGTTACTAGGAAACCGTATCTGATAGGTGCATGACTTATCCTTTCAGACCGCCTTGGACAGTCCTCATTAACTGTAGTTAATGGTTCTTGCTCAACAACCAGTTCAGGCTCTACTTCTTCCATTGGATCGTCCAATGGTTCCTGAGTCACTATCTCATCTAGAACTTCATCAAGATGAACATCCCTCCCACTGACCGTCTTGGAAATAAATTCCTTTTCCAAGAATGTCCCTCCTCGAGCGACAAAAACTTTATTTTCGCTCGGTTTGTAGAAGTAGTATCCTTTTGTTTCTTTTGGATATCCGACCAAATTGCACTTATCTGATCTCGGTTCGAGCTTGGTTGCAAGCAACCGTTTTACATAAGCCTCGCAACCCAAGATTTTTAGGAAGGACAACACGGGTTCCTTCCCGTACCATTTCTCGAATGATGTCCCTTCCACTGCTTTCGACGGAGCCGTGTTTATTATGAATGCGGCCGTTTGTAGAGCGTAACCCCAGAAGGAGATCGGGAGATCAGTGATACTTAACATCGATCGAACCATATCCAACAATGTCCGGTTCCTTCGCTCGGACACACCATTGAGTTGCGGTGATCCTGGCGGAGTTCACTGAGATAGTATTCCACTTTTAGTAAGATGACTAAGAAACTCCTCGGATAAGTATTCTCCACCCCGATCAGAACAGAGTGCCTTGATACTCTTTCCGAGTTGGTTTTCTACTTCAGTCTTAAACTCCTTGAATTTATCAAAGGCTTCGGACTTATGTCTCATGAGATAGACATAACAATATCTACTGAAATCATCAGTAAATGTGATAAAGTAGCCTAAACCACCTCTGGCTGGTGTACTAATTGGTCCACATACGTCTGAATGTATTAGACCCAATAGATCACCTGCCCTCTCACCTAAACTAGTGAAGGGCGCTTTAGTCATCTTTCCCATTAAACAAGCTTCACATCTGTCAATCGTTTGGAATTCAAATTGACTTAGAAGTCCGCGCTTGTGAAGCGGTGAGATACGTTTCTCATTTATGTGGCCTAGACGATAATGCCAGATTAGAGTTTGGTCTAAATCATTAGCTTTAAACCTCTTTGCATTTACATTATAGAGCATGTTGGATCTCGAGTTTTGCATATTTAATATGTATAAACCTCCAACAGTGTGAGCATTTCCATAAAACATGTTGTTGCGCATTATATTAAAAAAACCCCTTCTTAATATCAAAATAATAACCTTCTTTTTCAAGAAGGGATATTGATACAATATTCCTGCTGAAAGCAGGTATGCAAAACACATCAAAAAGTTCTATTACAAGCCCACTAGGCAAAACAAGGTCAACAGAACCCACAGCAGTTGCGGTAACTCTCACGTTGTTCCCAACTCTTAGGTCCACCTCGTCTTCCCCCATATCTCATCTACTATGCAGCACCTGCACATCCGCACAGACATGAGACTCAACTCCAGTGTCTAGTACCCAAGCATTTATAGTAGAAAGATTTAGTTCTAATTGAATACCTGACGAAGTAGCGGCCCCACCGCCCTTCTTCTGATCTTCCTTCAGCTGCTGACAGTCCTTCTTCCAATGACTAGGCTTTTGGCAGTAGAAACAGACCGACTCCTTTGCCTTCCCATTGCCCTTCATGGGCATGGAAGTTTTAGTAATGAAAGGTCGTCTGTTCTTCCCCGTCTGGTGCATTAGGCCTTTGCCCTTACCACCACCAGCTTTGAAGCCGGATCCCTTCTTGACCATTAGAACACCTTTGGGCGTACTGCCCCTTATGCTCTTCTCGGCAGTCACCAACATGCTGTGCAACTCCGATGCGGTCTTGTCCATGTCATGCATGTGATAGTTCATGGCGAACCCACCATATGCATGAGGAAGGGATTGCAGAATGAAATCCGCAGCTATCTCTTTCTCCATAGTCATTTCGAGACTAGTCATATGATCGAGATGTCCCTTCATACGTAGGACGTGTGGACCTACGGAGCTTCCTGCTGACATCTTGCAGGCAATGAGTTCTCGGAGAACAGTGTATTTTTCAATACGTACTTTCTCTTTGAACATATCCTTGCTCTGTGCAAACATTGCAAACGGATCATGGGATAGCTCCATAAACTGCTTCTGGAGGTCCGCCTCCTTGCAGCCCAGCATGACACACGCAACGTCGATAGAGTCGCTAAGGTGTTTCTGGTACGCATCCTTAACGACCCTCGTTGCGTTGGCAGCTGGCTCCACCGGGATAGCCTTGTCAAGGATGTACTCCCTGCGTTCCAACTTTAACATAAGTCGTAAATTTCTGTCCCAGTCCAGATAATTTGTTCCATTGAGTTTACACTCTTCAAGTATAGTCCGCAACAACAAATTAGACGATTTTGTTGAATTACTAGCCATTTCTACACGAAGAAAGTAAATATAATCAGAAAAGTTGAATAAATTTACGAAAATCCGAATTAAACATCAACCATCAGATTCTAAGGTTTAGAATCTTTAGACCAAGATCCCTTATTTGTCAATTCAAATACGCTAAGGCGCACCGCTCCAATTGACTCATTTGGGTAGGACGTCCATCAAATTACAACCCGTGTAACTCTTGGTCAGGATATGTGCAAAAGAACATGGCTTACCCTTTTGATGCCCAGCTCGACCTCTGATACCAACAATCGTGGTCGAGTCAACCAACCTTTACTTATGCGTCAATTTTGTGCAGATGCTCCGCTATGGCGCACGACATCCCACAAAATTGACCATTCCATATAGAACCCATTCCACCGATGCTCCGCTAAGGCGCACGACACCGATAAAATGTTTCTACATGGGTGTGAATTTGGGTGGCATCTCACTTGACTCAAATTATGTTGTGATTTTGGTTGTGTTTAATAATGCGAAAGTATCTTGGTACAATTATGAACCCGTCACCAACAACCCGTGTTGTGACGTTTCTAATTGTATCATATACAATCTTCTTTTGAAGTCGTCATTTGCAACCCGTGCAAACACGTTTCAAAATTGAACTCATCCATCATAACCCGTGCGATGATGGTTCACAACGCTTTATCATTCAAGACCGTCATTGTGCTCGATTCGGGCTCCCACTAGCTATTGGACTTCCTCCAAGACCGTCATTGTGCTCGATTTTCCATCCTTCTCGTCTTTGAGTAGTAATTACAATTAATACTCGGTTCGTAGACCGGACAAAAATAATTACACTTTAAGGGCTCGAATGAAAGAATAATTACACGCTAACACTAACGGTCTGCAAACCGTGAAAGCGATAAAATCTAATGGGCTACTAATGCATCATACATCTCATCACATAATCAAACATGTTATCACACAAACATGTTATCAAATAATATGCAATTATTACGGTTTTAATTTTGCCAAATTCCTTGGTCGGGTTTATCGAAACTAGACCTTTTCGAAAAATGGTTTATCGAAACCAATCAAATTTAAATTTTTCGAAATATTGGATCGCGGGTTCATCCACGGACATAATCAACGTGCACGAACCAAATCGTGCCAAGCCCAATGGGCCGAAGCCCATTGGGCCGAGCCCAACATCACGGCTCGGTTTGGGCCTAGAAAAGCCCAAACCGAGCTTGCCTCTTCTCTCGGCCTCGGCCAAGAGGAGGGATGGCCCCGGTCACCGCCGGGCTCTCCCGGCCTCCGGTGACCTCCGTCCGGTACCTCCGATCCGGCTCCCTGAGAGTCTCTTCTCGGACCCGACAAATCTAATAAAATTCGAAAAATTTCAAATTCAATATATTTTTCAAAAATAACATATTTCATGCAATTTACCCAAAAAGCATTAAAAACATGTTATCAACAATTTTGGCATGCAAAACATCATAAAACCGAAACAAGTTCAACAAGACAAAGATTAAGAGGGTTAACCATCCTCTGATACCACTGTATGGTTTTGGAGCGTTCTAGATCATCGAGATAACAGAAGCATTTAACAAAAGCAATTCAAAACCTTGTCCAAGAACATGAACCATTAAATCTCAAAGCAAAATCTATTCCACAAGAAATTTACCTTTAGGTCTTTGTTGAATCAATAAAGAAAAACTATAAGGTCTTCTTCTCTAGAGCAAGTCCACACCAAGGGGATGATCTTCAAGATCCTACACTTAATGCCTACTAGAACAATTCAGTGAAGAACAAGACAACAAGAAGAGAGGAGAGAAGGGAGTGGCAGGCCACAAGGAGAGAGAGAGAGTTATGAGAGTGCGAGTGAGTAATTAATCCCTTAGATATTTCTCTACTTCATCAACTTAAAAGCATGGGTCTAAAAGGTGATGATATGGGTTTAAAGGTGTCATTACCCATACCCCTTAAATCACTCACATCTTAATCAACAATCACCAACTAAACATGGTGTGTGTGGCCCCACCCTTGGACCCACCAAGGTGGCCGGCCATGTTGGGCTTATTGAGCCCAAAATGGGCCCTTGTTGGGCCGATCACATGACCTCATGGGCCGAGCCCATGGGCTCGCCCATGTGGTTTCGTGCCATGTCCAAAAGTCGCCCGACTCTATTTGTTGTTACTTATCAAACAAAGTCCGACGCGACATCGACGAAAAATATCAGTGTTCTCGATTCGCTAATAATTCTCTCAAACCGAACCCATGGCCCAAAACCTTCAGTTTTGTCCATGTATTGTTCCTCAAGAAACATTAAGGTTTCCTTGTCTCAAGTTATCCATCTTGTATGTGTGTGACCCTCCAGGCTCATGCCACCGTTGGCAGATCTGCACAAAAGATCTCTCTTGTCCGATCAATCATAAGTGGTCTCTAGTAAGACGTTATGATTACCCAAGGTGCATGATGATTGATGATTCGATTTAACCTTATGCGTACAAGTCACTATCCTATTATCTCTAGATATCCCGATTGATCACAAGGCATAGAGTCGTCATCCTTGTTCAATAAATCACTGTTACTTGATATGTGAGACGATTGAGAACTGATAACACGTATCACTAGCATGGCCATGTTCTTTCTCTTAGTCACTCTTGATCAAGCGGCCTTAACGGATATCTTTCCCATACCGTAGTACGAGGGATAAATCCCTTAGCAGTCTTTCGTGTCACTCATGCAATCCGTTCCGCCACCCAATCATGCCCGTTATTGCAATCCTGTTACGGAAAGCGTTAGGCACAGTTCAAAGTCGTACGTCGACTGCATAGCGATCACAAAGACTCCTTGGTCTAAGGATATCGTGACAAGCTATCGCATTTGAATATGTTCATGGCTTAATCTATGAAACACTATTCAAAGCGGGTCGTCCGATATCAATCACCTCATGATATCTATGATATGATTCCGGGATCCCACATCCCTATGACAAGCAGAACTACATCATTGAGAACCATCCTCATACTAGTCGCTTCAATTGAAGCGTATATTGACTAGGGACTCGTTAAGTGTGATCCGTACAGATTTATGGTTCTACTACTTTAGTGGTCAAAAATCAGATCATGCTTAACATATTACTTCAACACATAAGTAATACAAAGCCGTTTTATTTATTACATACGATGATTAATATACATAGACATTTATAGACTACTAGCAATTGGACTAGGGCACAAAAATGCTATCAGTTGCTTGGTCGGGATTATCGAAACTAGACCTTTTGAAAGGACAATTTATCGAAACCGTTCAAATATGAAATTTTCAAAACATTAGATCTCGGGCTTGTGCCATGGATCAAACACCATGCGACAAACCAACCGAGCCCAAGTCCAATGGGCTGAATCCCAATGGACCGAGCCTAACACACCGACGCGCTAGGGTTTGGCAGCCCTAGCCGTCGGGCCTCCACCACCGGCCTTGGCCATGAAATGACCGGCGCCGGGGCAGGAACAGGTTTTCCAAATGACCATGGCCACTCAAGGCCCACGGCCCAGTCCAGCTCCGGCAAACCGGAGCCCCCGCCCAGTCCACCATCTCGACTCCCCAAGAGTCCCGTTCCGGTGACCCGACAAATTATATTTTTTTCGAAATATTCCAGATTTGATATTTTCTCTATAACTTTATTTTTCATGGCATAACACCCCATATATGAAGAATAAGCATATTCAAGAAACTAGGCATTCAAAAGAACAATAAAACTGAAACAAGCAAGGATCGATAGGGTATACTGTCTCTGATACCACTGTTGGGCTCCGGGGCATCCAAAACACTGTCATCGCAACAGAAGCAAGAAAAAATAGCCTTGAACCTTCAAAAGATTGACTACCCAAGTTAGATCCAAAAGCAAAAGAGTTTTCGGGTTTTACCATGAATCTGCCCAGCAAAACAACGTGACTTTGAAGCTCCATATCTCGAGCTACAGATGTCCAAATGCTTCGGTTCTTTCTAGAGGGTGAATCCCAACCAATTCTCTACAACTTTTTATTAGAGTTATGCCCCAGTCCAATATAAAAGTGATCTACAGATGTAATGTTTTATCATCTTTCCAAATAAATAAATCGGCATATATTACTAATGTGTTGTAGTAATATATCGAATTTAATTTGATCTATATCATTATGTGTATAATCACTAATAGTAGAACGGTAGATCGGAAAGAATTACATTTGATGCGTCCCTGATCAGCTAAGTATCTTTAAGAAGTGATCAATATGAGACCACCTTCTTGTGATCATGCTCTACTGATCATGGCAAAGTATGTGCCGAAGTTATATCATAGATATCATCAGGTCGATGATATCGGATGACCCGATTGTGAGTATGCGACATAGATACTCTCATGAGATACTCACAGATGGTAGCTTGTCATTATATCCTAAGACCAAGGAGTCTTTGTATGCATTGTGTAATGAATCTCTAAGTTTGACCTAGTCTAACGTTACCTGTAAAAGGGTAGCCATAACGGCTGTGATTGGCTTGGTTATGAATTACATTAGTGAACTTGAAAGACATTTGAGGAATTTATCACTCATACTCCGGTATGAGAAAGATATCCGTTTAGGCCACTTGATGAGTATGACTGAAGGAATAGCATGGCCATGCAGGTGATACCTTAGTATTAGTTTCCAGTCATCTCAAATATCAAGAAACAGTGATTGATAAATTAGGGTGACGGTTCTATCTCTATGGATCAATCTGGATATCGGTTTGATAAAAGGACAGTGACATGTACGATAACAGGTTAAGTTGAATAATCGAAAATCACGGACGTTGGGTAATCATAATATCTTGCTAGAGGTCTCTTATGATGGAAAGGGTAAAATAGTAACTTGACAAGTCTGCCAATGGGTCGTGAGCCTAGAGGGTCACACACTTTAAGTACAATATGTGACAAAACAAGTTTGGATGGTAATTGGGAGAATCCGCTTTTCAATTTAGTCAAATTGAAAACGATTCGATTGATTTCTGGCCTAGGTTTATTAACCAAACGGTTGAAGAAATCAAGTTAGAGAGATTGGACCGGTTTAGCTAAACAATATAACTACAATTCTATGCAATGGGTTTTAATTAGGTTTTAGCTAAGTGGACTTAAAGCCCATTCTTGGTTTTAATTAAGAATGAGGCTTAAGTGCAATTAAGGGTTTTAAGGGGATTATTGTGTACTTATAAAGAAGATGAAGAAATCATATTTTTTATTCATTACACAAGTATATTTTCCTAAAAACCCTAAGGAATTTCGAAATCCACTCCCTCTCTCTTCTCTTTGGCCGACCCTCCCTCTTCAACTCCTCCATTGTTGGTTTTTTTCGATTTTACACACAACGCTAGCAAGGGTGTGTGCAAAATCCTTTCCCAAGGTGTTTTGCTTGTGTGGACAATCTAGAGAGCACAATTATTTTGGTTTTACTTTGTCAAATTCGAAATCCTCAAAGATGAAACAATTCGGGATAAACTGGAAAATCTGTCCAGCACTGACGAGTAAGATGTTTTACTTCAGAGAATGATCTTTCTGTCCGAATAGGGTTTGTGCAAAGCTTGAAAGTCGTATAGAACTGGATGAAATTTACTCTGCAAAAAGAACCGAGTCATTTGGAGATCTGAAGGTAAAGTTATGGCTTTTAGAAGTTACGCTGTTCTGCAGGCAGATTCACTAAAGCTTCTTTGTGTTTGTGATTCGAAAATGTATAATTTCATATCTAGAAACTAATTTTGCATGATGAAATTTTAACAATAAGATCTTGTTTTTATTTTGATTCCCATGGTTATTTCAAGTCCGCTGCATGAAATTAATCTATGGAACCCATGGGAATCCTTCAGTGGTACAAGAGCATGGTTATTTTGTGTTTATTTTAAGCAAACATAGATCTGAATTTTTGCTTTAATTTTTCATATGTTCATCGGTTTTGAGTATGCATGAAAATTTAAAAACAAAATCAGATATTTAATTGATTTGAAAATTTGAAAAAAAAAAATTTTGGGGCTGTTTTGGGTTAGCCATGGCCGAGCCATGGCTAACTAGGGTCGAGACCCTTGGTGGACCATGGAAAGCCCTAAGGCCGACCATGGTCATAACAAAGGGCTGACCAGGTCGCTTGTGGGCGACCATGGCGGCCCTCGCGGGCCACTATAGTCACTGCCGCGGGCGACCAAGGTCTGCCCACGCGCGCGACCATGGCAGCCCTCGCGGGCCACCATGGTTGCCTCGCGGGCAACCAGAGTCTGCCCAAGGGGCAACAATGGCAGCCCTCGCGGGCCACCATGGTTGCCTCACGGGCAACCAGAGTCTGCCCAAGGGGGCGACCATGGCAGCCCTTGCGGGCGACCATGGTTGCTCCCGTGGGCGACCACAGTCAGTCCCGCGGGCGACCATGGCAGCCCTCGCGGGCCACCATGGTTTCCTCCGCGGGCGATCTAGGTTGGGCCAGTTCGGCTCCACCAGATTCGAGCTGAACTGGCCGGTTCGCGAGAATATTTTGAAGCCCTAAAATTTTTTATTTTTAAGATTCGGTTCGGTTTCGAGAACATTGTTTATTTTGCGTGAACCAGTTCAATTTAAATTAATTAATTTAAACCGTCCGGTTCGCGAGAATATTTAAAACGCTAAAAATGATAGGATCCTGGTTCAGATTCTAATGTTAGAATCAGACAAGTGTTTTATAACTAAATCTCCAACTTGAATTTTAATTAATTTTACCATGTAGAACTAAAAGGAAAACACAACACAAAGGAGTAATAGGTCACTGAGAGTCCAGATTGAGGACAGACTCAAGAGCGTGAATTACTTAGATTGGAATAGAAACTTGAGGCTTGTACTCAAGCATGAACGCAAGTAATATATCCTTACCAAGGAACCTCCTCTTAAGCCACCGCTGAACGCCGGTAGGGCACTAAGGATACTTATAAAAGTTCCTTAGTAACCAAATCGACGTGTCATGCATTATGGTGGGCAGTAGGATGCCAGCGTTACAGAAGCAGTTCAGGAACGTTTCAAATGACCCTCATACCTGTAAGGCAGAGGTCAAGGAAATGTTCAAGGAGAAAGCTCGTGTTGAAAGATATGATACTTTCATAGAACTTAACTCCTGCAAACTTAAGGTTGGAGCCCTGTTAGTCCCCATGTCACGAAGATTTAATGTCTTCAGGAGCATCTAACCAGACTCGGTTTTGATGATCAGGTGGAAACGGCTGCAGATTTTATGTTGCAGTCACTTCCAGATACATATAGTGATTTCATAGTAAATTACAATATGCATGACATGGACAAGTCCTTAACAGAGCTTCATGGGATACTTGTGAACACTGAAAAGAACCTCAAGGGCAAGACCAAGGAGGTCATTATGGTCAACAAGAAGGTCAGCTTCAAGAAAGCTGATCAGGGTAAGGGTAAGGCTCCTTAGCACCTTGCAGGGCAGTTCACACACCCCAAGCGTCCAAAAGTTCAAACAGCTCCCAAAGCTACTGTGAAGATTAAGGACAAAATGGATAAGATCTGCCATCACTGCAATGAGCCAGGACACAGGAATAAGGGATTGTAAACAAATACAAGGATCATGTGAAGTAGAGTGGGTATCCACGTCTTCAGGATCAGATATTTACGTTGGTAATCTTAGTCGGTATAACGTAAATAAGAAAAGGCTTAAATCTGATTATTTAAACCAAGTTATAATCTGGCATTGTCAACTAAGGCACATAGGCGAGAAACACATTTCAACACTTCACAAGTGTGGACTTTAAGTCCGTTTGAATTCACTCAAACTGAAAGATGCAAGTCTTGCCTAATGAGCGAAAAACGCATTTCTACACTTCACAAGTGTGGACTTTTAAGTCCGTTTGAATTCACTCAAACTGAAAGACGCAAGTTTTGCCTAATG
The DNA here is from genome assembly GCA_963920655.1 of Geranium rotundifolium. Lineage (NCBI taxonomy): Eukaryota > Viridiplantae > Streptophyta > Magnoliopsida > Geraniales > Geraniaceae > Geranium > Geranium rotundifolium. Next base: position 16,939,311 of record OY987315.1, read on the forward strand.
GGCAAAATGACAAAGGCACTTTTCACAGGTTTATGTGAAAGGCGACTGACTTGTTAAGTCTAATACATTCCGACGTATGTGGACCTATATGTACTCAGGCTAGAAGAGAGTTCAACTTATACTTGACTCTGGAAACGGCCGCATTCATTTTGAATCGGGCTCCGATGAAGACAACGATAGTACACCTTGTGACAGTCATTCTGTCTCCCATTACTGTGGATGCGTGCGCCTCCGCGTAGTATTCATTGGGATGCGAGCTGAATAAGGTAATCAGTTCTATTTGGATGCGTGGGCCTCCGCGTAGTAGCCAAATAAGAGCTGGACCAGAGTCACAGAAGGTACACCATATGACACTCATTACGTCTCCCGTTACTGTGGATGCGTGCACCTCCGCATAGTATTCATTGGGATGGGAGCGGGATGAGATGGTCAGTTCTATTTGGATACGTGCGCCTTCGCGTAGTAGCCAAATAAGAAATGGGCCATAGTCATATATGGTGTGGGAAACATCCTAGTATGTTTTTCCTAAAAGATTTGGGTAGCAGAGATGTAGGCATCCAAATCAGACAAATGTGTCTTCGTAAGGTATCCTTAAGAAACTAAGAGATACAACTTCTACATACCCAGCGAGTACAAAGTTTTTATTGCTCGAAGAGGGGTATTTTTGGAGAAATGTTTTATTTCCAAAATAGCTAGTGGGAGTCCCGTGCATCTCGAAGAAATTCGAGAGGATACGGAACAGCCTGAAGCAATTCAGGAGCCTGCTATGCCAGATGTAGAAGTACTGGAGCCTCAGATGGTCGTAGATGAAGAATCAGTCCCTACAGAAGTTCCAGATGGTCCAAGGAAGCCTGAAAAATCTCGTCATGTTCCAGACAGATATGGCTTCACAGCCACTGAGGGAAATGACTTGATGATTGTGGATCAGGATGACCTAGAAACCTTCAGACAAGCTTTGACCAGTCCAGACTCTGAAAAATGGCAGAACGCCATGAATGAGGAAATGAAATCCATGTAAGACAACCAAGTCTGGTGCTTGGTTGATCAAACCCCTGGGATAAAACCCATCGGTTTTGAGTGGGCCTATAGGATCAAGACCGACATGGATGGAAATCCTCATACCAATGAGGCTAGGATGGTTGTAAAAGGTTATCGTCAGATTCAATGATGTATTATGATGACACCTTTTAACCAGCAGCAATGGTAAGATTGATCCGGATTATATGGCAGATGGATGTCAAAACCCCTTCCTTAGCGGGAACTTACTAGAGGGCGTGTATATCACACGATCTGTGGGTTTTGTAGATCCAAAGAATCCCGAAAATATATATACGCTACAAAGATCCATTTATGGATTGAAGCAAGCTTCAGGGAGTTGGAACCTTCATTTTGATAAAGCTGTAAGGGAACTCGGCTTCATCAAAAACAAAAGTGAGCCTTGCGTACATAATAAAGCGAGTGGGAGTAATATAGTATTCTTGGTATTTATTCATCGTGAATGACATCCCGACCTTGCCACCAAAGCCTAGTTAGGGAAGTACTTATCGATGAAGGGCTTAGGTGATGCTACATTTAATGTAGGCATCAGGATCTCTACAGATCATTCCAAAAGGATTTTGGGCCTGAGTCAGAACATGTTGCTAAGTCAGAACATGTACATAGGTAAAGTGTTGAGAAGATCTCAATGCTTGATTCCAAGAAATGATACATACCCATGCGTCATGGCATTAATCTCAGCAAGCTACAGAGTCCTAGTACTCCTGATAAGCTGAGCAGGATGAGTAAGATCCCTTATGCTTCGGCTGTGGGATCCATCATGTATGCCAGGATGTGCACGAGACTGGAAGTCTCGTTTGCACTAAGCTATACCAGCAGATTCCAATCTAACCCCGGCCAATTACACTAGATTGCTGTCAAAGGTCATACTCAAAGATTTGAGGAGGACCAAGGATGCATTCCTAGTGTATGGGGATATAGATAGAGAACTAGCAGTCAAAGGACAAATCGATGCTAGGTTTCAGACAGGTCCTGATGATTTCAAATCACAGGCAGGATTTGTATTCGTGTTAAATGGCGGAGCATTCAGCTGGAAGAGCTTCAAGGAAGCCACAACTGCTGATTCTACAACAGAGGCTGAATACATAGCTGCAGCAGTAGCAGCTAAGGAAGTCGTATGGGTTAGAAGCTTTCTCACCGGATTAGATGTAATGCCGCGAGCATCTGATCCGGTAAGCTTGTTTTGTGACAACACTAGGCCATAGCATTAGCTCAAGAGCCCCGATTCCACAACAGAACTAAGCACATAGAGAGGAAGTATCATATTATCAGAGAATATATTGATAACGGTGATGTGGAGATTACTTATGTACCGACTGATGACAATGTTGCTGATCCCTTGACAAAGGCTTTACCGCAGCCTAAGCATGAGGCGCACGTGAAGTCTATGGGGGTAGATTGGAACTTAGGTTTGAACTAGGGGCAAGTGGGAGATTGTAAGGTTTGTGCCCTAGTCCAATATAATTCCTCAATCTATATTGTAACGGACATCATTATTCTACGTAATAAAAGGCATAATATTACTAATGTGTTGTAGTAATATATTTAATGTTATTTGATCTATGTCATAATGTGTGTAACCACTTATAGTAGAACTATAGATCCGAAAGAATTGCATTCGATAAAGTCCCTGATCAGCTAAGCTTCTTCTGAAGCGATTAGTATGAGACTAACTCATTGTGATCATGCTCTACTGATCATGGCAAAGTGCGTGCCGGAGTTATATCATAGATACCATCAGGTCGATGATATCGGACAACCCGATTGTGAGTATGCTGCATAGATCCAGTCATGAGATACTCACATATCGTAGTTTGTCATTATATCCTAAGACCAAAGGAGTCTTTCTGTACACTATGTAACGAATAACTAAGTTTGACCTAGTCTAACGTTATCTTGAAAAGAGTAACTATAACGGCTTCGATTGGCTTTGATATTGATTGCACTAGTGAACTCGAAAGACATCTGAGGGATTTATCACTCATACTTTGGCATGAGAAAGATATCCGTTTAGGCCACTTGATGAGTATGACTGAAGAAAGAGCACGGCCGTGCAGGTGATACCTTAGTATCAGTTTTCAGTCATCTCAGATATCAAGAAACAGTGATTGATAAATTAGGATGACCATTCTATGCCTATTGATCAATCTGGATATCGGTTTGATAAAAGGACAGTGACATGTACGATAATAGGTTAAGTCAAATAATCGATAATCACGAACATTGGATAATCATAATGTCTTGCTAGAGGCCATTTATGATGGAAAGGGTAAAATAGTAATTTTACCAGTCTGCCAATTGCTCGTGAACCTGACAATTAATTATGGATGAAAATTGAGAACGATTCGGTAGATTTCTGGCCTAAGGTTTTAACGAGACGGTTGAAGAAATCAATTCGAGGAAAATGAACCGTTTCGTCTAAACCGAAATTATAACACAATTTAATGGGTTTGATTTGGGTTTTGGTTAAACGGGCTTAAAGCCCATATAGGGATTTAAGTGATGAATGGAAACAAATGAAAATAGAGGGTTTATGGAGGTTGGATATGCAATTTTTATTTGAAAAATTCAATTTTATTTTTTCAAATTAAAATTCCAATATTTTCATAACTTCCTCTAATTTTCAGCAACCACTCCCATCTTCCTCCCCCTTCTAGGCCGACTTTGAAAGAGATCACCACGGGTTCCAAACGATGAATATCATGCAGCGGACTTTATGTAACCGTGGTGATCGAAATAAGCTTAGATCTTAATGCCATTTGAACATGTTATAAACATAACTATAAATCTGATATTTACCTCTTATAATCGACAAAAACACAAGTGTAGTGTTCTCTCTATCAAGTCCACACAAGCACCACAACCGAAATGGTTTTTCACTCACAAATTTGCTAGAATTTTTTGAGAGAAAACAAGACAACAATGGAGGATGAAGAGAGAGCTGAAAATCAGCAATGGGGGAGAGAGAAAGGAGGAGAAGTTGCTGAAAAATTCAAGAGATAATTGAATAGATATTATGTGATTTTAATTTGAAATTAAATTGAATTTCAAAATTAAAATTGCATTATCTATCCCTTTATTCTTTCTTATTTGCATTTGTTTCCTCTCTTATCTTAAATCCTTAAATGGGCTTTAAGCCCGTTTAACTAAAATCCAAATTAAACCCATTAACTTGAGTTCTAATTTCGGTTTAGTCAAAACGGCTCAATTTCCTCGAATTGATTTCTTCAACCGTCTGGTTAAAACCTTAGGCCAGAAAACTACCGAATTGTTCTCAATTCTCATCCATAATTGTTGTCATGTATCGTGCTTAATGTGTGTGACCCTCTAGGCTCACGAATAATTGGCAGACTGGTAAAATTACTATTTTACCCTTTCCATCATAAGTGGCCTCTAGCAAGACATTATGATTATCCAATATTCGTGATTATCGATTATTCGACTTAACCTGTTATCGTACATGTCACTGTCCTTTTATCAAACCGATATCTAGATTGATTAATAGGCATAGAATGGTCATCCTAATTTATCAATCACTGTTTCTTGATATCTGAGATGACTGAAAACTGATACTAAGGTATCACCTGCATGGCCATGCTCTTTCTTCAGTCATACTCATCAAGTGGCCTAAACGGATATCTTTCTGCATACTCATCAAGTGATAAATCCCTCAGACGCCTTTCGAGTTCACTAGTGCAATAAACGTCAAAGCCAATCGAAGCCGTTATAGCTACCCTTTTACACATAACGTTAGACTAGGTCAAACTTAGGTATTTGTTACATAGTGTACACAAAGACTCCTTGGTCTTAGGATATAATGACAAGTTACGATATGTGAGTATCTCATGACTGGATCTATGAAGCATACTCACAATCGGGTTGTCCGATATCATCGACTGATGATATATATGATATAACTCCGGCACATACTTTGCCATGATCAGTAGAGCGTGATCACAAGGAGTTGGTCTCATACTGATCGCTTCTTAAAGAAGCTTAGCTGATCAGGGACTCATCAAATGTAATTCTTTCTGATCTATAGATCTACTATTAGTGGTTACACACATAATGACATAGATCAAATTACATTCGATATATTACTACAACACATTAGTAATATATGCCGATTTATTTATTCGGAAAGATGATAAAACATTACATCTGTAGATCACTTATATATTGGACTGGGGCATATCTCTAACAATCTCCCACTTGCCCCTAGTTCCAATTTAAGTTCTGATCTACTCCCATAGACCCTGCATGTTACTCATGCCTAGGCTGCGGTGAGCCTTTGTTAAGGGATCGGCCATATTATCATAAGTCGAATAGTGTTTAATCTCCACATCACCTGTATATGTGATAACTCTCACGAGGTGATTCCTGCTGAGTATATGTTTGGATCTGTTGTGGAATCTGGGCTCTTGAGCAATAGCTACGGCTCCTGTGTTGTCCCACAACAAGCTTATCGGATCAGACGCTCGCGGCGTTGCATCTAATCCGATTAGAAAGCTTCTAATCCATACGGCCTCTTTAGCTGCTTTTGTTGCAGCTATATACTCAGCCTTCATTGTAGAGCTGGCAATTTTGGCTTGCTTAAAGCTTATCCAGCTGAAAGCGCCACCACTCAACACAAAATATATCCTGATTGAATTTTAAAGTCATCTGGATATGTCTAAAAACTAGCATCGACTTGTCCTTTGACTGCTAGTTCTCTATCTTCATCTCCATACACCAAAATACATCCTCGATCCTCCTCAAATATTTGAGGATGGCCTTTCACAGCAATCTAGTGTAATTGGTCGGGGTTAGATTGGAATCTGCTGGTAGAGCTTAGTGCAAACGAGACTTCCAGTTTCGTGCACATCCTGGCATACATGATGGATCCCATAGCCGAAGCATAAGGGATCTTACTCATCCTGCTCAGCTTATCAGGAGTACTAGGACTCTGTAGCTTGCTGAGCTTAATGCCATGACGCATGGGTATGTATCCTTTCTTAGAATCAAGCATTGAGATCTTCTCAACACTTTACCTATGTACATGTTCTGACTTAGCAACATGTTCTGACTTAGGCCCAAAATCCTTTTGGAATGATCTGTAGAGATCCTGATGCCTACATTAAATGTAGCATCACCTAAGCCCTTCATCGATAAGTACTTCCCTAACTAGGCTTTGGTGGCAAGGTCGGGATGTCATTCACGATGAATAAATACCAAGAATACAATATTACTCCTACTCGCTTTATTATGTACGCAAGGCTCACTTTTGTTTTTGATGAAGCCGAGTTCCCTTACAGCTTTATCAAAATGAAGGTTCCAACTCCCTGAAGCTTGCTTCAATCCATAAATGGATCTTTGTAGCTTATATATCTTTTCGGGATTCTTTGGATCTACAAAACCCACAGATCGTGTGATATACACGCCCTCTAGTAAGTTCCCTCTAGATTGTCTACGATTGTCAGCTAGGGCTGACCTAGGGTATTAGTAAAGGGTATGCCGTGTACTTTTAAATACAGACCCTAGCCAAGAATTACATGGTTTCGTAAATGGATGTATTCCTAGCCAGGACTCATCCTTTCTTACATGGAGGCTCACTGCTCCAATTGAGAGCATCAAGGTAGGAATACATCCATGACTAGAGGGCGTGTATATCACACAATCTTTGGGTTTTGTAGATCCAAAGAATCCTGAAAAGATATATAAGCTACAAAGATCCATTTATGGATTGAAGCAAGCTTCAGGGAGTTGGAACCTTCATTTTGATAAAGCTGTAAGGGAACTCGGCTTCATCAAAAACAAAAGTGAGCCTTGCGTACATAAGAAAGCGAGTGGGAGTAATATTGTATTCTTGGTATTTATTCATCGGGAATGACATCCCGACCTTGCCACCAAAGCTTGGTTAGGGAAGTACTTATCGATGAAGGACTTAGGTGATGCTACATATATTGTAGGCATTAGGATCTCAACAGATCATTCCAAAAGGATTTTGGGCCTAAGTCAGAACATGTTGCTAAGTCAGAACATGTGCATAGGTAAAGTGTTGAGAAGACTCTCAATGCTTTATTCTAAGAAAGGATACATACCCATGCGCCAAGGCATTAACCTCAGCAAGCTACAGAATCCTAAAACTCCTGATAAGCTGAGCAGGATGAGCAAGATCCCTTATGCTTCGGCTGTGGGATCCATCATGTATGCCAGGATGTGCACGAGACTGGAAGTCTCGTTTGCACTAAGCTATACCAGCAGATTCCAATCTAACCCCGGCCAATTACACTAGATTGTTGTTAAAGGTCATACTCAAATATTTGAGGAGGACCAAGGATGCATTCCTAGTGTATGGGGATATAGATATAGAACTAGCAGTTAAAGGACAAATCGATGCTAGTTTTCAAACAGGTCCTGATGATTTCAAATCATAGGCAGGATTTGTATTCGTGTTAAATGGCGGAGCATTCAGCTGGAAGAGCTTCAAGGAAGCCACAACTGCCGATTCTACAACAGTGGCTGAATACATAGCTGCAGCAGAAGCAGCTAAGGAAGCCATATGGGTTAGAAGCTTTCTAACCGGATTAGATGTAATGCTGCGAGCATCTGATCCGGTAAGCTTGTTGTGTGACAACACTAGGGCCATAGCATTAGCTCAAGAGCCCAGATTCCACAACAGAACTAAACACATACAGAGGAAGTATCACATTATCAGAGAATATATTGATAACGGTGATGTGGAGATTACTTATGTACCGACTGATGACAATGTTGCTGATCCCTTGACAAAGGCTTTACCGCAGCCTAAGCATGAGGCGCACGTGAAGTCTATAGGGGTAGATTGGAACTTAGGTTTGAACTAGGGGCAAGTGGGTGATTGTAAGGTTTGTGCCCTAGTCCAATATAATTCCTCAATCTATATTGTAACGGACATCATTATTCTACATAATAAAAGGCATAATATTACTAATGTGTTGTAGTAATATATGTAATGTGATTTGATCTCTCATAATGTGTGTAACCACTTATAGTAGAACTATAGATCTGAAAGAATTGCATTCGATAAAGTCCCTGATCAACTAAGCTTCTTCTGAAGCGATCAGTATGAGACTAACTCATTGTGATCATGCTCTACTGATTGTAGTTACGACAGTTTTAGAGATTGGCCGATTTTGAAAGGAACTGGAGAACATGTTACAAAATATGTCGAAACATCTTCTATGACATCTTGTGTAACATTGTTGACGGCGTCTCGGCAAACATCCTGATCGACAGAAATCAGGAAAGTGCAGATTCGGCAGAATAGCAAGAAGACGATTAGGAAATTGCAGAACGACTCCTAATCTGAAAAGAAGAAAGACGGTGATTAAGAGGAAACCCTTTAGGGTTAGTACTCATCCTCGATTGCTACAAAAGCTTAGGCTACCCCCTTAGCAATCGTGTGGTTCTTTATTTGTTTCCTAGCAACAATTTGCAAGGTTCTTAGACGTGAGGGTCTGCGGGCTGAGAAATTGCAGATTGAGCTTAGGATATTGTGCATCACATAACTATTGAGAGTTAGGTGATTGAGGGTTTACTGAAGACGTGAGTGAAGACTGCACACAACCACCAAGCTTGAAGAAGACTTGAAGACGACAGAGCAAGGCGATTGCTCGAATAGTGGAATCAAGACGTTCTTGGATTCAGGGGGACACCCTGAGATAGATTGCACTGTAAGACGTAGCATAAAGTATAGATCTAGGAGTGATCACAGGTACTTGTATGTTCTGACGGATTACTAATAAGTGAAATCTTTCTACTAGGCTGAGAGCCCCCAGACGTAGGCAACGTTGCACCGAACTGGGTAAACAATCTGCTGTGTCATTACTTATAGCTTTATATTTACTGGCATGCACTATCTACGCAAGAAGTCAGACACAACGTTATAGCATCCTGCGTAACATTGTGTGTGGCATCTTGCTCGACTAGCTGATCAAAATTTCACTGATCATGGCAAAGTGCGTGCCGGAGTTATATCATAGATACCATCAGGTTGATGATATCGGACAACCCGATAGTGAGTATGCTGCATAGATCCAGTCATGAGATACTCACATATCGTAGTTTGTCATTATATCCTAAGACCAAAGGAGTCTTTCTGTACACTATGTAACGAATACCTAAGTTTGACCTAGTCTAACGTTATCTGTAAAAGGGTAACTATAACGGCTTCGATTGGCTTTGATATTGATTGCACTAGTGAACTCGAAAGACATTTGAGGGATTTATCACTCATACTTTGGTACGAGAAAGATATCCGTTTAGGCCACTTGATGAGTATGACTGAAGAAAGAGCACGGCCGCGCAGGTGATACCTTAGTATCAGTTTTCAGTCATCTCAGATATCAAGAAACAGTGATTGATAAATTAAGATGACCATTCTATGCCTATTGATCAATCTGGATATCGGTTTGATAAAAGGACAGTGACATGTACGATAACAGGTTAAGTCGAATAATCGATAATCATGAACATTGGATAATCATAATGTCTTGCTAGAGGCCATTTATGATGGAAAGGGTAAAATAGTAATTTTACCAGTCTTCCAATTGCTCGTGAGCCTAGACGGTCACACGCATTAAGCACGATACATGACAATTAATTTGAATGAAAATTGAGAACGATTCGGTAGATTTCTGGCCTAAGGTTTTAACCAGACGGTTGAAGAAATCAATTCGAGGAAAATGAACCATTTCGTCTAAACCGAAATTATAACTCAATTTAATGGGTTTGATTTGGGTTTTGGTTAAACGGGCTTAAAGCCCATATAGGGATTTAAGTTATGAATGGAAACAAATGAAAATATAGGGTTTATGGAGGATGGATATGCAATTTTGATTTGAAAAATTGAATTTTATTTTTTCAAATTAAAATTCCAATATTTTCATAACTTCCTCTAATTTTCAGCAACCACTCCCATCTTCCTCCCCCCTTCTAGGCCGACTTCTCTCTCTCTTTTCTTCCACCATTGTTGTCAAGCTTCTCTCAAATTCATAGCAAAAAGTTTGAGTGAAAAACCTTCTTCGGTTGTGGTGCTTGTGTGGACCTAATAGAGAAACACTAAGCTTGTGTTTTCATCGATTAGAAGAGGTAATTTTCAGATTCAAAAGGTATATATAACATGTTGAATTTACATTAACATCAAGCTTTATTTCGATCGCCACGGTTACATAACGTCCGCTGCATGATATTTATCGAATGGAACTCGTGGTGATCTCTTTCCGGTTGTAGTAAATACGGCTTGCGTATCGTGATTTGTATTTATTTTATTTTATTAAATTTATAATTACAAAGACCGAAGCAAGATACAAGTCAAGAGGGAGACTCGAAGTCTGGAGGACACTCGAAGCCAGTGGGAGTCCACAAGTTTGGAGCAAGTATGAATCTTGAAGACCAAGTCTTTAGGATCGATTTTGCTAGAATCCTAGGAACCTAAGATGGGCTTAGTTATGCATGTTTTACTCTTACATTTGTATGTTGAATATGTATGAATGTATGATAGGTTTTATATACAAGATTATATATGTTTAGCTATCACCCACATGCAAAGATTAAAAACCAGTATTTAATCAGACTTGCATGTAACTGGCTAAGGAATCATCTTTTCATGAATTTGCTCTTTGTGATTCCAGATTAAGATTGTATCGACATACAACCAGACAGTAATAATTTACTTAAACGCAATTAATTACAAGTCAAGCGTGATACCATCCAAGTTTGGCACTCAAAAGGGCTTCGAGCCTATGGATGTCGGTACGCCTCCGTGTAACATTCATAGAGAAGAAGTCTGGATGAGATGGGCAGTTCTATGTGGGTGTGTGCGCCTCCGCGTAGTAGCCACATTAGTTCTATCCATAGTTCAAGCTTGGTAGACTTGTCTACGATTGTCAGCTAGGTCTGGCCTAGGGTATCAGTATAGGGTATGTCGTGTACTTATAGTACAGACCCTAGCCAGGAATTATATGGTTTTGTAAATGGATGTATTCCTACCTTTATGCTCTCAATTAGAGTAGTGAGCCTCCGTTCACTTCGATTGAGAGTATGATGGGATCCTAGTTCAGATTCGAATGTTACAATCAGACATGTGTTTTATAACTGAATTTCCAACTTGAATTTTAATTAATTTTACCATGTAGAACACAACACGAATGAGTAATAGCGCACTGAGAGTCCAGATTTTGGACAGACTCAAGGGCGTGAATTACTCAGATTCGAATACAAAGTTAGGGCTTGTACTCAAGTTTGAATGCAAGTAGTATATCTTACCAAGGAACCACCTGATGAGCCATCGCTGAACGCCGCTAGGGCACTAAGGATACTTATCAAAATTCCTTAGTGACTAAATCGACGTGTCATGCATTATGGTGGGCAGTATGATGCCAGAGTTGCAGAAGCAGTTCATGAACGTTTTAGATGACCCCCATACCTGTAAGGGAGAGGTCAAGGAAAGGTTCAAGGAGAAAGCTCGTGTTGAAAGATATGATACTTTTAGAGAACCTAACTCCTGCAAGCTTAAAGCTGGAGCCCTGTTAGTCCCCATGTCACAAAGATGAAATGTCTTTAGGAACATCTAACCAGACTCGGTTTTCATGATCAGATTGAAATGGCTGCGGATTTTATGTTGTAGTAACTTAGTAAATTACAATATGCATGACATGGTCAAGTCCTTGACAGAGCTTCATGGGATGCATGTGACCGCTGAAAAGAACCTCAAGGGCAAGACTAAGGAGGTCCTTATGGCCAACAAGAAGGTCAGCTTCAAGGAATTTGATCAGGGTAAGGGTAAGGCTCCTGAGCACCTTGCGGGGCAGATCAGACACCCCAAGCGTCCAAATGTTCAAGCAGCTCCCAAAGCTGCTGTGTAGGCTAAGGACACAGGGATAAGGGATTGTAAGCAATACAAGGATCATGTGAAGAAGAGTGGGTATCCACGTCTTCAAGATCAGATATTTACGTTGCTGAGCTTAATTGCTATAACGTCAATAAGAAAAGGCTTAAATCTGATGATTTAAACTAAATTATAATCTGGTATTATCGTCCGTTCGAATTCACTCAAACTGAAAGATTCAAGTCCTGCCTAGTGAGTGAGAAACGCATTTCAACACTTCACAAGTGTGGACTTTTAAAGTCCGTTTGAATTCACTCAAACTGAAAGATGTAAGTCTTGCCTAATGAGCGAGAAACGCATTTCAACACTTCACAAGTGTGGACTTTTAAGTCCGTTTGAATTCACTCAAACTTAAAGATGCAAGTCTCGCCCAATGGGCAAAATGACAAAGACACCTTTCACAGGTTTGTGTGAAAGGCGAGTGACTTGTTAATAATAATACATTCCGACGTATGTGGACCTATGAGTACTCAAACCAGAAGAGAGTTCAACTAATACTTGACTCTGGAAACGGCCGCATTCATTTTGAATCAGGCTCCGATGAAGACAACGTAAGTACACCTTGTGACAGCCATTCTGCCTCCCATTATTATGGATGCGTGCGCCTCCGCGTAGTATTCATTGGGATGCGAGCTAAATAAGGTGCTCAGTTCTATGTGGATGCGTGCGCCTCCGCATAGTAGTCAAATAAGATCTGGACCAGAGTCACAGAAGGTACACCACATGACACTCATTACGACTCCCATTACCGTGGATGTGTGCGCCTTCGCGTAGTATTCATTGGGATGCGAGCGGGATGAGATGGTCAGTTCTATTTGGATGCGTGTGCCTTCGCGTAGAAACCAAATCAGAAATGGACCATAGTCATATATGGTGTGGGAAACATTCTAATATGTTTTTTCTAAAGATTTGGGTAGTAGAGATGCAAGCATCGAAATCAGACAAGTGTGTCTTCGTAAGGTATCCTTAAGTAACTAAGAGATACAGCTTCTACATACCCAGCATGAACAAAGTCTTTGTTGCTCAAGGAGGGGTAATTTTTGGAGAAAGATTTTATTTCCAAAACAGCTAGTGTTAGTCATGTACATCTCGAAGAAATTCGAGAGGGTACGGAACAGTTTGAAGCAATTCAGGAGCCTGTTATGCAAGATGTAGAAGTACTGGAGCCTCAGATGGTTGTAGATGAAGAATCAATCCCTACATAAATTTCAGATGGTCTAAGGAGGTCTGAAAGATCTCGTCACGTTCCAGACAGATATGGCTTCACATCCACTGAGGGAAATGACTTGATATTGGTGGATCAGGATGATCCAGAAACCGTCAGACAATCTTTGACCAGTCCAGACTCCGAAAATGGCATAATGCCATGATTGAGGAAATGAAATCTATGTATGACAACTAAGTATAAAGCTCGGTTGATCAAACCCCTGGGATAAAACCCATCGGTTCTGAGTGGGTCTATAGGATCAAGACCGACATGGATGGAAATCCTCAGACCAATAAGGCTAGGATGGTTGTAAGAGGTTATCGTCAGATTCAATGCATGGATTATGATGACACATTTTCACTAGTAGCAATGGTCAGTCAATCCGGATTATTCTTAGCCATAACTACGGCAAATAGATGTCAAAACCCCTTCCTTAGTAGGAACTTACTAGAGGGTGTGTATATCACACAGCCTGTGGGTTTTGTAGATCCAAAGAATCCCGAAAAGATCTGTCAGCTGCTTAGATTCATTTATGGGTTGAAGCAAGCTTCACGGAGTTGGAACATTCGTTTTGATGAAGCTGTAAGAGAATTCGACTTCATCAAGAACGAAAGTGAGCCTTGCGTTTATAAGAAAGCGAGTGGGAGTAATATTGTATTCTTGGTACATATTCATCGGGAATGACATCCCGACCTTGCCACCAAAAATTGGTTAGGGAAGTGCTTTTCGATGAAGGAATTAGGTGATGCTACATTTATTGTAGGCATCATGATCTCTACAGATTATTCCAAGAGGATTTTGGGCCTAAGTCAGAACATGTACATAAGTAAAGTGTTGAGAAGACTCTCAGTGCTTGATTCTAAGAAAGGATACACACCCATGCGTCATGGGATGAAGCTCAGCAAGCTATAGAGTCCTAGTACTCCTGATAAGCTGAGCAAGATGAGTAAGATCCCTTATGTTTCGGCTGGGGGATCCATCATGTATGCCAGGATATGCACGAGATTGGAAGTCTCGTTTGCACTGAGTTGTACCAGCAGATTCCAATCTAGCCCCGGCCAACTACACTGGATTGTTGTCAAAGGCCATCCTCAAATATTTGAGGAGGCCAAGGATGCATTCCTAGTGTATGGGGTGCATATAGAGAACAAGCAGTCGAAGGACAAGTCGATGCTAGTTTTCAGACATATCCATAACAGATCCAAACATATACTCAGTAGGCATCACCTCGTTAGAGTTATCACATATAGAGGTGATGTGGAGATTAAACACTATTCGACTGATGATAATATGGCCGATCCCTTGACAAAGGCTCAGCCGCAGCCAAGGCATGAGGAACATGCAAGGTCTATGGGAGTAGATCAGAACTTAAATTGGAACCAGGGGCAAGTGGGAGATTGTTAGAGTTATGCCCAAGTCCAATATAAAAATGATCTACAGATGTAATGTTTTATCATCTTTCCGAAAAATAAATGGACATATATTACTAATGTGTTGTAGTAAATTTGATCCATATCATTATGTGTATAATCACTAATAGTAGAACTGTAGCTCAGAAAGAATTACATTTGATGAGTCACTAATCAGCTAATCTTCTTTAAGAAGCGATCAGTATGAGACCAACTCCTTTGTATCATGCTCTACTAATCATAGCAAAGTATGTGCCGGAGTTATATCATAGATATCAGCAAGTCGATGATATTGGACGACCCGATTGTGAGTATCCGATATAGATACTGTCATGAGACACAGATCGTAGATTGTCATTTTATCCTAAGACCAATGAGTCTTTGTGTGCACTATGTATTGAATCTATAAGTCTGACCTAGTCTAACATTACCTGTAAAAGGGTAGTCATAACGGCTGTGATTGGCTTGGTTATGAATTACATTAGTGAACTCGAAAGACGTCTGAGGGATTTATCACTCATACTCTGGTATGAGAAACATATCCGTTTAGGCCACTTGATGAGTATGACTGAAGGAATAGCATGTTCATGCAGGTGATACCTTAGTGTCACTTTTCAGTCATCTCAGATATCAAGAAACAGTGATGGATAAATTAGGGTGACGATTCTATGCCTATTGATCAATCTAGATATCGGTTTCATAAAAAGACAGTGACATGTACGATAACATGTTAAGTCGAATAATCGATAATCACGAACGTTGGGTAATCATAATGTCTTGCTAAAGACCACTTATAATGAAAAGGATAAAATAGTAAATTTACCAGTCTGCCAACGGGTCGTGAGCCTAGAGAGTCACATACTTTAAGTACAATATGTGACAAAACAAGTTTGGATGGTAATTGGGAGAATCTGCTTTTCAATTTAGTGAAATTAAAAACGTTTCGGTTGATTTCTGGCCTAGGTTTATTAACCAGACGGTTGAAGAAATCAAGTTAAAGAGATTGGAACGGTTTAGCTAAACCATATAATTAGAACTCAATTAAATGAGTTTTACTTAGGTTTTAGCTAAATGGGCTTAAAGCCCATTCTTTGTTTTAATTAAGAATGAGGCGTAAGTGCAATTAAGAGTTTTAAGGGGATTATTGTGTAATTATAAAGAAGATTAAAAAATCAGATTTCTTATTAATTACACAAATATATTTTCCTAAAAACCCTAAGGAATTTCGAAATCCACTCCCTGTCTCTTCTCTTTGGCCGACCCTCCCTCTTCAACTCCTCCATTTTTGGTTTTGTTCGATTCTACACACAACGCTAGCAAGGGTTTGTGTAGAAACCTTTCCCAAGGTGTTGTGCTTGTGTGGACGATCTAGAGAGCACAATATTTTTTGTTTCTCTTTGTCAAATTCGAAATCCTCAAAGATAGAACAAATCGGGACAAATCGGAAAATCTATCCAGCACTGACGAGTAAGATATTTTGCTTCAGACGATGATTTTGCAGTCCGAACTGGGTTTTTTATAAAACATGAAAGTCATAGAAAACTGGATGAAATTTACTCTGCAAAAAGAACCAAGTCATTTGGAGATCTGAAGCTCAAGGTATGACTTTTAGAAGTTACGTTTTTCTGCAGGCAGATTCACTAAAGTTTCTTTGTGTTTTTTGATTCGAAAAGGTATAATTTCAGATCTATAAATTAATTTTGCATGCTCAAATTTTAACAATAAGATCTTGTTTAATTAATTTCTGCATGAAATTAATCTATGGAACCCATGGGAATCCTTCACTTTTATGCTTTGCACCTCGCCCAATTTGGACGGGAACACCTCCGTCTGATGCAAAACAGTTTACTGGACAGAGCTGGACAATCTTGGCCAGATTCTTCGGTTGTTACTCGAATCACGGAGTGACCACCGGATATATCAAGACCGGAGTTGAGCCTCCTTAGGCGCCTACGTACCCGTATGAAGGGATCAAAGTCCACGTAGTTCGACTAGAGATCCCGAGATTTTTTGGGCAAAGCTTCGGTAAGAAAGGAAGAAGAAGACACACATGAAAATGGTAGAGAGCTCTTGGTTTTATAGAGTAGATGGATGAAATGTGGTCAAGTAATTTACTTTTCATTATCACCACATAATGGGATTAGGATAAGCTCATATAGTCATCATCGATCAATCCCGGGATCTCTAGTGGGGAATAATTCGCCTTTCGATTTAGTTAAATCGAAACGAATTGGTTTAAACTAAAAATTGGTTTAAGGGAATTGAATCGGTCTAGCTAAACCGTTTAATTAGAACCCAATCTAAATGAATTTAATTAAAGTTTAGCTAAGTGGGGTGTAAGCCCATTATCAATATTAATTATTTATTAAGTATATTGATAATGTTTTAAATTCTGGAAATTATAGTTTTGAAAATCAAAAACTAAAAATAAATTTTTAGTTAATATTTTCCCACAATTTTTCCCCCACTTGTCGTCTCCCTCTCCCCTCTTTTCGTCCTACTCCCTTCTTCTCTCTTCCAATTTTTGCTTCTTCTTCACTTGATTCTAGCAAAATTCTTTGAAAAAAAATTGAGATTTTGAAGAACCTTGCTTGTGTGGACTCAATATAGAGCATAACACCTTTTGTGCCTTGGTGATTTGTTGATAAAGAGAGGTAAATTTCCATATTTTTAGATTTCATAGGTGCTGAAATTTATTCATATGATGATCTTTAATTACTTGCTTGAGAATCCATGGTTAAATGCTTCCGCTATGCATGTAATTACTCTATTTGGACCCCATTAATTCCTTCAGTTTTCATGTCGTTGATTAGTTTGCGTAGCGTAAAAGCACTCCTCATGTGCTTGATTTGATTCCAGTAGTCGACCTAGGACGTCGGGAATATTTCAAGAAGGGCATTCACAGGAAAGACATCGCAGAACATCATGCCTTCGTTTCTGATGTCAACGGATAAGTTCTCGAATTCATAAACTTGTTCCATTATCGGTTTTTTTCCACCATGGAAAACAACCTCCTCTCCCCGACGACGTAAGTCTTCTTTCCATGGTCGTCGTTGTCGCACTTCTCCCCCAACAGCTCCCAAATCATTTAGGCCAATTTGTGCATGATTGTCATATGACTTAACATATGGAACATAGTGATTTTATTCTACTTCTCATAATTAATGATGTCTATTTGGTTATTCTTCATTATTTCAGCAATTGGGGGAGCATCATTAAGTTGTTGACCAGTAAGAGCTATAGGAGCAGGGGGAGCGGGCAATAAAACATAGTCGATTTTCATTTGTTCGAAACAGATCAACATAATTGAGGATCATCTACGGTAATTATTTCCATTTAATGATTCCAATTTAGCTAGTAGGGAGTTCAAGTAAGGGGTAGCATGTATAGCCATTTGACAACGAGTAAAAATAATTGCTTTCAGATTGTGGAATATAAATACCCAGTTTTCGTTTACAAAACAAGAACCCGATCCACTAGATAGTGAGGTTGTAACGCTAGCTCAACTGTTTAGACCGCAATTTGAATCGGTGGTTGAACTTGAATCGACCCTGCTGGAAATTAAGGACGGAATCAAAGTTGTGTCGTGGCGGGATGCCACTAACCTGGAAATTATTCCGGGTCGACCGCGGTGGAGATCTAATCTAGTTTCTCCAGAGGTTTTCACAATAGCTTCTGCAGAACTGTAAGAGCTAGTGCCGTAGTCTAAGTCTTCTCTTTGTAATCTTCTATTTAACAATGAATTGCATTTACATTACTGTTTTGTTATAGTAATGTGTCAAGCAATTATTTCATCTAAAGTCATTAGTGTGTCACCACTAATAGTGGAGCCTTTAGATAGTGTGAAATTATGCTTGACGGATCCCTAGTCGAATACTTATACATAAGTTACTAGTGTGAGGATGACTTACAATCAGGTTCTACTGATTAAGTGTAGAGTCATATCACGGATATCGTGTGCGAGATGATATTGGATGACCCAACTTGGAGTATGGCACTTAGATTAAGTCCTCAACGCATACTCCGTCGTCGTGTGATCACTGCCTAAATACCTTTGAGCGAATAGCTCACATGCATGTCACTCCACTAGTTTGACATGTCATAACGCTGCCTGTAACAAGGTAGTCATAACGGGTATCGTTGGCTTTTGGACAAACTGTAGTAGAAGCGCACATTGCGTCCGAAGGGATTTGTTTCCCCACGGTGAGACGTGGTGAGGAGTATTGTTTTGGGCCCCTTGATGAGCATGACTGAGAAACTGTGCGACCACGCCAATTACATGTCAATCATCTCAGAATTCAAGGAACTAGATCGAATAAATGAGGATAACGACTCTATGCCTCATTCGATCTCAAACGCCAATAGAAAACAAAGGGTTAGTGATACATATAATAGAGAGGAGATATCGAGTCAATCGATACCTCGTGGAAATTGGGTAATCACTACGTCTTACTAGAGACCACTTATGATGGATAAAATGAAACTACGTTTCACGCCGATCTGCCAATGGGTCACGCGCCTACTGGGTCACACGCTAGTGGCAAGAACCGAAGCATCTCGATGGGACTCAAGAGGTCCGAAATGGGTGGAATGGAAGTATAGCAAATGTGGGTGGTGATCGACACCTTTGTGGTGTCGATCGACAAATGCCACATATGGTGTTGATCGACACCTCTGTCCTCAGAGGTGTGTCTATCGACAGGCAGACAGGGTGAGAGCCCTCACCATAGCCTATAAATAGAGGCTTGGGTGAGAGCCTCCATAAGCTTTTTGGAGCATATTTGCTATTCACCCAACACTTCTCTTCTAGTTCTTTCATTGAGAACATGAGAGCAAGAGAGATAGAGAGGCCTCACAAGAAGATAGTGATTCTCGTGGAGGTCTTCGCTTCAAGGAGGTTCGAGCCTGATTGTGTGTGCACGCGTAGAGGACGAGTCCCGAGGAAAATTTTCATGATCGGATTCTCACACGCTCCAAGAGGTAAATTTTAAAACTTTCCTCTAGGTTTTAATTTATCTAGTAGTTTGCATAAGATCCTTGAAGGGGTTCGAGTCAATATTTATGTTTCCGTTGCGCTTGACCCGAAAGGGAACCCCAACAAGAACGCCCACTTGAACGGAAGAAGGTGGAACGTTGGTACAGACAGTCACAGGAACGAGGAAGGAAAGCTCGTAAGAAAGAGAGAGAGAGAGAGAGAGAGAGAGAGAGGTAACCTTTCGTAAGTAAATTCTTTTGGTAAAAGATGAGAAGCACAAGATCTCGTATTCATAGGAATGAGAAAAGCTAAAAAGGGGGTCTGAGGAAGTTGAATCACGCCGACTCCGTGACCCATTCTTCTGTATCACCTCACCACTCACTCGGCAAACACAAACTGAAAAGAGAGTGGAGAGCATTTGAGACAAGCCAAAATGGGTTTAATAAGGCTTCAACAGCTATTAACCCAACACATAGGAGACAAGAGCCCCATAACCGTCCAGCTTCGGCGAGGCGGCCAAGAAATTTTTGAACGCGAAGACCTCATTTTTGGACGATTTAAAGGAATACATGTTTGTATTTAATCATGTTTTGCATTTTTTGCCATGTGGTTAACTCTAAATTTTCCCTCGAGTGAGCTTTTTGGATTAAGTATTATTTACTTTACTTATATGCTTACATATATTGGTATTGAATCCATGTGAGAAACATGGAGGGTCTTGTATATTTTGAGTTATAGGATATGAAACTGAGTTTGATTTGCTTGTTCAATATTTATTCGTCTGATTGTTCATTTTCATTAGGAGTCTTTTATGAATTGAATGATTTCTTTTTAGGATTTTTGTTTGTGTGATGCAGGTGAGGTTTATATCTTTCATTAAGAAGAATGTAAATGGGCAGAAGATGAATTATGAATGATAAACGTTTGAAAATTTAATGGTTAGTTGAGAACATTTATGACTTTTCACCAACAAACTAACACCGTAAAAATTAAGTGAAACATAATTAAATTTGAGGGTGTTGCAAAAACATATTGTTTTGGAAATAGTTAAGTGAAAATCGATCAAACTTTAACTAAGTAAGTAATATTTTTTCTTAAACTATTAAAATAAAAAGCGTGGTAAAGAAAAATGTGATTTTCAACTAAATTTGTCTCTCATTTCTGGCTGAATGGGTGTAGCTAGCCAGTGCGAAAACAGGCCTACGCAATTAATGGGTTCTTCTTGAGATTTAGTGTCTTTCCTTAACTGACCCTATTCATTTCTCATGGAAGTAAATGTTAGCGGCTTTCTTTGGACTTTTGGCAGCCGTTGATTTTTTAATCTTTATTTTTCATGATCAACTATTACATTTACTCAAGATTTTAGTTTTCAAATTAAATAATTTTTATATTGGCAAATTGATTCCGTTAAAAAGCAATAAAAACTTGGTACACAGTGACAGTACAGCGCATTGCAGTGCGTGACACCTCTTTTACCGCTTCATTACATAGTAAAAAAACATAAATTGCCCAACTGGATTACGGTATTATTGTACAGTACAGTCGACAGTATCCTCTTTCATATTAATTTCACACCATTGCGAGTTTCAATGCAACGGTTGCGTTTCACACACCTGCCACTGCTGCATGATTGGTCCCCTGACGTCACTCCTTTTGTCCACGTGTCGTGTCCTATTTGGCTTGCCTAGGTGATTGGTTCTCCGTGCACAAGTCAGATCACTCAACGGTCTTCAAGTCTGCAAAAGTAAGAACTATTATACAGCTGCGCAATACCCTATCACTTGTTTTTCTCATCTCGTTTCTTTAAATTTTGAAACTTTTCCAGTTAAGCAGGGCTCTTAATTATAACAACAGTACCACGTGGCAGCCGAAGAAAAGCAGAGCGGGTAGCCGTGCCCGGCGCGTTCGGGCACGTGTCGGAGAGGTAAGATGTCGTATTTAGCGTGTTGATAGAAAAGCAAAAATGAGAGTCCGTTCGCGAGGGCATTTTCGTGACAACGCACCCCGCCTTTCACTCTTTCAGTACAAGGCTGATCCAGGAGGAAGTGGCTTGGTGGCGTCTGCAGGAGCAAGGAATCAGTACGAAAATGGTTCAAACGACGACGTTTAGGAAATGAAAACGGAGGGGGAGTGCAAGTTGACAGAATTACAGAAAGGGTTTACATCTCGATCTGATTACGGACCAAAATGATGGTCCACCTCCACCCGGAGAGAGTCAGAAGCAAGCGAGGGAGCATATTAATTACAGAGACAGACCCACTGTGGGTGGGTCCACTTAACCATACATCACTGGGAGGTGTTAACCAGGGTTAAAAACATATTAACAAGGGGAAGATGCCGTGGTTAAAAAGGACAACCACAAACACCGAATTTTCATTATCAACAAACATTCATTCATCATTTCTAATTTTCCTTCTCCTCCACCAAAACCCTAATCTTCATTCTCCAGTGGAACCCTAGATGTGTGTTTGAGGCATGGACATAGGCGGCGACGGTAGCGTGAAAGGTGAGAGCGAGAGTCGAAGCCGGGTCCAGCAGCAGGCCAAGCCCATCTCCTTCAGCAACGGGATTCTTAAGAGGCACCACCACCACCCTCCGGCGGTGGTGAGCTACAAGGAATGCCTGAAGAACCACGCCGCCTCCATGGGAGGGCACGCACTCGACGGGTGCGGCGAGTTCATGCCCTCCCCTTCGGCTAACTCCGCCGACCCGACCTCCCTGAAATGCGCCGCATGCGGCTGCCACAGGAACTTCCACCGGAGGGAGCCGGAGGAGCTGACGCAGGTGATAGAGTACCAGCCGCACCACCGCCACCACCCGCCGCCCCCTCCGAGGAGCCCCAATTCGGCCTCCCCGCCGCCGATCTCGTCGTCCTACTACCCCTCCGCGCCGCACATGCTCTTGGCGCTCTCTGGGGCGATGGTTTCGCCCAGGAAGAGGTTCAGGACCAAGTTCAGCCAGGCGCAGAAGGAGAGGATGTACCAATTCGCGGAGACGGTGGAGTGGAGGATGCACAAGAAGGACGACGACCTCGTGAACGACTTCTGCAATCAAATCGGAGTCGACAGAGGCGTTCTCAAGGTCTGGATGCACAACAACAAGAATACCCTCGGAAAGAGAGACGCTGACGGGAACAGAACCATTAATCCGGAAATGAACGGCCACGACGACAACAACACCGCCAATATTGAGAATGACAATCACTGCGAAGCTCAAGCTCAAGCTGTTGCTCACCTCGCCGCTGCCTCATCTTCGTCTTCCTGATCTTTAATCAAACTAATAAATGTTAATTACAAACTTCAATTTGTATTAATTAGTCGTTTTTCCCTAGGTTTTCTTTTATGAATTCGAAATGATGATCACGCTGGCTGTCGAGGATATATCTATATATATATTAAACAAGAGAAGAGATTGATCGATCTGTAGATCACAAACCAAGATTTATTTGTTCTTCTGTACGGTTCTTAATTGGTTCTTTGTTTACGCTTATTTTAATATGTTGTTATGTTGGTTGTTTTAACTATTCTTATTCTGCTTTTTAGAACATTTAACAGTCTTTGATTTTTAATTAGCAATACGATTACGATAACGTCAGTTGTCTCCTTATAGGAGTGATTACGATTTTAGTTAAGTATTATAATTTTTATCACTTATCTTATCTTGTGTTGTGTCTGATGAGAAGGAGCAAAAAGTAATGGAGCATGGTATTTAAGATAGACTTCAATAATAATATTATTATAATAACCTATGAGATGATATCATCTAAAACATGACACTATTTTATTTATTAGAATAATCTATAAGAAGCAAGCCTTCATGGTGTTATGCTTTTTTAATTAAAGTAATAATAAAGTTTTTATGATAAATTAGAAGAAACAACCAAAACGGGGCAATCCTGATATGCCACTTCAGGAAAGTACCCTAATAAAGTGCTAATCTCTTCTAATGGGTTGATTAAGATTAGGAAAAGATAATTTAATTGGTGGAAACGGTATGTTACAGAATATTTCTTTTAATTGGGTGGGTTTATTATGGTATTTTGAAATAGTAAATATAAATTTTCATGATTACAAAATATGTTGAGGATCGTTTGGTTTGAGTGTGGCTCACTTATCACCACTGGAAACTACCTCCAAGCCGGCGAGACTTGGCTATCGCAGGGCAGGAGAGTCGGGCTCGCCGGTTTGGCCAAGCTGGCGAGATTTTCGTTTAAAACTCGCCGGTTTGATTCTCGCCGGGAAAGTCTCGTCGAGAATAGTCATATCCGGCGAGATATTGCATAAATATCTCGCCGGCTTGGAGGTGACCGATATCTCGCCGTCTTGGTGAAGTTTTCCCGGCGAGATTTTCAAATTATCGCCGGGAATCTAACTAGCGATATATTGTCAAAATCTCGCCAGTTAAGGTTGTAAAACCTAGCCAGCGAGATTTTGGCAACATCTTCCCAGCTATTGGTGTAAAACATAGCCGTCAAGATATTAGTTGACATCTTGCCGGCTAGGTAGTAAACCCTAGCCAAACTTAGCCGGCGAGATAATATCTCGCCGGCTATGTTTGATAAAAAAATTGGGCAGAATCTGCCCCCATTTCTCAGTTTCCCGTTACCAATTACACCTGTAAAACCTGGCAATTCAACTAAATCTTAAACTGCAATTTGCAACGATCAAAAACTGAAATTTTTCAGTTGGAAACCAAATTAAAAGCCAAACAATAAATGTATAATTACAAACAACGTCAACAAAATCCGTAACCTAGGAACCTACGGGAGTTGTCCTAGCTGTTTTGTCTTCAACGTCTTCTTCGGCGTCTTCTTGAGCCTCTTCCTCGGTCGCGGCTGCTCGTCGGCAGGTGCTGGAGGCTGCTGTTGGTCCGAAGGCACTCCTGGCGAGATAGTCAATTGCGTCACCGTTTGAGTTGGAGTCAGAGTCAAAGTGACGACGGGGCTCGGGGCCCAGGCCGGAAGCGGCATCCGCATATTAGCCGGCAAGCCGAACTGGAACAATAGATTCTGGATACTGGCGTGAACCTCGACCTTAAGCCAAGCCTCGAACTCGGCCTTGATCCGAGCGTCCGTCTGAGCCTGCTTATCGTCGAAACGACGTTTCAGCTCAGCTATCTCCCCCTCCGCAGCAGAAGCTCTGGCCGCCAATTCTACCTCTCTATCCCGAGCCCTCTCTTCCATCTCGGCCATTTTGGCAGCGACTGCAGCATCTTTCTGCTTAGCTGACGCCGCGGATGTACGGGCACCACCTCTCGGTTTAGGCGGTCGAAGGAACTCGACACCCATGCCAGGAACAATGCACCCCTACTTCTTCTTCGTGCCCGTCAACCGCTGAAGGATTTCGGCCTCTACATGCTTTGGGACCGAATATTATTTTCCGGCGATAGCCGCTTCTACGGCAAGTTTTGTGCCGCTCGATCTCGTCCTTCACTTTTTGGACCTGCAAATCAAAAGTGTTAAATTGTATGACATAATAAAAAGGGTTAGTTACAAGTTACTAAACCTAGTTGGAACTCTTTTACTAATTATTATACCTATTTCAAAAAGATTCATTTGCGCTCACCTAATTACCGAAAAGTTACACGTTACTATTTTTCCATTCAAATTAACTTGATTTAATGTTCAGTTTTTAAAAATACCTAAAATGCCCCTCTCATCTTTTCCACTCCTCTGTAAATCTATCCAAAAAACCCCAAATTACAGTCAAGAACACAAATATGGTATGTTGAAAGTGATGTAGGACATAAAGGCTCGACCATGGTCGACGAAGAAGCAAACCCGTCAAGGTTCTCAAAATCTTCCCTTGAAGAACATAGTAGCTTCCACTCAAATTTGAGCCCACCACAACCACTTGTTTTTTGCCATCAAACCCATTTCCTATCTTGAATATCAAAATCCATATCAAAACAAGAGGCTATTGTTTTGTTCTTAATAAAAACAGATAGATCAATGATAAGAGAGTGGAAAGAATTAGGTATTGGTTCGATTCTTAGAAATAGCCTATTTTTCTGGGTCTGCAACCTTTTCAATTTAATTCCCTCCTCTGGTCGCAAAACTCGCCGGTGACGCCAATCGACGTTAAAGCCTCGATGACTCTGTACGCAAGCCCTCTAAGTTGGGTTCAATTTGGGTTCAACGGCTCGTAGGACTTCGATATGGGTTCCCGATCGCTGTCGACGGTGGCATCCTCGCATAAACAGATCGTCGGGGGTCTATCCTCCATGTTCACGTCTCCTCCGGTGAGGCGCCCGATGCCGTCGCGCTTCTCCTCTGGCGCCGACGAGGAATCGGCATGTAGGTATTATCGCTTGTCTTGCCTTATTTCGATTCTCCTCAAACCAAATGTATTCCACTTTAGCTTGTCTGACTTATTTTGGCTTGTGATCTAGTGCTTGTGAGATGACTGAAATGGTGCTTACAATTTCATTACAAAAGAAGAATATGGCCGCCATTAGTGGGAGGTTGTTGGTCTAGATCTATTTGGATTCGTTTGAGAGTTTAAGTACAGAAAGATGGAAAAAAATTAAATTAACGAACATAAAAATGGACAAAAATAGTATCTATGGCATCACTTTAAATTAAGAATAAAAGGTACTTTGATTATGATGAAAAATCAAATCAAAATGAAGAAATTTGGGCAAAAAAGGATCACCCCAAAATCTATCCAATATGAAAATGGAAAACAATCAATAGGTGGGCAAAACTTTAAAAAAATGAAGATATTGGGCAAAAATGGCATTCTTTTGAAAATTTGATGAATGTTTAGGGGTATTTTAGACATTTTCACGCTTTAATCAAATTTCCATCCAGATTTTAACGGTGTTAGGCCAGATTGTAAAAAATGTACTTAGGTGAGTCCAAACGAAGTTTTTTAAAATAGATATAGCAATTTGTAAAAGGGCTCCAACTAAGTATACTAAGTTGTAATTAATCCTGATAAAAATATCGGTAAATTTATAAGGAAATTAAAATTTTACCGTCTCCAGGTCGTCGTCTATTTGATAGACGTGAACGAAAATTTCCAAACTCGGAAGGAGAACTCCAGCCTTCTGTTAGAGTTGAGCATGTATATCGAAGGTCTGGGAACCACCACTATGCTTTTTCTGATTCTCGGCGAGACCTTACATTTTTGCAGAAAGTTCCTGCACACGGACAAATAATGAGTTTTAAGAAAGTATTATTAAGTATTTGAAAGACTTCAAGAAAATATTACATATTTATACGTACCTTACATTTTGGAGTCTCAAAGTATTCACACATCCACTCCCATGATTGCTCTCGGCCTATGAAGTCTTCCGGGACCGGGCTCCGTTTGTACTTCGAGTAGTTCCTCGAACCCCCTCCATAAACTCCCTGTAGCACCTCTAAGTATGGTGCAGGAGCCACTGTTAGACTTGATTTGGCGCTACGTGGTAGCGTAGCTCGCTCTTCACTGAAAATAGAAATATGTTATCAAAACGGTTTGAAATAAAATAATTTATAAATGAAAAAGTTTAGAAACATACCGTGATAGCTCCCCATATCTTACTTTGCTCATCGAAGTCCAGCTTCCGAAATGTCAGAGCGCGCGGTAAAATACTCGTCCTGATGTGACCGCCGATGAACCGGAAAATCTTGGACGAGTCAAATTTTGGGTCGTTGTTGATGAGGATGTGATTTTTTTCGAAGTCCCACGTGACTGACAGTGGTCCTTTCTCTATCATTTCTTGGAGATTCTTGCACTTCACAAGCCCACGCGAACATGTCTTCGGCTCTTATAGCCCACTCGTAGATCCTTCTTCGTACATGATTGTAGGAACTTTGAGGTTACCAAGACCACCATGGCAATGGAAGCAACATTATATAAACCCCAAAATCTATCCAAGATCATGAAACCAATAAATCTCAAGGCAAAAACAAAATCATTAGTTTTTACCTTTCGGTTTGTTCGAATCAAAACTTGATGAACGTTTAAGATCTTCAACTCTAAAGTAGTCCACATGGATAGAATGATCCCAAATGATCCTTACACACTCCTACCTACTAGAGTATAGTGTGTTATGTAATTGTGGTCTTCCCTCTTGGTCTTAGATAGATGAGATGGTGATTGGAGCATGGCCTAAAGTGTCCTGGCAAACCAACTCCTACTTGCCCATGCCTAGCCCATGCCTTGCCCATGCCTTGGAAAATCACCATCATAATCTCTACCACCTAACCAAGCATGGTGGATATAAGTGTGGACCCACTAATAGGCCACTAATTGGGCCGACCACCTTGGGCCTCAAGGGCCGAAGCCCAATTGCTTCAGCCATGTGGTCCCGTGCCAGGTCCAATTATTGTCCGACCTTTCTTGTCTCGGGTCAAACGAATTCCCGACCTTTCATTGTCTCTCTCAAAATCAATATCCTATGTCTGTGACCCTTTAGTCTCATGCCATTGTCGGCGGATCGGCGTAAAATTTCGTTTTACCCGATCCATCATAAGTGGCCTCTAGTAAGACGTTATGATTACCCGACGTGCATGATGATTGATGATTCATTTAACCTCATGTAGTACATGTCGCTATCCCTTTATTGCCCGGTATCTAGATTGATCATAAGGCATAGAGACGTTACCCTTATTTGATCAATCTCTGTATTTCGATATGCGAGATTACTGAATACCGCTAACCCGTATCGTTGGCATGGCCATGCTCTCCCTTCAGTCAATCTCTATAGAGTGGCCTAAACAGATACCTATCTCATACCGCAGTATAAGGGATAAATCCTTAGCCGCCCTTCGTATCACTCATGCAGTTCGTCCCCGTGTCAATCATGTCCGTTATGGTTGTCTTGTTACAGACAACGTTAGGAAAAAGTCAAACGCGGTTCTTCACTATATAGCGATAAAAAAGACCCCTTGGTCTAAGGATACGACGACAAGCTACCACAATTGAATGTGTTCATGACTGTATCTATGCAACACTACTCAAAGCGGGTCGTCCAATATCCATTCCCAAGTGATATCTATGATCTGCATGAGAGATAAAACTTTGAAGCTTTGAAGCTAGTTCCCTTTCTGACCACTAGGCCATCCTTGCCTCGAGTGACCTTGATGTTCTTTTCGGCCGTCACAAGCATTTGATGTAACTCCGAAACGGTCTTGTCCATATCATGCATATAATAATTCATCACAAAACTATCATATGTATGATGACGAGATTGCAGAACTAAATCGGTTGCCATGTGCTTTTCCATCCCGGGGCTGAGTCGGGTCAGGCCGTCGAGATGTCCCTTCATTTTTAGGACATGTGGACCTACAGAACTGCCTGCTGACATTTTGTAGGTGAGGAGTTCCTTGAGAATCCCGAATCTTTCGACTCGAGCCTTCTCCTTGGACATGACCTTTATCTGCGACATCATCGCTAAAGGGTCCTCAGACAGTTGCATAAACTGCTTATGGAGCTCCGGCTACATAGTGCCCAACATCATACACGCCACGTCGATGTTGTCGCTAAGGTGCTTTTGGTATGCATCCTTAATGGCCCTTGTGACGTTGAGTGCTGGCTCCACAGGGATAGCCCGGTCCATGACGTATTCCTTGCGTTCCAACTTGAACACAAGTCGTAGGTTCCTATCCCAGTCCAAATAGTTTGTCCCATTGAGCTTACCCTTCTCGAGGATATGCCTCAACGATAGACTATTCGCCTTCGTTGAATTATTCGCCATTAATCTACACGAGGAAAGTAAATTTAATCAGAAAGTTGAATAAATTTACAAAGATCCTGAATAAACTTAATGATTCATGAATCGAAGTACGCTAAGGCGCACTGCTCCGACTCACTTATTTAGGTAGGACATGCATCCAATTACAACCAATGCAATTGGGTCCAATTACAACACGTGTAATTCTTGGCAAGGGTATGTGCTGTTGCACATGACATACCCTTTTTGACACCCTGGCTCGACCCTGGTCGAAAATCGCAGTTAAGTCAACCAAATCAAGTATGCTTAGTTCGATAAAGATGCTCCGCTAAGGCGCACACCATCTAGATAGAACTTTAGCAAACTTGTATAGAGCGCACTCTCGAAGATGCTCCACTAAGGCACACGACATTAACAAAGTGGAGAACTATGCAAGCTTATGATTTTGGGTTGGTGTCTCACTTGACTTAAAATTATTTGTGATCGATTGAGTTTAAATCATTTATGTTTGATACAATTATGAACCTGTCATCAACAACCCGTGTTGTGACGATTCTAATTTATCTCACATTATCTTCTTCGAAACCGTCATTTACAACCCATGCAAATACGTTTTCAAATTTGAACACATCCATCACAACCCGTGCGACGATGATTCACAACACTTTTAACATGCAAACAATTAATCCAGTTTTAAACTTTGCATGTTGCTGATAGCTTAAAATAAAATAAGCCAAGCATGCTCGCAAATAAATTTATCATTCAAATAAATTCTAGCATGCATCAAACCGTTAAATATGCATAAACAGCCCAAGCTAAGGTCCTAAGTATTCTATGAGACGAAGACTTCTTGAGCTCTTCTCGTCATCACCACTTAGGTCGCTCCCACTAGCTCGTGGACGTCCTCCAAGATTGTCACCGTTCTTGGTTTCCATCCTTCTCAACTTGAGTAATTAATTACAATTAGTACTCGGTTCGTAGACCGGATGAAAAAATAATTACACTTTAACACTAGTGGTTCACAGCCCGCATAAAAGAATAATTACATGTTACAATCTAACAGTTCGTACACCGTTTAAAACGATAAATAATTAAACGCTCTATAGGGCTATCTATGCACCATGCATATCAACTCATCACACAACATGTTATCATACAAGCATGTTGTCAAGCAAGATACATTTCGGTTTTAATTTTCATGTCCAAGTTGCTCGGTCGGGTTTATCGAAACTAGACATTTTCGAAAAATCGGTTTATCAAAACCGTTCAAATCTAAATTTTGTTCAAAACATTGGATTGCGGGTTTGGCAACCCTAGTCGTCGGGCCTCCACATGACCGTGGCCATCCAATGGCCATGTCCCAGTCCAGATCCGGCAAGCTGGAGCCCCTACCTGGTCCCCTTTTCTGGCTCCCCGAGAGTCTCGTTTCCGGCGCCCCGACAAATCCAATTTTTTTTCGAAAAATTCCAGATTTGATAATATGTTTAAAACTTCAATTTTTTCATGGCATATAAACCCATAAACAAGAAATAAACATGTTATAGCACAAGGCAAGCAAAATAACACCGAAATCGAACAAATGAAGATTTAAGAGGGTAACCGTGCTCTGATACCACTAGGAACTTTGAGGTAACCAAGAACACCATGGCAATGGAAGCAACATTATATAAACCACAAAATCTGTCCAAGATCATGAAACCATTAAATCTCAAGGCAAAAACAAAATCACTAGTTCTTACCTTTTGGTTTGTTCGAATCGAAACTTGAAGAACGATTAAGATCTTCAACTACAAAGCAGTCCACACGGATAGGATGATCCAAAATGATCCTTACACACTCCTACCTACTAAAATATAGTGTGAAGCTTGAGAGAAAGAGAAGGAGGGGGAGGGTTGGTTTTGGCCGAGAGCTAGCCAAGAGGGAGAGAGAGTCACCACTTCTTTTTGTGTTGTGTGTTATGTAATTGTAGTCTTCCCTCTTGGTCTTAGATTGATGAGATGGTGATTGGAGCATGGCTTAAAGTGTCCTTGCAAACCAACTCCCACTTGCCCATGCGTGGCCCATGCCTTGGCAAATCATAATCTCTACCACCTAACCAAGCATGGTGGATATAAGTGTGGACCACCTAATGGGCCACTAATTGGGCCGGCCACCTTGGGCCTCATGGGCCGAAGCCTAATTGCTTCGGCCATGTGGTCCCGTGCCCGGTCCAATTATTATCCGACCTTTCTTGTCTCGCGTCAAAAGAATTCCCGACCTTTCGTTGTCTCTCTCAAAATAAATATCCTATGCGTGTGACCTTTTAGGCTCATGCCATGTCGGCGGATCGGCGTAAAATTTCATTTTACCCGATCCATCATAAGTGACGTCTAGTAAGACGTTATAATTACCCGACGTGCATGATGATCGATGATTTGATTTAACCTCATGTAGTACATGTCGCTATCACTTTATTGCTCGGTATCTAGATTGATCATAAGGCATAGAGACGTCACCCTTATTTAATCAATCTCTGTTTTTGATCTGTGAGATTACGGAATACTGATAACCCGTATCGTTGGCATGACCATGCTCTCCCTTTAGTCAATCTCTATCGAGTGGCCTAAACAGATACCTATCTGATACCATAGTATGAGGGATAAACCCCTTAGCCGCCTTTCGTATCACTCATACAGTTCGTCCCCGTGTCAATCATATCCGTTATGGTTGTCTTGTTACGGACAACGTTATGAACAATTCAAACGCGGTTCTTTACTGTATAGCGATCAAAAAGACTCCTTGGGCTAAGGATACGACGACAAGCTACCACAATTGAATGTGTTCATGACTGTATCTATGCAACACCACTCAGAGCGGGTCGTCCAATATAACTTCCCAAGTGATATCTATGATCTGATTCTGGGATCCCATCCCAATGGAAAATATAAATAGACCATAAAGAATCATCCTCATACTTGGTCGCTTCATTGAAGCATATTTGACTAGGGACCCGTTAAGTGTGATCCGTACAGATATATAGTTCTAATACTTTGGTGGACATATATCAGATCATACTTAATCTATTACTTCAACACACAAGTAATATAATGCTGATTTTATATATTGCAAATGATGATTAATATATACAGACATTTACAGACTAATACAATTGGACTAGAGCACCAAAATGCTTACAGTGATGTTCAACGACTGGTGCCGAATGTGTCGTCCGGAGTGCACAGTCGTACTGCACGTGTTCGATCTGTTACACTCCGCTATAGGAATGCACGAGGGACCGACTTAGGGAATGATGCACTCAATTAGCTCATCCTTGTGTTCAAGCGCTTCCTCCGGAACCGAACCACCCTGCTCGGGTCTGTTGACCTCCTCTTGGGCCGGTGTACCCTGCTGGGGCCAAGTACCCTCCTCGTGTCTGCTACCAGCCTGGGACCCATTTTCTACCCCATGAGCTCCCAGGCGATGCCAAGGCCGTAACATATCGACGAATTTGGTCAAAATACTGCTCCTTAAGAGTCTTCTGGCCCTTGTTCCTTCTAGGAGCCGTTTCTTGCAATATCGACATATGAAGATGGATATTAAAAATTCAATGTTTCTAATATCAACAATTTTAAGAAATATCGAAAATTTAAGATCAATAACCGTCCATGATGCATGATAATAGCACTTAGATGCATATTATTAATATTTTGTCCAATGTTGCTTATTATAATCGCACTACTGAACGAAATATGTTTGATTGATTTGGAAACTCTTGCTTGATTGTGATTGTTGTTTATGTACAAATGTTTATATTTAACCTTCGTAATTTTGACCTAATTTTAACATAAAAAAAGATGTCAGAGAACACACTTTATCTTGTTGAAGTGTAGGAACCTGTTTTTTTTCTAAGCAAAGAGTTAAAGAAAAATCTGATTTGCTCACTGTACATATACAAAAGTATACCAAGTTGGTGATAATCATAAATTTGAATACAACTAAATAATTCCTAGTGAACTATAGTATGATAATTGCTTCCAGAAACCATAACCCACAACAATACTTAACATACAGGAAGTTTACCCACAACAATAGCTTAGCTGAATAAGTCATCAAAACTAAACTTAAT
Source organism: Geranium rotundifolium (assembly GCA_963920655.1). NCBI lineage: Eukaryota > Viridiplantae > Streptophyta > Magnoliopsida > Geraniales > Geraniaceae > Geranium > Geranium rotundifolium. The sequence goes on from OY987315.1 coordinate 16,972,635, forward strand.
TAAAAAATTACAGGAAGTTTACAAAGGTTTGACCTCAAATATCGCATAGACTAGATTCATACTTCCAGATTCGATTTAACATATTCAACACTAATTATTAATATACAACACAATCAAGTATGTTTGGAATGGTAAAATGCAATAACTCTCAATATAAAAACCAATAAACAAATAGAACACAATCAAAACCTGAACTAACACTTTTCATATATACCAATTCTATTTCTTCTATATTAAAAACCGAAATCAAATCTCTAATTTCACCAGAACAAGTCCAAATACACAGAAATGGAACCCTAATTTCACTAATTCACAATCATCGGACTCATCGGAATCATTAGATTCACGCATTCGAATCGGACCAAAATCAACACACAAACCCCCATTTATGAGAAGAGAAATATCTATCGTCGCTTCCTCTTGATACGATGCTTCGACCTCGTATATTGGTCCTTTATTTGCATTTCTTGCGAGTGATGTCGGGTTATAAATACCTCTATGGAACATGTGACTGACAATTTTCCAATCCCCCAAGTGCAACGGATCGTCGACGTAGAAGACTTGTTTAACCATTTTAACCAAACACCAAGGATTTTCTTGATACACATTTGTGGATGTATCAACGGATTCCATCTCACGGTGTTTTCGAATAGTAGTCTTATTGGACCACCTACAATTGAAAGCTAACTGGCATTCCTTCCGTGTATACGAGTTCAACAACTTGTAACAGGATTCCATAATACTTTTTTTAATTTGCTTCGAACATTACACCACAACTTTGTGTCTTATGCGACTGATCTTATCGGTGACACACGTATTTGACTCCATTAACAGTGCATTTTGAGTAAGTGCGAGTATGAATCGGGCCTCGCGAGAGAATATACAATTCAATGTTTCTCATCGCTTTCATTTGCAGAATTGAACGAAATCCACGTCAGATATTAGTCTATAAATTGCAATGATTACGATATTCTCTCGCGAATTGATTCAAAAATGCACTTACTTTTTTGGAGAACGATAAGAAGAATGATTCTACACGCAACTTCTCGAAACCATTTGGGCAATTCGTGTTGAATTTATTGCGGTGGCTATCAATGTATGGATGTGCTTCCTCGCAATTTAGCATAACCTTCCAATGGGCCCAATTTTGGTCCTCAGTTGTGACAATCGCGTGACCGCCGAAGCCACTAAGAATGTCAACTGAGGAGAAAACTGAAACGTTCATTTGCCGAACTTCATTAAGCTGTACTCTGGGAGTAGACGAGTCGCCGTCGAGGTATAAGTTGATGAAATTCACGCGTTCGTGCATCAAATAAGATTCAGCTATGCAACCCTCCGGGTACCGATAGTTCCATATACTCTTCTTGTACTCGCCAAGTTGCCTACACCAAAAATATAAATTAGTTAAGAACAGGAATACTATGAATGATATAACTTACAAGTAAAAATATGACTGTTATCTAGCTAGTTTACCTTTCAACTGGAAACATCTAACTGTAATGAATTTGGCCAATCATCAAAAGTTGTTCGGGCATATGATGACAAAAGTAAACCATGATTGTGAAGAATGCAACTGGGAATATACTCTCCAAATTGCACATAATCAAGTTGATATCACATTAGAGCTGATGGATTTCTTGCACCTTCAGTTCCCTGACACATAACCTCTGAAACCATCGAGATAAGTCCACTAAGGTATCTGCCACATGCGACCCAACATATGGTCGGATGAGTACCGGGAGAATTTGCTGGAGCAACACATGACAGTCGTGTGCCTTCAATCCGTAAAAAAAATTTTCCTGGACATTCACTTTACTTTTTAGCTGACCGGCATACCCGCTCGGATATTTGATAACATCAATTCTTTCAAACACTTCGTCTCGCTTCTGAGGCAACACAGTGAAATCTGAGGAAGGTCGACTGATGCCCATATCTGAGAGATTTGCACGAGAATTTGCATCATCCTTGGTCTTTGACTTAAGGCCAAGTACGGTGCCCATGACATTATTTTTCTCGATATGCATGACATGAAGAGCATACCTAACCCGAATTGACTTCCAGTACCGGAGCTGCCAGAAAATAGATTCATGTGTCTAGTAACACGGAACCCTACCTTTTTTGGCACTAACAAGGGATACAAACTCTGCACTGGAAATTCATGAAGTCTTGTCTGTCTGAGGACTTCTTTCGATGAAGGTACCTGTAGGGGTGGTCATTCTTCCGTTGCCCCGTTACACACACGAGTCTGGAATTGGTGTGGATGATATGCATGTAGGGTTTTGGAGCGTTCTAGATCGTCGAGATAGCGGAAGCATTACAAGAAAATCTACTCCAAACCTTGTCCAAGAACATAAACCATTAAATCCCAAAGCAAAATCTATTCCACAAGATATAAACCTTTAAGTCTTGTTGAATCGATAAAGAACTTTCAGATCTTCTTCTGGAAAGCAAGTCCACACCAAGGGGATGATCTTGAATATCCCTCACTTAATTGCCTACTAGAACAATTAAATGAAGAACAAGAGAGCAAGATGGAGGAGAGAGATGGTGTGGCCGGCCACTATGAGAGAGAGAGAGAGATATTTGTGAGTTTTTGTGATTTTTTGGAATAATGAATTAAAGTCTTGTATTTGAATTCATCATCCAACTCACAAGTATGGGTTAAAAGTGATTGGTATGGGCTTAAAGGTGCTTTAACCCATACCCCTTAAATCACTCACCTCTTAATCCACAATCACCAACTAAGCATGGTGTTGTGTGGCCCCCACACATGGCCCCACCATGTGGGCCGGCCAAGAGGGTTTATTGGGCTCTTAACGGGCCCTTGTTTGGGCCGGCCATGAGGCTTCATGGGCCGAGCCCAAAGGGCTCGCCCGTGTGGTTTCATGCCGCGTCCAAAAGTCGCCCGACCCTTTTGTCGTTACTTATCAAACAAAGTCCGACGCGACATCGACGAAAAAACTCAGTTTTCTCGATTCGCCAATTATTCTCTCAAACCGTACCTATGGCACAAAACCTCCAGTTTTGTTCATGTATTGCTCCTCAAGAAACGTTAAGGTTTCCTTGTCTCAAGTTATCCGTCTTGAATGTGTGTGACCCTCTAGGCTCATGCCACCGTTGGCAGATCGGCGCAAAAGATCGCTCTTGCCCGATCCATCATAAGTGGTCTCTAGTAAGACGTTATGATTACCCAAGGTGCATGACGATCGATGATTCTACTTAACCTTGTGCGTACAAGTCACTATCCTATTATCTCTAGATATCCCGATTGATTACAAGGCATAGAGTCGTCACCCTTGTTTAATCAATTATTGTTACTTGATATGTGAGATGGCTGAGAAATGATAACCCGTATCATCGGCATGGCCATGCTCTTATTCTCAGTCAGTCTCCATCAAGAGGCCTTTTAACGGATATCTTTCCCATACCGTAGTATGAGGGATAAATCCCTTAGCCGTCTTTCGTGTCACTTATGCAACCCGTTCCGCCACCTAATCATGCCCGTTATTGCAATCCTGTCACAGAAAGCGTTAGGCGCAAGTTAAAACCGCACGTTCATTGCATAGCGATCACCAAGACTCCTCGGTCTAAGGATGTCGTGACAAGCTATCGCATTTGAATATGTTCATGGTTTAATCTATGAAAACACTATTCAAAGCGGGTCGTCCAATATCAATCACCTCATGATATCTATGATATGATTCCGGGATCCCTCATCCCTATGACAAGTAGAACTACGTCATTAAGAACGATCCTCATACTGGTCGCTTATAAGGAAGCGTAGGTTGACCAGGGACTCGTTAAGTGTGATCCGTACAGATTTATGGTTCTACTACTTTAGTGGTCATAAATTAGATCATGCTTAACGTATTACTTCAACACATAAGTAATACAAAGCCGTTATATATATATATATATATATATATATATATATATATATTACAAACGATGATAATGTACATAGACGTTTACAGGTTAATAGCAATTGGACTAGGGCACAAATGCTATCAATCTCCCACTTGCCCCTAGTTCCAATCTAAGTCCCAGTCTATACCCATTGACCTAACATGTTTATCATGTTTTGCTTGTGGAAGAGCCTTGGTCAAGGGGTCGGCTGTGTTATCATCAGTTGCAACGTAGTGGATCTTCACGTCACCTCTAGCAACTATGTCGCGGATGATGTGATACTTTCTCAGTACATGTTTGGATCTGTCATGTGCCCTGAGTTCCTTAGCTTGCGCAATAGCCCCAGTGTTGTCACAATATAAGTCTACTGGGTTAGATGGGTTTTTAATTACACCTAACCCAGCCATGAAACTCCTGATCCATACAGCCTCTTTTGCCGCTTCAGATGCGGCAATGTACTCAGCTTCGGTCGTAGAGTCGGCAATGGTGTCCTGCTTCTTGCTTTTCCAGCTGAATGCTCCACCGTTCAACGTAAACACATATCCCAACTGACTCTTAAAGTCATTGGGGTCTGTCTGGAAACTAGCGTCGACATATCCTTTGACGACTAGATCATCATTTCTCCCCTCGTATACAAGAAAAGCGTCTTTGGTTTTTCTCAAATATTTGAGAATCGCTTTGACGGCCATCCAGTATGCCTCACCGGGTTTGGATTGATGTCTACTGGTACAGCTCAGGGCAAACGAGACATCCGGTCTCGTACATATCATGGCATACATTATGGATCCTATAGCCGAAGCATATGGGATCTCATTCATTCTTACTAGCTCTGCAGGTGTTTCAGCACACTTCTTCTTGCTAAGCTTCATGCCATGACGCATGGGAAGCAATCCTTTCTTTGAATCTTGCAGTGAGAATCGTCTCAACCCTTTGTCTATGTAGGTGCTTTGACTTAAGCCCAAGACCCGCTTGGCATGGTCTCTATATATCTTGATCCCCAAGATGTAAGAGGCCTCGCCTAAGTCCTTCATTGCGAAACACTCACCTAACCAAGTCTTTGTTAAGAGCCAGGTAGGGACATCGTTTCCAATGAGCAGTATGTCATCAACATAAAGCACCAAGAAGACTACATTGCTCCCATCTGCCTTTTTATACACGCAAGGTTCATCATCGTTCTTGACGAAGCCAAACTGTTTCACTACTTCATCAAAACGCTGATTCCAACTCCGAGATGCTTGCTTCAAACCATAGATTGATTTGAGCAACTTGCAAATCTTTCCCTTATTATTTGGATCCTCAAAACCCTCAGGCTGGGACATATAAACGTCCTCAGCTAACCTCCCATTGAGGAAGGCGGTTTTGACGTCCATTTGCCATATCTCATAGTTGTGATACGCTGCTACGGCAAGTAGAATGCGGATAGATTTGACCATAGTTACTGGAGAAAAGGTCTCTTCATAGTCAATTCCGTGGATTTGCCTATAACCTTTTGCTACCAATCTTGCTTTATAGGTCTGAGGTTTGCCATCCATGTCTATCTTTATTTTAAAGATCCATTTACACCCAATGACTTTTACGTCAGGGGTATGTTCCACCAAGTCCCACACTTGATTATCTGACATGGATTGCATTTCTTCCCTCATGGCTTCCAGCCATTTCTCAGAGTCGGTTCCGTCCAAGGCCTCTCGAAAGGTAGCTGGATCATTGTCCACTAATACTAAACCAGCACCTCCAGTTACTATGAAACCGTATCTGACAGGTGCATGACTTATCCTTTCAGACCGCCTCGGACCGTCCTCATTAACTGTAGCTATTGGTTCTTGCTCAACGACCACTTCTGGCTCTACTTCTTCTAGTGGGTCGTCTAGTGGTTCCCGAGTGACCATCTCATCTAGAACTTCATCAAGATGAACAGCCCTCCCACTGACTGTCTTGGAAATGAAGTCCTTTTCCAAGAATGTCCCATCTCGAGCGACAAAAACTTTATTTTCGCTCGGTTTGTAGAAGTAGTATCCTTTTGTTTCTTTGGGGTATCCGACGAAAGTGCATTTATCTGATCTCGGTTCGAGCTTGGTTGCAAGGAACCGTTTTACATAAGCCTCGCAACCCCAGATTTTTAGGAAGGACAAAACGGATTCCTTCCCGTACCATTTCTTGAATGATGTCCCTTCCACTGCTTTCGACGGAGCCCTGTTTATTATGAATGCGGCCGTTTGTAGAGCATAACCCCAAAAGGAGATCGGGAGATCAGTGAGACTTAACATTGATCGAACCATATCCAACAATGTCTGATTCCTCCGCTCGGACACACCATTAAGTTGCGGTGTTCCTGGCAGAGTCCACTGAGATAGTATTCCACCTTCAGTAAGATAACTAAGAAACTCCTCGGATAAGTATTCTCCACCCCGATCAGAACGGAGTGCCTTGATACTCTTTCCGAGTTGGTTTTCTACTTCAGTCCTAAACTCTTTGAATTTATCAAAAGCTTTGGACTTATGTCTCATGAGATAGACATAACCATATCTACTGAAATCGTCAATAAATGTGATAAAGTAGCCTAAACCACCTCTGGCTGGTGTACTCATTGGTCCACATACGTCTGAATGTATTAGACCCAATAGATCACCTGCCCTTTCACCTATACCAGTGAAGGGCGCTTTAGTCATCTTACCCATTAAACAAGCTTCGCATCTATCAATCGTTTGGAATTCGAATTGACTTAGAAATCCGCGTTTGTGAAGCGCTGAGATGCGTTTCTCATTTATGTGACCTAGACGACAATGCCAGATAAGAGTTTGGTCTAAATCATTAGCTTTAAACCTCTTAGCATTTATATTATAGAACATGTTGGATCTCGAGTTTTGCATATTCAATATGTATAAACCTCCAATAGTGTGAGCATTGCCATAAAACATGTTGTTGCACATAATATTAAAAAACCCGTTCTTAATATTAAAATAATAATCTTCTTTTTCAAGAAGAGAAATTGAGATAATATTCCTGCTGAAAGCAGGTACGCAAAACACATCATTAAGTTCAATTACAAGCCCACTGGGCAAAACAAGGTTCACAGAACCCACGGCAGTTGCGGCAACTCTGGTATTGTTCCCAACTCTTAGGTCCACCTCACTTTCCCCCATATCTCTTCTACTGTGTAACACCTGCATATCCGCACAGACATGAGACTCAGCTCCAGTGTCTAGTACCCAGGTATTTATTGTAGAAAGATATAGCTCTAATGGAATACCTAATGAAGTAGCGGCCCCACCGCCCTTCTTCTGATCCTCCTTCAGCTGCTGACAGTCTTTCTTCCAATGACCAGGCTTTTGACAGTAGAAACAGACCGACTCCTTTGCCTTCCCTTTGCCTTGTACGGGCATGGGAGGTCTAGGAACAAATGGTCGTCTGTTCTTTGCTGCCAGGTGCTTTGGGCCTTTACCCTTGCCACCACCAGCTTTGAAGCTGGGTCCCTTTTTGACCATAAAAACATTTTTGGGCGAACTGCCCCTTATGCTCTTCTCGGCAGTCACTAGCATGTTGTGCAACTCCGACGCGGTCTTGTCCATATCATGCATGTGATAGTTCATGACGAACCCACCATATGCATGAGGAAGGGATTGCAGAATAAAATCCGCAGCCATTTCCTTTTCCATAGACATACTGATACTAGTCATATGGTCGAAATGTCCCTTCATACGTAGGACGTGTGGACCTACGGAGCTGCCTGCTGACATCTTGCAGGCAATTAGTTCTCGGAGAACAGTGTATTTTTCAATACGTACTTTCTCTTTGAACATATCCTTGATCTGTGCAAACATTGCAAACGGATCATGGGATAGCTCTATAAACTGCTTCCGGAGGTCCGCCTCCATGCAGCCCAGCATGACACACGCAACGTCGATAGAGTCGCTAAGGTGTTTCTGGTACGCATCCTTAACGACCCTCGTTGCGTTGGTAGCTGGCTCCACCGGGATAGCCTTATCAAGGACGTACTCCCTGCGTTCCAACTTTAACACAAGTCGTAAATTTCTATCCCAGACCAGATAATTTGTCCCGTTGAGTTTACACTTTTCGAGTATAGTCCTCAACGACAAATTAGACGAGTTTGTTGAATTACTAGCCATTTCTACACGAAGAAAGTAAATTTAATCAGAAAAGTTGAATAAATTTACGAAGATCCGAATTAAACACCAACCATCCGATTCTAAGGTTTAGAACCTTTAAACCAAGATCCCTTTTTCGTCATTTGAAGTCCGCTAAGGCGCACCGCTCCAATTGACTTATATAGGTAGGACGTCCATCCAATTACAACCCGTGTAACTCTTAGTCAGGGTATGTGCAAAAACACACGGCTTACCCTTCCGATGCCCCAGCTCGACCTCAGGCCAAGAATCGTGGTCGAGTCAACCAACCTTCACTAATGAGTTAACTTTGTGCAGATGCTCCGCTAAGGCGCACGACATCCCACAAAGTTTACCATTTCCATCCAGAACCCATTCGATCGATGCTCCGCTAAGGCGCACGACACCGATAAAATTTTTCTACATGGGTGTGAATTTGGGTGGCATCTCACTTGACTCAAATTATCTTGTATATTGTTTGTGCTTAATAATTCGAAAATATTTGGCACAATTATGAACCCGTCATTTGCAACCCGTGCAAACACGTTTCAAATTCGAACTCATCCACCACAACCTCATCCTCCAGTTTTGTCCATGTATTGCTCCTCAAGAAACGTTAAGGTTTCCTTGTCTCAAGTTATCCGTCTTGAATGTGTGTGACCCTCTAGCCTCATGCCACTGTTGGCAGATCGGCGCAAGGATCGCTCTTGCCCGATCCATCATAAGTGGTCTCTAGTAAGACGTTATGATTACCCAAGGTGCATGACGATCGATGATTCGACTTTACCTTGTGCGTACAAGTCACTATCCTATTATCTCTAGATATCCCGATTGATCACAAGGCATAGAGTCGTCACCCTTGTTTAATCAATCATTGTTACTTGATATGTGAGATGGCTGAGAAATGATAACCCGTATCATCGGCATGGCCATGCTCTTATTCTCAGTCAGTCTCCATCAAGAGGCCTTTTAACGGATATCTTTCCCATACCGTAGTATGAGGGATAAATCCCTTAGCCGTCTTTCGTGTCACTCATGCAACCCGTTCCGCCACCCAATCATGCCCGTTATTGCAATCCTGTCACAGAAAGTGTTAGGCGCAAGTTAAAGCCGCACGTTCAATGCATAGCGATCACAAAGACTTCTCGGTCTAAGGATGTCGTGACAAGCTATCGCATTTGAATATGTTCATGGCTTAATCTATGAAAACACTATTCAAAGTGGGTCGTCCAATATCAATCACCTCATGATATCTATGATATGATTCATGGATCCCTCATCCCTATGACAAGTAGAACTACGTCATTAACAACCATCCTCATACTGGTCGCTTCTAAGGAAGCATAGGTTGACCAGGGACTCGTTAAGTGTGATCCGTACAGATTTATGGTTCTACTACTTTAGTGGTCATAAATCAGATCATGCTTAACGTATTACTTCAACACATAAGTAATACAAAGCTGTTTTATATATATATTACAAACGATGATAATGTACATAGACGTTTACAGGCTAATAGCAATTGGACTAGGGCACAAATGCTATCAATGCATGTAACCATCTAGGGTGTCCGAGTGTTAGGTTTGTGCCCTAGTCCAATATAATTCCTCAATCTATATTGTAACAGACATCATTATTCTACATAATAAAAGGCATAATATTACTAATGTGTTGTAGTAATATATCTAATGTGATTTGATCTATGTCATAATGTGTGTAACCACTTATAGTAGAACTATAGATTAGAAAGAATTGCATTCGATAAAGTCCCTGATCAGCTAAGCTTCTTCTAATGCGATCGGTATGAGACTAACTCATTGTGATCATGCTCTACTGATCATGGCAAAGTGCGTGCGGAAGTTATATCATAGATACCATCAGGACGATAATATCGGACAACCCGATTGTGAGTATGCTGCAGAGATCCAGTCATGAGATACTCACATATCGTAGCTTCTCATTATATCCTAAGACCAAGGAGTCTTTGTGTACACTATGTAACGAATACTTAAGTTTGACCTAGTCTAACGTTATCTGTAAGAGGATAGCTATAACGGCTTCAATTGGCTTTGGCATTTACTGCACTAGTGAACTCAAAAGGCGTCTGAGGGATTTGTCACTCATACTTCGGTATGAGAGAGATATCCGTTTAGTCCACTTGATGAGTATGACTGAAGAGAGAGCACGGCTGTGCAGGTTATACCTTAGTATCAGTTTTCAGTCATCTCAGATATCAAGAAACAGTGATTGATAAATTAGGATGACCATTCAATGCCTATTGATCAATCTGGATATCGGTTTGATAAAAGGACAGTGACATGTACGATAACAGGTTAAGTCGAATAATCGATAATCACGAATATTGGATAATCATAATGTCTTGCTAGAGGCCACTTATGATGGAAAGGGTAAAATAGTAATTTTACCAGTCTACCAATTATTCGTGAGCCTAGAGGGTCACACGCATTAAGCACGATACATGACAACAATTATGGATGAGAATTGAGAACAATTCAGTAGTTTTGTGGCCTAAAGTTTTAACCAGACGGTTGAAGAAATCAATTCGAGGAAATTGAGCCATTTTGTCTAAACCGAAATTAGAACTCAAGTTAATGGGTTTAATTTGGGTTTTGGTTAAATGGGCTTAAAGCCCATTTAGGGATTTAGGTTATGAAAGGGAACCAAGAGTTTATGAAGGATAGACATGCAATTTTAATTTGAAATTCAATTTTATTTTTCAAATTAAAATTACAATATATCTTCCATTATCTTCTCTAATTTTCAGCAACTAATTCCCTCATTCTCTCTCCCTCATTGCTATTTTCTCTCCCCCCCTTTCATCCTCCATTGTTGTCAAGCTTCTCTCAAAATTCATAACAAAAGTTTGAGTGAAAACCTTCTTCGGTTGTGGTGCTTGATAGCATTTGTGCCCTAGTCCAATTGCTATTAGCCTGTAAATGTCTATGTACATTATCATCGTTTGTAACATATATATAAAACGGCCTTGTATTACTTATGTGTTGAAGTAATATGTTAAGCATGATCTGATTTATGACCACCAAAGTAGTAGAACCATAAATCAATACAGATCACACTTAACGAGTCCCTGGTCAAAATATGTTTCCTTAGAAGCGACCAGTATGAGGATGGTTCTTAATGACGTAGTTCTACTTGTCACAGGGATGAGGGATCCCGGAATCATATCATAGATATCATGAGGTGATTGGTATCGGACGACCCGCTTTGAATAGTGTTTTCATAGATTAAGCCATGAACATATTCAAATGCGATAGCTTGTCACGATATCCTTAGACCGAGGAGTCTTTGTGATCACTATGCAATGAACGTGCGGCTTTAACTTGCGTCTAATGCTTTCTGTGACAGGATTGCAATAACGGGCATGATTGGGTGGCGGAACGGGTTGCATGAGTAACACGAAAGACGGCTAAGGGATTTATCCCTCATACTACGGTATGGGAAAGATATCCGTTAAAAGGCCTCTTGATCGAGAATGATTGAGAGTAAGTGCATGGCCATGCCAGTGATACGGGTTATCAGTTCTCAGTCATCTCATATATCAAGTAACAATGATTGATTAAACAAGGGTCACGACTCTATGCCTTGTGATCAATCGGGATATCTAGAGATAATAGGATAGTGACTTGTACGCACAAGGTTAAGTCGAATCATTGATCATCATGCACCTTGGGTAATTATAACGTCTTACTAGAGACCACTTATGATGGATCGGGTAAGAGCGATCTTTTGCGCCGATCTGCCAACGGTGGCATGAGCCTAGAGGCTCACACACATTCAAGACGGATAACTTCAGACAAGGAAACCTTAACGTTTCTTGAGGAGCAATACATGGACAAAACTGGAGGTTTTGTGCCATGGGTTCGGTTTGAGAGAATAATTCGTGAATCAAGAAAACTGAGTTTTTTCGTCGATGTCGCGTCGGACTTTGTTTGATAAGTAACGACAAAAAGGGTCGGGCGACTTTTCGACACGACACGAGACCACACGGGGGAGCCCATTGGGCTTGGCCCAGGAGGTCTCATGGCCGGCCCATTAAGGGCCCAATAAGCCCTCTTGGCCGGCCCACATGGTGGGTCCATGTGTGGGGGCCACACAACACCATGCTTAGTTGGTGATTGTGGATTAAGAGGTGAGTGATTTAAGGGGTATGGGTTAAAGCACCTTTAAGCCCATACCAATCACTTTTGACCCATGCTTATGAGTTGGATGATGAATTGAAATACTAGACATTAATTCATTATTCAAATAATCCTACAACTCTCACAAGCTCTCTCTCCTCTCTTTGCTCTCTTGTTCTTCATTTAATTGTTCTATTAGGGAATTAAATGAAGGATCATCCCCTTGGTGTGGACTTGCTTTAGAGAAGAAGATCTGAAAGTTTTTCTTTCTTGATTCAACAAAGACCAAAAGCAAAATGGAGAAACTGTCCAGATTGTCCAGTTCCGGCGACCGACATTGCGTGAGACATAGCCGATTCGTCCAAGATCTGATCCACCTAAAACTGGAGTCGTTAGAAAGATAAATCAAAGGGCTACAACTTTTGTGAAATACTAATTTTCTAAAAGAGCGCTGGTTTAGGAGGTACAAGGCCGAGAAGCAGACAGGTCCGCAGAGTCTGTCCAGCGAGATGGGAAAAATGTTTTGCTCCAGACGGAGGTCTTCTCGTCCGAACTGGGTTCGGAGCAACACACAAACGATGTAGAGAATTGGATGAGGTTTAATCTCCAAAACGAACTGAAGTAATTGGAGATCCGTAGCTAGAGATATCGAGCTTCAAAGTCTCGATTTTCTGCCGGGCAGATTCTGGTAAAATCCGAAAACTCGATTTCCTAAGGATCTAACTTGGTAGTCGATCTTGCGCAGGTTAGGGGCGGTTTATAGGTTGCTTCCGCTGCCATGAACGTAATTAGGATGCCCCGGAACCCAACAGTGCTTGTGTGGACCTAATAGAGAAACACTAAGCTTGTGTTTTCATCGATTAGAAGAGGTAATTTTCATATTCAAAAGGTATATATAACATGTTGAATTTACATTAAGATCATAGCTTGGATCGATCATCACGGTTACATAGCGTCCGCTGCATGATATTTATCGATTGGAACCCGTGGTGATCTGTTTCACCGAGGTATGACATTCTACGACGATAAAGTTCTACTCGTCATTGGGATGTGGGATCCCAGAATCATATCATAGATATCATCAGGGGTTTGATATCAGACGACTCGACTTGAATAGTGTTGCATAAATACAGTCATGAACATATTCAGAGTCGTAGATTGTCATCCTATCCTTAGACCGAGGAGTCTTTGTGATCGGTATGCAATTGACGTCCGGCTTTGACTTGCGCCTAACACAATCCGTAACAGGATAGCAATAACGGGCATGATTGGGTGGGGGACGGATTGCATGAGTGACACGAAAGACGGCTAAGGGATTTATCCCTCATATTGCGGTATGAGAATGATATCCGATTAGGTCACTTGATCGAGAGTGACTGAAAGAAAGTGCATGGCCATGCCAGTCATACGGGTTATCAGTTTTCAATCATCTCCCATATCAAGAAACATGATTGATCAAAATAAGGATGACGAATCTATGCCTTATGATCAATCGGATATCTAGCGATAAAAGGATAATGACTTGGACGACAGACAGGTTAAGTCGATTAGTTCGACTATAATGCACATTGGGTAATCATAATGGTATACTAGAGGTCATTAATGATGGATCGGGTAAAATGAGGTTTTATGCCGATCTGCCAACGTGGCATGAGCCTAAAAGGGTCACACACCAAGGATATGAGTTTCGGGAGATAAGAAAATGTCGCATTTATTGAGACACGAGACATGGCCAAAACTGGGCGTTTTGGGCTGTGGGCCCGTGTAAGTGAAAATGGTTTGCGAATCGAGAAAAACGGGTTTTTTCGTCGATGTTGCATCAGACTTTGTTTGATAAGTTAGGAAAATGGGTCGGATAATATTTGGACTCGGCACGGGACCACATGGCCGAAGTAATTGGGCTTCAGCCTATGAGGCCCAAATATGGCCGGCCCATTTAGCCCCATTTTATGGCTTGGCCCATTAAGGGCCCAAAACCATGGTTTGGTGTTATGGATTAGGATGATGAGATGGAGTTGGTGGTGAGCCCATACCTCCCATACCTCTCATCATTTCATCATCACCATCACCATCACCATATATTATATCCATTCTCACCACAACACATTCTATTCATCTTCTTCTTTCCTCATGGAGATGGCCATGGCTCCTCCTCCCTCTCTCAATTACTTTTGTTCTACACACCAAATTCCTGTAGATTTGTGTGTGTATGAAACTCTAGCAAGAACTATTTGGCTTTGATTCCTCGGAGAGGATACGTAGGCGCCTTTGAAGAGGTTCAAGCCCATTCTTCCCATTCATGACGTTCTTGGTGTTTTCTTGGTGATCCAAACAAGAATGGAGAAACTGTCCAGATTTTCCAGTTCTGGTGACCTATATTGCGTGAGCCACAGCTGCTTCGTCTGAGCTCCGATCGACCTTAAACTGGCGGCGTTAGAAAGATAAGTCAAAGCGATAAAACTTTTGTGAAATACTGATTTTCAAAAAGAGTGATGGTTTGGGAGATACAAGGCCGAGAAGCTGACTGCTCCGCAGAGTCCGTCCAGCCAGATGGGGAAAATGTTTTGCTCTATACGGAGGTCTTCTCGTCCGAACTGGGTTCGCAGCAAAAGACAAAAGATGTAGAGAATTGGCTGAGGTTTAATCTCCAAGAAAACCGAAGTAATTGGAGATCTTTAGCTCGAGATATGGAGCTTCAAAGTCTCGGTTTCTGCTGGGGAGATTCTGGTAAAACCCGAAAACTCGATTTCCTAAGGATCTAACTTGGTAGTCAATCTTGCGCAGGTTCGGGGCGGTTTATAGGTTGCTTCCTCTGCCATGAACGTGATTAGGATGCCCCGAAACCCAATAGTGGTATCAGAGGCGGTGTACCACTTCGAGATCCTTGTTTGTTATTCTGGTTTTTCCGATGTTTAACATGCCCTTGTGTTTCCATTATCTATTTTTCGTATATGGGTTTAATTAAACCATGAAAAATGTAATTTTGGAACATATGTTAAATATAGATTTTATCAAAAATTATTGAATTTGTCGGGTCCAAGACGGGACTCTCGGGGAGCCGAATTGGAGGTACCGGACGGAGGTCACCTGAGGCCGGCGTTGGCCGACGGTGACCGGGGCCGTCCCTGCCCTGGCCGAGGCCGATGGTGGCGGCAAGCCCGGTTTGGGTTTTCCAAACCCCAAACTGGGCCGTGAGTTTGGGTTCGGCCCAAATAGGTTTGTACACAGTGTTTGATCCGTGGCAACTTGGCAAAGTTAAAACCGGAAAATTGCATCTTGTTTGATAACATGTTTGTGTGATAACATGTTTGTGTGATGTGATGAAATGTATGATGCATTAGTAGCCTATAAGAATTTTATCGCTTTCACGGTTTGCACACCGTTAATGTTAGCGTGTAATTATTCTTTTATTCAAGCCGTTAAAAGTGTAATTATTTTTTATCCGGTCTACAAACCGAGTATTAATTGTAAATTTTACTCAAAGTCGAGAATGATGGAAAATCGAGAACGATGACGGTCTTAGAGGAAATCCAAGAGCTAGTGGGAGCCCGAAGGGGGATGACGAGAAGATGTTATGTCTCGTAGACTCTTAGGGTTAGGATGGGCTATTGATGCATATTTAAAACGCTTTAAATGCATGCTTGAATTATTAGATGATAATTTGTATGCTAGCATGCTTAGCTTATGAGATTATAAGCCATCACCTCACATGCAAAGATTAAAAACCGTTTTTGTTTATTTGCATGTTTAAAGCGTTGTGAACCATCATCACACGGATTGTGATGGATGGGTTCATTTTGAAACGTGTTTGCACGGGTTGCAAATGACGGCTTCAAAAGAAGATAGTATATGATACAATTAGAAACGTCACAACACGGCTTGCTAATGACGGGTTCGTAATTGTACAAAAATACTTTCGAATTATTAAACACAACCAAATCACAACATAGTTTAAGTCATGTGAGATGCCACCCAAATTCACACCCATGTAGAAACATTCTCTCGGTGTCGTGCGTTTTAGCGGAGCATCGATAGAATGGGTTCTGTATGGAATGGTCAACCTTGTGGGATGCCGTGCGCCTTAGCGGAGCATCTGCACAAAACTAATGCATATGTGAAGGTTGGTTTACTCGACCACGATTCTCGGCCTGAGGTCGAGCTGGGGCATCAGAAGGGTAAGCCGTGTGCTTTTGCACATACCCTGGACAAGAATTACATAGGTTGTATTGGAGCGGTGCGCCTTAGCGTACTTCAATTGAAAAATTAGGGATCTTGGTTTAAAGATTCTAAACCTTAGAATCGAATGGTTAGTGTTTGATTCGGATCTTCGTAAATTTATTCATCATTTCTGATTAAATTTATTTTCTTCGTGTAGAAAATGGCTAGTATTCAACAAACTCGTCTAATTTTTCATTGAGGGCTATACTTGCTAAGTGTAAGCTCAATGGAACAAATTATCTGGATTGGGACACAAATTTACGACTTGTGTTAAAGTTGGAACGCATGGAGTACGTCCTTGACCAGGCTATCCCTAGGGAGCCAACACTTAACGCCATAAGGGCCGTTAAGGATGCATTCAGGAAGCACCTTAGCGATTCTTGGAATGTGGCGTATGAGATGTTGGGCTGCTTGGAGGAAGTCCTTCAAAAGCAGTTTATGGAACTGTTCGAGGACCCTTGTACCATGATGGCGCATATAAGGGTTATGTTCAAGGAAAAGGCTCGGAACGAAAGATTCGAAATTCTTAAAGAACTCCACTCCTGCAAAATGTCAGCAGGTGGCTCTGTTAGTCCTCACGTCCTAAAGTTGAAGGGACATCTCGAACACCTAACAAGGCTGAGTCTTGGGATGGGACAGGAGATGGCACTATAGACTTCGTTCTGCAATCCCTTCCTCGTGCTTATGTTGGGTTCTTTATGAACTATAATATGCATAATTTGGACAAGATCATCTCAGAGTTGCAATGAAAGCATGCAACGGCTGAGAAGAACGTCAAGCTTATACCAAGGGGTGTTCTAATGGTCAGAAAGGTATCTAGCATCAAAGCTGGAGGTGACAAGGGTAAAGCCCCTATGCACGCGGCGGTAAAGATGAGTCTGACTCGGGTTCCTAAACCTCCTAAAGTCAGGGAGGCCAAAAGGAAAGGGAATCAGTCTGCTTCTACTGCCAACAGTCCAGTCATTGGAAAAGAGACTGCAAGAAGTTCCAGGATGATCTAAAGAAGGGTGGTGGATCCACGCCTTATGGTATTTCTGTTATTGAGCTTAATCTTTCAACTTCCGATTCATGAGTATTTATACCGGGCATGAATCTGTACGGATGAACAGAAACTGGAAAGTAGAAGAGAATATGGGAAACACGAGGTAGACCTAAGAGTTGGGAACAGAATCAGGTTTGCCGCAACTACTGTAGGCTCCATTACTCTTGTTTTGGCCAGTAGACTTGCATTAGTACTTCATAATGTGTATTACATAATTTTGTAAGTTCTAATAAAGTCGGTGGTTTACACATACGGAATATGAAAACTTAAGCTCATAATATAACGTTATCACTAAGAGGTTTAAATCCGATGATTTAAACCAAGCTCTAATATGGCATTGTCATTTGGGTTGCATAAATGAGAAAGTGTATTTCAGCACTTTACAAGTGCGGACTTCTAAGTCCATTCGAATTCCATTCGGGGAAAATGTACGAGGCTTGTTTGATGGGCAAAATGACCGGAGCTCCCTTCATCGGGAGAGGTGAAAGGGCGGGTGACCTATTGGGCCTGATACAGCGGAAATGTGTATTGGCCAATGAGTTCACTTTCTTGGAGTGGTTTTCGCTACTTCATCAACCTTACTGTTGATTACAGTAGACTTAATTATGTCTATTCAATAAGACATAAGTCAGATGCTTTTGATAAATTCAAAGAGCTTAAGACTGAAGTACAAAACCAACTCGGGAAAAGTATTAAAATGCTTCGTGTCGGATCGAGCTGGAGAATACTTGTCCATAGAGTTTCATGATCATCTTGTGAGAAGTGGGATATTATCAGAGTTACTCTGATCTCCCAAACTCATCCTAGGGTTATGCCCTAGAAACAGCCGCATTCATTTTAAATCGGGTTCTGACGAAAATAGTGGGAGGAATGTACATCTTGATGGTATTCGGGATGGTACAGTTTCTCAGGAACCACTGGACAACCCTGTAGAAGTGTTTGAGCCAGAGCTTGTAGTAGAGCAAGAACCGCCTATTGCAGTTTTTCTGGACGGTCCAAGGCGGTCTGAAAGGACAAATCGTACACCTGCTAGATACATGTTTCTTGTGTCTAAAGGTGACGATTTGGTTACAATGGATCGGGATGGTCCAGCTACCTTTCAAGAAGCCATGGACGGCCATAACTCTGAGACATGACTGGGTTCCATGTATCGGAATTGGAATCTAACGTTTTGATGAAGTTCGTCTTTATCAAGAACGTAGTTGAGCCATATGTTTCAAAGAAGGTGAATGGGTGTAAGATTGTCTTTCTGGTGCTAAATGTGAGAATGACATTGGAAACGACAACCTAACCTCGCGCTTGAAAAAGGCTTGGTTAAGGGAGTGTTTCTCAAATGAAGGAATTAGGCGATGTTGCTTATATTCTTGAGATCAAGATATAGAGAGATCGCACCAAACGGAACTTGGGATTAAGTCAGAGCACATATGTAAACAAGATTTGAGTGGGTTCTCAAATGCTTGATTCCAAGAAAGCATTATTACCCATTCGACATGGCATAAAGCTCAGCAAGATTTAGTGTCCGACGACACCTGATAAGCTGAAAAGAATGAGTGAGATCCCATACGCTTCGACTATAGGATCCATCATGTATGTCATGATATGCACGAGACCGGATGTCTCGTTTGCCTTAAGTTGTGCCAGTAGACATCAGTCTAACCCTGGTGGACAACACTAGATTGCGGTCAAAGCTATCTTCAAGTTCTTGAGGAGAACTTTAGACGCCTTTCTTGTGTGCGGGGGCCATGATGATGTTGAGCTAGTAGTCAAAGGTTATATTGACACTAGTTTCCAGACGAATCCTAATGATAATAGAGTCAGTCATGATACGTGTTCATGTTGAATGGTGGAGCTTCAGCTGGAAGAGCTGGAAGCAGGGCCAATTGTCAATTCTACAACAGAAGCCGAAATAACGAGAAGATCAACTACATTACGACGAATTAAAACACATCTGACCCTTTTGACGACGGCTCTCTCACAGCCTAAACATGAAGTTCATGTATAGTCAATGGGTACAGACTGGGACTTAGATTAGAACTAGGGGCAAGTGGGAGATTGATAGCATTTGTGCCCTAAGTTCCAATTGGAATAGCCTGTAAATGTCTGTAATAGTTTATCATCGTTTGCAATGATTAAAACCGGCTTTATATTACTTATGTGTTGAAGTAATATGTTAAAGTATGATCTGATCTATGACCACTAAAGTAGTAGAACCATAGATTTGTACGGATCAAACTTAACGGTCCCTGGTCAAATATGCTTCAATAGAAGCAACTAGTATGATGATGATTCTTTATGATATAGTTCTACTCGTCATTGGGATGCGGGATCCAGAATCATATCATAGATATAATCAAGGGTTTGATATCAGACGACCCGACCTGAATAGTGTTGCATAGATACAGTCATGAACATATTCAGTGTCGTAGCTTGTCATGCTATCCTTAGACCGAGGAGTCATTGTGATCGCTATGGAATTGACGTCCGGCTTTGAATTGGGCCTAACACTATCCGTAACAGGATAGCAATAACGGGCATAATTGGGTGGGGGACGGATTGCATGAGTGACACGAAAGACGGCTAAGGGATTTATCCCTCATATTGCGGTATGAGAATGACTTGGACGACAGACAGGTTAAGTCGATTAGTTCGACTATAATGCACATTAGGTAATCATAATGGTATACTAGAGGTCATTAATGATGGATCGGGTAAAATGAGGTTTTATGCCGTCTGCAAACGTGGCATGAGCCTAAAAGGGTCACACACCAAGGATATGGATTTGGGAGATAAGGAAATGTCGGCATTTATTGAGAGACGAGACATGGCCAAAACTGGGTGTTTTGGGCTGTGGGCCCATGTAAGTGAGAATGGTTGTGAATCGAGAAAAATGGGGTTTTTCGTCGACTCGGCACGGGACAACATGGCCGAAGCAATTGGGCTTCGGCCCATGAGGCCCAAATATGGCCGGCCCATTTAGGCCCATTTTATGGCTTGGCCCATTAAGGGCCCAAAACCATGGATTAGTGTTATGGATTAGGATGATGCGATGGAGTTGGTGGTGAGTCCATACCTCTCATCATTTCATTATCACTATCACCATCACCACCACCATATATTATATTCATTCTCACCACAACACATTGTATTCATCTTCTTCTTTCCTCATGGAGATGGCCATGCCTCCTCCTCCCTCTCTCCATCACTTTTGTTCTACACACCAAATTCTTGTAGATTTGTGTGTGTATGAATCTCTAGCAAGAACTACGTGGATTTAATTCCTCGGGGAGGATACGTAGGCGCCTTTGAAGAGGTTTAAGCCCATTCTTTCCATTCATGACGTTCTTGGTGTTTTCTTGGTGATCCAAACAAGAATGGAGAAACTTTCCTGAATTTTCAGTTGCGGCGACTAATATTGCATGAGTCATATTCGTTTCGTCCGAGCTCTAATCGACCTTCAACTGGCAGCGTTGGAAAGATAAGTCAAAGGGCTACAAGTTTTGTGAAATACTGGTTTTCCAAAAGAGCGCTGGTTTGGGAGATACAAGGCTAAAAAGCTGACTGCTCTGCAGAGTCTGTCCAGCCAGATGAGAAAAATGTATTGCTCCATACGGAGGTCTTCTCGTCCGAACTGGGTTCGGAGAAAAACACAAAAGATGTAGAGAATTGGCTGGGGTTTAATCTCCAGAAAGAACCAAAGTAATTGGAGATATGTAGCTCGAGATATGGAGCTTCAAAGTCTTGGTTTTCTACTGGGCAGATTCTGGTAAAACCCGAAAACTCGATTTCCTAAGGATCTAAATTGATAGTCGATCTTGCTGATAGCATTTTGTGCCCTATTCCAATTGCTAGTAGCATGTAAACGTCTATGTACATTATCATCGTTGGTAATATATATGAAACGACTTTGTATTACTTATGTGTTGAAGTAATATGTTAAGCATGATCTGATTTATGACCACTAAAGTAGTAGAACCATAAATATGTACGGATCACACTTAACGAGTCCCTGGTAAATGTATGCTTCCATAGAAGCGACCAGTATGAGGATGGTTCTTAATGACGTAATTCTACTTGTCATAGGGATGAGGGATCCCGGAATCATATCATAGATATAATGAGGTGATTGATATCGGACGACCCGCTTTGAATAGTGTTTTCATAGATTAAGCCATGAACATATTCAAATGCGATAGCTTGTCACGATATCCTTAGACCGAGGAGTCTTTCTGATCACTATAAAATGTACGTGTGGCTTTAACTTACGCCTAACGCTTTCCGTAACAGGATTGCAATAACGGGCATGATTGGGTGGCGGAACGGGTTGCATGAGTGACACGAAAGACGGCTAAGGGATTTATCCCTCATACTACGGTATGGGAAAGATATCCGTTAAAGACCTCTTGATCGAGACTGACTGAGAGTAAGAGCATGGCCATGCCGGTGATACGGGTTATCAGTTCTCAGCTATCTCACATATCAAGTAACAATAATTGATTAAACAAGGGTGACGACTCTATGCCTTGTGATCAATCGGGATATCTAGAGATAATAGGATAGTGACTTGTACGCACAAGATTAAGTCAAATCATCGATCGTCATGCACCTTGGGTAATCATAACATCTTACTAGAGGCCCCTTATGATGGATCGGGCAAGAGAGATCCTTTGCGCAGATCTGCCAACGGTGGCATGAGCCTGAAGGGTCACACGCATTCAAAACGGATAACTTTAGAAAAGGAAACCTTAACGTTTCTTGAGGAGCAATTCATGGACAAAACTGGAGGTTTTGTGCCATGGGTTCGGTTTGAGAGAATAATTAGCGAATCGAGAAAACTGAGTTTTTTCGTCGATGTCGCGTCGGACTTTGTTTGGTAAGTAACGACAAAACGGGTCGGGCAACTTTTGGACACGACACGAAACCACATGGGCGAACCCATTGGGCTCGGCCCATGAGGTCTCATGGCCGGCCCAAACAAGGGCCCATTATGGGTCCAATAAGCCTCTTGTGGCCGGCCCACATTGGTGGGTCCAATGGTGGGGGCCACACAAAATCATGCTTGGTTGGTGATTGTGGATTAAGAGGTGAGTGATTTAAGTGGTATGGGTGATGACACTTTAAGCCCATACCAATCACTTTTGACCCATGCTTATGAGTTGGATGATGAATTGAAATATCTAATATTGATTCATTACACTATTGTGGCCGACCACTTGCTCTCTCCTCATCACCTTGCTCTCTTGTTCTTCATTTAATTGTTCTAGTAGGCAATTAAGTGAAGGATCTTCAAGATCATCCCCTTGGTGTGGACATGCTTTAGAGAAGAAGATCCGAAAGTTCTTCTTTATCGATTCAACAAAGACTTAAAGGTAAACATCTTGTGGAATAGATTTTGCCTTGGGATTTAACTGTTAGAGTTATGCTCCAGTCCAATATAAAAGTGATCTACAGATGTAATGTTTTATCATCTTTCCGAATAAATAAATCGGCATATATTACTAATGTGTTGTAGTAACATATCGAATGTAATTTGATCTATATCATTGTGTGTGTAACCACTAATAGTAGATCTATAGATCAGAAAGAATTACATTTGATGAGTCCCTGATCAGCTAAGCTTCTTTCTGAAGCGATCAGTATGAGACTAACTCCTTGTGATCACGCTCTACTCATCATGGCAAAGTATGTGCCGGAGTTATATCATAGATATCATCAGGTCGATGATATCGGACAACCCGATTGTGAGTATGCTGCATAGATCCGGTCATGAGATACTCACATATCGTTACTTGTCATTATATCCTAAGACCAAGGAGTCTTTGTGTACACTATGTAACGAATACCTAAGTTTGACCTAGTCTAACGTTATCTGTAAAAGGGTAGCTATAACGGCTTCGATTGGCTTTGGCATTTATTGCACTAGTGAACTCGAAAGGCGTCTGAGGGATTTATCACTCATACTTCGGTATGAGAAAGATATCCGTTTAGGCCACTTGATGAGTATGACTGAAGAAAGAGCATGGCCATGCACGTGATACCTTAGTATCAGTTTTCAGTCATCTCAGATATCAAGAAACAATGATTGATAAATTAGGATGACCATTCTATGCCTATTGATCAATCTGGATATCGGTTTGATAAAAGGACAGATACATGTACGATAACAGGTTAAGTCGAATAATCGATAATCACGAATATTGGATAATCATAATGTCTTGCTAGAGGCCACTTATGATGGAAAGGGTAAAATAGTAATTTTACCAGTCTGCCAATTATTCGTGAGCCTATAGGGTCACACGCATTAAGCACGATACATGACAACAGTTATGGATGAGAATTGAGAACAATTCAGTAGTTTTCTGGCCTAAGGTTTTAACCAGAGGGTTGAAGAAATCAATTCGAGGAAATTGAGCCGTTTTGTCTAAACCGAAATTAGAACTCAAGTAAATGGGTTTAATTTGGGTTTTAGTTAAACGGGCTTAAAGCCCATTTAGGGATTTAAGATAAGAGATGAAACAAATGCAAATAAGAAAGAATAAAGGGATAGATAATGCAATTTTAATTTTGAAATTCAATTTAATTTCAAATTAAAATCACATAATATCTATTCATTTTATCCTTGATTTTTTCAGCAACTTCCTCCCTCATTCTCTCCCTCTAATGGCTGAAAATTGTCTCCCTCTCTTCCTCCATTGTTGCTCTTGTTTTCTCTCAAAATTTCTAGCAAAAGATTGAGTGAAAAATCATTTCGGTTGTGGTGCTTGTGTGGACTTGATAGAGAGAACACTACACTTGTGTTTTTGTCGATTACAAGAGGTAAATATCATATTTATATTTATGTTTATAACATGTTCAAATGGCATTAAGATCTTAGCTTTTTACGATCACCACGGTTACATAAAGTCCGCTGCATGATATTCATCGTTTGGAACCCGTGGTGATCTCTTTCATTAACGGTTTATGTTCTTGGACAAGGTTTGGAGTAGATTTTATTAAACGCTTCCGCTATCTCGATGATCTAGAACGCTCCAAAACCCTACACTTGCGCAGGTTCGAGGCGGTTTATAGGGTTCCTTCCGCTGCCATGAACGTGATTAGGATGCCCCGGAACCCAAAAGACGATTGTATGCAGCGTCGAGGTCGTTAAGGAAAATGGGGCATGCCTTGTACCCCTTTTCCTGAATTCGGACTAACATTCCCAGTTCTAGATAGTCGTTGATTGTGTACATCACGGCTACACGCATCTTAAATTGCTCGCAACTTTTCCGATCATACGTTGGGACACCCGTGCCCCCCAATACTTTCAGATCGTCTATTAATGGCTATATGAACACGTTCAAACACTTACCCGATGATTTTAGCCAGGAAACTAGTATCGATAGAATATTGACTATTTCCTCATACACATGGACGAGGGGAAGTTAAGGGGAAACATCACCACTACCCAAATACTGTGAGGCGTAGAAGTGGGCTCGAACGGGTCAAATCCGTCACTCGCTAGAGCAAGACGCACGTTCCAGAAATCTACAGCAAATGTTGGGTACAATTGATCAAACTCTTTCCAAGATATGCCATCATCTGGATGGCCAACGTTGTTTCTGTCTCTAACTCTTTTTCCGTGACAACGCATTTTGTTAGAGTGGTTCCCTAGTCCAATGTAATAAGTTCATCTATATGTAATCATTTATCATTTTTCGAATAAATAAAACAACATTATATTACTAATGTGTTGTAGTAATATATTAGATGTAATTTGATCTATACCATTATGTGTGTCATCACTAATTGTAGAACTGTAGATCATAAAGAATTACATTTAATGGGTCCCTTATCAGTTCAGCTTCATTAAGAAGCGATAAGTATGAGGCTAACTCCTTTTGATCACACTCTGCTGATCAGGGCAAGGTAGTGCCAGAGTTATATCATAGATATCATCAGGTTTTTGATGTTGGACAACCTGATAGTGAGTATGTAGCATAGATTATGTCATAAGCATAGTCACATATCGTAATTTGTCATTGTATCCTTAGACCAAGGAGTCTTTGTGATCACTATGTAGCCAGTATCTAAGTTTGACCTATTCTAAAGTTACTTGTAAAAGGGTAGCCATAAGGGCTCGGATTGACTTAGTTATAAGTTATATGAGTGAACTCGAAACACAGCTAAGGAATTTATCCCTCATACTCCGGTAATGGAATGATATCTGTTTAGGCCACTTGATGAGTATGAATGAAAGAAATTGCATGGCCATGCGGGAGATACTTAGTACCAGTTTTCATTCATCTCAAATATCAAGCAACAGTGATTGATTAAATAAGGATGACAATTCTATATCTTATGATCAATCTGGATATCGGGTGATAAAAGGATAGTGACATGGATGATACGAGGTTAAATCGAATTATCGCTAAGCCACTTATGATGGAAAGGGCAAAATAGTAATTTTGCAATATGCCAACGGGTCAAGAGCCTAGAGGGTTGTTAGAGTTATGCCCCTGTCCAATATATAAGTGATCTACAGATGTAATGTTTTATCATCTTTCCGAATAAATAAATCGGCATATATTACTAATGTGTTGTAGTAATATATCGAATGTAATTTAATCTATGTCATTATGTGTGTAACCACTAATAGTAGATCTATAGATCAGAAAGAATTACATTTGATGAGTCCCTGATCAGCTAAGCTTCTTCAAGAAACGATCAGTATGAGACCAACTCCTTGTGCTCACGCTCTACTGATCATGGCAAAGTATGTGCCGGAGTTATATCATAGATATCATCAGGTCGATGATATCGGACAACCCGATTGTGAGTATGCTGCATAGATACAGTCATGAGATACTCACATATCGTAACTTGTCATTATATCCAAAGACCAAGCAGTCTTTGTGTACACTATGTAACGAATACCTAAGTTTGACCTAGTCTAACGTTATCTGTAAAAGGGTAGCTATAACGGCTTCGATTGGCTTTGGCATTTATTGCACTAGTGAACTCGAAAGGCGTCTGAGGGATTTATCACTCATACTTCGGTATGAGAAAGATATCCGTTTAGGCCACTTGATGAGTATGACTGAAGAAAGAGCACGGCCGGCAGGTGATACCTTAGTATCAGTTTTCAGTCATCTCAGATATCAAGAAATAGTGATTGATAAATTAGGATGACCATTCTATGCCTATTGATCAATTTGAATATCGGTTTGATAAAAGGATAGTGACATGTACGATAACAGGTTAAGTCGAATAATCGATAATCACGAATATTGGATAATCATAATGTCTTGCTAGAGGCCACTTATGATGGAAAGGGTAAAATAGTAGTTTTACCAGTCTGTCAATTATTCGTGAGCCTAGAGGGTCACACGCATTAAGCACGATATATGACAACAATTATGGATGACAATTGAGAACAATTCAGTAGTTTTCTGGCCTAAGGTTTGAACCAGACGGTTGAAGAAATCAATTCGGGGAAATTGAGCCGTTTTGTCTAAACCGAAATTAGAATGGGTTTAATTTGGGTTTTAGTTAAACGGGTTTAAAGCCCATTTGAGGATTTAAGTTATGACTGGGAAAAAATGCAAATAAGAAATTATTAAGGATAGATAATGCAATTTTAATTTGAAATTTAATTAACTTTCAAATTAAAATCACATAATATCTTCCATTAAAATCACATAATAACTTCCTCCCTCATTCTCTCCTTCTCACTGCTGAAAATCCTCTCCCTCTCATCCTCCATTGTCGTCAAGTTTCTCTCAAAAATTAATAGCAAAATTATTGAGTGAAAACCTCTTCGGTTGTGGTGCTTGTGTGGACTTGATAGAGAAACACTATACTTGTGTTTTCATCGATTAGAAGAGGTAACTTTCACATTTATATTTATATATATAACATGATGAAATTGTATTAAGATCATAGCTTGCCTCCTTCACCACGGTTACATACCGTCCGCTGCATGATATTTATCGATTGGAACCCGTGGTGATCTCTTTCAGTGATATCAGACCCATGGTTGTTATGTATTTTTCTACATGTTTAAATCTGATTTTTTTTATGTTTATATGTGTTCATCACCTTAGCATGCATGTAAATCGAAAAAAAAAATTTCCGATTTGATTGATTTTGGAAATTGGAAAATAATTTTTTTTGGGGTGTTTCGGGTTAGCCATGGCCGACCAGGTCGAGTCCCTTGGTGGACCATGGAATGCCCTAGGGCAGACCATGGTCAGCACCAAGGGCCGACGAGGGTCGCCTTCGGGCAACCATGTTAGCCCTCGCGGGCGACCACGGTCTGCCCATGCGGGCGACCATGGCAGCCCGTGAGGGCCACCATGGTTGCCTCGCGGGCGACCATGGCTGCCCTCGCGGGCTACCATGGTCGTTCCCGTGGCCGACCACGGTCAGCCCCGCAGGCGACCTCGGCAGCCCTCACGGGCCACCGTGGTTGCCTCCGCGGGCGACCTCGGTTGAGCCGGTTTGGCTCGACCAGATTCAAGCTGAACCGGATGGTTCGCGAGAATATTTGGAAACACTAAAAATTTAATTTTCATATTTGGTTCGGTTTCGATAAACCAGCGAGAACCGGTCCAAAATTTAATTAATCGATTAAATCGTCCGGTTTCGATAAACCAGAATTTTTCCACACTTAAGAAAGATAAAATTTGGAAAATTTATTTGTTTGATTAGCATGTTGATTGTATACATGATCTTTGATAACATGATGTTTTCACATGATGCTAGCTAAGCCCATTAGATTTGCATTTTAATTTCGGTTTTGCAACCTGCGTGTTTCTTAATTTTGGGTTGTAGTAAATACGGCATGCGTGTCGTGATTTGTATTTCATTTTATTTATTTTAATTTGTAATCAGGAAGACCGACACAAGAATCAAGTCAAGAGGAAGACTCGGATTGGAGGAGGCTCGAAGCCAGTGGGAGTTCACAAGAATGGAGCAAGTTTGGATCTTGAAGACCATGTCTTTAGGATCAGTATTGCTTGATTCTTAGGAACTTAAGATGGGCTTAGCTATGCATATTTTATCGTAACATTTATATGTTTCAATGTATGAATGTATGATAGTTTAAATATACAAGTTTATGTATGATTTGCTATCACCCACATGCAAAGATTAAAATCAGAATTTAATCAGACTCGCATGTAACCGGCTAAGGGATCATCTTTGCATGAATTTGCAATTGATGATTCCAGATTAAGATTGTATCGATATACAATCAGACTTTTATAATTCACTTAAACGCAAATAATTACAAGTCAAGTGTGATACCATCCAAGTTTGGGCACTCAAAAGGGCTTTGACCCTATGGATGTCGGTACGCCTCCGCGTAACATTCATAGAGAAAAGGTTTGGATGAGATGGGTAGTTCTGTTTGGGTGCGTGCGCCTCCGCGTAGTAGCCACATTAGTTCAATCCATAGTTCAAGCTTGGTAGACTTGTCTATGATTGTCAGCTAGGGCTGACCTAGGGTATCTGTATAGGGTATGCCGTGTACTTTTAGTACAAACCCTAGCCAGGAACTACATAGTCTTGTAGATGGATGTATTCCTACCTTGATGCTCTCAATTGGAGCAGTAAGCCTCCGTTCACTTCAATTGAGGGTATGATAGGATCCTGGTTCAGATTCTAATGTTAGAATCAGACAAGTGTTTTATAACTTAATCTCCAACTTAAATTTTAATTAATTTTACCATGTGGATCTAAAAGGCAAACACAACACAAAGGAGTAATAGCGCACTGAGAGTCCAGATTGAGGACAGACTCAAGGGCGTGAATTACTCATATTGGAATAGAAACTTGAGGCTTGTACTCAAGCATGAACGCAAGTAGTATATCCTTACTAAGGAACCTCCTTCTGAGCCACCGTTGAACGCCGCTAGGGCACTAAGGATACTTATCAAAGTTCCTTAGTAACCAAATTGACGTGTCATGCATTATGGTGGGCAGTAGGATGCCAGAGTTGCAGAAGCAGTTCAGGAACGTTTCAGATGACCCTCATAACTGTAAGGCAGAGGTCAAGGAAATGTTCAAGGAGAAAGCTCGTGTCAAAAGATATGATATTTTCATAGAACTTAACTCCTGCAAACTTAAGGCTGGAGCCCTGTTAGTCCCCATGTCACGAAGATTTAATGTCTTCAGTAACATCTAACCAGACTCGGTTTTGATGATCAGGTTTAAATGGCTGCAGATCTTATGTTGCAGTCACTTCCAGATACATATAGTTATTTGATAGTGTAGTTACGACGGTTTTAGAGATTGGCTAATTTTTAAAGGAACCGAAGAACATGTTACAAAGAATGTCGAAGCATCTTCTACGACATTGTGGACGGCGTCTCGGCAAACATCCTGATCGACAGAAATCAGGAAAGTGCAGATTCGGCAGAAAAGCAAGAAGACGATTAGGAAAGTGCAGAACGACTCCTAATCTTAAAAGAAGAAAGACGGAGATTAAGAGGAAACCCATTAGGGTTAGTACTCATCCACGATTGCTTTAAAAGCTTAGGCTACCCCCTTAGCAATGGTGTGGTTCTTTATTTGTTTCCTAGCAACAATTTGCAAGGTTCTTAGACGTGAAGGTTTGCGGGCTGAGAAATTGCAGATTGAGCTTAGGACATGGTGCATCACATAACAATTGAGAGTTAGGTGATTGAGGGTTTACTGAAGTCCTGAGTTGAAGACTGCACGCAACCACCAAGCTTTAAGAAGACTTGAAGACGACAGAGCAAGGCGATTGCTCGAAGAGTGGAATCAAGACGTTCTTGGATTCAGGGGGAGACCCTGAGATAGATTGCACTGTAAGGCGTAGCATAAAGTATAGATCTGGGAGTGATCACAGGTTCTTGTATGTTCTGACGGATTACTGATAAGGGAAATCTTTCCACTAGGCTGAGAGCCCCCAGACGTAGGTGACGTTGCACCGAACTGGGTAAACAATCTGCTGTGTCATTACTTATAGCTTTAAATTTACTGCCCTGCATTATCTACGCAAGAAGTCAGACACAACGTTATAGCATTCTGTGTAACATTGTGTGTGGCATCTTGCACGACTAGCTGATCAGAATTTCAATTGGTATCAGAGGGGGCACCTATAGCTTTAGGTGAGTTCCTAAACAAATATTTTGATCAAAGATGGACAATACCAGGGAAGGAGGATCCATAAATCGACCACCTGTTCTAGATGGAAGCAACTATGGCTATTGGAAGGCTCGAATGGGTGCCTTCATGAAGTCACTAGACAACAAGACATGGAAGGCTGTACTCAATGGTTGGAATGCACCACAACTCAGTGACAGTGATGGCAATCCTATCGGCCCTAAACCAGAAAAAGACTGGACCGATGATGAAGATGAAGAATCACTCGGAAATTCTCGAGCTTTGAATGCTATCTTCAATGGTGTTGACAATAACGTGTTCAGACTAATCAACACATGCACAACTGCCAAATCAGCATGGGACATCCTGGCCGTAGCATATGAAGGAACAACTAAGGTTCGAGAATAAAAACTGCAATACCTAACTACCAACTTCGAAGCCCTCATCATGAAAGAAGACGAATCAATTGCAGATTTCAATGTTAGCATTCGTGATCTAGCCAATGAATCCTATTCTTTGGGAGAACCAATGTCTGATGAAAAATTGGTAAGAAAAACCCTACGTGCTCTTAGCCCTAGGTTCAAGATGAAGATCATAGCAATTGAAGAAGTTCATGACCTCAAGGTCTTGAAGTTTGATGAGCTGATGGGGTCTCTAATGACCTATGAGTTGTCTCTACCCAACATCGACAAAAGGAACAAAGGAGTTGCTTTCAAAAGCTCAACACACAAGCAACCAGATCCTGAGGATTCGGATTCTGATGAAGACATCGAGGCTACAATGGCCCTTCTCACAAAAAATTATAACAAAGCCATGAGAAGATTTAGTCGAATGGGCGGACGGAATGTCACAGCAAATGCCAGAAACAAAGCTCCACAAAAAGCTCAAGTTGGAGGTAGTCTTGACAGACCAAACAGGAGTGGGGAAGAAAACAAAAAGAAAGGACTTCAATGTCATGAGTGTGAAGGATTCGGCCACCTCTGTAGAGAATGTCCAAATTTCCTCAAACAACAAAAACGAGGATACAATGCCACCCTATTAGATGATGACAATGAAGATAGTGGATCTGAAGAGGTAAGCAACTTTGTTGCATTCACTACTACTGCTCCTACATGTAATGTTGATAATGTTGTCGACATCAATGATGATCCAACTCCAAATGAGAATTGGACTAAAGAGCAACTAGTCGAGGCATACAAAGGCTTGCATACCAGATGGATCAAGGAAACTCTGATACTTGATCAACAAGGCGAAAGGATCATTAGTCTTACCAGCGACAAGTCAAGATTTCTAGAGACGATCGTGGAGCTGAAACGAGAGATCACCAGACTTAATGGAGAAATTAGTCTCATGACTAAATCGGTAAAGATGATGAACCCGAGCACAGAAAGCGTTGACAAGATTTTATCGGTGGGAAAACAGTCCAAAGATACGACGGAACTAGGGTACACACATGCTGTCCCCTCAACGGCAGGGACAAAGTTTATCCCACAACAAGCCATGGCTGACAAGAAATTACTGGATGCCCCAACACATCCTACAGGACGACCTACAACGAAAGCCATAACATCGTCTACAACCTGTTCTTGTTAAGTAACTGCCAGAAGACATCCTCCACGCAGACAACAAAGCTACAGAAGACCAACTTATCAATATCAATGGATATGTCATTACTGTGGTCAACCTGGTCACATCAGACCTTTTTGTTTTCAACTTCTTGAGAGGAAGCAAGCTCAGCTACAACAAAAGAAATATCAAAGGCATCTCTCATCTCCTCCGAAGACATCCCGCCTTCAATGGAGACCTAAGAACCTGGTCTATCAAGCTAATGTTGCATATACATCCTTAAGTGCTTCAACAAACAAGGACTGGTATCTCGACAGTGAATGCTCTCGACACATGACAGGTACTCTAGATTTTCTCTCTGATCTTAAACTATATACAAACTGCTTTGTTACGTTTGGAGATGGGATTCGAGCTCGAATTATCGGAAAAGGAGTACTTAAGCATCCAGGAGCCACCTGCCTGACTGAAGCATTACTTGTAGAAGAACTTAAAGCAAACTTGATTAGCATCAGTCAGATTTGTGATTAGGATTCAGAAGTGAAATTCACGAAAGAAGCCTGTATAGTTAAAGACTTTAATCAAATCACTATTCTACAAGGAGTTCGCTCAACGGAAAATTGCTATATCTGGTCTCCCGAGACACATATCGAATCGACCAAGTGCCTTGTCTCCAAAGCAGAAGAAACCAAACTATGGCACCGAAAGCTTGGACATCTAAATCTTAGAAGCATGCAAAAGGCAATCTCAGAGCAGGCAATCACAGGTATTCCAAACCTAAAATTAGTAGAAGGAAAGATCTGTGGAGAATGTCAGATTGGAAAGCAAACCAAGATGTCACACAAGAAGCTTCAGCATATCACCACCTCTCGAGTACTTGAGCTGATACATGTTGACCTCATGGGACCAATGCAAGTTGAAAGTCTTGGAGGAAAACGATATGTCTTTGTGTGTGTAGATGATTACTTACGATACACTTGGGTTGACTTCCCTCGTGATAAATTAGACACCTTCTCGATCTTCAAGAATCTATGCATCTAAGTCCAACGAGAGAAAGGAGAGACAATTGGCAAAATCATCCGCCTTCGTAGTGATCATGGTCAAGAGTTCGAAAATAGCAAGTTTGCAGACTTCTGCAATTCCGAAGGGATAGCGCATGAATTCTCAGCACCAATCACTCCCCAACAGAATGGCATTTTTGAGCGCAAAAACAGAACTCTACAGGAGATGGCTAGAGTAATGATGTTGGCTAAGAACATCTCAACTCACTTTTGGGCAGAAGCACTTAACACAGCTTGCCATATCCACAATCGAGTCACTCTCAGACCAGGTATGTCAGTGACTCATTATGAAATATGGAGGGGGAGAAAGCCCAATGTTAAGTACTTTCATATATTTGGCTCCACTTGTTATATTCTAGCTGATAGAGAGCCCCGTCAAAAGCTTGACCCAAAAAGCGATGAAGGCATCTTCCTTGGCTATTCAAGGAATAGTCGCGCATACCGAGTCTTCAACAAACGAACCAAGACCATGATGGAATCAATCAATGTTGTTATTGATGATGACTGCGAAGATGCCTCAGAAGATGCGACGGACGAAGACGGAGACTATCCGCCCAACAATGTCAGGAAGAATGCCATTAAAAACGATGCTAGCAGCAAAACAGAAAAAGATGATGCCAGCCCAAATGTCGATCATGACGAAGGAGTTCCTGAAATCAGCAACAAGAATCCCTCGCGGAGAATCCAGACGAATCATCCTATCTCTGGAGTTATTGGAAACTTGAATGAAGGCATACGGACCCGGTCAAAAACTCCTGAAGATTACAACGAGATGATAGGAAATATTTGCTTCGTTTCAAAGACAGAACCCAAAAACATCAACGAAGCCATCAATGATGAGTATTGGGTCAATGCTATGCAAGAAGAGCTGATTCAATTTGAGAAGAACCAGGTGTGGGAACTGGTGCCCAAACCAAGTGAAGGAAACATCATAGGCACTAAATGGATCTTCAAGAACAAATCCGATGAGCTTGGCAACATCACTCGCAACAAAGCCAGGTTAGTTGCTCAAGGGTATACTCAAATTGAGGGTGTCGACTTCGATGAGACCTTTGCTCCTGTGGCAAGACTTGAAGCAATCCGTCTCCTACTAGGGATATCATGCCATCTACAGATAAAGCTCTACCAGATGGATGTCAAAAGTGCGTTCTTGGATGGGGATCTCAATGAAGAAGTATATGTGTCACAACCCAAAGGATTTGTTGACCCTCACTATCCTGATCATGTGTATAAACTCAAGAAAGCTCAATATGGGTTGAAACAAGCACCAACGGCTTGGTATGAAAGGCTCACAAAATTCCTCATCCAAAGCGGCTACACTAGAGGGGGAGTCGACAAGACCCTATTTGTGAAGAATGAAGACAGGAACCTAATGATAGCTCAAATCTATGTCGATGACATTGTCTTTGGAGGGATGTCAAGCAAGATGGTAGAGATATTTATTAAACAAATGCAATCAGAATTCGAGATGAGCATAGTGGGAGAGCTTACTTATTTTTTAGGCTTCCAAATTAAACAACAAAAGGATAGCATCTTCGTATCTCACAGCAAATATGCGAAGAATATTGTCAAGAAGTTTGGGCTAGAGAAAGCCTCACATAAAAGAACACCAGCAGCTACACATGTCAAGCTAACTAAAGATGATCCAGGAGAAGCCGTCGACCAACACCTATACAGGAGCATTATCGGTAGTCTTCTCTACCTCATCGCAAGTCGACCAGATATTGCCTACTCTATCGGAGTATGTGCACGATATCAAGCTAATCCTAAGGTCAGTCATCTATCCCAAGCCAAAAGAATTATTAGATATATCTCTGGGACTACAAACTTGGGTTTATTATACTCATTCGACACATCCTCTACCTTGGTGGGGTATTGTGATACTGATTGGGCTGGAAACACATCGGATAGGAAAAGCACATCTGGAGGATGCTTCTTCCTTGGCAACAACCTCATATCATGGTTTAGTAAGAAGCAAAACTGTGTTGCTCTTTCCACTGCCGAATCGGAGTATATTGCTGCTGGGAGTAGCTGTACACAACTACTTTGGATGAAGCAGATGTTAGTCGAATACAATGTTAGACAGGATGCCATGACTTTATATTGTGATAATGTCAGTGCGATCAACATCTCCAAAAATCTTGTCCAACACAGCAAGACCAAACACATTGATATTAGACACCACTTCATTCGAGAATTGGTCGAAGACAAGAAGATCATCCTAGAGCTCATTCCCACAGAGAAGCAACTTGCTGATATTTTCACAAAAGCATTACATGCAAGCAGATTCGAGGATCTCAGATCATCACTCGGTCTGTGCACCATCAGTGAACAATAAGAAGTTGCAGAAACGGTTGAGAGGAGTTAGTTGGTGCCTCTTCATGAACCGGTCGAAAATCCAACAAATGTCATTGGGCCAAGCATATCAAAAGCCCATATAAAAGAAAAGGAAGATACGCTCAGACGCTAGAAAGATTTGAGACGTTTTTTTTCAAAACCTAGTCTGCCTCTCTCTTCTGTGTTTGCTCTCATCTCCTTCGCCATTCACTCTCTGCTAATCTCTCATAACAACAATGGTGAAAACTCGAAGCACAGTAGCCCCAAAGGAAGCCACCGATTCAAAGAAAGCTGAATCTAAAGGCTCCAGAAGCAGTAGAGCGAAAACAAACAAGCATGGAGAGCGAATTAAAGGGCCAAAAACCCTAAAGAAGTCAGTAGAAATTCTCAAGGATGCTTCACCAGAGAAAGCTCTAATACCAGCTTTTACTCGAGTTCCCAAAAAGTCCCGGACCGGAAGCGCTGCTTTCTCAATGTCTGACCTAACTGGGCCAGAAAGAGAGAATGATCTTGGCCAGGAAAATCGAGAAGCCTCCATGCAAATCGTCGCAGTTCCAACACCAACAGGTAACGATTTCTCTGTCGATACCTCTAGAAACAGTGATTTGTTAGAATCACTGCTGGAAAACCAGGACCCACCTCAAGAAGGTGTGGTAGAAGAACTGATACGTCCGGAAGGAGAAAAGGAGGATCTGACGCATTGCAGAAGGAGAAGGAGGAGAAGAAGAAGGAACAGATGTCATGCCAAAAGCCACCGAAAAAGTTGTAGAAGAGGAAGAAATCGCTGACTCGGAAGAAGCCGAGGAAGAAGAAGAGAAAGAAGAAACTAGAAATGGAGAGACCGATCTGGAAGAGGCTAAGAAGAACAAGGATGCCACCACCAACAACACAGAAGAAAACCCTCTGGACGCCAGAGAAGATGTCACGGAAGAAGCTGCTGAGACGGCACACACAGTGCTGTCGTCCCTGACGGAAAAAGTTCTAGAAGAAACTGAAAGTTTGGCTGTTATGGTTGGTAAACTGAAAGAAACAAGGAAAAGGAAGGAGGACAAGGAGGCTGGAGGTCTCGGCAACAAAAAGAAAAAGTCGCATGTCAAAGAAAAGGGGAAGAAAGTGATCGCGACAAGGAGTTTGATGGATGAAACAACCGATGATGACGTTGAAGAGGTCCCTGCTGAGGAAGGAAAGAAGAAGAAGGCCCTGAAGACGGCCAAGAACACCGTGAGTATAACTTACGACAATTTGTCGTTTCACTCAGCAGAAGGTGCAAAAAGGTGGGAGTTTGTGTTTCAGAGAACGGCGTACCCAGAGAAGACACTGTCGTCGGAGCTGCTTGGGCTAGAGGCTATTATACAGCTCCTGGAGAAGGCAGAATTAATGAGAACCGTCTCAAACATTGGTAACCACTATCCCCTCTTGGTTAAGGAGTTCATTGCAAATTTGCCTACCACGTTTGGTACCCCAGATGCTCCAGAGTTTGATAAGGTATATGTCAGAGGCATTCACTTTGACATCTCCTCTGACATTATCAATGACTTCCTAGGAAGGAAGAGGGTTTGATCTGTGCCACCACCCGACCTAAGCAAAGTCCTCCGTGAGATCACCGGAGATAAAAGCAGAACATGGCCATCCAAAGGCACCGTGGCAACATAAGATCTGACTTCCAAGTACTCCATTCTCTTCCGGATTGGAGTGGCAAATTGGGCGCCCTCGACCCACGCATCATCAATCAAACATGAGCTTGCAATACTGATCTACCAAATAGGTACTGGATCTAAACTTGACTTTGGACAATTTGTGATTGATAATCTTGTTCGCCATGCTAGATCTCTCGCGGTGAAAATTCCCATAGCCCTTCCATCCCTTATCTCTGAATTACTCGTCCATCAACACCCTGGGGTGTTGAAAACATCGGATAAGGTGGGCAAAAGAGGAGGACTAATTGTGGTGAGCCACAAGTTGTTTGAAGGGAAGCATGCTCCTGATCTTGTCAGGCCGGAAGCCAAGGCAAAGACCAGTAGAGCCACAAGTTCCGTCCCTCTCACCAGGACCACCAGCAGGGATGCCGTCATGCTCGAACGAGAAATTGTTGTGCTTGATGAGGACATTGCAAACTTAAAGACTGCTCTGAAGCACCTCTCGCAGCGCCGAACTCACTACGCCAACCTGCTGCAATCCATGTCTCCTCCAGGCTCTGAAGATGATAATCCAAATGATCCAGAAGATGCTACCCAAGAAGCCTCCACAGAAGCAACAGAGACTGCAAGTTCCAACAGCAGCTCTATTTAAAATTTTTATGAAATTCTCTGACTCTTGAACTACTGAACAACTTTTATGTCTGTAATATTTTGTGAACAATGTATCACGCTTCCTCTCGACAGCTGATTGAGAGCAAGTGTGAGTTATGTTTGGTTTATTTTGCTTATTTCCCGGATTTGTTACAATATTTGTTTATACTTTGGCTCTTTTTGATCCAACAAGGGGGAGTAAAGTTTAAGTTAGATAACGCGCGCGATCACGACGATACAAGAAAGGAAGATAGAGACGACGCGAAGACGCAAGATGCAACGATACGCGGGATGCGACGCTGCCGATCGACGAGACGACTAATGCGATGCAGAATGCGACGCAGAATACGATGAAGAATGCTGTCCTTAAAAATAGCCAAAGGGGGAGATTGTAGTTACGACGTTTTTAGAGATTGGCTAATTTTTAAAGGAACCGAAGAACATGTTACAAAGAATGTCGAAGCATCTTCTATGACATCTTCTGTGACATTGTGGACGGCGTCTCGGCAAACATCCTGATCGACAGAATTCAGGAAAGTGCAGATTCGGCAGAAAAGCAAGAAGACGATTAGGAAAGTGCAGAACGACTCCTAATCTGAAAAGTAGAAAGACGAAGATTAAGAGGAAATCCATTAGGGTTAGTACTCATCCACGATTGCTATAAAAGCTTAGGCTACCCCCTTAGCAATGGTGTGGTTCTTTATTTGTTTCCTAGCA
Source organism: Geranium rotundifolium (assembly GCA_963920655.1). Taxonomy (NCBI): domain Eukaryota; kingdom Viridiplantae; phylum Streptophyta; class Magnoliopsida; order Geraniales; family Geraniaceae; genus Geranium; species Geranium rotundifolium. The sequence continues at coordinate 17,011,152 of OY987315.1, forward strand.
ACAATTTGCAAGGTTCTTAGACGTGAAGGTTTGCGGGCTGAGAAATTGCAGATTGAGCTTAGGACATTGTGCATCACATAACTATTGAGAGTTAGGTGATTGAGGGTTTACTGAAGTCGTGAGTTGAAGACTGCACGCAACCACCAAGCTTGAAGAAGACTTGAAGACGACAGAGCAAGGCGATTGCTCGAAGAGTGGAATCAAGACGTTCTTGGATTCAGGGGGAGACCCTGAGATAGATTGCACTGTAAGACGTAGCATAAAGTATAGATCTAGGAGTGATCACAGGTTCTTGTATGTTCTGACGGATTACTGATAAGTGAAATCTTTCCACTAGGGCAGATCATACACCCCAAGCGTCCAAAGGTTCAAACAGCTCCCAAAACTGCTATGAATTCTAAGGACAAATTGGAGGAGATATGCTATCACTGCAATGAACCAGGACACGAGACTAAGGGATTGTAAGCAATACAAGGATCATGTGAAGAAGAGTGGGTATCCACGTCTTCAGGATCAGATATTTACGTTTGTAAGCTTAATCGCTATAACGTAAATAAGAAAAGGCTTAAATCTAATGATTTAAACCAAGTTATAATTTGGCATTGTCATTTAAGGCACATAGGCGAGAAACGCATTTCAACACTTCACAAGTGTGGAATTTAAGTCCGTTTGAATTCACTCAAACTGAAAGATTCAAGTCTTGCCTAATGAGCGAGAAACGCATTTCAACACTTCACAAGTGTGGACTTTTTAAGTCCGTTTGAATTCACTCAAACTGAAAGATGCAAGTCTTGCCTAATGAGCGAGAAACGCATTTCAACACTTCACAAGTGTGGACTTTCTAAGTCCGTTTGAATTCACTCAAACTGAAAGATGCAAGTCTCGCCTAATGGGCAAAATTACAAAGGCACCTTTCACAGGTTTATGTGAAAGGCGAGTGACTTATTAAGTCTAATACATTCCGACGTATGTGGACCTATGAGTACTCAGGCCAGATTAGAGTTGAACTAATACTTGACTCTGGTAACGGCCGCATTCATTTTGAACCGGGCTCCGATAAAGACAACGATAGTACACCTTGTGACAGTCATTCTGTCTCCCATTACTGTGGATGCGTGCGCCTCCGCGTAGTATTCATTAGGATGCGAGCTGAATAAGGTAATCAGTTCTATTTGGATGCGTGCGCCTCCGCGTAGTAGCCAAATAAGAGCTGGACCAGAGTCACAGAACGTATACCATATGACACTCATTACGTCTCCCGTTACTGTGGATGCGTGCGCCTCCGCGTAGTATTCATTAGGATGGGAGCGGGATGAGATGGTCAGTTCTATTTGGATGCGTGCGCCTTCGTGTAGTAGCCAAATAAGAAATGGACCATAGTCATATATGGTGTGGGAGACATCCTAGCATGTTTTTCCTAAAAAGATTTGGGTAGCAGAGATGCAGGCATCCAAATCAGAAAAAATGTGTCTTCGTAAAGTATCCTTAAGAAACTAAGAGATACAACTTCTATATACCCAGCGAGAACAAAGTCTTTGTTGCTCGAGGAGGGGTATTTTTGGAGAAATATTTTTCCAAAATAGCTAGTGGGAGTCCCGTGCATCTCGAAGAAATTCGTGAGGATACGGAACCGCCTGAAGCAATTCAGGAGCCTGCTATGCAAGATGTAGAAGTACTGGAGCCTCATATGGTCGTAGATGAAGAATCAGTCCCTACAGAAATTCCAGATGGTCCAAGGAGGTCTGAAAAATCTCGTCATGTTCCAGACAGATATGGCTTCACAGCCACTGAAGGAAATGACTTGATGTTGGTGGATCAGGATGATCCAGAAACCTACAGACAAGCTTTGACCAGTCCAGACTCCGAAAGATGGCAGAACGCCATGAATGAGAAAATTAAGTCCATGTAAGACCACCAAGTCTGGTGCTTGGTTGATCAAACCCCTGGATAAAACCCATCGGTTCTGAGTGGGTCTATAGGATGAAGACCGACATGGATGGAAATCCTCAGACCAATGAGGCTAGGATGATTGTAAAACGTTATCGTCAGATTCAATGCATGTAATATGATGACACCTTTTCACCAGTAGCAATGGTCAGATTGATCCGGATTATTCTTAGCCATAACTATGGCATATAGATGTCAAAACCCCTTCCTTAGCAGGAACTTACTAGAGGGCGTGTATATCACACGACCTGTGGGTTTTGTAGATCTAAAGAATTCCGGAAACATATGTAAGCTCCAAAGATCCATTTATGGATTGAAGCAAGCTTCAGGGAGTTGGAACCTTCATTTTGATAAAGCTGTAAGGGAACTCAGCTTCATCAAAAACAAAAGTGAGCCTTGCGTACATGAGAAAGCGAGTGGGAGTAATATTGTATTCTTGGTATTTATTCATCGGGAATGACATCCCGACCTTGCCACCAAAGCTTGGTTAGGGAAGTTCTTATCGATGAAGGACTTAGGTGATGCTACATTTAATGTAGGCATCAGGATCTCTACAGATCATTCCAAAAGGATTTTGGGCGTAAGTCAGAACATGTTGCTAAGTCAGAACATGTACATAGGTAAAGTGTTGAGAAGATCTCAATGCTTGATTCTAACAAAGGATACATACCCATGTGTCATGGCATTAAGCTCAGCAAGCTACAGAGTCCTAGTACTCCTGATAAGCTGAGCAGGATGAGTAAGATCCCTTATGCTTCGGCTGTCGGATCCATCATGTATGCCAGGATGTGCACGAGACTGGAAGTCTCGTTTGCACTAAGCTCTACCAGCAGATTCCAATCTCACCCCGACCAATTACACTGGATTGCTGTCAAAGGCCATCCTCAAATATTTGAGGAGGATCAAGGATGCATTTTGGTGTATGGGGATGAAAATAGAGAACTAGCAGTCAAAGGACAAGTCGATGCTAGTTTTCAGACATATCCAGATGACTTTAAAATTAAGTCAGGATATATTTTGTGTTGAGTTGTGGCGCTTTCAGCTGGATAAGCTTTAAGCAAGCCAAAATTGCCAGATCTACAATGAAGGCTAAGTATATAGCTGCAACAAAAGCAGCTAAAGAGGCCGTATGGATTAGAAGCTTTCTGATCGGATTAGATGCAACGCCGCGAGCGTCTGATCCGATAAGCTTGTTGTGGGACAACACAGGTGCCGTAGCTATTGCTCAAGAGCCCAGATTCCACAACAGATCCAAACATATACTCAACAGGAATCACCTCGTGAGAGTTATCACACATACAGGTGATGTGGAGATTAAACACTATTCGACTGATGATAATATGGCCGATCCCTTGACAAAGGCTCAGCCGCAGCCTAGGCATGAGTAACATCCAGGGTCTATGGGAATAGATCAGAACTTAAATTGGAACTAGGGGCAAGTGGGAGATTGTTAGAGTTATGCCCCAGTCCAATATATAAGTGATCTACAGATGTAATGTTTTATCATCTTTCCGAATAAATAAATCGGCATATATTACTAATGTGTTGTAGTAATATATCGAATGTAATTTGATCTATGTCATTATGTGTGTAACCACTAATAGTAGATCTATAGATCAGAAAGAATTGCATTTGATGAGTCCCTAATCAGCTAAGCTTCTTTAAGAAGCGATCAGTATGAGACCAACTCCTTGTGATCACGCTCTACTGATCATGGCAAAGTATGTGCCACAGTTATATCATAGATATCATCAGGTCGATGATATCGGACAACCCGATTGCGAGTATGCTGCATAGATCCAGTCATGAGATACTCACATATCGTAACTTGTCATTATATCCTGAGACCAATGAGTCTTTGTGTACACTATATAACGAATACCTAAGTTTGACCTAGTCTAACGTTATCTGTAAAAGGGTAGCTATAACGGCTTCGATTGACTTTGGCATTTATTGCACTAGTGAACTCGAAAGGCGTATGAGGGATTTATCACTCATACTTCGGTATGAGAAAGATATCCAATTAGGCCACTTGATGAGTATGACTGAAGAAAGAGCACGGCCATGCAGGTGATACCTTAGTATCAGTTTTCAGCCATCTCAGATATCAAGAAACAGTGATTGATAAATTAGGATGACCATTCTATGCTTATTGATCAATCTGGATATCGGTTTGATAAAAGGACAGTGACATGTACAATAATAGGTTAAGTCGAATAATCGATAATCACGAATATTGGATAATCATAATGTCTTGCTAGAGGCCACTTATGATGGAAAGGGTAAAATAGTAATTTTACCTGTCTGCCAATTATTCGTGAGCCTAGAGGGTCACACGCATTAAGCACGATACATGACAACAATTATGGATGACATTTGAGAACAATTCAGTAGTTTTCTGGCCTAAGGTTTTAACTAGACGGTTGAAGAAATCAATTCGAGGAAATTGAGCCGTTTTGTCTAAACCGAAATTAGAACTCAAGTTAATGGGTTTAATTTGGGTTTTAGTTAAACGTGCTTAAAGCCCATTTGGGGATTTAAGTTATGAGTGGGAACAAATGCAAATAAGAGATTATAAAGGATAGATAATGCAAATTTAATTTAAAATTCAATTAACTTTCAAATTAAAATCACATAATATCTTCCATGATCCTCAATTATTTTTCACAACTTCCTCCCTCATTATCTCCCTCTCATTGCTGAAAATCCTCTCCCTCTCATCCTCCATTGTTGTCAAGTTTCTCTTAAAAATTAATAGAAAAATTATTGAGTGAAAACCTCTTCGGTTGTGGTGCTTGTGTGGACTTGATAGAGAAACACTATACTTGTGTTTTCATCGATTAGAAGAGGTAACTTTCAGATTTATATTTATATATATAACATGTTGAAATTGCATTAAGATCATAGCTTGCCTCGATCACCACGGTTACATAACGTCCGCTGCATGATATTTATCGATTGGAACCCGTGGTGATCTCTTTCAAGGGTCACACACTTTAAGCAAGGTATAGCCAAATAGACTTGGACAAGTTCGTATTCGCGAAGTATGAGAATTGCGAAAATTCACCTTTCGGTTTAGTGAAATCGGAACTGTAAGCTTTTTTGTGCCCTAGTCCAATTGTATTAGTCTGTAAATGTCAGTGTATATTAATCATCGTTTGCAATTTATAAAATTTGCATTATATTACTTATGTGTTGAAGTGATAGGTTAAGTCTGATATGATATATGAACACTAAAGTAGTAGAACCATATATTTGTACGGATCACACTTAACGGGTCCCTGGTCAAATATGCTTCAATGAAGCGACCAGGTATGAGAATAATTCTTTATGGTATAGTTCTATTCACCATTGGGAGGGTTCCCGAAATAAGATCATAGATATCACTCGGGTGAGTGATATTGCACGACCCGCACTGAATGGTGTTGCATAGATAATGTCATGAACACATTCAAATGTGGTAGCTTGTCGGAGTATCCTTAGACTAAGGAGTCTTTGTAATCGCTATATTGTAAAGAACCGCGTTTGACTTGCTCCTAATGTTGTCCGTAACAAGACTACCATAACAGACAAGATTGGCACGGGGACAGATTGTATGAGTGATACGAAAGGCGGCTAAGGGATTTATCCCTCATACTACAGTATGAGATAGGTATCTGTTTAGGCCACTCGATAGAGATTAACTGAAGGGAGAGCATGGCCATGCCAACGATACGGGGTATTAGTATTCAGTAATCTCACATATCGAGAAACAGAGATTGATTAAATAATGGTGACGTCTCTATGCCTTCTGATCAATCTAGATACCGGGCGATAAAGGGATAGCGACATGTACTACATGAGTTTGAATCAAATCATCGATCATCATGCGCGTCGGGTAATCATAACGTCTTACTAGAGGCCACTTATGATGGATCGGGTAAAATGGAATTTTACGCCGATCCGCCGACGTCGGCATGAGCCTAGCGGGTCACACACATAGGATATGGATATGTGTAATTGGATGTGACAAGCGAATCGAGAAAGACTAAATCTTTCGTCCATGTCGCGTCGAACTTTGTACGATAAGTTCGGGGGTAAGTTGGACGCGCCACGGGACCTCATGGCAGAAGCATTTGGCTTCGTGCTACGAGGCCCAAGGGGCCGGCCCAACCAAGGCCCAATAGTGGAGCAAAGGGTGGGTCCCTTTCTCCACTAATTTTGGTTAAGTGGATGATGACTAGATACACACTAACCTAATCCATGTTGGGTAAATGTGATTAAAGGTGGCCACCCAATGACCATCATCATTTTCTCTTAACCCAACACACATCAATTCACCAACACATATACCAACACACACCAAAAATATCACAACATAATGGTGTGTTTCTCTCCCTCTTTCTTCAAGTGTTGGCCGAGAGCTCCATCTCCCCTCTCTTGCTCTCTCTTGCTCATTTCTCTATTCTAGTAAAGTAGAGGAGTGTAGGATCCTCAAGGGATCATCCTATCCGTGTGGACTTGGCTAGAGTTGAAGATCCGAAGCGTTCTTCAAACAGATTCGAACAAACCGAAGGTAAACTTGTTATTTTGGTTTTTGCCTTGTGATTTAATGGTTTGATCTTCTTGGACAGTTCTTGGGGTTAATATATATTGCTTCCGCTGTCATATGAGTTCTTGATAGCCCCAAAGTTCATACAAGAACGAATTAGTTTAAACGAGAAATCGGTTTAAGGGAATTGGATCGTTCTAACTAAACCATTTAATTAGAAGCATAACATAAATGTATTAAGATATTAAGGAGTTAATTATGGAATTAATTTTGAAACTCAAATACATTGATTTTTGGTTAATTTTTCCCTTTTTTTCTCCCCCTCTAGCCGATCCTCTCTCCCCACTTGCCGTCCCTCCCTCCTCTCCTTCTTCATCATATTTTGGTTCTTTTTTTTCACAAAACTAGCATAATTGGTGCAAAAAAACTTTGAGATTTGAAGAACCTTGCTTGTGTGGACTCAATAGAGGGCATATACACTTTTGTGCCTTGGTAATTTGTTCATTCAAAAAGATAAATTTTCCGATTTTCAGATTTTAATGGTGCTGAAGTTTATTCACATGATGATCTTTATTTGCTTACTTGAGAATCCATGGTTAATTTGCTTTCGCTATGCATGTAATTACTTGATTTGGACCCCAAGGATTCCTTCAGTGGTATCAGAGCATGTGTTGATATGTGAATTGATTTTGAGCATGCTAGGATTAGTTTTAAATTCTGGAAAAATTCATGTATGTTTATGGGATTAAACTTTGCAAGAACATGGAAAAAATTCAGATTTTTGGTTGATAAATTGTTGTTGAAAATTGAGTATTTTGGGGTTGTTTTGGATTAGCCATGGCCGAGCCATGGTTAACTAGGGTTGAGACCCTTGGTGGACCAGGGCAGACCATGGGCGACTTCGGGCGTACCATGGGGAGAGCCGCGGGCGACCGGGGTTAAGCCCTAGGCTCAGCCATAGGAGGCCCTCGGGTCGACCAGGTCGAGACCAATGGCTCGCCCATGGGAGCCCGCAGACCCCCATGGTCAAGCCATTGGCCGACCAGAACGGTGGCCCACGATCACGCTCATGGTCACCCGCGGGCGGCGTTTGGGCGAGCCGATCAGCCCCGGGGGCATGGGCCGGTCCCTGGCCCGTGTCACGTCCAGATAATTTCCCAAAAATTAAGTCCGTTCTGGTTTTGATAAATCGGGGGTAAGCCGGTTCAATTTCAACTAATCAAGATTAAACCATCCGGTTTCGATACACCATATTTTTCCCACATTTAAGCAACATAAAATTTGGAATTACTTTTTTCGTTTTAAAACATATTGTTTGATAACATTGTGTATGACAACATGATTGATTTCAATATGATGTGTAGCTTAGCCCGTCTAGATTTCGGTTTATTTTGCAACCAGTGTAGTTGCTTTGGTTTGTAATTTAATTACGACCTACGTGTTGTTATATTTTGTAATTTTATTTTATTAATGTAATTATGAAGACCGACGCAAGAAAGAAATCAAGACGGAGTTGGTGGAGTTCCTAAGGAGCCTCGAAACAAGTGGGAGTCCATGAGGAAGAGACGATCACAAATCTGAAGATTTAGTCTTTAGGATTTGTTCTTCGTTTTTCTTAGTTTTTGACGGGCTAGGTTGTATATAATTACTTACATTTATGCTTGAATGTATGTTTAGTTTAAATGCATTATTTAATGTAGTTAAACTATCACCCACATGCGAAAGATTAAAATCGGAATTTAATCAGATTTGCATGTAATTAGACTTGGAATCATCTTTGCATCGACATGTATTTGATTATTCCATATAAGATTGTATCTAAACACTTAATTCGCAAATAATTACATGTCAAGCGAGATACAACCCAAACCTCAACACTTAGAAGCATTCGAACCTTTGAGTGTGTGCCCGTACGCGTAGCATTCATAGGGGAGAAGTGTCAGATGAGTTGTACAATTTAATATGGATGTGTGCGCCTACGAATAGTAGCCATATTGAACTGGGTCATAGTTGAGTTTTGGTAGACTTGTCTACGATTGTCAGCTAGGGTTGACCTAGGGTATCAGGATAGGGTGTGTTGTGTACATTTCATGTACAAACCATAGCCAGGAATTACATGTACTTGTAATTGGATAAGTTGTCCTACCTTGGTACCATCGGTTGGAGCGGTGAGCCTCCGTTCACTTCAATCGAGGGTATGTGAGGGTCTTGGTTCATATTCTAGAATTTAGAATCAGAAAAGTGTTTTAAAAGTTCAAATCTCCAACTTTAATTTTAACTAATACTTATTAAAATTTTATTTTACCGTGTAGATATAATGGCAAATACAACACAATCTGGCAACAGCGCACTCAGGTCCCTAATCGAGCATGATAAGCTTAACGACATTAACTTTATCGATTGGGACAAGAACTTGAGACTTGTTCTCAAGCATGAACGTAAGGATTACATCCTTAACCAGAACACACCTGCTGAGCAAGCACTGAACGCCGTTAGAGCGGTAATGTTAGATTTGTGCCCTAGTCCAGTGTAATAAGTTCATATGTATATAATGATGTATCATCCATTAAAGAAATAAAACGGCATTATATTACTAATGTGTTATAGAAATATATTAGACGTAATTTGATCTATATCATTATGTGTGTCATCAATAATAGTAGAACTGTAGATCAGAAAGAATTACATTTAATGAGTCCCTAATCAGTTAAGCTTCATTAAGAAGCGATCAATATGAGGCTAACTCTTTATGCTCACGCTCTACTGATCATGGCAAGTAAGTGCCAGAGTTAGATCATAGATGTCATCAGGAAGATGATATTGGAAGGCCCGATGGTGAGTATGTAGCATAGATGCTGTCATGAGCATACTCACATATTGTAGTTTGTCATTGTATACTTAGACCGAGGAGTCTTTGTGATCACTGTGTTGTAAGTATCTAAATTTGATCCAGTCTAACGTTGCCTATAAAAGTGTAGTCGTAAGGGCTTTGATCGGCTTATGTGTAAGTTACATGAGTGAACTCGAAAGACGACTAAGGGATTTATCCCTCATACTCCGGTATGTGAATGATATCTGTTTAGGCCACTTGATGAGTATGACTGAAAGATATTGCATGGTCATGCGGGAGATACTTTGTATCAGTTTTCAGTCATCTCAAATATCGAGAAACAGTGATTGTCGATCCTCTCCCCCCCTCTTGCTGTCCCACCCTCTTTTTTTCTATCTTCTTCCATTTTTTGCTTCTTCTTTCTTACTTTCTAGAAAAAAATTGTGAGAAGAAACCTAGATCAAAAGAGGTATCTTGCTTGTGTGGATTTACTCTAGAGAGTACATACTTGTGTACATACTAGAGAGTACATGGTTAAATTGCATAAGGTTTATTGTTTTGGAACCCATGGATTGTTTCAGTGGTATCATAGGTATGGTTGATAAGTGATGATGATTTTGAGCATGCTTAGGGGTTAGTTTAATCTCTAAATATTCATGTAAGTTTATGGTTTTAAGTTATGCATGAACATGAAAAAAAATTCAGATTTTGACTTGATTTTGAAAGACTAAAAAATTAATTATTGGGGCTATATTGGGTTAGCCATGGCCGAGCCATCGCTAACCAGGGTTGAGGCCCTTGGTGGACCATGGACAGCCCTCGGGTTAACCATGGTCAGCTCCAAGGGACGACCAGATCACTTCGGGGAGACCATGGGCGGCCTCGGGCCGGCCATAGGCAGAGCCGCGGGCGACCAGGGTCGAGCCCTAGGCTCGACCATGGGCGGCCCTCGGGCCGACCATGTTCGTGGCCCTTGGCCGACCAGTCGAGGCCAATGGCTGGCCCATGGGCGGCCCTCAGGCGTCCATGGTTAAGCCGTTGGCCGACCAGATCGGTGGCCCACGGCCACGCCTATGGTTGCCCGCCAGGAATTACTTGGACTTGTAATTGGATAAGGTATCCAACCTTGGTGCCATCGATTGGAACGGTGAGCCTACGCTCACTTCAATCGAGGGTATGCGAGGGTCTTGGATCAGATTCTAAAGTTTAGAATCATAAAAGTGTTTTAAAGTTCAAATCTCCAACTTTAATTTTAATTAATACTAATTAAAATTTTCTTTTGCCGTGTAGATAATATGGCAATTAAAACACAATATGGTAACAGCGCTCTCATGTCCTTAATCGAGCATGATAAGCTTGACGGCATTAACTTTCTCGATTGGGACCGGAACTTGAGACTTGTTCTAGAGCTCGAACGCAAGGATTAAATCCTTACCTAGAACCTACATGCTGAGCCAGCACTGAACGCCGCTAGGGCGGTAAGGGATGCTTACCAGAAATTCCTTAGCGACCGTATCGATGTTCAGTTCATCATGATGGGCAACATGGTACCTGACTTGCAAAAACAGTTCATGGACATTTCTGAAGATCCCAAGGCCTTAATGACAGAGACCAAAGTAATGTTCAAAGAGAAGGCTCATGTCGAAAGATACGACACTTTAACTGAACTGATGTCCTTCAAGCTCAAGGCTGGAGCTCATGTGAATCCCCATGTCCTGAAGATGAAACGTCTTCTGGAGCACCTGACCAGACTTGGTCTTACTGTTCAGAAGGAAATGGCTGAAGACTTTGTGCTGCATTCACTTCTAGATACATATCGTGATTTTGTTGTAAATTACAATATGCATGACATGGATAAGATTGTGATTGAGCTCCATGGGATGTTTGTTACTACGGAAAAGAGCCTTAAAGGAAAGACCAAGGAGGCTCTTACGGTCAACAAGCAAGTCAACTTCAAGAAAGCTGGAGTGGGTAAGGGTAAGACTCACATGCACCTGACAGGGAATATATGGCACCCTTAGGGTCCGAAGGTTCAAGCAGCTCCTAAGGCTGTTGTGAATCCTAAGGACACATAGGTTGTCTGTTATTATTGCCGGGAATAGGGGAATTGGAAGAGTGATTGTAAGAAACACAAGGAGTATCTGAGAAAGAGTGGTACTTCCATGTCTTCAAGATCAGGTATTTATGTTATTGAGCTTAGTTTAAGTTTATCTACTTCAGATTCTTGGGTACTTGATATCGGTGCAGAGTCTACGGGAAGCACACAAATCGAAGAAGCACCTCTGGAGGTTGTTTCTACTTGGGGAACAATCTTGTATCGTGGTTCAGCAAAAAGCAAAATTGTATTGCTTTATCTACTGCTGAGTCCGAATATATTGCAGCCGGAAGTAGTTGTACTCAACTTCTTTGGATGAAACAAATGTTGGCAGAGTATGGAGTCAAGCAAGAAGTCATGACTTTGTTCTGCGACAACATCAGTGCAATCAACATCTCGAAGAATCCAGTGCAACATAGCAAGACAAAGCATATTGACATCAGGCACCACTTTATTCGAGAGCTTGTAGAAGACAAGAAGATAAAGCTCGAGTACCTACCCACTAATAACAAGTCGCAGACATCTTTACAAAACCATTAGATGCTAACAGGTTTGAAAGTCTGAGGTCAACCCTCGGACTTTGCTGTCTAGAATAGTCAGAAGTCAAGCAAGAAGAGAGGGAGGTTTTAGTTGATTTTACTCTCTCTCTCGATCAGGACCAAACATGGTCCACAAAATCAAGCCGGGCCCAAATTCTTTTATCAAAAGCCCGTTAGTCTTATTTCAATTTTGAGAATGATTACACTCTGACAATCCACCTATCAGAAATCATTCTGTTCAACTCCCACGCAGAAAAGACTCTGCACCTCCTCCACCAGTTGAAATCGCTAGGGTTCCACAAATCAAAATTCTAGCAAAGAATCTGCTCACCCCTCTCAAAGAACAAATCCTAGCTAAATGGTTGGTACTCGAAGCGGACGAATACCATCTGCCTCAAAAGCGCTACGAGCAAAAATGAGGGCAAATGTTATTGCCAAGAAATTGTCAGCCTCCAAATCAACGAAAAACAAGAATGGAATAAGGATCCGAGGGGGAAAAAATCTTAGGGGAAAGTTCAGCAGCACCTCAGGAAGTAACAAGTTCACCCCCAACGATCACACCTGAAGACGCAACCCCCGTCGTTGAAAAGGACGATACCTTAGCCGATTCTGGGAATATAGAAGAAGAAACTTCACTCTCTACTCCGACTCCAACAAAAGGTAAATCTGCTATCCTCCCTAACGAAAACACCAAAGATAAAAGCCTACCTGTAGAGGGTTTAGAAATCCTTGTTCCTGCAGTCCACGACACTAGCACCAAGGACCAATCCAGCCCTTCTAAGTTGACACCAGCACCAGAGAAATCTCCTCTAAACGAGGACTTACAGAAAGAAGGAAGTTCCCATGTCGCCCCGAACAGTGATTCAGGGCTTAATGAAAATCCTGAAGCCATTCCAGAAGTCACTCAACCTTTAGAGGAACTTGTCAACATCGAAGAAAGTGTCGACATTGAAACCATGGAAAAGGAAGAAGCTGTGCCCAAAAGGGCTGAGAGAAGGAAGCTACCAACACGAAGGTTGGTTGATGAAGAAGAAGAACCTCAACTACCTAGGAGATTGACTCCAAAGAGGAAAGCCACAGAGAAAGGAGGAGCTTCGGCGTCCAAACAGCCGAAGAAGTCAAGAAGGAAGTCACTGACTACTACAGTAACCTCTATCCCTGAAAAAGAAGAATCTGAAGAAGACACCCAGATTGTGCTACCACGGGTCAAGAAGACATTAGGAGGGCAGAAACTCCCCAAGTATGTGCCTAAAGCGCCTACAGACACTGTCTCTTTCCACTCTGTAGACAATGTCGTTAAGTGGCAGTATGTCTATCAACGCAAGATCTATCCAGAAAGAGAACTATCCACAGAGGAGCAGGGGATAAACACGATTGTAGAACTTATCCCAAGAGCAGGCCTGACCAATACAGTCATAAATATTGGGCCATTCTCCCCAGCATTGGTCAAGGAGTTTATTGTCAACCTGTCAAGTGAGTTTGGTCAAAGACACCATTGCGGCTACCGAGCTTACAGCAAAATATTCAATTCTCTACCGCATTGGTCTGGCTAATTGGGCACCTTCTACGCATGGGTCAAGCATCAAAACCGAGCTGGCGAAACTCATTTACCAAATAGGTACGCAGTCTTCTCTTGATTTTGGCGCTTACGTTATTGAACATCTAGTCAAGCACGCCAAATCATGTGCTATCAAACTTCCAATCGGGTTTCCTTCACTGATCACCGGTATCCTTCACCAACAATGTCCTCACATTGTTCGAGAATCGGATATTCCGGGCAGGAAGCCACTGTCCCTTACTATCAACTTCAAGAACTTCGAAGGGAAGTAGTGTAAGGACCTCGGACTTCCTATGGCCAAAGCATCAGGAGCTGGTTCAAGCTCTCGACCCTCAGGACCAATTGGCTCTAGGATGGAGGAAGAATTGGTAGAGATGATCGCTGATCTGGAGAAGTCAATTGCGATGCTCTCAACTCGCAAAGTCGCCTGTGAAGCCCTTCTCGAAGACCTCCGCTCTGCTGCTACTGCTGAAGAAGATGTTGACGACTCCACGTCGTTTTAGTAATTCTCTGAATTTGCTATGATAACTCTGTCCCACACACACTTTTAAATCCTCGGGGTTTGTCCGAGTTATTTTCCGCACATTACGACTGGTTTTTGGGATATTTGCTCTTGGTTGAGCTGGATATTTGCTCATGTTTTGAGCTGTTTATTTTGCTCATGGTGTGAGCTGGTTTTACCCTGCTGTTTAGTCGAATTTCATTGTAAGATTGCCTTTGGGAATATTGTTAGACAAACAGGGGGAGATAAATGTGATACGACAGAAGTTACGTCAGAAGCTACGCCAGGAGTTACGCCAGAAGTTAAGAATAAAAGTCGCCAGCCGCCCCAGAAGTTAAAGCTCCAGAAGTTAAAGCTCCAGCAGATAAACCAGAAGCCGCACAAGAAGTCGCATCAGAAGTCACGAAACTTGCTGTGTGCGTAACTGCCTCAAGGTGACGACGATGTGCCTGCTTGGAGTAAAGAAGTCACATCACTTGTTGTGCGTAACTGCCACAACATAAAATCACTTGCTGTGCGTAACTGCCACAAGATGACGAGGGGTTTAAAAAGGTGTTTGCCTAAAAAATTGCCAAAGGGGGAGATTGTTGCTACGTTTATATGTTGGCATGATTTTTTAGCGCAAATGTAAGAAGTCGTGCAACATGTTACATGACATGTGGAGCGACTTGTGTCGATCCGGATTAGGAAAGAACTGAAGCTTTCCTATTTCGACGAAGCTTGGAGCGAAAGAAGAAAGGCGCCACGAAGACTTGGAGCGCAAGAGAGTGACGTCGACAAGTCAGGGGATTCCAGCTGGTAGTTACACATCAGCAATAGACGGCAACTCGACTTGCCTGATTTCATCAAGAAGTCAGAACAGGCAAGACGACTTCCAGCTGGCATGGAAGGCGGCAACAACTTGCCTGACTTTCCTGTTCCTGATCCGAGAAGGATTAGGAATATGAGCTGCTATAAAAAGCCCTTGGCTTCCCATTAGAAGATCATCCGTTCTTGTTCTAACACTGCAAGATTTCTCAGAGCTCTTAACCGTGCACCATCGGCGTGTTGAGAGGCTGAGTAAGATTCGATAGAACGGATCTTTGCTCCGGTCAAACACTAAGTCGCGAAGACGAAGTCTTTGGATCAGTTAGGGGTTTGTTTGTGATTGAAGATTCACAACGCCGTCAAGAAGACAACGACACCGAGCATAGGAGCTTGCTCGAAGGGTGGAATTGAGGGAATCTCAAAGACAGGGGGAGAGGCTCCTGGTCGAGGTGATTCACGGTGAGATCTATTGTAGCTTAGGACAATAGCTTGTGTGATAGCTAGTTGGTGCTTGAAGTTGTACTATTGACTACCTATAGTGAAAAACCTTTCCACTGGCGAAGTGCTCCCAGACGTAGGTGCGGAGTTACCGAACTGGGTAATCATCTCTGGTGTCGTTATTATTATCTGTCTAGTACTTTTCTTACGGTTTCCACAAGAAGTCGATACACAAGTTAAAGACTTTGTGTTCGACTTCCAGACTCGGCTACGATTCAGAATTTCAATTGGTATCAGAGGAGGCACCTTAATCTCTTAGGTGATTTTCCTGCAGAATTATGAGTAGCTAATATGGATTCAAAGGAAGGAGGATCTGTCAATCGTCCGCCGGTGCTCGACGGAACAAACTATGGATATTGGAAAGCACGGATGTGTGCTTTCCTGAAGTCCCTCGACAGCAGAACTTGGAAGTCTATCATCAATGGATGGGAGGAACCTTACTATGCTGATGCTCATGGAAATGAAACTAGCATCAAACTAGAAAAGGAGTGGAGCATGGAAGAAGATGAAGCCGCCCTAGGTAATTCTCGTGCACTCAATGCTATTTTTAATGGAGTAGACAAGAATGTGTTTCGACTCATCAACACATGCACAAGTGCAAAAATTGCCTAGGACACGCTTGCGGTTGCTTACGAGGGTACTTCCAAAGTCAAAGAGCAAAAGTTACAGTACCTCACGACTAACTTTGAGGCTCTGACCATGAATGACGACGAGACTATTGCGGAGTTTAATGTGCGCATCAAGGATCTGGCCAATGAATCATATTCACTTGGCAAGCCTATGACCGATGAAGATTTTGGTCAGAAAAACGCTGAGAGCTCTAAGTCCCAGATTCAAGATGAAGATCACCGCCATCGAAGAAGTCCATGACTTGAAGACACTGAAGTTTGATGAGCTCATGGGCTCACTAATGACTTTCGAGCTCTCCCTACCTCCTATCGAGAAGAAACATAAAGGTGTGGCTTTCAAAAGTTCTAATCAAAAGCAGAAGAACTCAACGCACTCTGAGTCGGATAGTCACATTGAGGAAACTATCGCCATGCTGGCCAAAAACTACAACAAAGTCATGAAAAAATTTGGCCAGATGACAGGAAGAAAAGTCACCCGAGAAGTTAGAGACAAGCCACAGTACAAGTTTTAGAAGCTCGAAAACACAGCTAACGATGGAGGACGAGGAGAACGATCAGGTAAAGGAACTCAGTGCTTTGGATGTGAGGGGTATGGACACATGCAGAGAGAATGTCCCAACTTCTTAAAGAAACAGAAGAAGGGATTCAATGCCTCTCTAACTAACGATGAAGATGAGGAAGACAGTGACCTTGAGCATACAAGTAACTATGTTGCTTTCACTTCCTCCACAATAGATCAACCAGCTGAAAGCTCAAAGAAGTATGACTCTGATGATGAGCTATCCGATGAGACTCTTAACAACGCTTACAACGAATGGTATGTCAAATGGCTTGACGACTCTCAGGTAATCGAAAAACAGAATGCTCTCATTCTTACTCTTAATGAAGACAAGTCAAGACTTCTCGAGACGACTGTTGATCTCAAAAAGGAAGTTGCTCGACTAAAAGGCGAGTTAGAGCAGGTCACGAAGTCAGTAAAGATGATGAATCCAAGCACTGACACTCTACGTCAAATCCTTTCAATCGGGAAACCAGCCAGGAATATGGAAGGACATGGATATTCAAAAGATGCCTCATCATCACACACCATCTTCGTCCCTCAGAAGTCTGTCGCCCAGAAGCCCCATCAGAAGTCACCTAACTTCACGGCTGACCAAGCGACCAAAAAGCTTCTTACTTTGGCCGCTTCAAAAACCTAGACCAAAAGACACAACTGGGTTTGTCATCACTGTGGACGAAGAGGACATATTCGACCCTTCTGCTATCAGCTATATGGGAAAAGCCTGGTCAAGAAAAGGACCACCGTCAAGAACAGCCAACCACGGAAGGAATGGCGAGTCAAAGAGGTCAACTATCGAGCTAACATCGCGTACACCGCTTTAAAAGCCTCAACCAGCAACAATTGGTACTTCGATAGTGGATCCTCTCGACATATGACGGGTAATAGCTCTTTCTTGGTCACTTTAATACCATGCACAAATAGCTTCGTCACTTTTGGAGATGGAGTAAAAGCTAGAGTGCTCGGGAAAGGAAAACTCAATCATCCCAACTCTCCATGTCTGAAAGAAGCTCTGCTAGTAGAAGGCCTCACAGCAAATCTCATCATCATAAGCCAAATATGTGATTTAAATTTGGATGTCCACTTCACTCGTGACAAGTGCTCGGTCAAAGACGAACAACAGAAGGAAGTCATGACAGGCCACAGGTCCCTTGACAACTGTTATCTATGGTATCCAACAGTCAGTACCTTGCCAACCAAGTGCCTTTTATCCAAAGCTCAAGAGACAAAACTATGGCATCAAAAACTTGGTCACATCAATTTGAGGAGTATGCAAAAGATTCTCTCTGAAGAAGCAATCATTTGAGTACCCAACCTCAAGATCATTGAAGGAAATTTTTTTGGAGAATGCCAGATTGGAAAACAAGTCAAGACGTCACACAAGAAGGTACAACATCTTACTACTTCTCGTGTTCTAGAACTGCTTCATGTCGACCTTATGGGACCGATGCAAGTGGAAAGTCTAGGAGGGAAGAAGTACATATTTGTATGTGTAGACAACTGCTCGAGGTACACTTGGGTAGAATTTATTCGAGAAAAGTCAGACACCTTCTCTGTCTTTGAAGCCTTATGTCGAAGAGTTCAACGAGAAAAAGGAGAAGTCATTGGGAAAGCCTTATGTGTACACTTTCAACGATCATGGAAAGGAGTTTGAGAAGATCAGCTTCGCAAACTTTTGTGATGCTAAAGGAATTGCACACGAATTTTCTGCTCCCATCACTCCTCAGCAAAATGGGATCGTTGAAAGAAAGAATCGCACTCTTCAAGAGATGGCAAGAGTCATGTTGTTAGCCAAAGACATCCCGCAGCACTTCTGGGCTGAAGTTTTGAATACGGCATGCCATATTCATAATACAGTGACCCTCCGCCCTGGAACTTCGCTCACTCTTTATGAAATATGGAGGGGGAGAAAGCTGAATGTCAAATACTTCCATGTCTTTGGATCAGTCTGCTACATACTCGCAGATAGGGAACCTCGACGCAAATTGGATCATAAAAGCGACGAAGGCATCTTGCTCGGATACTCCAGAAATAGTCGGGCTTTTCGTGTATTCAACAAACGGACCCGGACTATTATGGAATCCATCAATGTCGTGATTGATGACAATAACGAGCAACCAAGTGACGAGGACGAAGACGTCCTAAATCTCTCAGGAGAAGTCAGACCAAAGGTTAGAGGAGAAGTCAGACCAGAAGTCAAAGGCGATGAGCGCAACAAAGAGTCTGAAGACGAAAGCCTAATCATCCCAGATAAAGAGGTATCTCCTATAAGGCAAAAAGCTCCATCAAGAAGAAGTCAGAAGAATCATCCACCACAGGATGTGATTGGAGACATCAATGAGGGAGTTTGGACTCGACAAAAGGCATCTCTTGACCACCAAGAGATGATAGGTAGCATGTGCTTTATTTCCAAAATTGAGCCAAATAATATACAAGAGGCCATCAATGATGAATACTGGGTCTGCGCGATGCAAGAAGAATTGGTTCAGTTTGCAAGGAATGAAGTCTGGGAACTTGTACCCGAGCTTGACAATGTCAATGTCATCGGGACAAAATGGATATTCAAAAACAAGTCTGACAAGCAAGAAAACATCACTCGAAACAAAGCGAGACTGGTGGCTAAAGGGTACACACAAGTCGAAGGAGTCGACTTTGAAGAAACCTTTGCTCCGGTAGCCAGACTAGAAGCCATACGACTTCTTCTCCGCATCGCATGTCATCTGCGTTTCAAACTCTATCAGATGGATGTAAAGAGTGCCTTTCTCAATGGAAATCTGAACGAAGAAGTCTATGTAGACCAACCAAAGGGATTCGAACACCATGACTCTCCGCACCATGTCTAGAAGCTAAAGAAAGCTCTCTACGGACTCAAACAAGCTCCACGAGCATGGTATGAACGTCTTACCCAATTCCTTGTACAGAATGGCTATATTCGAGGGGGAGTAGACAAAACTCTCTTTGTGAAGAAGGAAGGAAGGGACATCATGATTGCTCAAATATATGTCGACGACATTGTATTTGGAGGGAAGTCAGACAAGATGGTGGAATGTTTCGTCCAACATATGCAGTCTGAATTTGAGATGAGTATGGTCGGTGAGCTCACATATTTCCTAGGCTTCCACATCAAGCAGATGTCAGTTCGGGTTAGAAAAGGCTTCGCACAAGAGGACTCCTATTGCCACACATGACAAGTGCACAAAGGACGAGATGGGAGAATCAGTTGATTAAAGTCTTTATCGAAGCATAATAGGAAGTCTCCTCTATCTAACAGCAAGTCGACCCGACATTGCTTACTCTGTGGGCGTCTGTGCTTGATACCAAGCCAATCCAAAAGTAAGTCACTTGGCTCATGCAAAGAGGATAATAAGGTACATCTCGGGAACCTCTGAATTAGGTTTGCTATATTCCTTTGATACCTCTCCTACTCTTGTTGGATACTGTGATGCTGACTGGGCGGGAAGCACACCAGATCGAAGAAGCACCTCTGGAGGTTGTTTCTACTTGGGGAACAATCTTGTATCGTGGTTCAGCAAAAAGCAAAATTGTATTGCTTTATCTACTGCTGAGTCCGAATATATTGCAGCCGGAAGTAGCTATACTCAGCTTCTTTGGATGAAACAAATGTTGGCAGAGTATGGAGTCAAGCAAGAAGTCATGACTTTGTTCTGCGACAACATCAGTGCAATCAACATCTCGAAGAACCCAGTGCAACATAGCAAGCCAAAGCATATTGACATCAGGCACCACTTTATTCGAGAGCTTGTAGAAGACAAGAAGATAAAGCTCGAGTACCTACCCACTGAGAAACAAGTCGCAGACATCTTTACAAAAGCATTAGATGCTAACAGGTTTGAAAGTCTGAGGTCAACCCTCGGACTTTGCTGTCTAGAATAGTCAGAAGTCAAGCAAGAAGACGGAGAGCTTTTAGTTGATTTTACTCTCTCTCTCGATCAGGACCAAACAGGGTCCACAAAATCAAGCCGGGCCCAAATTCTTTTATCAAAAGCCCGTTAGTCTTATTTGAATTTTGATAATGATTACACTCTGACAATCCACCTATCAGAAATCATTCTGTTCAACTCCCACGCAGAAAAGACTCTGCACCTCCTCCACCAGTTGAAATCGCTAGGGTTCCACAAATCAAAATTCTAGCAAAGAATCTGCTCACTCCTCTCAAAGAACAAATCCTAGCTAAATGGTTGGTACTCGAAGCGGACGAATACCATCTACCTCAAAAGCGCTACGAGCAAAAATGAGGGCAAAAGTTATTGCCAAGAAATTGTCAGCCTCCAAATCAACGAGAAACAAGCATGGAGTGAGGATCCGAGGGGGAAAAGTCTTAGGGGAAAGTTCGGCAGCACCTCGGGAAGTAACAAGTTCACCCCCAACGATCACACCTGAAGACGCAACTCCCGTCGTTGGAAAGGAAGATACCTTAGCCGATTCTGGGAATATAGAAGAAGAAACTTCTCTCTCTACTCCGACTCCAACAAAAGGTAAATCTGCTATCCTCCCTCACGAAAACACCAAAGATAAAAGCATGCCTGTAGAGGGTTTAGAAATCCTTGTTCCTGAAGTCCACGGCACTAGCACCAAGGACCAATCCAGCCCCTCTAAGTCGACACCAGCACCAGAGAAATCTCCTCTAAACGAGGACATACAGAAAGAAGGAAGTTCCCATGTCGCCCCGAACAGTGATTCAGGGCTTAATGAAAATCCTGAAGCCATTCCAGAAGTCACTCAACCTTTAGAGGAACTTGTCAACATCGAAGAAAGTGTCGACATTGAAACCATGGAAAAGGAAGAAGCTGTGCGTAATAGGGCTGAGAGAAGGAAGCTACCAACACGAAGGTTGGTTGATGAAGAAGAAGAACCTCAACTACCGAGGAGATTGACCACAAAGAGGAAAGCCACAGAGAAAGGAGGAGCTTCGGCGTCCAAACAGCCGAAGAAGTCAAGAAGGAAGTCACTGACTACCGCAGTAACCTCTGTCCCTGAAGAAGAAGAATCTGAAGAAGAAGACACCCAGATTGTGCTACCACGGGTCAAGAAGACATTAGGAGGGCAGAAACTCCCAAAGTATGTGCCTAAAGCGCCTACAGACAATGTCTCTTTCCACTCTGTAGACAATGTCGTTAAGTGGCAGTATGTCTATCAACGCAAGATCTATCCAGAAAGAGAACTCTCCACAGAAGCGCAGGGGATAAACACGATTGTAGAACTTATCCGAAGAGCAGGCCTGACCAATACAGTCATAAATATTGGGCCATTCTACCCAGCATTGGTCAAGGAGTTTATTGTCAACCTGTCAAGTGAGTTTGATGAACCAGAAGACACTGAATACAGAAAAGTGTTCGTTCGGGGAGAATGCTTCGAAATCTCTGCCTCAACCATCAACGCTTACCTTGGCAGAGAAGACCCAGAAGTCACTCCAGAAGTCCCGCACTTGAACAAAGTAGCGGTCGAAATCACTGGAGGACGGAAGAAGGGCTGGCCCGTCAAAGACACCATTGCGGCTACCGAGCTTACAGCAAAATATTCAATTCTCTACCGCATTGGTCTGGCTAATTGGGCACCTTCTACGCATGGGTCAAGCATCAAAACCGAGTTGGCGAAACTCATTTACCAAATAGGTACGCAGTCTTCTCTTGATTTTGGCGCTTACGTTATTAAACATCTAGTCAAGCACGCCAAATCATGTGCTATCAAACTTCCAATCGGGTTTCCTTCACTGATCACCGGTATCCTTCTCCAACAATGTCCTCACATTGTTCGAGAATCGGATATTCTGGGCAAGAAGCCACTGTCCCTTGCTATCAACCTCAAGAACTTCGAAGGGAAGCAGTTGAAGGACCTCGGACTTCCTATGGCCAAAGCATCAGGAGCTGGTTCAAGCTCTCGACCCTCAGGACCAATTGGCTCTAGGATGGAGGAAGAATTGGCGGAGATGATCGCTGATCTGGAGAAGTCAATTGCGATGCTCTCAACTCGCAAAGTCGCCTGTGAAGCCCTTCTCGAAGACCTCCGCTCTGCTGCTGCTGCTGCTGAAGAAGATGTTGACGACTCCACGTCGTTTTAGTAATTCTCTGAATTTGCTATGATAACTCTGTTCCACACACACTTTTAAATCCTCGGGGTTTGTCCGAGTTATTTTCCGCACATTATGACTGGTTTTTGGGATATTTGCTCTTGGTTGAGCTGGATATTTGCTCATGTTTTGAGCTATTTATTTTGCTCATGGTGTGAGCTGGTTTTACCCTGCTGTTTAGTCGAATTTCATTGTAAGATTGCCTTTGGCAATATTGTTAGACAAACAGGGGGAGATAAATGTGATACGACAGAAGTTACGTCAGAAGCTACGCTAGGAGTTACACCAGAAGTCACGCCGAAAGTTAAGCATAAAAGTCGCCAGCCGTCCCAGAAGTTAAAGCTCCAGAAGATAAACCAGAAGCCGCACAAGAAGTCGCATCAGAAGTCACGAAACTTGCTGTGTGCGTAACTGCCTCAAGGTGACGACGATGTGCCTGCTTGGAGTAAAGAAGTCACATCACTTGTTGTGCGTAACTGCCACAACATAAAATCACTTGTTGTGCATAACTGCCACAAGATGACGATAGGCTTAAAAAGGTGTTTGCCTAAAAAATTGCCAAAGGGGGAGATTGTTGCTACGTTTATATGTTGGCATGATTTGTTAGCGCAAATGTAAGAAGTCGTGAAATATGTTACATGACATGTGGAGCGACTTGTTGCGATCCGGATTAGGAAAGAACTGAAGCTTTCCTATTTCGATGAAGCTTGGAGCGAAAGAAGAAAGGCGCCACAAAGACTTGGAGCGCAAGAGAGTGACGTCGACAAGTCAGGCGAATTCCAGCTGGCAGTTACACGTTAGCAATAGACGGCAACTCGACTTGCCTGATTTCATCAGGAAGTCAGAACAGGCAAGACGACTTCCAGCTGTCATGGAAGGCGGCAACAACTTGCCTGACTTTCCTGTTCCTGATCCGAGAAGGATTAGGAATATGAGCTGCTATAAAAAGCCCTTGGCTTCCCATTAGCAGATCATCCGTTCTTGTTCTAACACTGCGAGATTTCTTAGAGCTCTTAACCGTGCACCATCGGCGTGTTAAGAGGCTGAGTAAGATTCGATAGAACGGATCTTTGCTCCGGTCAAACACTAAGTCACGAAGACGAAGTGTTTGGATCGGTTAGGGGTTTTGTTTGTAATTAAAGATTCACAACGCCGTCAAGAAGACAACGACACCGAGCATAGGAGCTTGCTTGAAGGGTGGAATTGAGGGAATCTCAAAGACAGGGGGAGAGGCTCCTGGTCGAGGTGATTCACGGTGAGATCTATAGTAGCTTAGGACAATAGCTTGTGTGATAGCTAGTTGGTGCTTGAAGTTGTACTATTGACTACCTATAGTGAAAAACCTTTCCACTGGCAAAGTGCCCCCAGACGTAGGTGCGGAGTCACCGAACTGGGTAATCATCTCTGGTGTCGTTATTATTATCTGTCTAGTACTTTGCTTACGGTTTCCACAAGAAGTCGATACACAAGTTAAAGACTTTGTGTTCGACTTCCTGACTCAGCTACGATTCAGAATTTCAGTATATTTTAAATACTCAAAACATTTACGGAAGTTCTATATATAACATAAATAATAAAAGGCTTAAATGCAATGATTTAAACCAGACTGTATTATGGCATTGTCGTTTAGGGCACATAGGCGAGAAACACATCTCAACACTGCATAAGTGTGGACTTCTAAGTCCATTTGAATTCACTTCAATTGAGAGATGTGAATCTTGCCTAATGTGAAAATTGAGAAAGGCACCTTTCATGGGTTTAAGTGAAAGGGCGAGCGACTTATTAGGTCTTATACATTCCGATGTATGTGGACCTATAAGTATTCAGGCCAGAAGGGGTTTTAATTACTTTGTCACATTTACTGATGATTTTAGTAGATATGGCTATGTCTACCTAATGAGACATAAGTCTGAAAGTTTTGACAAGTTCAAAGAGTTCTAGAATGAAGTACAAAACCAGCTTGAAAAGAGTATGAAGGCGCTTCGGTCTGACCAGGGCGGCGAATACTTAGACCAAGAGTTTTACAGTCATTTAAAGGATTGTGGGATCCTCTCTGAATTGGCTCCACCTGGAACGCCTCAGTTAAATGGTGTGTCTGAGCGGAGGAAACAGACCTTACTTGATATGGTTCGATCAATGATGAGTCAGGCTGATCTCCCAATCTCATTATAGGGTTATGCCTTGGAGACGGCCGCATTCATTTTGAATCGGGCCCCGACAAAGGTAGTGAAAAGTACACAATACGAAGTATGGAGTGGGAAGAAACCAATGTTGTCTTTCCTAAAGATTTGGGGCTACGAAGCTTATGTCAAGCATTTGCAAGGCGATAAACTCGAACCCAAAGTAGACAAATGTGTCTTTGTAGGGTACCCCAAGGAAATAAGGGGATACTATTTCTACAAGCCCAACGAGAAGAAAGTTTTTGTTGCTCGTAGTGGGGTGTTTTTGGAAAAGGGGTTTATTTCCAAAAGAGCTGGTGGGAGTCACGTGCATCTTGAAGAAATTCTAGAATGTATGGAACATCCTGAAGCAATTCAGAAACCTACTATGCAAGATGTAGAGATACATGAGCCTGAAATGTTCGTAGACGTGGGACCAATCCCCATAGATATTCTAGAAGGTCCAAGAAGGTCGGAAAGATCTCGTCAAACTCCCGTCAGATATTACTTTCTAGTCACTGAGGGAAATTACTTGATAGTTGTGGATCATGATGATCCAGCAACCTGTCGACTCTGGTAAATGGTATGAAGCCATGAATGAGGAAATGAAGTCCATGTACGATAACCAAGTATGGAATTTGGTTGTTCAAACCCCTGGGATAAAACCCATCGGTTGTAAATGGTTCTATAAGCTCAAGGCCGACATGGATGCAAAACCTAAGACCTATAAGGCAAGGTTGGTCGCAAAAGGTTATTGTCAAATTGAAGGAATTGATTATGATGAAACCTTTTCACGAGTAGCCATGGTTTAATCTATCTTGATCATTCTAGCCATAGCTGCATATTATGATTATGAGATATGGCAGATGGATGTCAAAATCGCCTTCATTAACGGTACTTAAATAAGGATGTGTATATGACACAGCATGAAGGTTTTATTGATCTAGAGAATTCTGGAAAGATTTGTAAGCTACAAATATCCATTTATGGATTGAAGCAGGCTTCACAGAGTTGGAATCTGCATTTTGATGAGGCTATAAGAGAATTTGGCTTCATCAAGAACGTAGATGAACCTTGCGTTTACAAAAAGGCGAGTGGGAGTAACATTGTATTCCTAGTGCCTTATGCCAATGACATTTGATTATCGGGAATAACATCCCGGCCTTGCTCGAAGTCAAAGCTTGGTTAGGGAAGTGCATCAAGATCTATAGAGATCGTTCTCAATACTTTATCTATATAAGTCAAAGCACTTATATAGATAAAGTATTGAGAAGATTTTCAATGCTTGATTCTAAGAAGGGATGCATACCCATGCGACATGGGATTAAGCTCAGTAAGAAACAGTGTCCTAGTACAACTGATGAGCTGAGCAGGATGAGTAAAATCCCATACGCTTCGGCTGTAGGATCCATCTTGTATGCCATGATATGTACCAGACTGGATGTTTCGTTCGCGCTCAGCTGTGCCAGCAGATTTCAGTCTAACCCTTGCCAAGGACACTAGACTGCTGTCATGACCATCCTCAAATATTTGAGGAGGACTAAGGACGCATTCTTAGTGTATGGAGGGAAAGATGAAGAGCTAGCAGTTAAGGGAAATGTCGATGCTAATTTTCAGATAGATCCTGATGACTTCAAATCTCAGGCATGATATGTCTTTATGTTAAACTGTCGAGTATTCAGCTGGAAAAGCTTCAAGCAAGCAACAACTGCCGATTCTAAGACGGAGGCTAAGTATTTAGCTGCAGCAGAAGCAGCTAAAATGGCTATATGCGTTAGAAGCTTTCTAACCTATTAGATGTATACAGCGAACGTTTGATCCATTAAGCTTGTTGTGTTACAACACGGGGCTATAGCAGCCTCTGTCACAGCCTGAGCATGAGAGTCATGTGAAGTCTATGGGAGTAGATTGGAACTTAGAATGGAACTAGGGGCAAGTTGGAGGTTGTTAGATTTGTGCCCTACTCTAGTGTAATAAATTCATCTATATATAATGATTTATCATCTTTCAAAGAAATAAAACGGCATTATATTACTAATGTATTGTAGTAATATATTAGATGTAATTTGATCTATATCATTATGTGTGTCATCACTAATATTAGAAATGTAGATCAGAAAGAATTACATTTAATGAGTCCGTGATCAGTTCAGCTTCATTAAAAAGCGATTAGTATAAGGCTAACTCTTTATGATCACGCTGTACTGATCATGGTAAGGAAGTGTCGGAGTTAGATCATAGATGTCATCAGGTAGATGATATTTGACGGCCCGATGGTGAGTATGTAGCATAGAGGTTGTCATGAGCATACTCACATATCGTAGTTTGTCATTGTATCCTTAGACTGAGGAGTCTTTGTGATCACTATGTAGTAAGTATCTAAATTTGACCCAGTCTAATGTTGCCTGTAAACGGGTAGCCATATGGGCTTTGATCGGTTTAGGTGTAAGTTACATGACTGAACTCGAAAGACGGCTAAAGGATTTATCCCTTATACTCTGGTATGAGAATAATATCTGTTTAGGCCACTTGATGAGAATGACTGAAAGATATTGCATGGCCATGCAGGAGATACTTTGTATCAATTTTCAGTCACTCAGATATCGAGAAACGCTTAAATAAGGATGACAGTTCTATGCCTAATGATCAGTCTGGATATTGGGTGATAAAAGGATAGTGACATGGAAGATAAGAGGTGAAATCGAATCATCGATATTCATGGACGTTTTTGTAATCATAATGTCTTCCTAGAGGCCACTTATGATTGAAAGGGAAATATAGTAATTTTGCCAGTCTGCCAACGGGTCGTGAGCCTATAGGGTCATACAGTTTAAGTAAGGTATAGCAAAAGGGACTGGAATAAGTCAGTATGTATAATTCGCCTTTCGGTTTAGTTAAATCAAAGCCAATTGGTGTAAACCATAAATTGGTTTAAAGGAATTGGATCGGATTAGCTAAACCGTTTAATTAGATTCCAATCTAAATGAGTTTAATTAATGTTTAGCTATGTGGGCTTTTAGCCCATTTTTAATATTAATTAGATGATAATTATATTAAGATTAATGGATTTAAAATTAATGAAGTTATTTTTTGAAAGTCAAATAATTATTTTTTGATTTTTGGTCTTAAACTTTCCAAAACTTTCTCCACAATTGCTGATCCTCTCCCCCCTCTTGCCGTCCCACCCTCTCTCTTCTATGTTCTTCCATTTTTTGCTTCTTCTTTCTTATTTTCTAGCAAAAATTGTGAGAAAAAAACTAGATCAAAAGAGGTGTCTTGCTTGTGTGGATTAACTCTAGAGAGTACATACTTGTGTGTGTGGTGATTAGATCAAAAGAAAAGGTATTTTCATATTTTTTATGAGTTTTCTTTTGTGTTGAAAATCTTATCTCACATGATGATCTTCAAAGTTTTTCATGAATCCATGGTTAAATTGCATGAGGTTATTGTTTTGGAACTCATGGATTCCTTCAGGTAAGGGATGCTTACCATAAATTTCTTAGCGACTGTATCGACGTTCAGTGCATAATGATGGGCAACATGGTGTCGGACTTGCAGAAACAGTTCATGGATATTTCTGATGATCCCAAGGCCTTAATGGCAGAGATCTAAGTAATGTTCAAAGAAAAGGCGCGTGTCGAAAGATACGACACTTTCACTGAACTGATGTCCTGCAAGCTCAAGGCTGGAGCTCCAATCAGTCCCCATGTCTAGAAGATGAAACGGCTTCTGGAGCACCTTACCAGACTTGGTCTTGCTGTTCAGAGGGAAATGGCTGCAAACTTTGTGCTGCATTCACTTCCAGATACATATCTTAAAGGGATTCCCATTAGTTTCAAACAATAATTTCATGCAGTGAAACGAAATTGAACCATGGGAATCGAATATAAACTATGATCTTAATGAGAAATTAAGGATGCTATTAAACTTTTGAAATCTGAAAATTTACCTTCTTAAACGATTAAAACACAAATGAGTGTTTCTCGATCGAGTCCACACAAGCACAACAATCTCAATCGGTTTTCTCTCACACCCTTGCTAATGAATTATGAGAAGAATAAAACAAAGATGGCTATAGAGGAATGATTAAGGGAGGGTCAGCAATGAGAGGGAATTAGGGGGACAGAGTGCCGAAAATTTTTGCTAAAAGGGGAAGGAAAATATTGTGTAATTATATCAATTTATAACAAAAATCTGATTTTAAATTTCAAATAAATTATTACACAACTTACCTCTTTAAACTCATAATTGCACTTTTCCCCATGAATGAAAACCCTAAATGGGCTTCAAGCCCATTTAACCAAATCAAAATTGAAACTCATATAATTTAGTTCTAATTATTGTTTAGCTAAACCGGTCCAATTTCCCCAATCGATTTCTTCAACCGCCTGGTTAAAAACCTAGGGCAGAAATCAATCGAATCATTTTCAATTTGACTAAACTGAAAAGCGGATTCTCCCAATTTCCATCCATGCTTATTTGTCACGTATTGTACTTAAAGTGTGTGACCCTCTAGGCTCACGACCCGTTGGTAGACTGGTAAATTACTATTTTACCCTTTCCATAATAAGTGGTCTCTACCAAGACATTATGATTACCCAACGTTCGTGATTATCGATTATTCGACTTAACCTGTTATAATACATGTCACTGTCCTTTTATCAAACCAATATACAGATTGATCAATAAGCATAGAATCGTCACCCTAATTTATCAATCACTGTTTCTTGATATCTGAGATGACTGAAAACTGATACTAAGGTATCACCTGCACGACCGTGCTATTCCTTTAGTCATACTCATCAAGTGGCCTAAAGGGATATCTTTCTCATACCGGAGTATGAGTGATAAATCCCTCAGACGCCTTTCGAGTTCACAAATGCAATCAATATCCAAGCCGATAAAAGTCGTTATAGCTACCCTTTTACAGGTAACGTTAGACTAGGTCAAACTTAGGTATTCGTTACACAATGTACACAAAGACTCATTGGTCTTAGAATATAATGACAAGTTACGATCTGTTAGTATCTCATGACTGGATCTATGTTGCATACTGACAATCGGGTTGTCCGGTATCATCGACCTGATGATATCTATGATATAACTCCGGCACGCACTTTTCCATGATCAGTAGAGCATGATCACAAGGAGTTAGTCTCATACTGATCACTTCTGAAGAATTTTAGCTGATAAGGGACTTATCGAATGCAATTCTTTTTGATCTATAGTTCTACTATAAGTGGTTATACACATAATGATATAGATCAAATTACATTAGATATACTACTACAACACATTAGCAATATAATGCCTTCTATTATATCGAAAAAATGATGTTCGTTACAATATAGATTGAGGAATTACATTGGACTAGGGCATAGTCCTAACAATCTCCCACTTGCCC
Organism: Geranium rotundifolium; assembly: GCA_963920655.1. NCBI lineage: Eukaryota > Viridiplantae > Streptophyta > Magnoliopsida > Geraniales > Geraniaceae > Geranium > Geranium rotundifolium. The sequence goes on from OY987315.1 coordinate 17,041,298, forward strand.
CTAGTTCCAACCCAAGTTCTAATCTACCCCGATAGACTTCACATGTGCCTGATGCTTAGGATGCAGTAAATCCTTTCGTCAAGGGATCAGCAACGTTGTCATTAGTCGGTACATAAGTAATCTCCACATCACCATTATCAATATACTCTCTGATAATGTGATACTTCCTCTGTATGTGTTTAGTTCTATTGTGGAATCTGGGCTCTTGAGCTAATGCTATGGCCCCCGTGTTGTCACACAACAAGTTTACCATATCAGACACTCGCGGCATTACATTGAAAGGGATTCCCATGGGTTCCAAACAATAATTTCATCTAGCGGAGCTTAACGAACCATGGGAATCGAATAAAAACTTGATCTTAAGGAAAAATTCAGCATGTTATAAAACTTTTACAATCTGAAAATTTACCTTTGTTAATCGATTAAAACACAAGATAGTGTTTCTCTATCGAGTCCACACAAGCACAACAACCACGGTTGGTTTTCCCTCACACACTTGCTAATGGATGTTTTGAGAATTTTAAACAAGAAAAGCTATGGAGGAATTGTGATGAGAGGGTCGGCAATGAAGGAGGGGAATTGGGGAAGGGGTGCCGAAAATATGGTGTAAAAAGGGAAAGATATATTGTGTAATTATTGTGTAATAATATCAAAAAATATGATTTTAAAATACAAATAAATAATTACACATATCACCCCTTTCATGAATTAATTGCACTCTTGCCCCATTCATGAATTAAAACCCTAAATGGGCTTCAAGCCCGTTTAACTAAATCCAAATTAAAACCCATATAATTGAGTTCTCATTTTAGTTTAGCTAAACTGTTCAATTCCCCAACTCGATTCCTTCAACCGTTTGGTTAAAAACCTAGGCAAGAAATGAACCGAATCGTTTTCAATTTGACTAAATTGAAAACCGGATTGTCCCAATTTCCATCCATGCTAATTTGTCATGTAAACTGCTTAATGCGTGTCACCCTCTATGCTCACGAACAGTTGGCAGACTGGTAAAATTACTATTTTATCCTCTCCATCATAAGTGGTTTCTAGCAAGACATCATGATTACCCAACGTTGTGATTATCGATTATTCGACTTAACCTGTTATCGTACATGTCACTGTTCTTTTATCAAACCGATATCCAGATTGATCAATAGGCATAAAATCGTTCTCCTAATTTATCAATCACTGTTTCTTGATATCTGAGATGACTGAAAATTGATACTAAGGTATCACCTGCACGGTCGTGCTATTCCTTCAGTCATAATCATCAAGTGGCCTAAACGGATATCTTTCTCATACCGGAGTATGAGTGATAAATCCCTCAGACGCCTTTCGAGTTCACAAATGCAATTAATATCCAAGCCAATCAAAACCGTTATAGCCACCCTTTTACAGGTAACGTTAGACTAGGTCAAACTTTTCCCGAGTTGGTTTTCTACTTCAGTCCTAAATCTTTGAATTTATCAAAATCTTCGGACATATGTCTCATGAGATAGACATAACCATATCTACTGAAATCATCAGTAAATGTGATAAAGTAGCCTAAACCACCCCTGGCTAGTGTACTCATTGGTCCACATACGTCCGAATGTATGAGACCCAATAGATCACCGGCCCTTTCAGTTGTTCCGGTAAAGGGTACTTTAGTCATCTTGCCCATCAAACAAGCCTGACATCTTTCAATTGTTTGGAATTCGAATTGACTTAGAAGTTCGCACTTGTGAAGCGCTGAGATGCGTTTCTCGTTTATGTGACCTAGACGACAATGTCATATAAGAGTTTGGTCTAAATCATCAGTTTTAAACCTCTTAGCATTGACATTATTGAGCAAGTTGGAATTTGAGTTTTGCATATTCAATATGTATAAACCTCCAACCGTGTGAGCATTTCCATAATATATGTTATTGCGCATAATATTAAAAAATCCGTTCTTAATATCAAAATAATAGCCTTCCTTTTCAAGAAGAGATATAGATACAATATTCCTGCTGAAAGCAAGTACGCAAAACACATTAAAAGTTCTATTACAAGCCCACTGGGTAAAACAAGATTAACCGAACCCACAGCAGTTCCGGCAACACGCACGTTGTTCCCAACTCTTAGGTCCACCTCGTTTTCGCCCACATCACTTCTACTGCACGGTACATGCACATCCGCACAGACATGAGACTCAGCTCCAGTGTCCAGTACCAAAGTATTTTTAGTAGAAAGATTTAGCTCTAAGAGAATACCTGACGAAGTAGCGGCCCACCGCTCTTCTTCTGATCCTCATTCATCTGCTGACGGTCCTTTTTCCAATGACCAGGCTTTTGGCAGTAGAAACAGACCGACTCCTTTACCTTCCTCTTGCCCTTCATGGGCTTGGAAGGTTTAGGAACAAAAGGTCGTATGTTCTTTCCTTCCAGGTGCATTGGGCCTTTACCCTTCTCACCACCAGCTTTGAAGCTGGATCCCTTCTTCACCATAAGAACACCTTTGGGCGCATTGCCCCTTATGCTCTTCTCGGCAGTCACGAGCCTATTGTGCAACTCCGATGCGGTTTTGTCCATGTCATGCATGTGATAGTTCATGACGAAACCACCATATGCATATGGAAGGGATTGCAGAATGAAATCTGCAGCCATCACCTTTTCCATAGTCAACCCGAGACTAGTTAGATGATCAAGATGATGGACTAGTTAGATGATCAAGGGATTGCAAAATGTCCCTTCATTCGTAGGATGTGTGGACCTACGGAGCTGCCTCCTGACATTTTGCAGGCAATGAGTTCTCGGAGAACATTATATTTTTCAATACATACTTTCTCCTTGAACATATCCTTGATTTGTGCAAACATAGCAAATGGATCATGGGATACCTCCATAAACTGTTTCTGGAGGTCCGCCTCCATACAGCCCAGCATAACACACGCAACGTTGATAGAGTCGCTAAGGTGTTTCTGGTACGCATCCTTAACGACCCTCGTTGCGTTGGCAGCTGGCTCCACCGGGATAGCCTTTTCAAGGACGTACTCCTTGCGTTCCAACTTTAACACAGGTCGTAAATATCTGCCCCAATCCAGATAATTTGTTCCATTGAGCTTACACTTATCAAGTATAGCTCTCAATGACAAACTAGACGAGTCTGTTGAATTACTAGCCATTTTCTACACGAAGAAAGTAAATTTAATCAGAAATGTTGAATAAATTTACGAAGATCCGAATTAAACACCAACCATTCGATTCTAAGGATTAGAATCTTCAAACCAAGATCCCTGATTTGTCAATTGAAGTACGCTAAGGCGCACCGCTCCAATTGACCCATTTGGGTAGGACGTTCATCCAATTACAACCTATGTAATTTTTTGTCAGTGTATGTGCAAAAGCACACGGCTTACCCTTCTGATGCCCCTGCTCGACCTCAGGCCGAGAATCGTGGTCGAGTCAACCAACCTTCACATATGCATCTGTTTTGTGCAGATGTTCCGCTAAGGCTCACGACATCCCACAAGGTTTAGCATTCCATATAGAACCCATTCTATCGGTGCTCCGCTAAGGCGCACGACACCGAGAGAATGTCCCTACATGGGTGTGAATTTGGGTGGCATCTCACATGACTCAAATTAAGGTGTGATTGGTTGTGTTTAATAATTCGAAAGTATTTTGGTACAATTACATACCCGTTATCAACAACCCATGTTGTGACATTTCTAATTGTATCACATACTATCTTCTTTTGAAGCCGTCATTTGCAACCCGTGCAAACATGTTTCAAATTGAACCCATCCATCACAACCCGTGCGATGATGGTTCACAACGCTTTAAACATGCAAATAAATAAAACCGATTCTTAATCATTGCATGTTATGTGATGGCTTATAATCTCATAAGCTAAGCATGCTAGCATATAAATTATCATCTAATAATTCAAGCAAGCATTTTAAAGCGTTTAAATATGCACCGATAGCCCATCCTATCCCTAAGAGTCTACGCGACATAACATCTTCTCGTCTTCCCCATTCGGGCTCCCACTAGCTCTTGGACTTCCTCCAAGACCGTCATCATTCTCGATTTTCCATCCTTCTCGACTTTGAGTAAAATTTACAATTAATATTGGGTTCGCAGACCGGATAAAAAATAATTACACTTTTAATGGCTCGAATAAAAGAATAATTACACGCTAACATTAACGGTGTGCAAACCGTGAAAGCGAAAAAATTCTAATGGGATACTAATGCATCATACATTTCATCACATCTAACATGTTATCATACAAACATGTCATCATACAATATGCAATATTCTTGTTTTAACTTTGCCAAGTTGCTTGGTCGGGTTTATCGAAACTAGACTTTTTCGAAAAACAGTTTATCGAAACCAATCAAATTTAAAAGTTTTCGAAATATTGGATCGCGGGTTCGTGCCCGGATCAAAAACACCGTGCACAAAAAAATTTGGGCCCAAGCACACGGCCCGGTTTGGGGTTTGGAAAACCCAAACCGGGCTTGCCTCCACTCTCGGCCTCGGCCAAGGGTGGGGACGGCCCCGGTCACCGCCGGCCAACGCCGGCCTCGGGTGACCACCGTCCGGTATCTCCAATTTGGCTCCCCGAGATTCCCGTCTCGGACCCGACAAATCCAATAAAATTCCGAAAAATTTCAAATTCAATATATTTTTCCAAATTAACATATTTCATGCAATTAACCCATAAAATCATTAAAATCATGTTATCAACAAATATGGCATGTAAATCATCATAGAACCGAAATAAGTTCTACAAAACAAAGATCAAGAGGGTTAACCACCCTCTGATACCGCTGTAGGGATTTAGAGCTACCAAGATGAATAAAATAGAGGAAGCAACAATAATATAAACTCCAAAACTGTCCAAGAACATAAATCATTAAATCTCAAGGCAAAAACTATTTCACAAGAGTTTACCTTTGGTTTTGTTGAATCAAGAAAGAAGAACAAGATGATCTCCTTCTCTAGAGCAAGTCCACACCAATAGGATGATCCTTTTTGATCCAACACACCTAGCCTACTAGAACTTAAGTGTGAATAACAAGAGAGCAAAGCAAGGGAGAGGGAGGAGGAGCTCGACCAACTAGACGAGAGAAGAGAAGATGAGAGCCGAAAAAGTGTTGTGATATGTTATGTACTTAATCATATATTATAAGTTGATTGATAAATCAACAAATGATGAAGGCATGGGTTAAAAGGCATGTCACCACCTAATCCCACAATTTTCTCTTCATCAAAATCAACAACACCAACTAAGCATGGTGTGTGGTCCCCACACTTGGCCCCACCAAGTGGGCCGGCCAAGCCATGCCTAAATGGTCCTATAGTTGGGCTTTTAATGGGCCGGACTTGTGGCCTCATTGGCCGAGCCCAATGGGCTCGCCCATGTGGTCGCGTGCCGTTTCCAAAAATTATCCTACCCTTGTCGTCACTTATCAAACAAAGTCCGACGCGATATCGACGACAAACTCAGTTTTCTCGATTCGCTAATCATTCTCACAAAACCCAACTCATGGCCTAAAACCCTTAGTTTTAGCCATGTCTGCTCCTTAAGAACCGCCAATCTTTCCTTGTCTCAAGTTACTCATATTGTATGTGTGTGACCCTCTAAGATCATGCCACCGTTGGTAGATCGGCGTAAGAGATCTCTCTTGCCCGATCCATCATAAGTGGCCTTCAGTAAGACATTATGATTACCCAAGGTGCATGATGATCGATAATTCGATTTAACCTTGTGCGTACAAGTCACTATACTATTATCTCTAGACATCCTGATTGATTACAAGGCATAGAGTCATTATCCTTGTTTAATCAATCATTGTTACTTGATATGTGAGACGACTGAGAATTGATAACTCGTATCACTGGCATGGCCATGCACTTCCTCTCAATCACTCTCGACCAAATGGTCTAAACAGATATCTTTCCCATACCGCCAGTATGAGGGATAAATACCTTAGCCGTCTTTCGTGTCACTCATGCAATCCGTTCCGTCACCCAATCATGCCCGTTAATGCAATCCAGTTACGAAAAGCGTTAGGCGCAAGTCAAAGCCGTACGTCGACCGCATAGTGATCACAAAGACTCCTTGGTCTAAGGATATTGTGACAAGATATCGTATTTCAATATGTTCATGACTTAATCTATGAAACACTATTCAAAGCGGGTCGTCCAATACCAATCACCTCATGATATCTATGATATAATTCCGGGATCCCACATCCCCAGCTGAACTACATCATTGAGAACAATCCTCATACTGGTCGCTTCAATCGAAGTGTATTTTGACCAAGGACTCGTTAAGTGTGATCAGTACAGATTTATGGTTCTACTACTTTAGTGGTCATAAATCAGATCATGCTCAACATATTACTTCAACACATAAGTAATACCAAGCCGTTTTATTTATTACAAACGAGGATTAATATACATAGACATTTATAGACTACTAGCAATTGGACTAGGGAACAAAGATGCTATCAATTCCCACACCGGAGTATGGGTGATAAATCCCTCAACCGTCTTTCGAGTTTACTCATACAATTCATAATTAAACCAATCAGAGCCCTTATGGCTATCGTTTTACAAGTAACATTAGACTAGGTCAAACTTAGAGATTCATCACATAGTGATCATAAAGACTCCTTGGTCTTAGGATATAATGACAAGCTACGATATGTGAGTATGCTCATGATAGTATATATGTCGTATACTGATAGCATTTGTGCCCTAGGTTCCAATTGGAATAGTCTGTAAATGTCTGTAATAGTTTGTCATCGTTTGTAACGAATAAAACGGCTTTGTATTACTTATGTGTTGAAGTAATATGTTAAGCATAATCTAATTTATGACCACTAAAGTAGTAGAACCATAAATCTATATGGATCATACTTAACGAGTCCCTAGTCAATATACGCTTCAATTGAAGCGACCAGTATGAGGATGGTTCTCAATGATGTAGTTCTGCTTGTCATAGGGATGTGGGATCCCGAAATCATATCATAGATATCATGAGGTGATTGATATCGGACGACACGCTTTGAATAGTGTTTCGTAGATTAAGCCATGAACATATTCAAATGCGATAGCTTGTCACAATATCCTTAGAGCAAGGACTCTTTGTGATTGCTATCCAGTCGACATGCGGCTTTAACTTGCGCCTAACGCTTTCCGTAACAGGATTGCAATAACGGGCATGATTGGGTGGCGGAACGGATTGCATTAGTGACACGAAAGACGGCTAAGGGATTTATCCCTCGTACTACGGTATGGGAAAGATATCTGTTAAGGCCTCTTGATCGAGAGTGACTGAGAGAAAGAGCATGGCCATGCCAGTGATACGGGTTATCAGTTCTCAGCCATCTCACATATCAAGTAACAATGATTGATTGAATAAAGATGACGATTCTATGCCTTGTGATCAATCGGGATATCTAGAGATAATAGGATAGTGACTTGTACGCACAAGGTTAAATCGAATCATCGATCATCATGCACCTTGGGTAATCATAACGTCTTACTAAAGACCACTTATGATGGATCGGACAAGAGAGATCTCTTGCGCCGATCTGCCAACGGTGGCATGAGCCTGGAGGGTCACACACATACAAGACGGATAACTTGAGACAAGGAAACCTTAACGTTTCTTGAGGAGCAATACATGGACAAAACTGAAGGTTTTGGGTCATGGGTTCGGTTTGAGAGAATAATTAGCGAATCGAGAAAACTGAGATTTTTCGTCGATGTCGCGTCGGACTTTGTTTGATAAATAACGACAAAAAGGGTCGGGCAACTTTTGGACACGGCACGCGACCACATGGGGGAGCCCATTGGGCTCGGCCCATGAGGTCACATGGCCGGCCCAACAAGGGCCCATTTTGGGTCCTATAAGCTCATATGGCCGGCCATCTTGGTGGGTCCAAGGGTGGGGGCCACACACCATGCTTAGTTGGTGTTGTTGATTAAGAGGTGAGTGATTTAAGAGGTATGGGTAATGACTTACCTTTAAACCCATACTTTCACCTTTTTAGACCCATGCTTATGAGTTGATGAAGTAGACAAATAACATTTTGAATTAATAACAACTCACAACACTCTCAACCTCATTTACTTTCTCTCTCCCACACCCTCCTCTTTCCTCTCTTTGCTCTCTTGTTCTTCACACATAAGTTCTAGTAGGCTTTTTGTGAAGGATCATCCTCTTGGTGTGGAATTGCTCTAGAGAAGAAGATCATATAGTTCTTCTTTCTTGATTCAACAAAGACTCAAAGCAAGAATGGAGAAACTGTCCAGATTGTCCAGTTCCGGCGACCTAATTGGAGATATGTAATTCGAGATATGGAGCTTCAAAGTCTCGGTTTTCTGCTGGGCAGATTATGGTAAAACCCGAAAACTCGATTTCCTAAGGATCTAACTTAGTAGTCGATCTTGTGCAGGTTTGGGACAGTTTATAGGTTGCTTCCGCTGCCATGAACGTGATTAGGATTCCCCGGAACCCAACAGTGGTATCAGAGCCAGTCTACCACTTCGAGATCCTTGTTTGTTATTTCGGTTTTGTAATGATATAAATGTCATATTTGTTTATAACATGATTTTAATGTTTTTTGGGTTAATTGCATGAAATATGTTATTTTTGAAAAATATATTGAATTTGGAATTTTTTCGGATTTTTATTGGATTTGTCGGGTCCGAGAAGAGACTCTCGGGGAGCCGGATCGGAGGTACCGGACGGAGGTCACCGGAGGCCGGGGGAGGCCGTCCCCCTTCTTGGCCGAGGCGGAGAAGGGAGGCAACCTCGGTTTGGGATTTCCTAGGCCCAAACCGAGCCGTGGTGTTTGGCTCGGCCCATTGAGCTTGGGCTTGACTTGGTTCGTGCACGTTGATTTTGTCCGTGGCATGAACACGTGATCCAATATTTCGAAAACTTTCAAATTTGATCGGTTTCGATGAACCGTTTTTCGAAAAAGGTCTAGTTTCGATTAACTCGACCAAGCAACTTGGCAAATTTAAAATCGGAATAATTGCATATTATTTGATAACATGTTTGTGTGATAAAATGTTGGATGATGTGATGAGATGTATGATGCATTAGTAGCCCATTAGAATTTTATCGCTTTCACGGTTTGCATACCGTTAGTGTTAGCATGTAATTATTCTTTCATTCGAGCCCCTAAAGTGTAATTATTTCTTTGTCCGGTCTACGAACCGAGTATTAATTGTAATTGCTACTCGTAGTCGAGAAGGATGGAAAATCGAGCACAATGACGGTCTTGGAGGAAGTCCAAGAGCTAGTGGGAGCCCGAATGAGAAAGACGAGAAGATGTGATGTCTCGTAGAATCTTAAGTATAGGATGGGCTATTGATGCATATTTAATGCTTTATGATGATTGCTTGAACTATTAGATAATAATTGTATGCTTGCATGTTTAGCTTATAAGTTTATAAGCCATCACCTCACATGCAAAGATTAAAATCGATTTTAATTGTTTGCATGATTAAAGCGTTGTGAACCATCATCGCACGGGTTGTGATGGATGAGTTCAATTTTGAAACGTGTTAGCACGGGTTGCAAATGACGGCTTCAAAAGAAGATTGTATATGATACAATTAGAAACGTCACAACACGGGTTGTTGATGACAGGTTCGTAATTGTACCAAAATACTTTCAACGTTATAAAACAACACCAAATCACAACATAATTTGAGTCAAGTGAGATGCCACCCATATTCACACCCATGTAGAAACATTCTCTCGGTGTCGTGCGTCTTAGCGGAGCATCGATAGAATGGGTTCTATACGGAATGGTCAACCTTGTGGGATGTCGTGCGCCTTAGAGAAGCATCTGCACAAAAATGATGCATAAGTGAAGGTTGGTTGACTCAACCACGATTCTCGGCCTGAGGTCGAGCTGGGGCATCGGAAGGGTAAGTCGTGTGCTTTTGCACATACCCTGACCAAGTGTTACACGGGTTGTAATTGGATGGACGTCCTACCCAAATGGGTCAATTGGAGCGGTGCGCCTTAGCGTACTTCAATTGACAAATAAGGGATCTTGGTTTAAAGATTCTAAACCTTAGAATCCAATGGTTGGTGTTTGATTCGGATCTTCGTAAATTTATTCATCATTTCTAATTAAATTTACTTTCTTCGTGTAGAAAATGGCTAGTAATTCAACAAACTCATCTAGTTTGTCATTGAGGGCTATACTTGATAAGTGTAAGCTCAATGGAACAAATTATCTAGACTGGGACAGAAATTTACGACTTGTGTTAAAGTTGGAACGCAGGGAGTACGTCCTTGACCAGGCTATCCCGAGGGAACCAACACTTAACGCCATAAGGGCCGTTAAGGATGCATTCAGGAAGCACCTTAGCGATTCTGGGAATGTGGCGTATATGATGTTGGGTTGCTTGGAGGGAGACCTCCAAAAGCAGTTTATGGAACTGTTCGAGGACCCTTGTGCCATGATGGCGCAGATAAGGGTTAAGTTCAAGATTTGAAATTCTCAAAGAATTCCTCTCCTGAAAAATGTCAGCAAGCGGCTCTTTTAGTCCTCACGTCCTAAAGTTGAAGGGGCATCTCGAACACCTGACAAGACCGAGTCTTGGGATGGGACAGGAGATGGCATTGTAGAATTCGTTCTGCAATCCCTTCCTCGTGCTTATGTTGGGTTCCTTATGAACTATAATATGCATAATTTGGACAAGATCATCTCAGAGTTGCAATGAAAGCATGTAAAGGCTGAGAAGAACGTCAAGCTTATACCAAGAGATGTTCTAATGGTCAGAAATGGATCTAGGATCAAAGCGGGAGGTGACAAGGGCAAAGCCCCTATGCACGCGGCGGTAAAGATGAGACTGACTCGGGTTCCTAAACCTCCTAAAGTCAGGGAGGCTAAGAGGAAAGGGAATCAGTCTGCTTCTACTGCCAACAGTCCGGTCATTGGAAAAGAGACTGCAAGAAGTTCCAGGATGATCTAAAGAAGGGTGGTGGATCCACGGCTTCTGGTATTCTCGTTATTGAGCTTAATCTTTCTACTTCTGATTCATGAGTATTTATACCGGGCATGAATCTGTACGGATGAACAGAAACTGGAAAGTAGAAGAGATTATGGGAAACGCGAGGTGGACCTAAGAGTTGGGAACATAATCAGGGTTACCGCAACTATTGTAGGCTCCATTACTCTTGTTTTGGCCAGTAGACTTGTATTAGTACTTCATAATGTGTATTACATACTTTTGTAAGTTCTAATAAAGTTGGTGGTTTACACATATTTAATATGAAACCTTAAGCTCATAATATAATGTTATCACTAAGAGGCTTAAATCCGATGATTTAAACCAAGCTCTAAAATGGCACTGTCGTTTGGGTTGCATAAATGAGAAAGTGCATTTCAGCACTTTACAAGTGCGGACTTCTAAGTCCATTCGAATTCCATTCGGGGGAAATGTGCGAGGCTTGGTTGATGGGCAAAATGACTAGAGCGCCCTACATTGGGAGAGGTGAAAGGGCGGGTGACCTATTGGGCCTGATACAACAGAAATGTGTATGGGCCAATGAGTTCACTTGCTTGGAGTGGTTTTCGCTACTTCATCAATCTTACTGTTGATTACAGTAGACTTGATATAAGGCATAAGTCGGATGCTTTTGATAAATTCAAAGAGCTTAAGACTGAAGTACAAAACCAACTCGAGAAAATTTTTAAAACGCTTCGTGTCGGATCGAGCTGGAGAATACTTGTCGATAGAGTTTCATGATCATCTTGTGAGATTGTCTTTCTGGTGTTGAATGTGAGAATGACATTGGAAACGACATCCTAACCTTGCTCTTGACAAAGGTTTGGTTAAGGGAGTGTTTCTCAAATGAAGGATGAAATTCTGACTTGTAGCCGAGTCAAGAAGTCGAACACAAAGCCGTAACTTGTGTCGACAACTTGTCTAAAACGTAAACCGTAACAATAAGCAAGTAACAATAACGACACTAGAGATGATTACCCAGTTCGGTGACTCTGCACCTACGTCTGAGGGCACTTTGCAAGTGGAAAGGTTTTCACTATAAGGTAGTCAATAGTACAACTTTAAGCACCAACTAGCTATCACACAAGCTATTGTCCTAAGCTACTATGGATCTCACCGTGAACAACCTCGACCAAGGGCCTGTCCCCCTGTCTTTGAGATCCTCTCAATTCCACCCTTCGAGCAAGCCTATGCTCGGTGTCGTTGTCTTCTTTGATGGAGTTGTGAATCTTCAATCACAAACAAAAACCCTAACCGATCCAAACACTCAATCTTCACGACTTGATGTTTGATCGGGCAAAGCCGTTCCAAGCATCTTGTAAATAGGAAAGCTTCCGGACTTTCCTAATCTGGACCGTAACAAGTCGCTCTACATGTCATGTAACATGTAGCACTGACTTCTTACTTTCGCGCTAAAAAATTATGCCAACTTCAAACGTTGCAACAATCTCCCCCTTTGGCAATTTTTTAGGAAAACACCTTTTTAAGCACATCGTCATCTTGTGGCAGTTACGCTCATCAAGCGATGCGACTTAAACATTGTTTTCGTACATCGTCATCTTGTGGCAGTTACGCATAGCAAGCGATGCGACTTCTGGTGAGACTTTTGGCGCGACTTCTGGAGCGGCGACTTCTGGTGGGACTTCTGGAGCGGCGACTTCTGGTTTATCTTCTGGAGAGACAAACTGCTGGCGTAACTTTTCGTCTTCTTTCCCGTTAGCCTATCTATCTCCCCCTGTTTTTCTAACAATATTGCCAAAGGCAACCATACAACGATAAACTTATAACAGCAGGGTATACACCAGCTCAAAACATGAGCAAATGCAAACAGAACCTCACAATCTTTACAGTATACTTCCGGCAAGCAACGTCTCTGGCTAACACGATCATCTTCAGACATGTTGCACACATCGGCGGATCATAGTGACTAGTTGAGTCTTCTCGTCCTTCAACAACAAGGCACATAGCATGTTGCAAGAGGCTGTTACACATGCTGCAACATGTTTGTACACCATGTCACCAAAATTCTGATGATTTACACATGACCCAAACAAGTTTCTTCAGAAGTCTTCATCACCATTTTTTGCACAAATCAGCGGTCGTCACCTGATTTCACAGAATCATCTACCGGATTGGGAGCGGAAGCCTCTTCTTCGGTGAACTCTTGCACTTATATCTGTCAGCAATTGATCCCATGACATAACTCCATAGACGTGCATTAATACCTTGGTCTAACTCAAGCCCGGATTCGTTTTAGAGACCCTCTTGGTCCAGAGAAAAGGAAACGAATCAACAAAACTCCCCTCTCTTACTTGACGATTATTGATCAAGGAGCGAGTCCAAGGGAGGACCTAAGACTCTTAAAGCAGTTAGTATCCAAAGCCTTCGTGAAGATATCAGCAAGTTGTTTTGTCTTGCTATGTTGGACTGGATTCTTCGAGATAATGATATCATTGATGTTGTTGCAGAACAAAGTCATGTCATCTTGATCGACTTCATATTTATCATTCATAGCCTCTTGCACATTCTTGAGTTCGATCTTGGAGATAAAGCAAAGATTGCTTATCAAATCTAGATAGTTCACCGGAGCCTTTCCACGAGTTCGAACTCCTTCATTGATATCACCAATCACATCATGGGCTGGATGATTTTTCTGAACTCGTAGAAGGGATTCTTTGTTCCACAGTAGGGGAAGACTTTTTGTCAGGAACAATGTCATGCCCTTCGTTACCACCATCTGTCCTGGTATTAGTACTCTTAGGGGAAGAAATGTTTGTATATGTCCTGATACCCCTGATACTTGGAAACACTTCATCTTCATCATCATCTCTTTTGTAATCCTCATAGACATCATTAACAACCACATTTATGGATTCCATCACAGACCTAGTGTGTTTATTAAAGACACGAAAGGCTCGACTGTTTCTAGAGTACCCAAGAAAGATACCTTCATCGCTTTTGGAATCAGACTTGCGTCGTGGGTCTCTATCAGCCAGTATATAACACACTGAACCGAAGACATGGAAATACTTGGCATTTGGCTTTCTCCCTCTCCATATTTCATATATAGTAGTAGTAGTACCTGGGCGAAGGGTAACTCTATTATGAATATGGCACGTCGTGTTCAGAGCTTCAGCCCAAAAGTAGGTAGGTAAGTCTTTGGCGCGTATCATTACTCTAGCCATCTCCTGGAGATTTCGATTCTTCCTTTCTACGATCCCATTTTGTTGTGGTGTTGCAGAGAATTCATGAGCTATACTTTCTTCATCACAGAAATTTGCAAAGCTGATGTTTTCAAATTCTCTCCCGTGGTCACTTCGACGTCTCATCACCTTGCCAATGACATCTCCTTTTTCTCTTCGGACTTTTTTGCATAGAGCCTTAAAGACAACAAATGTGTCAAATTTTTTTCGAATAAAATCTACCCAAGTGTACCCGGAGAAGTCGTCCACGCATACAAACATGTATCGTTTCCTTCCAAGACTTTCAACTCGCATTGGTCCTATCAGATCAACATGGAGAAGTTTCAACATTCTTGAAGTGGTAGGATGTTGCACCATCTTGTGTGACATCTTAACTTGTTTGACGATCTGACATTCATCACAGATTTTTCCTTCAACAATCTTTAGATCAGGGACACCGACTATGGCCTTTTGAGAGATAACTTTCTGCATACTCCTGAGGTTCAAATGACCAAGTCTTTGGTGCCAGAGCTTGGTCTCGTCAGTCTTGGACAGGAAGCATTTGGTGGATAGGAGAGCTATGGCAGGAGACCATATATAACAGTTATCAAGAGACCTGTGACCAGTCATGACTTTCTTCTTGTGTTCGTCTTTGACAGTGCACTTGTCACGAGTGAAGTTGATAACCAGATTCAGATCGCATATTTGACTGATGCTGATGAGGTTGGCTGTAAGACCTTCTACCAGTAGAGCCTCTTTCAGGCATGGTGAGTTAGGAAGGTTGAGTTTTCCCTTCCCGAGTACTCTAGCTTTTACTCCGTCACCAAAAGTGACAAAGCTATTAGTGCAAGGTATTAAAGTGACCAAGAATGAGCTATTACCAGTCATATGTCATGAGGATCCACTATCAAAGTACCAATCATTGCTTGTTGAAGCTTTTAGAGTGGTGTAAGCAATAATTGCTCGATAGTTTACCTCCTTGACTCGCCATTCCTTACGTGGTTGGGCTTTCTTGATGGTGGTCCTTTGCTTGACGAAGCTCCTTCCATATAGACGATAGCAGAAAGGTCGAATATGACCTCTTTGTCCACAATGATGACACACCCAGTCATGTCTCTTCTTCTTTGAGCTGCCATGATGGTGTTTCTTCCGCGGCTGGGTGTTGCCAGATGTTTGTGACATCTGCTGGGACATGTTGTTCGCAGTCTTGTGAGGGACGGATGTCTGTGACTTCTGATGAGACATGTAGTTCGCCGTCTTTTGAGGGACAAAGGTGGTCTGGGATGAGGAACCTCTTTGAGAATAGCCGAGCCCCTGCATGTTCTTTGCTGGTTTTCCAATAGACAGAATTTTGTCCAGGGTGTCGGAGCTGGAGTTCATCATTCGAACTTTTTTAGTCATCTGGTCTAGTTCCCCATTCAAACGGCTGACTTCTCGCTTTAGATCAACAACGGTTTCGAGAAGTCTTGTCTTGTCTTCAGTAATAGAGAGAATGAGAACATTCTTCTTTTCAAGGACCTGAGACTCTTCAATCCATTTGGCATACAATTCATCGTAAGCTTTGTTCATGGTATTGTTAGATAGCTCATCATCAGAGGCAGGTTTCTCAGCAGATTCGTCACATGTTCGATGTTATGACAAGGAGTAGTGCCCGAAAAAGCAACAATGTTACTTATCTGTTCGGAGTCGTTGTCCTGTTCTTTTTCATCAGATAGTGGGGCATTGAGTTCTCTTTTCAGGAAGTTGGGACACTCCTCATGGAAATGCCCATAGCCTCCACACTCACGGCACTGAATCCTTTTTCCTTTATCAAATCGCTCACCCCTTCTGCCATCTCTGTTCGTGCTTTCATACTTCTGAAACTTTTGCCAAGGGTTGTCTTTGACTTCTCGGGTGACATTCTTTCCTGTCATCTGGTTAAATCTCTTCATGACTTTGTTGATGTTTTTGGCTAGCATGGCGATAGTCTCATCAATTTCACTATCCGAATTAGAGTAAGCCAATTTTTTTTGCTTTTGGATAGAACTTTTGAATGCAATGAAAGAGATCACCACGGGTTCCAAACAATGAATATCATGCAGCGGACTTTATGTAACTGTGGTGATCGTAAAAAACTTGATCTTAATGCCATTTGAACATGTTATAAACATAATTAAAATCTGATATTTACCTCTTGTAATCGACAAGAACACAAGCGTAGTGTCCTCTCTATCAAGTCCACACAAGCACACAACCGAAATGGTTTTTCACTCAAACTTTTTGCTAGAAAATTAGAGAGAAAACATGAGCAATAATGGAGGTAGAGAGGGTGAGTGATTTCGGCAATGAGGGAGAGAGAGAGGGGAAGTAGTTGCTGAAAAAATCAAAGGATAAGATAAATTAGATATTATGTAATTTTTAATTTGAAATTAAATTGAATTTCAAATAAAAATTGCATTATCTATCCCTTTAATCCTTCTTATTTGCATTTGACCCCTCTCTTATCTTAAACCCTAAATGGGCTTTAAGCCCGTTTAACTAAAACCCAAATTAAACCCATTAACTTGAGTTCTAATTTCGGTTTAGTCAAAACGGCTCAATTTCCTCGAATTGATTTCTTCAACCGTCTGGTTAAAACCTTAGGCCAGAAAACAAACGAATTATTCTCAATTCTCATCCATAATTACTGTCATGTATCGTGCTTAATGCGTGTGACCCTCTAGGCTCAAGAATAATTGGCAGACTGGTAAAATTACCATTTTACCCTTTCCATCATAAGTGGCCTCTAGCAAGACATTATGATTATCCAATATTCATGATTATCGATTATTCGACTTAACCTGTTATCGTACATGTCACTGTCCTTTTATCAAACCGATATCCAGATTGATCAATAGGCATAGACCAGTCATCCTAATTTATCAATCACTATTTCTTGATATCTGAGATGACTGAAACCTGATACTAAGGTATCACCTACATGGCCATGCTATTTCTTCAGTCATACTCATCAAGTGGCCTAAACGGATATCTTTCTCATACCGAAGTATGAGTGATAAATCCCTCAGACGCCTTTCGAGTTCACTAATGCAATAAATACCAAAGCTAATCGAAGCCGTTATAGCTACCCTTTTACAGATAACGTTAGACTAGGTCAAACTTAGGTATTTGTTACATAGTGTACACAAAGACTCCTTGGTCTTAGGATATAATGACAAGTTACGATATGTGAGTATCTCATGACTGGATCTATGCAGCATACTCACAATCGGGTTGTCCGATATCATCGACCTGATGATATCTATGATATAACTCCGGCATATCTTTGTCATGATCAGTAGAGCGTGATCACAAGGAGTTAGTCTTATACTGATCGCTTCAGAAGAAGCTTAGCTGATCAGGGACTCTATCGAATGTAACTCTTTCTGATCTATAGTTCTACTATAAGTGATTACACACATTATGACATAGATCAAATCACATTAGATATATTACTACAACACATTAGTAATATTATGCCTTTTATTATGTAGAATAATGATGTCTGTTACAATATAGATTGAAGAATTATTTTGGACTAGGGCACAAACCTAACAATCTACCACTTGCCCCTAGTTCCAACCTAAGTTCCAATCTACCCCCACAGACTTCACGTGCGCTACATGCTTAGGCTGCGGTAAAACCTTTGTCAGGGGATCAGCAACATTGTCATCAGTCGGTACATAAGCCATCTCCACATCACCGTTATCAATATACTCTCTGATAATGTGATACTTCCTCTGTATGTGTTTAGTTCTATTGTGGAATCTGAGCTCTTGAGCTAATGCTATGGCCCCAGTGTTGTCACACAACAAGCTTACCAGATCATATGCTCGCGGCTTTACATCAAATCCAGTTAGAAAGCTTCTAACCCATACGGCTTCCTTAGCTGCTTCCGCTGCAGCTGTGTACTCAGCCTCTGTTGTAGAATCGGCAGTTGTGGCTTCCTTGAAGCTCTTCCAGCTGAATGCTCCACCATTTAACACGAATACAAATCCTGCTTGTGATTTGAAATCATCAGGATTTGTCTGAAAGCTAGCATCAACATATCCTGTGACTGCTAGTTCTCCATCCTTCCCACCATACACTAGGAATGCGTCTTTAGTTCTCCTTAGATACTTAAGGATACTCTTGACAGCAGTCCAGTGCTCCTGGCCTCGGTTAGATTGATATCTGCTGGTACAGCTTAACGCGAACGAGACGTCTGGTCTCGTGCAAATCATAGCATACATGATGGATCCCACAGCCGAAGCATATGGGATCTTACTCATTCTGCTTAGCTCATCAGGAGTCTTAGGACTCTGTTGTTTGCTAAGCTTAATGCCATGCCGCATGGGTAGGTATCCCTTCTTAGAATCAAGCATTGAGAATCTTCTCAACACCTTATCTATGTAAGTGCTCTAACTTAGGCTCAATATTCTCTTGGGTCGATCTCTATAAATCTTGATGCCCAGAATGAAAGCAGCATCACCTAAGTCCTTCATCGAGAAACATTTCCCTAACCAAGCTTTAACTTCAAGCAGGGTTGGGATGTCATTCCCGATGATCAGTATGTCATCGACATATAGCACTAGGAATACTATTTTACTCCCACTCGCTTTCTTATATACACAAGGCTCACTTTCGTTTTTGATAAAACCGAATTCCCTTACGGCTTCATGAAAACGAATGTTCCAACTCCGTGAAGCTTGCTTTAATCCATAAATGGATCTAAACAGCTTACAAATCTTTCCGGGATTCTCTGGATCAACAAAACCCTCGGGCTATGTCATATACACATCCTCTTTTAAGTTCCCGTTAAGGAAGGCAGTTTTGACGTCCATCTGCCATATCTCATAGTCGTAGTATGCTGCTATGGCTAGAATGATCCGGATAGATTTGACCATAGCCACAGGTGAAAAATTCTCGTTATAATCGATACCTTCGATTTGGCGATAACCTTTCGCAACCAGTCTAGCTTTATAGGTCTGAGGTTTTCCATCCATGTCGGTCCTAATTTTATAGACCCATTTGCAACCGATAGGTTTTATCCCAGGGGTTTGATCCACCAAGTTCCAGACTTGGTTATCTGACATGGATTTCATTTCCTCATTCATGGCGTTCTGCCATTTTTCGGAGTCTGGACTGGCCAAAGCTTGTCTGTAGGTTTCTGGATCATCCTGATCCACCAACATCAAGTCATTTCCTTCAGTGGCTAGGAAGCCATATCTGATAGGAGCTTGACAAGATCTCTCACACCTTCTTGGACCATCTGGAATGGGTGTCGGGATTAGTTCTTGATCAATGACCTCTTCTGGCTCCTGTATTTCTACATTCGGCGTAGTGGGTTGCTCCGTATCTTCTTGAATTTCTTCAAGATGCACAGCACTCCCACTAGCTCTTTTGGAAATAAATTCCTTTTCCAAAAATACCCCTCCTCGAGCAACAAAAACTTTGTTCTCGCTGGGTTTGTAGAAATAGTACCCCCTTGTTTCTTTAGGGTACCCCACAAAGACACATTTGTCTGATTTGGGTTCGAGCTTATCGCCTAGCAAACGCTTGACGTAAGCTTCACATCCCCAAATCTTAAGGAAAGCTAATAAGGGTTTCTTCCCGTTCCATACTTCGTATGGAGTGCTTTCCACTGCCTTTGTAGGAGCCTGATTCAATATGAATGCGGCCATTTCTAGGGCATAGCCCCAGAAGGAGATAGGAAGATCAGCCTGACTCAGCATTGATCGAACCATGTCAAGCAAGGTCCGATTTCTCCGTTTGGATACACCATTCATTTGAGGTGCTCCAGGCGAAGTCAATTCAGAGATGATCCCACACTCCTTTAAATGACTGTGAAAATCTTGGTCTAAGTACTCACCGCCTCGGTCAGATCGAAGCGCCTTTATACTTTTACCAAGCTGGTTCTGTGCTTCGTTCTGGAACTCTTTGAGCTTGTCAAAGGTTTCCGACTTATGTCTCATAAGATAAACATACCCATATCTACTGAAGTCATCAGTGAATGTAATGAAGTAGTGAAAACCTCTTCTGGCCTGAGTGGTCATGGGCCCACAAACATCGGAATGTATGAGGCCTAGTAAGTCACTCGCCCTTTCACCTAAACCGGCAAAAGGTGCTTTTGTCATTTTGCCCATAAGGCATGACTCGCATCTCTCAAGTGAAGTGAATTCAAACGGACTTAGAAGCCCACACTTGTGAAGTGTTGAGATGCGTTTCTGGCCTATATGGCCTAAGCGGCAGTGCCATATCACAGTCTGGTTTAAATCATCGGATTTAACCCTTTTGTTACTGATATTATAAATCGAGCTAGTGTCAGTGTTTTGAATATTAAGAATATATAAACCACCAACTAATGAAGCATTGCAATAAAACATGTTTTTCTTGAAAATACTGAAAACTCCATTATCAATTGAAAAATGATATCCTTCCTTGTCGAGCAAGGAAATTAAAATAATATTTCTGCGAAACGCAGGTACACAATGAACATTATTTAAAAATAAAACTAGCCCACTGGGCAAACTGAGACTAATATCTCCTACAGCAGTTGTCGAGACTTGATTGCCATCGCCAACTCGTAGGTCCGCCTCGCCCTTGCTCACTTCTCTTCTACTTCCCAGAGCCTGCACATTAACACAAATGTGAGATTCTGCACCGGTATCAAGTACCCAAGAATCTGAAGTAGATAAACTGAGATTCAGCTCGATAACAAATATACCTGATCCTGAAGACACGGAAGCTCCACTCTTCTTAAGAAACAACTTGTGTTTCTTGCAATCCTTCTTCCAGTGCCCCAATCCTTGGCAATAGAAGCAGACGACATCCTTCTTAGGATTCTCAACAGCCTTTGGAGCTGCTTGACCCTTAGGTTGTCGAATCTTCCCTGCTAGGTGCATAGGAGCCTTACCCTTACCCAGGCCGGCTTTCTTGAAGCTCACTTGCTTGTTGACCATAAGAACCTCCTTGGTTTTCCCCTTGAGATTCTTTTCAGCAGTCACAAGCATACCATGAAGCTCTGACACGGTTTTATTCATGTCATGCATATTGTAATTTCCAACGAATTCACGATATGCTTCTGGAAGTGAATGCAGCACAAAGTCTGCAGACATTTCCTTGTCCACGGGATGACCTAGTCTGGTCAAATGTTCCAAAACACGTTTCATCTTAAGGACATGAGGACTGACAGGAGCTCCAGCCTTTAGCTTGCAAGACATCAGTTCAACGAAAGTGTCGTATCTTTCGACACGCGCTTTCTCTTTGAACATTTTCTCGATCTCAGCCATACAGGCTTTGGGATCGTCGGAAATGTCCCAGAACTGTTGCTGCAAGTCAGGCACCATACTGCCCATCATGATGCACTGCACGTCAATCCGGTCGCTAAGGAATTTCTGGTAGGTATCCCTTAACGCCCTTGAGGCGTTCAGTGCTGGTTCAGTAAGTGCTTGTTCCTGGGTAAGGATATAATCCTTAAATTCATGCTTGAGAACGAGTCTCAAATTCCGGTCCCAATCGAGAAAGTTTACGCCGTTAAGCTTATCATTCTCGATTAGTGACCTAAGCGCGCTGCTACCAGAATAATTCGTGTTTGCCATATTATATCTACACAATAAACAACTTTTAATCAGTATTAATTAAAATTGAAGTTGGAGATCTAATTATAAAACACTTTCTGATTCTAACTTTAGAATCTGAACCAGGATCCCATCATACTCTCAATTGAAGTGAACGGAGGCTCACTGCTCCAATTGAGTGCATCAAGGTAGGAATACATCCATCTACAAGACTATGTAGTTCCTGGCTAGGGTCTGTACTTGTTAGTACGTGGCATACCCTATACTGATACCCTAGGTCAGCCCTAGCTGACAATCGTAGACAAGTCTACCAAGCTTGAACTATGGATAGAACTAATGTGACTACTACGCGGAGGCGCACGCACCCACACAGAACTACCCATCTCATCCAGACTTCTTCTCTATAAATGTTACGCGGAGGCGTACCGACATCCATAGGGTCAAAGCCCTTTTGAGTGCCAAAACTTGGATGGTATCACGCTTGACTTGTAATTATTTGCGTTTAAGTGAATTATAAAAGTCTGATTGTATATCGATACAATCTTAATCTGAAATCATCAATTGCAAATTCATGCAAAGATGATCCCTTAGCAGGTTACATGCGAGTCTGATTAAATTTTGATTTTAATCTTTGCATGTGGGTGATAGCAAATCATACATAAACTTGTATATTTAAACTATCATACATTCATACATTCAAATATACAAATGTAACGATAAAATATGCATAGCTAAGCCCATCTAAAGTTCCTAAGAATCTAGCAAAACCGATCCTAAAGACATGGTCTTCAAGATCCAAACTTGCTCCATTCTTTTGAACTCCCACTGGCTTCGAGCCTCCTCCAATCTGAGTCTCCTTCTTGACTTGATTCTTTTGTCGGTCTTCGTGATTACAAATTAAAATAAATTAAATAAAATACAAATCACGACACGCATGCTGTATTTACTACAACCCAAAATTAAGCAACACGCAGGTTGCAAAACCGAAATTAAAATGCAAATCTAATGGGCCTAGCTAGCATCATGTGGAAAACATCATGTTATCAATCAACATACTGATCAAACAAATAATTTATCCAAATTTTATCTTTCTTAAGTGTGGAAAAATTCTGGTTTATCGAAACCGGACGGTTTAATCGATTAATTAAATTTTGGACCGGTTCTCGCTGGTTTATCGAAACCGAACCAAATCTGAAAATTAAATTTTATTAGGGTTTCCAAATATCCTTGCGAACCAACCGGTTCGCTCGAATCTGGTCGAGCCGAACCGGCTCAACCGAAGGGTCTGACCGTGGTCGGCCACGGGAACGACCATGGTAGCCCGCGAGGGCAGCCATGGTCGCCCCTAGGGCAGACCCTGTTCACCCGCGAGGCAACCATGGTGGCCCTCACGTGCTGCCATGGTCGCCCGCGGCAGCGACCATGGTCGCCCGCGAGGGCTGCCATGGTCGCCAGTAGGCGACCCTCGTCGGCCCATGGTGCTGACCATGGTCTGCCCTAGGGCATTCCATTGTCCACCATAGGACTCAACCTGGTCGGCCATGGCTAAGCTATGGCTAACCCCGAAAAACCCAAAAAAAAATTAATTAATTTTCCAATTTCCAAAATCAATCAAATCTGAAAAAAATTTCGATTTACATGCATGCTAATGATGAAGAACACATATAAACATAAAAAAATATCAGAATTAAACATATACAAATAAACATAATAACCATGCCTCTGATACCACTGAAAGAGATCACCACGAGTTCCAAACAATGAATATCATGCAGCGGACTTTATGTAACCGTGGTGATCGTAAAAAAACTTGATCTTCATGCCATTTGAACATGTTATAAACATAATTAAAATCTGATATTTACCTCTTGTAATTGACAAGAACACAAGCGTAGTGTCCTCTCTATCAAGTCCACACAAGCACACAACCGAAATGGTTTTTCACTCTAACTTTTTGCTAGAAAATTAGAGAGAAAACATGAGCAATAATGGAGGTAGAGAGGGTGAGTGATTTCGGCAATGAGGGAAAGAGAGAGGGGAGGTAGTTGCTGAAAAAATCAAAGGATAAGATAAATTAGATATTATGTAATTTTTAATTTGAAATTAAATTGAATTTCAAAATAAAAATTGCATTATCTATCTCTTTAATCCTTCTTATTTGCATTTGACCCCTCTCTTATCTTAAACCCTAAATGGGCTTTAAGCCTGTTTAACTAAAACCCAAATTAAACCCATTAACTTGAGTTCTAATTTCGGTTTAGTCAAAACGGCTCAATTTCCTCGAATTGATTTCTTCAACCGTCTGGTTAAAACCTTAGGCCAGAAAACTACCGAATTGTTCTCAATTCTCATCCATATTTATTTTCATGTATCGTGCTTAATGCGTGTGACCCTCTAGGCTCACGAATAATTGGCAGACTTGTAAAATTACCATTTTACCCTTTCCATCATAAGTGGCCTCTAGCAAGACATTATGATTATCCAATATTAGTGATTATCGATTATTCGACTTAACCTGTTATCGTACATGTCACTGTCCTTTTATCAAACCGATATCCAGATTGATCAATAGGCATAGAACAGTCATCCTAATTTATCAATCACTGTTTCTTGATATCTGAGATGACTGAAACCTGATACTAAGGTATCACCTACATGGCCATGCTATTTCTTCAGTCATACTCATCAAGTGGCCTAAACGGATATCTTTCTCATACCGAAGTATGAGTGATAAATCCCTCAGACGCCTTTCGAGTTCACTAGTGCAATAAATGCCAAAGCTAATCGAAGCCGTTATAGCTACCCTTTTACAGATAACGTTAGACTAGGTCAAACTTAGGTATTTGTTACATAGTGTACACAAAGACTCCTTGGTCTTAGGATATAATGACAAGTTACGATATGTGAGTATCTCATGACTGGATCTATGCAGCATACTCACAATCGGGTTGTCCGATATCATCGACCTGATGATATCTATGATATAACTCCGGCATATCTTTGTCATGATCAGTAGAGCGTGATCACAAGGAGTTAGTCTTATACTGATCGCTTCAGAAGAAGCTTAGCTGATCAGGGACTCTATCGAATGTAACTCTTTCTGATCTATAGTTCTACTATAAGTGATTACACACATTATGACATAGATCAACTCACATTAGATATATTACTACAACACATTAGTAATATTATGCCTTTTATTATGTAGAATAATGATGTCCGTTACAATATAGATTGAAGAATTATTTTGGACTAGGGCACAAACCTAACATGCAAGACCTTTATGCTTCTTCTCGATAAGCGGTAGGGAGAGCTCGAAGGTCATAAGGGATCCCATGAGCTCATCAAACTTCAGCGTCTTCAAGTCATGAACTTCTTCTATGGCCGTGATCTTCATCTTGAATCTAGGACTTAGGGCTCTCAGCGTTTTTCTGACTAAATCTTCATCGGTCATAGGCTTGCCGAGTGAATATGATTCATTGGCTAGATCCTTGATACGAACATTAAACTCAGCTATAGTTTCGTCTACATTCATGGTAAGGGCTTCAAAGTTAGTCGTGAGGTACTGTAACTTTTGCTCTGTGACTTTGGATGTACCCTCATAAGCAACAGCAAGAGTGTCCCAAGCAATTTTGGCACTTGTGCACGTGTTGATAAGTCAAAAAACATTCTTGTCTACTCCATTAAATATGGCATTGAGTGCACGAGAATTACCTAGGGTGGCTTCATCATCTTCCGCGCTCCACTCTTTTTCTAGTTTAATGCTAGTTTGACTTCCTTGAGCATCAACATAGTGAGGTTCCTCCCATCCATTGATGACAGCCTTCCAGGTTTTGCTGTCGAGAGACTTCAAAAAGGCACACATCCGTGCTTTCCAGTACCCATAGTTAGTTCTGTCGAGCACCGGTGGTCGATTGACAGATCCTCCTTCCTTTGAGTTCATATTAGCTACTCAGAATTTTTGCAGGAAAATCACATAAGAGATAAGGTGCCTCCTATGATACAAATTGAAATTCTGACTTGTAGCCGAGTCAAGAAGTCGAACACAAAGTCGTAACTTGTGTCGACAACTTGTCTAAAACGTAAACCGTAACAATAAGCAAGTAACAATAACGACACCAGAGATGATTGCCCAGTTCGGTGACTCTGCACCTACGTCTGAGGGCACTTTGTCAGTGGAAAGGTTTTCACTATAAGGTAGTCAATAGTACAACTTTAAGCACCAACTAGCTATCACACAAGCTATTGTCCTAAGCTACTATGGATCTCACCGTGAACAACCTCGACCAAGGGCCTCTCCCCCTGTCTTTGAGATCCTCTCAATTCCACCCTTCGAGCAAGCCTATGCTCGGTGTCGTTGTCTTCTTTGACGGAGTTGTGAATCTTCAATCACAAACAAAAACCCTAACCGATCCAAACACTCAATCTTCACGACTTGATGTTTGATTGGAGCAAAGCCGTTCTAGCAAATATAATCAGCCTCTCAACTCGCCAATGGTGCACGGTTAAGAGCTCTGAGAAATCTTGCAATTTTTGAACAAGAACGGATGACTGCTAATGGGAAGCTCAAGGCTTTTTATAGCAGCTCACATTCTTAATCCTTCCCGGATTAGGAACAGGAAGTTTCAGACTTCCTGAATAAATTAGGCAAGTCGTTGCCGCCTGACAGGCTGGAAGTCGTTTTGCCTGTTCGGACTTCCTGAATAAATCAGGCAAGTCGTTGCCGCCTATTGCTGACGTGTTACTGACAGCTGGAAGTCGCCTGGCTTGTCGACGTCACTCTCTTGCGCTCCAAGTCTTCGTGACGTCTTTCTCCTTTTGCTCCAAGCGTCTTGTAAATAGGAAAGCTTCCGGACTTTCCTAATCTGGACCGTAACAAGTCGCTCCACATGTCATGTAACATGTAGCACTGACTTCTTAATTTTGCGCTAAAAAATTATGCCAACTTCAAACGTAGCAACAAAGGACTTAGGCGATGTTGCTTATATTCTTGAGATCAAGATATAGAGAGATTGCACCAAGCGGGTCTTGGGATTAAGTCAGAGCACCTGTGTAAACAAGATTTGAGTGGGTTCTCAAATGTTTGACTCCAAGAAAGCATTCTTACCCATTCAAAATGGCATAAAGATCAGCAAGATTTAGTGTCCGTCGACACCTGATAAGCTGAAAAGAATGAGTGAGATCTCATACGCTTCGCCTACAGGATCCATCATGTATGCCATGATATGCACGAGACCGGATGTCTCGTTCGCCTTAAATTGTGCCAGTAGACATCAGTCGAACCCCGGTGGATAACACTAGATTGCGGTCAAAGCTATCCTCAAGTTCTTGAGGAAAACATTAGACGCCTTTCTTTTGTGCAGGGGCCACGATGATGTTGAGCTAGCAGTCAAAGGTTATATTGACACTAGTTTCCAGACGAATCCTTAGACCGAGGAGTCTTTGTGATCACTATGCAATGTACGTGCGGCTTTAACTTGCGCCTAACGCTTTCCGTAACAGGATTGCAATAACGGGCATAATTGGGTGGCGGAACGGGTTGCATGAGTGACACGAAAGACGGCTAAGGGATTTATCCCTCATACTACGGTATGGGAAGATATCCGTTAAGGCCTCTTGATCGAGAGTGACTGAGAGAAAGAGCATGGCCATGCCAGTGATACGGGTTATCAGTTCTCAGCCATCTCACATATCAAGTAAAAATGATTGATTGAACAAAGATGACGATTCTATGCCTTGTGATCAATCAGGATATCTAGAGATAATAGGATAGTGACTTGTACGCACAAGGTTAAATTGAATCATCGATAATCATGCACCTTGGGTAATCATAACGTCTTACTAGAGACCACTTATGATGGATCGGAAAAGATAGATCTCTTCCGCCGATCTGTCAACGGTGGCATGAGCCTGGAGGGTCACACACATACAAGACGGATAATTTGAGACAAGGAAACCTTAACGTTTCTTGAGGAGCAATACATGGACAAAACTGAAGGTTTTGGGCTATGGGTTCGGTTTGAGAGAATAATTAGCGAATCGAGAAAACTGAGATTTTTCGTCGATATCGCGTCGGACTTTGTTTGATAAGTAACGACAAAAAGGGTCGGCCAACTTTTGGACACGGCACGCAACCACATGGGCGAGCCCATTGGGCTCGGCCCATGAGGTCACATGGCTGACCCAACAAGGGCCCATTTTGGGTCCAATAAGCTCATATGGCCGGCCATCTTTGTGGGTCCAAGGGTGGGGGCCACACACCATGCTTAGTTGGTGTTGTTGATTAAGAGGTGAGTGATTTAAGGGGTATGGGTAATGACTTACCTTTAAACCCATGCTTTCACCTATTTAGACCCATGCTTATGAGTTGATGAAGTAGACAAATAACATTTTGAATTAATAACAACTCACAACACTCTCAACCGCATTTACTTTCTCTCTCCCACACCCTCCTCTCTCCTCTCTTTGCTCTCTTGTTCTTCACACATAAGTTCTAGTAGGCTTTTTGCGAAGGATCATTCTCTTGGTGTGGACTTTCTCTAGAGAAGAAGATCATATAGTTCTTCTTTCTTGATTCAACAAAGACTCAAAGCAAGAATGGAGAAACTGTCCAGATTGTCCAGTTCCGGTGACCTATATTGCGTGAGCAATTACCGCTTTGTTCGAGCTCTGATTGACCTGAAACTGGCGGCGTTCGAAAGATAAGTCAAAGAGATAGAACTTTTGTGAAATACTCATTTCCCAAAGGAGCGCCGGTTTGGGAGATACAAGGCCGAGAAGCTGACTGGTCCGCAGAATCTGTCTAGCGAGATGGGAAAAATGTTTTGCGCCAAACGGGGGTCTTCTCTTCCAAACTGGGTTCGGAGCAAAACACAAAAGATGTAGAAAATTGGCTGAGGTTTAATCTCTAAAAAAACCGAAGTAATTGGAGATCTGTAGCTAGAGATATGGTGCTTCAAAATCTCGGTTTTCTGCTGGGCAGATACTGGTAAAACCCAAAAACTCGATTTCCTAAGGATCTAACTTGGTAGTCGATCTTGTGCAGGTTCGGGGCGGTTTATAGGTTGCTTCCGCTGCCTTGAACGTGATTAGGATGCCCCGGAATCCAACACATACTACCATCGGGTCGTCCAATACCATCTCCCTGATGATATCTATGATCTAACTTCGGCACTACTTTTCCATGATCAGTAGAGCGTGATCATAAAGAGTTAGCCTCATACTGATCGCTTCTTAATGAAGCTTGACTGATCAGGGACGCATTAAATGTAATTCTTTTCGATCTATAGTTCTACTATTAGTGATGACATACGTAATTATACAGATCAAATTACATCTAATAAATTACTACAACACATTAGTAATTTCATGCCGATTTATTTATTCAGAAAGATGATAAGACATTACATCTGTAGATCACTATTATATTGGACTGGGGCATAACTCTAATATATGGAACAGTCTGAAGCAATTAAGGAGCGTACTATGCAAAATGTAGAGATACATGAGCCTGAAATGGTCATAGATGTTGAACCAATCCCCACAGACATTCCAGAAGGTCGGAAAGATCTCGTCAAACTCCCGTCAGAAATGGCTTTCTAGCCACTGAGGGAAATTACTTGATAGTTTTGGATCATGATGATCCATCAAACTTTTGACAAGCTTTTGCCAGTACCGACTCCGATAAATGGCAGGAAACCATGAATAAGGAAATGATTTCCATGTATGATAACCAAGTATGGAACCTAGTTCATCAAACCCCTGGGATAAAACCTATCTGTTGTAAATGGGTTTATAAGCTCAAAACTGACATGGATGGAAAACCTCAAACCTATAAGGATAGGTTGGTTGCAAAAGTTTATCGTCAAGTTGAAGGAATTGATTATAATGAAACCTTTACACCAGTAGCCATGGTCAAATCTATTCGGATCATTCTAGCCATAGTTCTATATCATGACAATGAGATATGGCAGATGGATGTAAAAACCGCCTTCCTTAATGGGAACTTAAAAGAGAATGTGTATATGACACAACC
This sequence comes from Geranium rotundifolium, assembly GCA_963920655.1. NCBI lineage: Eukaryota > Viridiplantae > Streptophyta > Magnoliopsida > Geraniales > Geraniaceae > Geranium > Geranium rotundifolium. The sequence continues at coordinate 17,071,113 of OY987315.1, forward strand.
TGAGGGTTTTGTCGATCCAGAGAATCCCGGAAAGATTTGTAAGCTGCACAGATCCATTTATGGATTGAAGCAGGCTTCACGGAGTTGGAACCGTAGTTTTGATGAAGCCATAAGAAAATTCGGTTTCATCAAGAACGTAGATGAACCTTGCGTTTATAAAAAGGCGACTGGGAATAACATTGTATTCCTAGTGCTTTATGTCGATGACATATTGATCATCGAGAATGACATCCCGACTTTGCTTGAAGTCAAAGCTTGATTAGGGAAGTGCTTCTCGATAAAGGACTTAGGTCATGCTGCATTCGTTTTGGGCATCAAAATCTATAGAGTTCACTCCAAAAGGATTTTGGGGATAAGTCAAAGCACTTATATAGGTAAAGTATTGAGAAGATTCTCAATGCTTGATTCTAAGAAGGGATACATACCTATGCGTCGTAACATTCAGCTCATCAAGAAACAGTGTCCTAGTACATCTGATGAGCTAAGCAAAATGAGCAAGATCACATATGCCTTTGTTGTGGGATCTATCATGTATGCCATGATTTGCAGAAGACCGGACGTTTCGTTCGCACTCAGCTTTGTCAACAGATTTCAATCTAACCCTGGCCAAGAACACTGGACTGCTGTTACAACCACCCTCAAATATTTGAGGAGAACTAAAGACGCATTCTTAGTGTATGGAGGGATATATGGAGACCTAGCAGTCAAAGGGTATGTTGATGCTAGGTTTCAGACATATCCTGATCACTTCAAATCTCAGGCAGGATATGTCTTTGTGTTGAACGGTGGAACATTCAGCTGGAAGAGCTTTAAGCAAGCCACAACTGCCGATTCTACGACGGAGGCTGAGTATATAGCTGTAGTGGAAGCAACTAAGGAGGCAGTATGAGTTATAAGCTTTCTAACTGGATTAGATGTAATGACGCGATCATCTGATCTGGTAAGCTTGTTGTGTGACAACACGGGGGCCATAGCACTTGCTCAAGATCCCGGATTCCACAACAGAACCAAACACATACATTGATAATGGTGACGTGGAGATTGTATTTGTTTCGACTTATGATAACATAGCCGATCCCTTGAAGAAGCCTCTGTCACATCCTAAGCATGAGAGGCATGTGAAGTTTATGGGAGTAGATTGGAACTTAGGTTGTAACTAGAGGCAAGTGGGAGATTGTTAGAGTTGTGCCCTAGTCCAGTGTAATAAGTTCATCTATATGTCATGATTTATCATTTTTCGAATAAATACTGGGGTGTAATAGTATATTAGATATAATTTGGTCCATATCATTATGTGTGTCATAACTAATACTAGAACAGTAGATCCGAAAGAATTACATTTAATGGATCCCTAATCAGTTAAGCTTCATTAAGAAGCGATCAGTATGAGGCTAACTCTTTATGAGAACGCTCTACTGATCATGACAAGGTAGTGCCAGAGTTAGATCATAGATATCATCAGGGTTATGATGTTGGACGACCCGAGAGTGAGTATGTAGCATAGATGATGTCATAAGCATACTCACATATCGTAGTTTGTCATTGTATCCTTATACCAAGGATTTCTTGTGAACATTATGTAGCTAGTGTAGGGTTTTGGAGCGTTCTAGATCATCGAGATAGCGGAAGCGTTTAATAAAATCTACTCCAAACCTTATCCAAGAACATAAACCGTTAAATCCCAAGGCAAAATCTATTCCACAAGATGTTTACCTTTAAGTCTTTGTTGAATCGATAAAGAAGAACTTTCGGATCTTCTTCTCTAAAGCAAGTCCACACCAAGGGGATGATCTTGAAGATCCTTCACTTAATTGCCTACTAGAACAATTAAATGAAGAACAAGAGAGCAAGATTGAGGAGAGAGAGAATGGTGGCCGGCCAAGCAAGAGAGAGAGAGAGAGAGCTTTTGTGAGTTGTATGATAATTTGTGTAATGAATCAATATTAGATATTTTAATTCATCATCCAACTCATAAGCATGGGTCAAAAGTGATTGGTATGGGCTTAAAGTGTCATCACCCATACCCCTTAAATCACTCACCTCTTAATCCACAATCACCAACCAAGCATGGTGTTGTGTGGCCCCCACCATTGGACCCACCAATGTGGGCCGGCCACAAGAGGCTTATTGGGCCCATAATGGGCCCTTGTTTGGGCCGGTCACGTGACCTCATGAGCCGAGCCCAATGGGCTCGCCCATGTGGTTTCGTGTCGTGTCCAAAAGTTTGCCCGACCCTTTTTGTCGTTACTTATCAAACAAAATCCGACGCGACATCGACGAAAAAACTCAGTTTTCTCGATTCGCTAATTATTCTCTCAAACCGAACCCATGGCCCAAAACCTTCAGTTTTGTCCATGTATTGATCCTCAAGAAACGTTAAGGTTTCCTTGTCTCAAGTTATCCGTCTTGAATGTGTGTGACCCTTCAGCCTCATGCCACCGTTGGCAGATCGGCGCAAAAGATCTCTCTTGCTTGATCCATCATAAGGGGCCTCTAGTAAGACGTTATGATTACCCAAGGTGCATGACGATTGATGATTCGACTTAACCTTGTGCGTACAAGTCACTATCCTATTATCTCTAGATATCCCGATTGATCACAAGGCATAGAGTCGTCACCCTTGTTTAATCAATTATTGTTACTTGATATGTGAGATGACTGAGAACTGATATCCCGTATCACCGGCATGGCCATGCTCTTACTCTCAATCAGTCTCGATCAAGAGGCCTTTAACGGATATCTTTCCCATACCGTAGTATGAGGGATAAATCCCTTAGCCGTCTTTCGTGTCACTCATGCAACCCGTTCCGCCACCCAATTATGCCCGTTATTGCAATCCTGTTACGGAAAGCGTTAGGCGCAAGTTAAAGCCGCACGTACATTGCATAGTGATCACAAAGACTCCTCGGTCTAAGGAGCTATCGCATTTGAATATGTTCATGGCTAAATCTATAAAAACACTATTCAAAGCGGGTCGTCCGATATCAATCAACTCATGATATCTATGATATGATTCCGGGATCCCTCATCCCTATGACAAGTAAAACTACGTCATTAAGAACCATCCTCATACTGGTCGCTTCTATGGAAGCATATATTGACCAGGGACTCGTTAAGTGTGATCCGTACAGATTTATGGTTCTACTACTTTAGTGGTCATAAATCAGATCATGCTTAACATATTACTTCAACACATAAGTAATACAAAGCCGTTTTATATATATTACAAACGATGATAATGTACATAGACATTTACAGGCTACTAGCAATTGGACTAGGGCACAAAATGCTATCAGCTAGTATCTAAGTGTGATATATTCTAACATTACCTGTAAAAGGGTAGCCATAAGGGCTCGGATTGGCTTAGTTATAAGTTACATGAGTGAACTCGAAAGACGGCTAAGGATTTTATCCCTTATACTCCGGTATGGGAATGTTATCTACTTAGGCCACTTGATGAGTATGACTGAAAGAAACTGCATGGTCATGCGGAAGATACTTAGAATCAGTTTTCATTCATCTCAAATATTTAGAAAGAGTGATTGGTTAGATAAGGATGACAATTCTATACTTTATGATCAATATGGATATCGGGTTATAAAATTATAGTGACATGGACGATAAGAGGTTAAATTGAATCATCGATAATCATGGACGTTGCGTAATCATAATGTCTTGCTAGAGGCCACTTATAATGGAATGTGTAAAATAGTAATTTTGCCAGTCTGCCAACGGGTCGTGAGCCTAGAGGGTCACACACATTAAGCAAGGTATAGCAAAAGGGACTTAGGCAAGTCAATATTCGAGAAGTATGAGAATCGGGAAAATTCGCCTTTCGGTTTAATGAAATTAGAACGAATTAGTTTAAACCAGAAATCGGTTTAAGAGAATTGAATCAGTCTAGCTAAATCATTTAATTAGAACCCAATTAGATGGGTTTAATTAATGTTTAGCTAAGTGGGCTTTTAAACCCATTCTTCGTATAATTATAACATAATTATATTAAAATATTAAGGAGTTAATTATGGAATTAATTTTGAAAATCAAATACATTGATTTTTATTTAATTTTTCCCTTTTTTTTCTTCCCCTCTAGCCGTTCCTCTCTCCCCACTTGTCGTCCCTCTCTCCTCTCCTTCTTCATCATAATTTGCTTCTTCTTTTTTCACAAAACTAGCATAATTTGTGTGAAGAAACTTTGAGATATGAAGAACCTTGCTTGTCGGGACTCAATAGAGGGCATAATTCACTTTTGTGGCTTTGTATTTTGTTCATTCAAAGAGGTAAATTTCCAGATTTTCATATTTTAATGGTGCTGAAATTTATTCACATGATGATCTTTATTTGCTTGCTTGAGAATCCATGGTTAAATTGCTTCCGATGTGCATGTAATTACTTGATTTGGACCCCATGGATTCCTTCACATTTGGTCGCCAGTCTTCGCTGACATGTACAAACGCTGGAGCCGCATAATAATAGGGAAGTACTAGACAATTTTCTGTGGTTTCTTTTTTTTCTATTTCCCGTTTGCCCATCTACATGTCCGACAAATAGGACAGAAATTGGCAAATTCGTACTGTTTATAGTACATGATATACCCGAACTCGCAAGCAACGTACTTAATACAATCCATCCCTATTTTCTTCAACATCTTCTTCGCTTCGACATATGATCTAGGGTGGAAATTTGGCGACAGGTGCGAATTTATGTAAAACTCGCAATTCATGTCAAATGTTATTTTTGACAGTGCTGATTTTTCCTTAATGGTCATCAACTTCAAAAGTACCTTTAGACAGGAAAAGTTAGACCCTGGAAACAATGGGGTGTTCGCAAGACGCGTTAGTTCGTCATATGCGTCCATCGTTGCTTTTGTCGTAGGGTGCTCACCCTCCACTGTATCTTCACCAAAGTTTTCTGCCCACTGGAATAAATCCTCAACAAGCTCTACAACAGGATCGACATTTCGACTACTTGAAGCCTCGTCCCATCGAGATTCCCGTCTCGCACCCAAAAACAAATTTGCGTTATGCACTTCACCATGACAGATCCACACAGTGTATGTCAAAACCATGTTGTATTGCAATGAGTGGGTACGTATTGTATTCTCATGTTGGACAACCATATTGTGACAGGTTTTGCACGGGCATAGATATCATTTACGACTGTGTTGAAACACATTTTTTGCATAAACTTTATGAAATTTTTGAGACTGTCCATATACGCTTGCGACCTTCTATTTCCTATATCCATCCACCTATGGCGGTTCATAATTGACAGATCTACATACAATACAATACAATACAATACGTGATAGCTATTATATGCATATGTATTACTACACGTAATTAAAGCTAAATATCTACAAACAAAAGTACGATTTTGAGCCACACGGTCATAATTCATAGTCTAGTTCACCAAAACTTCATTAATTCATGGCATAGTTTCCCAAATTTTCATTAATTCATAGTCTAGTTCACCAAAATTTCACCAATTCATACCCTAGTTCACCAAAATTTCACTAATTCATAGTCTAGTTCACCAAAATTTTCACTGATTCATAGCCTAACTCACAAAAATTCATAGAAATGTCATAACTAAATCAAAATGTCACAACAAAATTAAAATTTCATAGCAAATCGAAAACTCAAACTAACCTGCAAATCTGAAGATCGACCAACGGGGACAACAAGATTAGAAACAACGAGGGGAACTCGAGAACCGGATTAGTAATCTTCGACTTTGTATGCACTTGAAATCTTCACCTCTATCAATAGGTCCAAATAATCCTCCACAAATCAAATTTTTACAAATGAAGTAATGCATGGACCTTTTATAGCCGGAAAAAGTTATGACTGTTGATAGGGGGGGAGGACTAAAATGTGGAAAAAAAATGGGAAGTTGGAGACCAAAAATAAAAAAAACATTGAAAAAATAACTTCTTAATTTTTAATTAATATTAAGAATGGGCTTAAACCCCATATACCTAACCATTAATTAAACCCATTCAAATTGGGTTCTAATTAAACGGTTTAGCTAGTCTGATCCAATTCCCTTAAACTGATTCCTGGTTTACACCAATTCACTTCTATTTAACTAAACCGAAAGGCGAATTATTCCCAATCCTCATAATTCTCTCATACTGACTTATCCATGTCCCTTTTGCTATACTTTGCTTAAAGTGTGTGACCTTCTAGGCTCACGATCCATTGGCAGATTGGCAAAATTACTATTTTTCCCTTTCCATCATAAGTGGCATCTAGCAAAACATTATGATTACCCAACGTTCATGAATATTGATGATTCGATTTAACCTCTTATCTTCCCTGTCACAATCCTTTTATCACCCGATATCTTGATTGTTCATAAGGCATAGAACCGTCATCCTTATTTAATCAATCACTGTTTCTCGATGTCTGAGATGACTGAAAACTGATACAAAGTATCTCCCGCATGGCCATGCAATATCTTTCAGTCATACCCATCAAGTGGCCTAAACAGATACCAATCCCATACCGAAGTATGAGGGGTAAAAACCGTCTTTCGAGTTCACTCATGTAACTTATACCTAAGTCGATCAAAGACCTTATGGCTACCCTTTTACATGCAACATTAGACTGAGTCAAACCTAGATATTTACTACATAGTGATCACAAAGACTCCTCGGTCTAAGGATACAATGACAAACTACGATATGTGAGTATGCTTATGACAGCATCCATGCTACATACTCACCATCGGGCCGTCCAATATCATCTCCCTGATAATATCTATGATTTAACTCTGTAAAAACTACAATTTTTCCCTTAACCCTATCTTTCTAACCTTTCTATCTTCTAATTTGTATGCTTCAAAACTTGTGAATATGAAATTGGCTTCTTAGCCATGGCGTCGCCGGAAATTGGAGCTCGATGCGCTCGTCCCAACGAGGAAGAAGAAGGCGTTGGTGGAGGCGATGGGCGGTGAGGCCAACGCCGCCACCGTGGAGGTCGGCCCGTTCCGACGAGAGTGAACGACGCGACGGGAGCTTCAACGATGGGATCCTAATCCGACGAGCTCAGGGCGGCGGTGCGAGCTTCGACTTCCATGGCGGTACCTAGAAAGTGTGTCTACTCTAGCGAGCACGCCGCCGGAGGAAGGGGGCGAGTCTCGAGGTCCTCGGCCGGAGTCGCGACTAGTTTTTTCGGCGATTGAAACTCATGACATATATGTATATATTTATTTCAAGTACATGTGCTTCTTCTTGACTTTTCTTTTGGATCTTCGGAGACTACTGTAATTCTTATTTCAAGGTAAGTGTTTCATCAACAACATATTCTTCATTCTCATCTTTAGGGTTAATTGAAAGGGCTAACTTGTATTTCTTGAATTAGAGTTTTGAGCTCAAGATTTCTAGAAGATATGTTCCATTCCAGCAGAATTATTCAAATTTAGGGGTTTGAATGTGTTTCTGGTTTTGTGATTTTTGGTTTGATTTTGTTGGTTTGAATGTTGTTTATGAGTTTTTGATTCTTGGTTTGGTTGAATGTTCTGTAATCACTTAATTTTTTGTTTGGTTGAATGTTGGTTTGAACAAATTCTAGCAATTCCTTGGTTGAATGAGAGTTAAAAATTAAGAGAACGCATCCATGCATTTAACAGATTTGGAGAAAAGGGAAGAGATAATTAAGAGATTAAAATTTTAGAAATTAAAATTGATGGCATTTGTTTGAAAATTTGATAAATAGTTGAGGGCATTTTAGTTATTTCACAAAACCTTTATTTTTTTTTAATTTATTACTTGAAAAGACTACAATATCCTTGGAGCAGAAGGTTAGTTTATCATTTAAGTGAGGGTAAAATAGTCTTTTCACATTTATGAATAATTATACTTATGAGATTTATACCGCTAGGGGAATTTTGGTCATTAAATTTTTTAACAATTTCTTTACAAAATGGTATGAAGTGTTAACATTTTAAGTTTGGGGTATCGACAAAAATGTTTCAAACTTGGGATATTGAATTAAAAATGAAGGAAAGTTGAAGTACTGACATCGAATTATGTACTAATAGAACCGCTGGTGATCACATGGTCGAAGATAATGCCATTGTAATTTTGAGGGATGATGACACTTTGTTACACCTAACTATAGCGAAATGACACTTTCATACCCTAACTACTTTTCACTCTTTTTTAGTACACTGACAATTTTTTTGTGACAACTTATGCTAAAATGACTAAAATACTCCTGGTTTAAAAAATCAGAATAGAACTGGTCCAATTTGATTTATCAAACCAGATTTAAAATGGTTCAAATTTAATTTTAGATTTTGGGGTATAATTGTAATTGTATTTTAAATATAAACCAAATTGAACCAGAAATATACAAAATTGAACCAATTCAATTTATGGTTTCTTAAACTAATGTTAATTTAAGTATTTTAAGCATGTTAGAGGTAGGTTATTACAAAAAAAATTGTCAAAGTATTAAAAAAAGAAACAAAATATTAAGGTATAAAAATGTCATTTCCCAAGTTTAGCAAAGTGTTATTATCCCTAATTTTAACGAGTGAAATTGCACCCAAACACATGCGGACAACCATTCCTCCAATCAAAGAAGAGAAAAGCAAAGAGTGCCTTATTCCATTGGACCCCCCAAATCTCTATTTAAATACCTCACTGTCCTAAGTAAATATCCCTAACTAGCAACAGAACAAGCAGAGCCCCTCTTCCCTGTTTCTTGATCCAGAGAGCATTTTAGTGTTCACATCTTGGGGAAGGGTTGGCTTGTCGGTAGCCATGGCCAAATGTGTTGCTGTTTTCGTCTTGGCCCTCATTGCCCTCTCCATGCTCCAAACCATGGTGACCTTCACATCCTCATTCTCTCTTTTGATTTGCCAAAACACCCATCTTTATTCTTCCACACTGTTCTCACGATTTCTTGTGTTTTCAGGTTATGGCCACAAGTGGGCAACTTGATCAGACACTATACAAGGTATAAGATCCACCTCGTACTCGACTGTTTTCTTACAAGAAATTAGCTGACGTCTTTTTTGTTGCAATGTTGATTTCAGAATCGGTATGGATCTGGTAGCGTCAAGAGGGCCCGTAAGTGTCTCATCCTCTTGCTTCAAGATCCATGAGTTTTTGTTCAGGATCTGAAAGTGGTCAAAATTATAAAGACTTTAGTACCCATTTGTCTGTTTTTTATATAGATTTGTTGACTGTTGTCAAGAAACTAATGGGGTTTTATAATTTTTTGGTGTTGTGGTGGATGTGGAATGACCAGAATGCCCTTCACAGTGCACAAGGAGATGCAGCAAGACCCAATACCACAAGCCATGCATGTTCTTCTGTCAGAAGTGCTGCAGGAAGTGCCTTTGTGTGCCTCCTGGTTTCTATGGGAATAAGGCAGTGTGCCCTTGCTACAACAACTGGAAGACCCAGCAAGGAGGCCCCAAGTGCCCTTAAACTTAATTAAGCCCTTAATTATTTCCATTTCCATGCTCAATCAATATGTACTAGTACTGGCCAGGACTACTACTTGTGTCCCTAGTCCTACCACTAATTGTTTCTGCTTTTCTTTTCTGTGTTCCTTTCGATGAATGAGTCTAAATGACATTTTGGGTCACTCCATTTCCATTGGTGAGCTTGTTTCCTTTGAAATGAGAGTGGCCATATTATCAAATATATATCTATAAAATTGCTTTTTCTCTTCTAGTTGCATACTTCACCTTGAAATTTCACTTTTTGGTCGGTTATGTGATCTGGATTTGTGAGATTGATAGAACCAATAAAACCTACTTATCAAGACCTTTTACTTATTATTCTTGGGTTGTGTGGAAAGGTCTACAACTATGTTTAATACTTACCAATTATCATGAATAAAGAAAGTTGAAAAAGTGACCTCTACATGTGCCCTAGATTTAAGGGATTTTGTCCCATACCATTACCCATCTACATAACCAAGTGAAAACAAAAGCATGCATTCATGAAATATAATCTACTAATTTCGCCATTTGGTATTGCTGCTGTGTCTACACAGTATTGGTCGGTTACTTGTGTAGTTTGTGACCTGAATTCTGGTTCGGCCTGCGTTTTTGCTTTAATTTACAGAGGTGGCCAACAGCTTTATTATCCAAATATTCAATTCAAAACTTTCTATTTTAATAATAGTGATTTATATATGTGAAAACTTTTGCTTAACTCTCGTGTACTTACATGATTGTTACTTCTCTTGAAAGACTAAAATATTTTGTGAACCCTCTGAACGTGATTAAGTTTCATTTAAGCCCAATGCCGTTAATTTTAGGTCATGTGACCATCACATGAGTATTTTTTTTTAAACAACATAAATGCCCCATGTTAGAGTTATGCCCCAGTCCAATATATAAGTGATCTACAGATTTAATTGAAAGAGTTTATTATTGAATACTTGATGATTACAATAGAATACAAATGACTCTATATATAGGCTTGATAAGCTAGGGTTTACATAAACTATGACGGCTAGGGTTTAGGTAGAGATACAAAGTGTAGTGGGCCTCGGCCCATATATTAATAACCAATATAATATATCTAACACTCCCCCGCAGTCAAAGCAGGAGGAGGCCGAATGCTTTGACTGGAGCAAAAGTCTTCAAAGGGAGTAGTAGGAAAGCCTTTGGTAACTATATCTGCAAACTAGATGATTTGATGAGAAGGGAATGAGAATTTAGAAAATAATTTTGGGTGGTGAGAATTTAGAAAATAATTTAGAGAGATTAATAAGAGAGGATGATAGAGATAGAGAAAATAAAAATAACTAGAAAGGAAAAGAGGGAACATGAGAGAGGGGGGGGGGGGGGGGGGGGGGGCAACTACGTCATATAATGACAGTGCGGCAACTACGTCTCATAGGGACGGTGCAAAAGATGGTTTTAAGATATACCACCAAACTTGTAGGCAACTACGTCAGTGCGAAATAATTTTCAAGCAACTACGACGGTGCAAAACAATAAGAAAATAAGTGGAGATAGAATATTGAGCAAGAAAATTGTGAAAGTGATTAGGGAGAGTGATTTTTTTTTTGAAAGAGAGGACAATATGAAGGGAGTAAAAAAAAATAGAATAAATTGTGAGAAAATAAAATTTATTACCTCGCCCACCCGCTAAATCATGATTAACGAGTGGGCAAAGCCACACGCAACGAAAAAGCTTAACCAAGATCGACCTAAACCTCTGATACCATGAAAGAGTTTATTATTGAATACTTGATGATTACAATAGAATACAAATGCCTCTATATATAGGCTTAATAAGCTAGGGTTTACATAAGCTATGACGACTAGGGTTTAGGTAGAGATACAAAGTGTAGTGGGCCTCGGCCCATATATTAATAACCAATATAATATATCTAACTCTCGTGTACTTACATGATTGTTACTTCTCTTGAAAGACTAAAATATTTTGTGAACCCTCTGAACGTGATTAAGTTTCACTTAAGCCCAATGCCGTTAATTTTAGGTCATGTGACCATCACATGAGTACTTTTTTTTAAACAACATAAATGCCCCATGTTAGAGTTATGCCCCAGTCCAATATATAAGTGATCTACAGATTTAATGTTTTATCATCTTTCCGAATAAATGAATCGACATATATTACTAATGTGTTGTAGTAATATATCGACTGTAATTTGATCTATGTCATTATGTGTGTAACCACTAATAGTAGATCTATAGATCAGAAAGAATTACATTTGATGAGTCCCAGATCAGCTAAGCTTCTTCTAAAGCGATCAGTATGAGACTAACTCATTGTGATCATGCTCTACTGATCATGGCAAAGTGCGTGCCGGAGTTATATCATAGATACCATCAGGTCGATGATATCGGACAACCCGATTGTGAGTATGCTGCATAGATCCAGTCATGAGATACTCACATATCGTAACTTGTCATTATATCCTAAGACCAATGAGTCTTTGTGTACACTATGTAACGAATACCTAAGTTTGACCTAGTCTAACGTTATTTGTAAAAGGATAACTATAATGGCTTCGATTGGCTTTGATATTTGTTGCACTAGTGAACTCGAAAGGCGTCTGAGGGATTTATCACTCATACTTCGGTATAAGAAAGATATCCGTTTAGGCCACTTGATGAGTATGACTGAAGGAATAGCACGACCGTGCAGGTGATACCTTAGTATCAGTTTTCAGTCATCTCAGATATCAAGAAACAATGATTGATAAATTAGGATGACCATTCTATGCCTATTGACCAATCTGGATATCGGTTTGATAAAAGGACAGTGACATGTACGATAACAGGTTAAGTCGAATAATCGATAATCACGAACATTGGATAATCATAATGTCTTGCTAGAGGCCACTTATGATGGAAAGGGTAAAATAGTAATTTTACTAGTCTGTCAATTGTTCGTGAGCCTAGAGGGTCACACGCATTAAGCACGATACATGAGAACAATTATGGATGAAAATTGAGAACGATTCAGTAGTTTTCTGGCCTAAGGTTTTAACCAGACGGTTGAAGAAATCAATTTGAGGAAATTGAGCCGTTTTGTCTATACCGAAATTAGAACTCAAGTTAATGGGTTTAATTTGGGTTTTAGTTAAATGGGCTTCAAGCCCATTTAGGGATTTGAGTTATGAATGGGAATAGATGCAAATAAGAGTTTATGAAGGATAGATATGCAATTTTAATTTTCAAATTAAAATCACATAATATCTTCCATTATCTTCTCTAATTTTCAGCAACTAATCCCATCACTCTCTCCCTCTCATGGCTGAATTCTCTCTCCCTCTCATCCTCCATTATTGTCAAGTTTCTCTCAAAAAATTAATAGCAAAATTATTGAGTGAAAACCTCTTCGGTTGTGGTGCTTGTGTGGACTTGATAGAGAAACACTATACTTGTGTTTTCATCGATTAGAAGAGGTAACTTTCAGATTTATATTTATATATATAACATGTTGAATTTGCATTAAGATCAGTGCTTGCATCGATCACCACGGTTACATAACGTCCGCTGCATGATATTTATCGATTGGAACCCGTGGTGATCTCTTTCACCCCATTTCTCCAACCTTCCCTAATCAGATTTAAAAACGCGAAAGCCTCCCCTAATCAAATTTGGAGACACAGATGCTTAGAGTGGGCGACAATGGACTTGGTGACGAGGAGGGGGTGGATGGAGGGGCTGGATTTGGTTGAAGAGCCCTCCGGCAAGAAGCTGTAGTAGATGGTGGGTGCTTCGGAAGTCATGAGTGGTGTAGGTAGTTGTCGGTGGTCGCACGAGTGCACCATTTGCATTTCCTCGCAGCTCGTCGGCTCCGGCGACGAAGGAGGCAACGACCTCTTCGTCACCGTCGTTGATTTCAGTCCCAAAACCCAGACCCTCATGTACACTGCCGTTGCTTTCATTCTCAAAACCAAACCCTCAAATCCGAACCGAACTCGATCCATCATTGATTTTGGTTCCATAACCCAGACCATCAAATCTCCAGTGGGTACGATTCACATCTTCGATTTCAAACATTTTAATTATTAAATCATTAAATTTGGAGCTTTGTAGGAAAAAATGGAAGACAAATCAGAAAAAAGATTGTCATGAAGGCTGAAGAACATTGACAAGTACGATCTTCACGATGTCGTTTTAATATTTTGTTGGGACATGTATACTGTTATATTTACAATTTGAAGTAATAATAATATTAGAACATTGTGTAGTCTAGTAGTTGTGAGTGCGCCTGATGCGTAAGAGGTCTAGTGTTTAACCCTCACTTTAAGCGTCGTTTAACAAATAACAAATATAACGCCTTTAACCAATATATCATACAACACATTCAATTATCCTTTATCTTTGTGTTTACATACAATATAAATATAACCTGAAATTTGAAATTTAATAAAACGGCTCGTTTCGTTCATCTTCAACCTCCAGCTGTGAGGGTTTCTCAAATTTCTGGTGGCGAAGTTATTTCATCTTCAACCGCCTGATCTGAATCCCACGACACCTTCCTCATCGTCGTTGCCGACGACTCAATCAAGATCTATGGCCTAACCCTCCCCCAAAACCTCCAACCCTGTTGCCTCCCTCCACGAGCACTCCGTCGACTACAACCCCGTCCGTCGCGACTCCTTCCCCTCTGCTGCCTGGGACGACACCGTCAAGCTTTGGACCCTCGACCGACCAACCTTCGTCAGTTGCTTCACGAAAAAAAATCATCATCATCAAATGAATAATTTAGAGAGAGAAAATGAATGACAATTTTTTGAAAACTTAATGGTTAATTGAGGGCATTTTAGACTTTTCGACAATGACTTAACGCCGTCGGGGTTAAGTGAAAAGTTAGGCAACTTCAGGGGGTTTACAAAACACTTTAAGGGATAAGTGAAGTTTTTCCTTTAAATATTAATTAGTAGTTTGACATATAATTTTAAGGGATAATGACACTTTGTTACACTTCACTATCGCGAAATGACACTTTCATATCCTAACTATTTTTTTTTCTTTTTTAGTACCCTAACATTTTTTTTGTGACAACCTACCTCTAAAATGCCTAAAATACCCAAAATGCCCTTGGTTTAAGAAACCAAAATTAAATTGGTTCAATTTAGTTTAAAAACCAGAATGAAACCTGTTCAAATTCAATTGAGCCAGTTCTTCTTCCTTGCCTTCACACCATCGACACCTTCTTGTTTACAAAACCCAACTCTCAAATCTCTCAAAACTTGTCAAAATTACAACCTTTAGCATGATTTGATTGAACCCATCAGAGAAAAGAGACTTAAGAATCCAACACTCAAATCTCCCTAAACTTGTCAATGTTGCGACCTTTAGCATGATTTGATTGAACCAATCAGAGAAAAGAGACTTAAAAATGTCACCTTTCTCCGACTACCCACACTAGTCTACAAGGGCTACTCCGACCACCCCATCCACGCTCCGGCCGGCGAGGCTCTCCAAGCCTTCTTTACCTCTATAATCTCTCAATCATCCAATACCAAGTTCTTCAAGACCACCGCCGGCTCCGTCGGCGACACCAGACGACGGCGGCACCACCATCGTCGGTTCAATTGAATTTGGCCCGATTTAATTTTTTTTTTTTAAAATAATCTTAACCAATCTAATTTTGATTTCATAAACTAAAGGCATTTTTGGCATTTTAGAGTTAGGTTGTCACAAAAAAATTGTCAGGATACTAGAAAAGAGAAAAAAATAGTTAGGGTATGAAAGTGTCATTTTGCAATAGTTAAGTGTAACAAGGCGTCATTATCCCTAATTTTAAATATGAGCAATTACCAGTTATCACAGTGTGCTATGCAAAACTATAAGAATTACTGTGTAACTACAGTGGACAGTAACTATAGTGAACTGATTTGTCCTAATAGTCAGCTAAAGATTTTTCTTGTTTAAGAAATTCAAATCTTATTGGATGTGTGCGTGAGATAGTTTTTGTAGTGTTTAAATTAAAAGTAATGGTTTTACAAAGTGAAATGATTAATGGTTAATTCTCACAAAGTGAAATGGTCGACCTTTCTTACCATGGTAATATTGGTAGATAATTTAGTAAAAATAATTGTAGAGGAGCTATACACAACACAAAATCATACATTATGTTTTGAAACCAACCAAACACAAACTATACTTCCACAACACAAATTTTGTCTAAAAATAGTGAAAAAGCAAAGTTACCAAACAAGTTGTAAGCATTTGAGCCGCTTACCCATCCAAATCTGGATATCACATTTGATTGCTCACCAACTATCAAGAAAATTGCTACTATTCTTCTTTCATACTTGACATGGTAAATTTATTTTGGTACTCTCAAAATAAATAAATAAAAAACAGAGTTTTGGTTGCACCATTCAGATTTAGTAATATATGTTGAGCACAGAACACGTTGTTGCTCCTTTACACAATGACCTCTGATTTATATCACACGGCGAGGCTGATTGGAGACTCCTGATTCGTACCGGGCTGCCCATACCTTGGCGCTGCACCAACGTCAATCTCATCTTCTCTTTGGCGCCTATTTGGTAACTGAGGAGAGGTAGTAACAGTAACAGGTCTGTCCCTGAGGAGCCTCATGAAATTTGAAATGCCCGCCATGATGTAGCACGGTATGATCATGCCAAATGCTAGCTGTTGAACCAAAATCACCTTTAATTTGTCACATTTTAACATTACACTACAAATTTCCTCGATAAATTGACTACAGAACTCACGTAGTAAACAGTATATTGATGGGCTCTGTTGGGACTGGATTTAGCAGTCATTACCATAACTGCTAGAACCTGCCATTGTTCAGCAATTAAGAGTTGTAAATAAATAAAATTATAAGAATTTAAAATCCATAGAATGGTATGTATATTAAAATTTTGTATTACTAGTCCAACAATGCAGCACATTGCCAGCTGAATCTGCAAGAGGCAAAACAATATAAAATTAGGATTTTGAAGAATTTCTTTCAAGATCCGTATAGTAGTTAGCTTTTGTTATCAGGATTTATCATCACGATTGAAAGAATAAATGTAAGCATATGCAAGCTGTCTGATGTACCACGAAAACAATAAAGTGGCAGCTTCTAGATCCTCGAAATATGGCATGGAGGCAGTGATTGGATTCATGATCGGTCTGCAGGAGTTGGGCAAGTGCTGCTTGCTGCACGACACGAGGTGTGCCGGAAAACAACCACCCTTGGCTGCCTTTGTTCAACAAGTGAAATAAAATGAAGTATTTGTAAGGAATTGTCACCAACATTCGAATATTATTAGATTAAAGACTTGCCCGATATCAACAATTGTGTGGTGAGGGCAAGGGATGAAATAGGGAAGTGGAGGCAACTGGACAGTGTAGTTTGGCTGATACTTCTGTAAATGTTTGTATAAACATAGTTACAGTCATAATCATGTGTATAATGAAAGGTCATTTTCATGTATACATGTATATGTGTAAGGTACCTGATGGCAGATCTCACAATATATGTTCTGTTTCTCATTACACCATCTTTGCAGGCAACTCCTGTGCGCGTACTGGCAACGAAATTAATATACAAGTTGTTTTATACGTATTTGGATCAATGACTATGAGCTGTTAGACAAGTTATGTTACCTGAATTGTCCCCTTGCAACCACAAGGGGACTCCATTTTCTTCACCATGTCCTCTTCTTGGCAAATCCTGCATTCCATTTTCGTTTCATCCAACGAACCTTGTCCGGCCATCACCTTCTACTTGACTGAATTTATGCTTACGGAATTCACATTTTTTGGAAAATTACCCATATCTTAAAATAATTTCATATTGCCCGTGACGACTAAGAATTGAAAAATAAAAAACCATCTCAGCATCAAAAGGCTGTGCAGATGTATACTTGGAGAAACCAAAATCACATATTTGGTTCAACACAAGATGATATGTAACAACACTTATTTAAGAAAATGAGACTTTTATGAGTATTCTAACCTTTAAAAGAAGACCTGACAGCTACAAAGAGTTTTTCTTAATCTTCTTCTTATTGAATTCTTGATTAGTGAGGAGTGCACATATATTAGTGGTAAGGGATGGAATATAAGGAAATTAGACAAGTGTTCAAGAAGACGGCGAGGTCATGTAAAATACATCTGTGGATGGAAAAGTTGATATGATTAGGAAGCTAATGATGCTTTTGCATGAAACCGATGCTCTTAATCAGATGTTTCTTGCTTAAATTGTTTTGTTGCACTATTTTCGTTTTCCTACTCACGATTTTTATGTTTTCCGTTTCTCTACTTTTGCTCCCAATAATTACCCATTTGCCTAGATTCTTGTACATTAATTGTCGTAAATTACACTATCAGATTTTCCCATAGTAACGGCGTATACATAACGAATACGCCGTTACAAAAATATTAGTAACGGCGTACTCAATAGTATACGCCGTTACTAATTGTAACGGCATATTTTATTGCGTACGCCGTTACTTTTTGTATTTAGTAACGGCGTATGTAGGTAAATACGCCGTTACAAGATCTTCCCGTTATGTTACCGTTTGTTACCGTTCTGTCGTTGTGTTACCGTTAATTAGTAACGTCGTATTTACCTAAATACGCCGTTACAAAATCAATGTATAAATCTTCACAGAACCATCTCCCATTCTCCCCACATTTTTCTCCCAATTCTCTCCTACTTTATACTTCCCGACAAGGGCATTTCCGTAATATCATCTCCATTTTTCGACAACTCTCTCTCAAAATACTACGGTTCATATCATCATTCTCCATATTAGCAGGTACGTACATTTTTTTTATTAATAATGCATTATGTAATGTATTTTATTAATTTAGGTTAAATGCACATAGATTATTCCATTAATTTTGTTGTTATAATAATAATAATTAAATAATTTAATTGTTGTTATAGTTGATAAATATAGTCAATTCTAATTGATTATTAACCATAGTTATTTGTATAATATATAGAATGGATCGTGGGTGGATAACATCCCGTAAGATGAGTGAGGAGTGGATGAACGGATTAAGCAGTTTCGTCAAATTTGCGAGACGAAACGCGCAAACAGATGGCGTGGGACGTTTCAAGTGTCCGTGCACTAGATGTTGTAATTATTCTTGGCACGATATGGACACCATTTGCGATCATGTATTGAAGAAAGGTTTCCTTACATCGTACAATGTGTGGATCCATCACGGCGAAGCTAAAGGGCCTAGTTCGAGTCGGCCTAGTTCGAGCCGAAATATAGATATGAGTTTCCCGTCAAGTTCGCATAATCCCCCTTGTTCGACGTCGGCGCACACTCCAGAGTACGTCGATCCGGTGCATCAGTTCGTGAATGATGTAGATCCATGTAGAGATGTAAGGATTGACGAAGATGAAGGCGAGAATGACGAGGATGAGTACGAGGACGAGGACCCACAATTGGAGATAAGTTCGGTGACCGAAGTCGAGGCCAAACTTGCTAAAGCGAAGATGACGGCGTACAATCGGTTGGTGACGGAGTCACAACAGCCGTTGTACAAAACCACAAGCGCTGTCACTAGTGAGGATACTTCTTTGGAAGCGATGTTAAGGATGTTGTGTATCAAACAGAGCACCGGGATGTCAGACGCGGCTTTTACCCAGGTCGCGAAAGAGCAATGTCGTATGTTACCACAACCTAATTCGTTTCCATCTAGCTACGCAGCTGCGAAAAAGATAATGAAGGCCATCGAAATGCCACACGTGAAATACGACGCATGTTTGTACGAATGCACTTTGTATTACAAAGAGTTCTCCGCTCTAGACAAATGTGGAGTTTGTAAAGAACCACAGTTTACTATGGAAGGAAAAAAATTAGTTCCGAAGAAGACGTTGTGGTACTTCCCATTGACTCCTCGACTTCAACGGTTATATCTTGCGGAAGAGACGGCTGAGTGGATGCGATGGCACGGTGAGCGGGAGAAGGAGGACGATGACGTATTAGTACATCCATCGGACGGTGCTGATTGGATTCAGTTTGACAAGAAATATCCTCAATTTTCGGAAGAAGTCTGAAACGTGCGGCTGGCCTTGTCATCCGACGGGTTTTCTCCATTTGGGCCTAATGCTGCGAGTTACAGTTTGTGGCCTGTAGTTGCTGTCCCGTTGAATTTTCCGCCCTCGATGGCTATGCGGAAGGAGTATAACATCCTCACCATGTTGGTATCAGGTCCAAAATCACCTGGTAAATGTTTGAATAACTTTATGCGTCCATTGATTGATGAGTTGAAACAATTGTGGACGAACAGAGTTGTCACGTGGGATGCTTCCAAGAAAGAGTCGTTCATAATGCGGGCTGCTGTGATGTGGACAATCAGTGACTTTCCGGGTTTGGGAATGTTGGGTGGCATGACCACTAAAGGCTATAAGGCATGTCCCTTATGTTTGGACAACATCGACTCTCCACGCAGTAACTCAAGAATATCTTACCAAGGTGCGCGTAGGTGGTTACCTCCGAAGCACCCACTGCTTCTCGTCTTTCTCATTCGGGCTCCCACTAGCTCTTGGACTTCCTCCAAGACCGTCATCGTGCTCGATTTTCCATCCTTCTCGTCTTTGAGTAATAATTACAGTTAATACTCGGTTCGTAGACCGGATAAAAAATAATTACACTTTATGGGCTCGAATAAAAGAATAATTACACGCTAACACTAACGGTATGCAAACCGTGAAAGCGATAAATCTAATGGGCTACTAATGCATCATACATTTCATCACATCATCCAACATGTTATCACACAAACATGTTATCAAATAATATGCAATAATTCCGGTTTTAATTTTGCCAAGTTGCTTGGTCGGGTTTATCGAAACTAGACCTTTTCGAAAAACGGTTTATCGAAACCGATTAAATTTTGAAAGTTTTCGAAATATTGGATCGCGGGTTCGTGACATGGATCAAACACCACACACGAATCAAGTCGGGCCAAGCCAATGGGCCGAGGGCCCATTGGGCCGAGGGCCCATTGGGCCGAGCCCAACTATGCACGACCCGGTTTGGGCCTTGGAAGGCCCAAACCCGGCTTGTCGCCACTCTCGGCCTCGGCCAAGAGTGGGGACGGGCCCGGTCACCGCGGGCCTCACCGGCCTCCGGTGACCTCCGTCCGGTACCTCTGATCCGGCTCCCCGAGAGTCTCTTCTCGGACCCGACAAATCCAATAATTTCCGAAAAATTCCAAATTTAATATATTTTTCAAAATTAACATATTTCATGCAAATCTCCCAAAAAGCATTAAAATCATGTTATCAACTTTTGGCATGCGAATAATCACAAAACCGAAATGAATTCAACAAGACAAAGATTAAGAGGGTAACCAACGCTCTGATACCACTGTAGGGTTTTGGAGCGTTCTAGATCGTCGAGATAGCGGAAGCAATAAAAGATAATCTACTCCAAACCTTGTCCAAGAACATTTAAACCATTAAATCCCAAAGCAAAATCTATTCCACAAGATGTTTACCTTTAAGTCTTGTTTGAATCGATAAAGAAGAACGTTCGGATCTTCTTCTCTAAAGCTAGTCCACACCAAGAGGATGATCTTCAAGATCCTTCACTTAATTGCCTACTAGAACAATTAAATGAAGAACAAGAGAGCAAGATGATGAAGAGGAGAGGGGTGGCCGGCCACAATGAGAGAGAGAGAGAGGATTTTTGTGTGTTTTGTGACTTAATGAATTAAAGTCTTGCATTATAATTCATCACCCAACTCACAAGTATGGGTTAAAAGTGATTGGTATGGGCTTAAAGGTGCTTTAACCCATACCCCTTAAATCACTCACCTCTTAATCCACAATCACCAACTAAGCATGGCATTGTGTGGCCCCCACAATGGCCCCACCAAGTGGGCCGGCCATATGGCCTTATTGGGCCCTTATTGGGCCGGCCATGAGGCTTCATGGGCCGAGCCCAATGGGCCCTCCCGTGTTGTCTCATGCCGCGTCCAAAAGTTGCCCGACCTTTTTGTCGTTACTTATCAAACAAAGTCCGACGCGATATCGACGAAAAACTCAATTTCTCTCGATTCGCTAATTATTCTCTCAAACCGAACCTATGGCACAAAACCTCCAGTTTTGTCCATATACTTCTCCTTAAGAAACATCCATGTTTCCTTGTCTCAAGTTATCCGTCTTGTATGTGTGTGACCCTCTAGGCTCATGCCACCGTTGGCAGATCAGCGCAAGACTCGCTCTTGCCCGATCCATCATAAGTGGTCTCTAGTAAAACATTATGATTACCCAAGGTGCACGATGATCGATAATTCGACTTAACCTTTGTGCGTACAAGTCACCATCCTTTTATCTCTAGATATCCCAATTGATCTCAAGGCATAGAGTCGTCTCCCTTGTTCAATCAATCATTGTTACTTGATATGCGAGATGACTGAGAAATGATAACCCGTATCATTTGCATGGCCATGCTTTTTCTCTCAGTCAGTCTCCATCAAGAGGCCTTCTAACGGATATCTTTCCCATATCGTAGTATGAGGGATAAATCCCTTAGCCGTCTTTCGTGTCACTCATGCAACCCGTTCCGCCACCCAATCATGCCCTTTATAGCAATCCTTTTACAGAAAGCGTTTGGCGCAAGTTAAAGCCGTACGTTCATTGCATAGTAATCACAAAGACTCCTTGGTCTAAGGACGTCGTGACAAGCTATCGCATCTGAATATGTTTATGGCTTAATCTATGAAAACACTATTCAATGCGGGTCGTCCGATATCAATCACCTCATGATATCTATGATATGGTTCTAGGATCCCACATCCTTATGACAAGTAGAACTACGTCATTAAGAACCATCCTCATACTAGTCGCTTTTAAGGAAGCATAGGTTGACCAGGGACTCGTTAAGTGTGATCCGTACAGATTTATGGTTCTACTACTTTAGTGGTCATAAATCAGATCATGCTTAACATATTACTTCAACACATAAGTAATATAAAGCCGCTTATATTTATACATTACAAACGATGATATTTGAACATAGACGTTTACAGGCTAATACCAATTGGACTAGGGCACAAATGCTATCAATCTCCCACTTGCCCTTAACTCCAATCTAAGTTCCAGTCTATACCCATTGACCTAACATGTTTTTCATGTTTATCTTGAGGAAGAGCCTTGGTCAATGGGTCGGCTGTGTTATCATCAGTTGCAACGTAGTGGATCTTCACGTCACCTCTAGCAATTATGTCGCGGATGATGTGATACTTTCTGAGTACATGTTTGGATCTGTTATGTGCCCTGGGTTCCTTAGCTTGCGCAATAGCCCCGGTGTTGTCACAATATAAGTCTACTGGGTTAGACGGGTTTTTAATTACACCTAACCCCGCCATGAAACTCCTGATCCATACAGCCTCTTTTGCCGCCTCACATGCGGCAATGTACTTAGCTTCCGTCGTAGAGTCGGCAATGGTATCCTGCTTCTTGCTTTTCCAGCTGAATGCTCCACCGTTCAACATAAACACATATCCCAACTGACTCTTAAAGTCATCGGGGTCTGTCTGGAAACTAGCGTCGACATATCCTTTGACGACAAGATCATCATTTCTGCCCCCGTATACAAGAAAGGCGTCCTTGGTTTTTCTCAAATATTTGAGAATCGCCTTGACAGCCATCCAGTGTGCCTCACCGGGTTTGGATTGATGTCTACTGGTACAGCTTAGGGCAAACGAGACATCCGGTCTCGTGCATATCATGGCATACATTATGGACCCTATAGCCGAAGCATATGGGATCTCATTCATTCTTGCTAGCTCTGCAGGTGTCTCAGCACCCTGCTTCTTGCTAAGCTTCACGCCATGACGCATGGGCAGCAATCCTTTCTTTGAATCTTGCATTGAGAATCGTCTCAACACCTTGTCTATATAAGTGCTTTGACTTAAGCCCAAGACCCGCTTGGCACGGTCTCTATATATCTTGATTCCCAAGATGTAAGAGGCCTCGCCTAAGTCCTTCATTGCGAAACACTCACCTAACCAAGTCTTCGTTAAGAGCAAGGTAGGGACGTCGTTTCCAATGAGCAGTATGTTATCAACATAAAGCACTAAAAAGATTATATTGCTCCCACTTGCCTTTTTATACACGCAAGGTTCATCATCGTTCTTGACGAAGCCAAACCGTTTTACTACTTCATCAAAATGCTGATTCCAACTCCGAGATGCTTGCTTCAAACCATAGATTGATTTGAGCAACTTGCAAATCTTTCCCTTATTCTTTGGATCCTCAAAACCCTCAGGCTGAGACATATAAACGTCCTCAGCTAACCTCCCGTTGAGGAAGGCGGTTTTGACATCCATTTGCCATATCTCATAGTTGTGATATGCTGCTATGGCAAGAAGAATGCGGATAGATTTGACCATAGCTACTGGAGAAAAGGTCTCTTCATAGTCAATTCCGTGGACTTGTCTATAACCTTTTGCTACCAGTCTCGCTTTATAGGTCTGAGGTTTGCCATCCATGTCAATCTTTATTTTAAAGATCCATTTACACCCTATGACCTTAATATCAGGGGTATGATCTACCAAGTCCCACACTTGATTATCTGACATGGATTGCATTTCTTCCCTCATGGCTTCCAGCCATTTCTCAGAGTCGGTTCCGTCCAAAGCCTCTCGAAAGGTAGCTGGATCATTGTCCACTAGTACTAAACCATCACCTTCAGTTACTAAGAAACCGTATCTGACAGGTGCATGACTTATCCTTTCAGAGCGCCTCGGACCGTCCTCATTAACTGCAGCTATTGGTTCTTGCTCAATGACCACTTCTGGCTCTACCTCTTCTAGTGGGTCTTCTCGTGGTTCCCGAGTGACCATCTCATCTAGAACTTCATCAAGATGAATAGCCCTCCCACTGACTGTCTTGGAAATGAACTATTTTTCCAAGAACGTCCCACCTCGAGCGACAAAAACTTTATTTTCGCTCGGTTTGTAGAAGTAGTATCCTTTTGTTTCTTTTGGATATCCGACGAAAGTGCATTTATCTGATCTTGGTCGAGCTTGGTTGCAAGCAACCTTTTAACATAAGCCTCGCAACCCCAGATTTTAAGGAAGGACAAAATGTGTTCCTTCCCGTACCATTTTTCAAATGATGTCCCTTCCACTGCTTTCGACGGAGCCCTATTTATTATGAAAGCGGCCGTTTGCAGAGCATAACCCCAGAAGGAGATCGGGAGATCAGTGAGACTTAACATTGATCGAACCATATCTAACAATGTTCGATTCCTCCGTTCGGACACACCATTAAGTTGCGGTGTTCCTGGCGGAGTCCACTGAGATAGTATTCCACCTTCAGTAAGATAACTAAGAAACTCCTCGGATAAGTATTCTCCTCCCCGATCAGAACGGAGTGCCTTGATACTCTTTCCGAGTTGGTTTTCTACTTCAGTCCTAAACTCTTTGAATTTATCAAAACACATCATTAAGTTCAATTACAAGCCCACTCGGCAAAACAAGGTTCACAGAACCCACAGCAGTTGCGGCAACTCTGGTATTGTTCCCAACTCTTAGGTCCACCTCGTTTTCCTTTATATCTCTTCTACTGTGTAACACCTGCACATCAGCACAGACATGAGACTCAGCTCCAGTGTCTAGTACCCAGGTATTTATTGTAGAAAGATATAGCTCTAATGGAATACCTGATGAAGTAGCGGCCCCACCGCCCTTCTTCTGATCCTCCTTCAGCTGCTGACAGTCTTTCTTCCAATGACCAGGCTTTTGACAGTAGAAACAGACCGACTCCTTTGCCTTCCCTTTGCCTTGTACGGGCATGTGAGGTCTAGGAATAAATGGTCGTCTGTTCCTCCCTGCGAGGTGTCTTGGGCCTTTACCCTTGCCACCAACAGCTTTGAAGCTGGGTCCCTTCTTGACCATGAAGACATTTTTGGACGAACTGCCCCTTATGCTCTTCTCGGCAGTTACTAGCATGCTGTGCAACTCCGACACGGTCTTGTCCATATCATGCATATGATAGTTCATGACGAACCCACCATATGCATGAGGAAGGGATTGCAGAACAAAATCTGCTGCCATTTCCTTTTCCATAGACATACCGATACTAGTCATATGGTCAAAATGCCCCTTCATCTGTAGGACGTGAGGACCTACGGGGCTGCCTGCTGACATCTTGCAGGCTATGAGTTCTCGGAGAACAGTGTATTTTTCAATACGTACTTTCTCCTTGAACATATCCTTGATCTGTGCAAACATTGCAAACGGATCATGGGATAGCTCCATAAACTGCTTTTGGAGGTCCGCCTCCACGCAGCCCAGCATGACACACGCAACGTCGATAGAGTCGCTAAGGTGTTTCTGGTACGCATCCTTAACGACCCTCATTGCTTTGGCAGCTGGCTCCTCAGGGATAGCCTTATCAAGGACGTACTCCCTGCGTTCCATTTTTAACACAAGTCGTAAATTTCTGTCCCAGTCTAGATAATTTGTCCCGTTGAGTTTACACTTCTCGAGTATAGTCCTCAATGACAAATTAGACGAGTTTGTTGAATTACTAGCCATTCCTACACGAAGAAAGTAAATTTAATCAGAATAGTTGAATAAATTTACGAAGATCCGAATTAAACACCAACCATTAGATTCTAAAATTTAGAATCTTTAAACAAAGATCCCTTATTCGTCATTTGAAGTGCGCTAAGGCGCACCGCTCCAATTGACTTATTTAGGTAGGACATCCGTCCAATTACAACCCGTGTAACTCTTAGTCAGGGTATGTGTAAAACACAGGGCTTACCCTTCCGATGCCCCAGCTCGACCTCAGGCCAAGAATCGTGGTTGAGTCAACCAACTTTCACTGACGAGTTAACTTTGTGCATATGCTCCGCTAAGGCGCACGACATCCCACAAAGTTTACCATTCCCATCTAGAACCCATTCGATCGATGCTCCGCTAAGGCGCACGACACCGATAAAATGTTTCTACATGGGTGTGAATTTGGGTGGCATCTCACTTGACTCAAATTAACTTGTAATTTGGTTGTGTTTAATAATTCGAAAGTATTTTGTACAATTACGAACCCGTCATCAACAACCCGTGTTGTGACGTTTCTAATTGTATCACATACTATCTTCATTTGAATCCGTCATTTGCAACCCGTGCAAATACGTTTCAAATTTGAACTCATCCATCACAACCCGTGTGATGATAGTTCACAACGCTTTAAACATGCAAACAATTAAAGTTGATTTTAATCTTTGCATGTGAGGTGATCGCTTATAAACTTATAAACTAATCATGCAAGCATGCAATTAATTAAATAATTCAAGCAAGCATCCATAAAGCGTTAAATATGCATTTTATAGCCCATCCTAATCTTAGGATTCTACGAGTCTTCACATCTTCTCGTCTTTCTCATTCGGGCTCCCACTAGCTCTTGGACTTCCTCCAAGACCGTCATCGTGCTCGATTTTCCATCCTTCTCGTGTTTGAGTAATAATTACAGTTAATACTCGGTTCGTAGACCGGATAAAAAATAATTACACTTTATGGGCTCGAATAAAAGAATAATTACACGCTAACACTAACGGTATGCAAACCGTGAAAGCGATAAATCTAATGGGCTACTAATGCATCATACATTTCATCACATCATCCAACATGTTATCACACAAACATGTTATCAAATAATATGCAATAATTCCGGTTTTAATTTTGCCAAGTTGCTTGGTCGGGTTTATCGAAACTAGACCTTTTCGAAAAACGGTTTATCGAAACCGATTAAATTTTGAAAGTTTTCGAAATATTGGATCGCGGGTTCGTGACATGGATCAAACACCACACACGAATCAAGTCGGGCCAAGCCAATGGGCCGAGGGCCCATTGGGCCGAGGCCAACTATGCACGGCCCGGTTTGGGCCTTGGAAGGCCCAAACCCGGCTTGTCGCCACTCTCGGCCTCGGCCAAGAGTGGGGACGGGCCCGGTCACCGCGGGCCTCACCGGCCTCCGGTGACCTCCGTCCGGTACCTCCTATCCGGCTCCCCGAGAGTCTCTTCTCGGACCCGACAAATCCAATAATTTCCGAAAAATTCCAAATTTAATATATTTTTCAAAATTAACATATTTCATGCAAATCTCCCAAAAAGCATTAAAATCATGTTATCAACTTTTGGCATGCGAATAATCACAAAACCGAAATGAATTCAACAAGACAAAGATTAAGAGGGTAACCAACGCTCTGATACCACTGTAGGGTTTTGGAGCGTTCTAGATCGTCGAGATAGCGGAAGCAATAAAAGATAATCTACTCCAAACCTTGTCCAAGAACATTTAAACCATTAAATCCCAAAGCAAAATCTATTCCACAAGATGTTTACCTTTAAGTCTTGTTTGAATCGATAAAGAAGAACGTTCGGATCTTCTTCTCTAAAGCTAGTCCACACCAAGAGGATGATCTTCAAGATCCTTCACTTAATTGCCTACTAGAACAATTAAATGAAGAACAAGAGAGCAAGATGATGAAGAGGAGAGGGGTGGCCGGCCACAATGAGAGAGAGAGAGAGGATTTTTGTGTGTTTTGTGACTTAATGAATTAAAGTCTTGCATTATAATTCATCACCCAACTCACAAGTATGGGTTAAAAGTGATTGGTATGGGCTTAAAGGTGCTTTAACCCATACCCCTTAAATCACTCACCTCTTAATCCACAATCACCAACTAAGCATGGCATTGTGTGGCCCCCACAATGGCCCCACCAAGTGGGCCGGCCATATGGCCTTATTGGGCCCTTATTGGGCCGGCCATGAGGCTTCATGGGCCGAGCCCAATGGGCCCTCCCGTGTTGTCTCATGCCGCGTCCAAAAGTTGCCCGACCTTTTTGTCGTTACTTATCAAACAAAGTCCGACGCGATATCGACGAAAAACTCAATTTCTCTCGATTCGCTAATTATTCTCTCAAACCGAACCTATGGCACAAAACCTCCAGTTTTGTCCATATACTTCTCCTTAAGAAACATCCATGTTTCCTTGTCTCAAGTTATCCGTCTTGTATGTGTGTGACCCTCTAGGCTCATGCCACCGTTGGCAGATCAGCGCAAGACTCGCTCTTGCCCGATCCATCATAAGTGGTCTCTAGTAAAACATTATGATTACCCAAGGTGCACGATGATCGATAATTCGACTTAACCTTTGTGCGTACAAGTCACCATCCTTTTATCTCTAGATATCCCAATTGATCTCAAGGCATAGAGTCGTCTCCCTTGTTCAATCAATCATTGTTACTTGATATGCGAGATGACTGAGAAATGATAACCCGTATCATTTGCATGGCCATGCTTTTTCTCTCAGTCAGTCTCCATCAAGAGGCCTTCTAACGGATATCTTTCCCATACCGTAGTATGAGGGATAAATCCCTTAGCCGTCTTTCGTGTCACTCATGCAACCCGTTCCGCCACCCAATCATGCCCTTTATAGCAATCCTTTTACAGAAAGCGTTTGGCGCAAGTTAAAGTCGTACGTTCATTGCATAGTGATCACAAAGTCTCCTTGGTCTAAGGACGTCGTGACAAGCTATCGCATCTGAATATGTTTATGGCTTAATCTATGAAAACACTATTCAATGCGGGTCGTCCGATATCAATCACCTCATGATATCTATGATATGGTTCCAGGATCCCACATCCTTATGACAAGTAGAACTACGTCATTAAGAACCATCCTCATACTGGTCGCTTTTAAGGAAGCATAGGTTGACCAGGGACTCGTTAAGTGTGATCCGTACAGATTTATGGTTCTACTACTTTAGTGGTCATAAATCAGATCATGCTTAACATATTACTTCAACACATAAGTAATATAAAGTCGTTTATATTTATACATTACAAACGATGATATTTGAACATAGACGTTTACATGCTAATACCAATTGGACTAGGGCACAAATGCTATCAACTACACCTACCGGATCAAGTTATGCGGACCGGCCCAGTTCATTTCACTTGGATGTTTCCAATTGAACGGTATGATCCTTCTCTTCAGTAATTTCATTTCCAATTACCATTGAAATGTATAGTCGAATATCACATTAACATTCATATTTTGAATGTAGGCAACTTGGCGTGTACAAGAAAAGTGTGCGAAACCCTCGATATCCAGAAAGTTGTATATCCCAACAGTACTTGATGCACGAGTCTGTCACCTTCACTCAGATGTACCTAAACCGCGCCAACGCATCTTCCCCCTTGTCATTCGGAAGTACGTTCCGACTCATGTGGCAGAAGCATTAGCAGACCTCGACAGGGTGTTCCAGGTGTTGTGCACGAGGGAGCCGACGAAGAAAACACTAAAAAAATTGCACGAAGATATGGTGGTTTTAGTCTGTAAGCTGGAAACTATCTTCCCTCCATCATTCTGTACCATTATGGTTCACCTGCTACTACACCTACTGGATCAAGTTATGCGGACCGGCCCAGTTCATTTCACTTGGATGTTTCCAATTGAACGGTATGATCCTTCTCTTCAGTAATTTCATTTCCAATTACCATTGAAATGTATAGTCGAATATCACATTAACATTCATATTTTGAATGTAGGCAACTTGGCGTGTACAAGAAAAGTGTGCGAAACCCTCGATATCCAGAAGGTTGTATAGCCCAACAGTACTTGATGCACGAGTCTGTCACCTTCACTCAGATGTATCTAAACCGTGCCACTTCAGCCAGGGAAACATTTGTTAGTCCAGCTCTAGGTTTCCACTTATCAGTTGTTTCCCCACATGTACAAGTAAAAAGCGTGGTGCGAAACGAGAAATTGAGCGTTTCCGAGATATTCTGGGCGAATTGGACTGTTGTTGAGAATTGTGACGAAGCAGATAAATACGTAGAATCACATCGAGCAAGATTCGTTCAAAGGTTCCCTAGAAAATCTCTAAAGGACCGAGTTATGTCATTCATGTTTGAGTGGGGAAAAGTTGTAAATACAATATATCTGTTATGGTACAATTCATACAGCTTAATTACTGCAACTAATATTAGAATTTAATATGCAGATTGCCGGTCGAGGGGAACAACGAGAGTTGATACTACTATCTGCAGGTCCTCGTTCTTCGGCGATTTATTCACAGTGTACTGTGAATGGTGTGAAGTTCTTAACGTTACGAATCGATCAAGGCCGGAGAAATCAAAATTCAGGGGTCATGATTGAAGCAAACGGAATATGTTACTACGGTGTTCTTATGGACGTCGTTGTCCTAACCTATTCCGAAAGCATGCCAGTCGTTTTGTTCAAGTGTCGGTGGTACGACGAACAAACCGTGAGGAAGGACGACAATGACTTTATTTCCGTAAACACTTTCACGGATTGTCATAAACAAAACCCGTTTTGCCTTGCTATACAGGCGAAACAGGTGTACTACATCAACGACCCGGATGTGGTGAACTTTGCGACTTCGTGGAAGGTTGTCAACGTTGTCTCTCATAGAGGTCACTACAAACCGAGCAGTTTAGCTCGTGCAGGTGATGAAGAGCCAGAGTTTGAAGTAGATGAACCGTACCAAGAAGATCGAATTGACATGGTGTGACCGGGTGGTGTAAGGATCGATTTGAGATACTTACACAAAAATCCACGGCCTGTCTCTACAGCTGATTCAGAGGACGAAGACAACGAGGACGGAGACAACGAGGACGAAGACAACGAGGAAGAAGACAATATGGAAGGGCATGAAGATTACGATTCGGCCAACTCAGATAGTTAGACAAATATGTATTTAACGGCATTTAACCGACTATCAATAAATTTGTTCATTTCCGTAAACACTTCAACGCATTCATCATTTTTCAGAATTAAATAACTTGTGAATTCGGTTTTTTGAAGAACAAAGTTTAGGAGAAAAAACCACAAAAACAAGCTCTATCATCAAAACAAACCCCTGGAAAAAAAATTTCCGAGTTTCAGGATTAGTAACGGCGTATACATCAATAATACGCCGTTACTAATCTAGTAACGGCGTATTCATCAATAATACGCCGTTACTAATCTGTTTTAGGATTAGTAACGGCGTATTATTGATAAATACGCTGTTACTAATGGTCAACAATCAGAAAGTCAAGATTGTTGACTTCAACGCTTGACTTCGGTATTGACTTCCCGTTTCATATACTAAATGACTACCGAATTGGGAATAAACATTGTACACTACCTACATATCATATAGTTAGCACCGGCAATTAAGCAAAAGAAGAAGAGAGATGATTGATATATGAGTTTTGATGCATTTAATGCATGGATTCAAACCATATCAATCAAACCCAGACCCAAACCTTATTTGTCCCCCAAATACGCCGTTATAGCTTGTATATATAAACCATGTCTGTTCTTCTTCTTTTTCTTGCTATCCATTTTCATCACTAATTATTTCGAAGATGGTTATCATAACACCTCTCAACCCTGACGCTGAGACCTTCTCGCCACAGAACCACTCTCTTCCTTAGCCTCAAACACCCATTTGACTTCACTATGAGCCTCAAATAATAATCTGGCAGTGGCACCAACACTTTGTTTGCTCTCCTCCATAACCAGTCGTCTACCACAACTTGAAATCGGAGACTAATCTCAATCTCAAATGGGTTCCTAAGAAAAGACCCTCTCTTGATTTAGTGACATTAAAGTTCTTTTTAAGAACTTATTTAGTAACGGCGTATGTGGTAAATACACCGTTACTAAATCACTGTATAATTTAGTAACGGCGTATTATGTTGAATACGCCGTTACTAGTGGTCAACAATCTTGACCATCAGACTAGTCAAGATTGTTGACTTTCACGCTTGACTTCGGTATTAATTTCTCGTTTCATATACTAAATGACTAATCAATTGAAATTAATCATTGTACACTACCTAAAAATCATATACGTTAATCAAAATTGAAAACCACGTAACAATTTCATGGCGGAAATGACATTTTCGGAGGTTTGACCGTTACTTACGGATGTGTTTACGGGTGATCGGTTTAGATGGAGGTTTATATATGTTTAAAATTTACTAGAAATTTGGCCTATCAGCGACAACACTATTACGCTTCAATCTGTACGGTTGGATTAAAACACGATTTTTGACAACAATCACTTTCGGTGAAAGCGTGAGTTTAGGGTTTAGGATGGTAAACCCTAAACTATACCCTAAACGCTAACTTCATCGAACGTTTAGTTCAATTCAATATCAAGTGAATAATCCAAACCGTTAAACATGTTGGAAATCTCATTGAAGTGATATAGTCCAAATTTCAGAAAAATCAAACCACGGGAACACTCCCGATCAATCACGATCGGTCGAACCGAATAAAATATTAATTTAGGGTTTGAAATAGTAACGACGTAAGTGATGAATACGTCGTTACAAAGTGGGAGGGAATTGAAAATTTGGCGAAGATTTCAATTCCGCGCCAAAATTTTCATTTCCCCGGGCAAAAAATTAGTAACGACGTATAGGGAGGATACGCCGTTACTAATTTTTTTGTAACGGCGTATCTTCCCTATACGCCGTTACTAATTTTAATCCGTTGGGTAACAGTCAAAAATCTTCCCGTTCAGATTTTTGCCCGTTGGGGATTTTGTAACGGCGTATATAAAGACCCAACCCCTCTTCTTCTTTCTCCTCGCTCTCTGCCTCTCTTCTTCTGATCTCTCTGCCTCTCCCCTCCACTTACTGCCTCTCCCTCACTCACTACCTCTCTGCCTCTCTACCTTCAAGTTTTCCGGCCAGCCACCTCGGTCTTCGTCGCCGTTTCCTCTTCCAGATCAGGTAAGTACTTTATCTCTCTCAATTATTATGTTAGATATTTAAAATTTTAGGGTTTAGGGTTTAGGGATATATGTTAAAATTTGTGAATATGTTAGAAATTTAGAATATGTGTTAAATTTGTTAAAAATTGTATGTTAATTGTATGATATGTTAATTTAGGTATGAATATGTTTGTATGTTAATTTTAAAATATGTGAATATGTTTGTATGTTAATTTTTTGATATGTTAATTTAGGTTAAAATTATTAAATATGGCGAAAATTAAATTGAATTTGTTTGTATGATAAATTAAATATTTAAAAATATTAAATATGTGAATATGTTTGTATGTTCAATTTGAAATGTTAAATTATTTAATATGTTAGATTGAATTTGAATTTTTTTTGAAATTGAAATTTGAATTTTTTTTGAAATTGAATATGTTAGATTGAATTTGAATATGTTAGATTATTTATCCTTTAGATTGCATTATGGTAATTTGTACGGAAATGCCCGTTAGGGGCATTTCCGTAGTTTTAAAAAAAATGCCCGTAAGGGCATTTCCGTAATTTCTATCGAAAATGTCCCTAAGGGCATTTTCGGTAGTTTTTTAAAAAATGCCCATAAGGGCATTTCCGTAATTTCTACCGAAATTGCGCCTAAGGGCATTTTCGGTAGTTTTTTTAAAAAATGCCCCTAAGGGCATTTCTGTAATTTTGAAGGAAATGCCCCTTAGGGGCATTTCCGTAATTTATAAAAAAAATGCCCGTAAGGGCTTTTTCGGTAACTTTTAAAAAAAATGCCTGTAAGGGCATTTCGGTAATTTTAAAAAAAAATGCCCGTAAGGGCATTTTCGGTAATTTTTTGAAAAATGCCCCTAAGGGCATTTTCGTAATTTTGAAGGAAAACGCCCCTAGGGGCGTTTTTGGTAATTTTATAAAAATCAAAATTATTTTCTTCACGATTAATAATTTTTAAATCGTATTTAGATAATGGCCTCCTCGTCAAGCGATTCAAACGCCCGACAGAAGAAGCCTCATGCTCGGGCACCGAGGCATGAGTTAATGGACCAGAAGTTCTTCTTAGCTTACGAGCAATCGGCGCTTGACACACCGCCTCCGTCACCGTCTGTTGGTGGGGAGTCCCCTGATCACGGGGATTGCTACACTCCCTTACCTCCACAACTGACTCAGCCGACCCCCGATTTCGGTTGGGGGTACCAGGTTGTGCCGCCTACATTCACGGGTTGCGAACCCTCGAATGTAGGAGCATCCTCTACTCCTAGTCCGCCGTTGAACGAATACGGATTTGTTTCCCTAGACTGGGACGAGACGCCGGATAAGGAGCTGTACTTCGACTTCAAGCTGCAGCCGAATTGCTTGAATACGAAGAGCTGGATGGCCAGGAAGGACGTCGATCCAAAACAAGACGTCTGCCTCGACATGGAAGAAGAGGCAATATCCAAGAACGGGGGGCCTTTGGGATTGTTTTGGGACGCGGACTTACAGCGTCCGTGGAGTATTTTTCCCCCCGGAATCAACGAGGCCTGGACTATTTTGAAGATTAAACATATGGTAGGTAAGTTTGCACGCGAGTGCGACGCTTCCTACCAGCTGTTTTGTGATCTTCCTATGTCCGAGTACCGTAGATTTTGGCGAAAAATTCGGGTAATTTCAAAACTTTCTCAATTTATTGCCCGAATTTAAATAACTTGGATATTTACAAATATGTTTTTATTTATGACAGCGGTACTATGAATTGCCGAAGGATTTAGATCCGCTCAAAAAGTGGATTCGCGAGACGGCGTGGTCCGCTTATAAAGAGCGGAAATCAAATATGAAGGCATGGTACAAACTGTACGTCTCGCCTGACTATCTGAACCGCAATGGCATTCCAAACATATTTAGAGGGAAAAAAGCACAATGGCGGTGGCTCGTCAAACACTTTGACGAGAACGAGGTATTTTCTTACTTTCATACACTTTGTATGAAACATTTATCTAATTTTATAATTCTAATTTTGTAATCATTTCAATGTGTAGGGTGTAGGGAGTATTGGACAACATATTAGTGAAATACGCTTGAGCGGCAACAAGATTAACCATCGATCCGGTCGGAAATCTTATCGGACTCTTTGGACGGAGAGAGAAGAGTCGGGAAATACAAATATCTCCGCCAAGATTGAGACTTGGCTTTTGGTTAATCTGGAACCGGATCAGGATGCTTCGGAGGCAGAATTGTTACAGGATGAGGACAACAAGGCGAAACGCGTAAGTTTTTTATTAATATTTTTTTTTTCTACTTTATTAATTTTTCATTAATTTCATATTTTCTTTTCATACAGATATACCTTAAGAGGGCGTTGCTGGATTGGAGGCTGGACCCGGCCAATACAAACCAACACGGAAACTTAAGAAGAATGACCGAAGCGGAGGAGATTAAAGTGATGATGCTAGCGAATCAGCATTGTCACGACCTCAAGCTTGCCGCGGGACGATCAGATGCCCAATTCCCCCGAGGACGCAAAATTCGGGAATTTGGAGATGATTACCAGGTCCTGGCCAGACCTAGAAAACGTGGCCAGTCCTCTAGCGGTGTGTCTGCAGAGCAGTTCGAAGATATGCAAACTAGGCTCAGCCAGGCGACGGAGCATATTGCGCGGCAAGATGAGAGGTTTGAAGCTCAAGAAAGAAACATGGAAGCTCAACAAAGAAGCTTTCAATGGATGTACGTGCAGATGCGAATAGCCAATCCTTCTATGCCCCCGTACGACCCGAGCATGTTCTCCAACTTCGGTCCTCCACCCTCGTAGTTTAACTCATGTTATTTTTATTTAAACAATTATAATTTTTATTTATTTGGATTTGGATTTGAATTTGAATTTGAATTTTATTTTATTTTTAATTTTAATTTTAATTTTAATTTTAATCTGTAAAAAATAAAAACCGAATAAAAATTATATATTATATATTAAATATTTAATATATAATTTTTATTCGGTTTTTATTTTTTAATAAATAAAATATTGTAACGGCGTATTGTATAATACGCCGTTACAAATTGGAAATAAAAAATATTATTTTAATAATTTGTAACGGTGTATTACATATAATACGCGTTACAAAATGGTTTCAAAAATTATTATTTTAATACCTTCTAACGGCGTATTATTTTAGAAAATACGCCGTTACTAATTTGACGGTGTCAAGTCATCTAAACGGCACCATCTAATTAGTAACGGCGTATTTTCTAAAATAATACGCCGTTACAAAATTAACGGCGTCATCGACGGTTACGCCGTTAACGGCTCGTCAAAACGACGTCGTGTTGGTGTTGCGGCATCCCGTGTACGCCATTACAAATGGTAACGGCGCTTTTGTAACGGCGTATGGTATAACGGCAATTTGTACGCCGTTACAAATTGTAACGGCGTATTTGCATACGCCGTTACTAATGAAAAAAAGTGGCAGTGTTAGTGTGTTTTATCTGAAATTGTTGCACTAATGATTACATGATTAGCCTCTTGAATCCATACTCCGGCACGTGAAATTTTATGGGAAAAAAACACTTCTGTGCACCTAAATATACATTTTTGACACTTTCATACCCTAACTTTTTTTTTTCTTTTTTCTATACCTGAATTTCATTTTGGGACAACTGACCATTTACTTACCAAAAATGGTCCCGAATTTTGGTTCAATTCATGGGTATTTTGATTCAATTCATTGGTATTTTGGAAAAATGGTCCAGAAGTACCTTGAATTTTGGTTCAATTCATGAGTATTTTGGAATTATTGTCCCAAAATAAACTTCAGATATGGAAAAAAGAGAAAAAAAGTTAGGGTATGAAAATGTCAAAAGTGTATATTTAAATGCACAAAAGTGTCATTTTCCCTAAGTTCATTGTGCAACACAACACGAGCACTCTAATGCGGACCTGATTTCTACACTCCGCTCTGACGGATAGTTTAATTTCTGACAATCAAGTTCTTGGTGTCATTATTGCCAGGAATAAGTTTTGCTTAAACATGTAGTTGCCACCATCAATTTATGTGCCACATCACATGGTATAAAATTGATTGTTGGTGGCAACACTCTTTTTTATTCTCCTCCATCTTTACCAGATAATTTTTCTCTTATTCCTTATTAGTTAATTATTTAGCTTGATTTTTCCACAAATCACAAAATTCAATCATTTATACTCGGGGCCTTCTTATACTCGGGGCCTTAAGCAGCCATTTATTTGGCTTAAAGGTAGGGTCGGCCCTGTGTTTGATTTAGGAAAATTGGTAAAATGGTGCCTACTATATATGACACTTGAATGTTTATATTTTATATGATGGAAAATAACATCTTTGTGCACCTAAATATACACTTTTGACACTTTCATACCTCACATTTTTTTTTTCAGTACCCTGAATTTCATTTTGGGACAATGATTCCAAAATACCCCTGAATTACACCAAAGTTAAATCTGGTCTAATGGAGAGAACCGGCCCAATATTTAAAGAGTGTAAAAAGACGAAATTACCCTCAATTATTCATCAACTTTTCAAGTGAATGTCATTTTTTCTAACTTTTTTATTTTCTCTCTCCTTTCTCCATTTATCTGTCCTCTCCTTTACTGGTGGCCGTCCCTCTGCCCTGAGACTTGCTGTCACAGCTCGATCTTCTCCTCCTCCGAGGCGTGTGCTCCAAGTGGCGGTCCTCTGTCCCTCTCTGGTCGAGCAATAAAGGGTCACATGCGAGCTCCGAAAAGCAATTGAAGAGTACGAGGGAGATGATGAGGTGAGGTTGTTCGTGGGCAAGTGCATGGCTCACTACAACAGTCTCTTTAAACTTAAGAGCTTGGCAGCCAAATCCGATGTGTTCCATGTCGTCTCCGGCGCTTGGAGCTCTCCGGTTGAGCGCTGCTTCCTCTGGATCGAAGGTTTTCGACCATCCGATCTCGTTAAGACCGGGTCTCGCATAATCATAAAAGGAGAGAGAGGATAAGAAATGAGTTCAAAAATTCAAAATTTTCACTCGCCGGAAAGTGTGCCTAAACATATTTTCAGGCACTTTCCGGCAAGTGAAAATTTTGAATTTTTGAACACTTTCCTGCACCCACCACCACCGCCTCAGCTCGGGCGCCGACCACAACCACTGCTACCGCTCCGGCGACACGGAGGAGGAAGAGGAGGAGGAGGAGGAGGAGGAGGAGGAGGAGGGGAGGGGAGGGAGGTGGAGAGAGATGGGAGGAGAGGTATGTTTTGAAATTTTGAAGTTGATTTAAGGGCATTTGGGTATTTTCAACAATTGAAATTGGACCAGATTAGACCAGATTTAATTTTGGTTCAATTTTAGTGGTAGTTTAGGAATTTTTGTAAATAAATGGTCAGTTGTCCCAAAATGAAATTTATGTTACTGAAAAAAAAAGATAAAAAGGTAGGGTATGAAAGTGTCAAAAGTGTATATTTAAGTGCACAAAAGTGTCATTTTCTCTTTATATAATGATAAAATTATCCTTGAACATAAACAATAGGGTAAAGGACACAAAGCCACACCCAACAATCCCTAAAACACACATAACTACCCTATTTTTCAAAATGGGTCTTTTCATGTCAGTACCCCAACTATGCCTCATTTTCAAATCAGTACCCCAAATTTGAAAAGTTTTTTGCTAGTACCCCAAGTTTAATTAGTTGCAGATAAGTATGTAAGATGTAAAATTTAAAATAATTGTGATGTGAAAAGACCAAAGTACCCTAATGTTTATGTTTTGAAATCTGACCAGTTTGACCGGTTCAAATACAGTCAAACCGGTTCAATTTAATTATTAATAAAATAATAATAATTGGTAATAATAAATAATTATTATAATATAAAAATTAATTATTATTAATAATGAATATTACATTGAAACTTTCGAATGGAATAACTCTCTCATGCGACCTCTGTTTCAGGCTCATAAAATATCAAATCGAAGAGAATTGGAAGATAACCAATTTTGAAGAATAATAATAATTAAATAAATAATAAATAAATTAATTAATTTTTATTTAATTATTAATATTATTCTTCAAAATTGTTTATCTTCTGATTCTCTTTGATTTGATATAATATGAGCCCGAAATAGAGGTTGTATGAGAGAGTTATTAAATTCGAAAGTTTCAATGTAATATTAATTATTAATAATAATTAATTTTTTATATTATTAATAATAATTATTATGTTGATTATTAATAATTAAAATGATAAAATTGAACCGGTCAGATTTCAAATCGTAAACATCAGGGTAATTTTGGTCTTTTCACATCCCAATTCTATTAAATTTAACATATTAGGTAGTTATCTGCAACTAATTAAATTTGGGGTACCGGCAAAAAACTTTTCAAACTTGGGGTACTGATTTGAAAATGAGGTAAAGTTGGGGTACTGACATGAAATTACTCATTTTCAAAATGGACAGTGAGCTACACCCAAAGATCTTAAATTGACACTTACCACCGACAGTTAGAATTTTGGATGGAATCTGAAAAAATTTAAAGTAGAAAAACGAAAATGCCCTTGGTCATACTTCAAATTTTCAAAACTATACCATTGTGAGGATTTTGGTTGTTTCTTGCCTTAACCTTCATCGACCTCATCTCCGACCTCCGAACAACTTTGTCGGTCTTCCTCGCCTCCTTGCCATTGATCGGAGACTCGTCGTGGTCGTCGCCGGAGATGCTCGCTGAAGAAATCGACCCACCGCCTTCTCTTTTCTCGGCTGGTTCATTCTATCCTCACTATCTACTCGCCGAGGTTGTTGCCAAATCACCAGTGTGCAATATGTTTTGAACCAGAGCTCGTTGGAAAATTTAAAAAACATAGTGCAATGACGAGCTCTATTATCGCACTCTGTTTTCTAAATTTTTCGGTGAGCTCTGGTTCCAACGCGCCTCCGGCATGGAAAGGGCTAGGTTTTGTTCGGTTTGCTACTACTCGATGTGGGTTGGGCCTTGTTCACAAAAAACCTGAAATTTTGAAATGAATTATTCACGCCTTCATTCGTCAATATGTGAAATGAATTATTCACAACAAACTGAAATTTTCTTCTATTCCGGAGGCTCGATGAAACTAGAGCTCTGAGGAAGTGAGGGGTTCGCCGAAGTCGTCGTCGGAAAACAGAGCCATCTCCATCGACTCCCAACGCCACCTCCTTGAGCCGCACCTGTTGTGATAATCTTGAGTCATCACA
Source organism: Geranium rotundifolium (assembly GCA_963920655.1). NCBI lineage: Eukaryota > Viridiplantae > Streptophyta > Magnoliopsida > Geraniales > Geraniaceae > Geranium > Geranium rotundifolium. Next base: position 17,111,552 of record OY987315.1, read on the forward strand.
AGAACTCACACATGTCATCCCTTTGAAACGAAGCAATTTTTAAATTTGAATAAGTGCGAAACTTGCGGCGCAAGCAACGCATAACCCATCAATTCTGATTTCTATTCTCATACGTTTATAGTCGTTTATTTTTACGTTTATGCTCTTGTAATCTTTATTTATTTCCTTTCCATCTCTGCCTGAGATAATTACAGTTAATGAAATGATATTTCTTGCTCACTCTCTCGTACTCTGTTTTCTCATCGATCCACAAAAACAACAACACCGCTCATCGTCGAGTTCTTCGTCCCCGTTGACTTCACCGTTTCTGGCGTCGGCGTGAGTTATGGCGATGGTCGAAGACGACGGTTAGCGAATTTACAGAAACAGAGAGTGTGGCCGAAGTCGCTGGAGCTCGCCCAAACTCGTCGGAATTGCGCTAGAGCCTCCCGAGACTCGGGTCGAGCCGGCCGGTCAGACCGGGAGCTCCGACACTATGAATGTTTTTGTTTCTGTTCAAAACCAACCCAAAATTAGAACAAGACCCAATTTCGGTCACTTAAGCATTTCCGACGAGTATCTCCGACGACCAACACGACAAGCATCTCCGGTCAATGGCGAGGAGGCGAGGACGACCGACGAAGTTGTGTCGAGATCGGAGATGAGGTCGGTGAAGGTTGAGCCAAGAAACAACCAAAATCCTCACAATGACATGGTTTTGAAAATTTGAAGTCTGACTAATGACATTTTTGTTTTTTTACTTTAAATTTTAACAGATTCCATCCAAAATTCTAACGGTCGGTGTTAAGTGTTAATTTATGATCTCTGGGCGTAACTCACTGTCCATTTTAAAAAAAATGGGGTAGTTACATGTCTTTTAGGGATTGTTAGGTGTGACTTTGTGTCTTTTACCCCAAAAATTTATTTTTAATATTTAAATTATGGAACATAATTAAATATTTTTAATTAATAAATGCATAGTTCAATAAATTATAACAATGAGAGAGAGAGTGGGTTGGACGTGTGTTGGGAAGCGGAATTGGTGGGTTTCTCTTACTAAATTTAAAGAGGCCCAACAACACTAAAGAAAGCACATTGTTATTTTAGAAAAGAGTCTAAGTCTTGATATTTGAACCTATTACCTCAATATTAATAAGGTTATTCCCATACCACTAAGTTATATGACACTTCTAGATCAATTATAAATATATATTAAGATTAAAGGGGGCAAATGTAATTCCAGAACAAAATTGTACATTTTTAATCCCCCAACAAATGACCTTGTGCAACACCCCATGCCACACCACGATGTTCTGGCTATACATCTTCAATTGAAAGACATAATTACAGTGCCAATGGTATAGTACTAATGAATAGCAGACTACACATGAGCTCTACTTTCAAAATTCAAGGTAACAAAACATCAGACAGAATAAAATGGATCTCTGTATGGGTGCTGATTCCTAAACCTCCTAAGCTTGAATGTAAGTGAAGGTGAAGTCACTTCATCAATTGGCTTGTCCGTCAATCGTATCAAACTGTAAGACCCTGCCCCAAGTAATGTCCCGGTCACTGGTCCAACTATGTACACCCATAAGCCTTTGTAATACCCACTAGCTATTGCAGGACCTATTGTCCTCGCCGGGTTCATAGATCCACCTGATACTGGCCTGCGTCGAATTAGATCTCATGAATCATAGTAAAAAACAAAGGGAGTTACTAATATGGCTTACCCTGCTAAAATTGATGTTATGCATACTGCAGACCCCACTGCTAGACCAGCTAGCTCTCCAATCTGCAAAAACAACAAATGTTGTGATGCTGTTGGTCTGTTATTGAATGCCAAACATTGAAGAATCTATGTCTCATGAAATTTACAGCTTTAGTATCGGTCGCCACTGCTGAGGTCACAAACATCATAGTAAAGGTCACGACGATTTCCATGATTAGAGCCTGCACGTCCGTTCCTGAGGGTGATGTTGTGCCAATAGGTTTTATCGGGTGCAGCAGTATACGCAAGGTAAATGCAGCACATGTTGCTCCTGTTACTTGAGCTGCCGCGTAAAATGGTACCTGTAACAACAGCAAAAACTAACTATTCAGGTGAATATTGTTGTTCTAACCCTTGTTTCTAGATTTTGTTTCTTTTATCTCAAGAATGCTATTAGCATCATTTCTTTATTTGACACAACCTGTTATCTGTTTAAAAATACATTTAAAATCTCAAACTCATAGATTGAGGTCTAAAACATTTATCAACCAGTCCTATAATCCAAATCTTCATGGTGTATAGCTCATATGTATTAAGTGGCTGTCCTAAAATTGGGCAAAAAAAACTTAACCACCCAGTTGTTGGACAAGGCAGTGAGGTTATCAACATGTGTGTCCCCACTTCATGTGAGTCCACACTGTCATGTCCTCATCGACAGATACAGATCAAGAGTAGTCCATCGATGAATCCAAGAAATTAAGGTCATGATCAAAGTGTTGGTTCCCTATGAACAATGAATCATGATATGAGTGATTTTGAGTACCTGAATCCATGGAAAGCGTCTGATGGCGGCAAAGGCAAGAGTGACAGCTGGGTTCATGTGTGCACCAGAGATGTGTCCCACTGCATAGATCATCACCGTCACTATGAGCCCGCCACAAATCGAAGCTCCCAATTTGGAGACTACCGTTTGATCCTTTGCGCTTAGTGAAGCAGAACCGCATGTCACAAACACCAACAGGTATGTTGCTATAATCTCTGCAACCACCTGTTAGATAACAAATCTATTAATCAGCTACATAACTTGTTTAGCCTATTGGTACAAAGCCATGTATATTATCTATCAACTACATAATAGGTATTTATTTACCTTTCTGCGAAAATGAGGCGGGTAATGCTCTTGAATGTATTTCTGAGCAAGGCTTGATATGGGTGATGCAGGGTCTTCTGGTTTTGGAATTTCTAGTGGTGATGATGACACCAACTGGTTTGCAATTGTGTCTGCTGCTAAATTGTGGAGTTTTGGATCTGTTGGTGCCATTTTACTCACAGAAAGATAGCTACTAACTGGTTGAGACTCAACACCAGTTAATCAAGGTTTCTTAAAGTGATAAAGCTTTAAGCTTTCTTAGTTTCTCACAACCAATTGATAAGCAAACAAAAATGACAGGCACACACCATATTATTATTCAGAAAAGGACATGATCATATTGAATTGGTTCAATCATAGTGACCAATGTTCTGCATATTACAAGTCCAAATATGGTCAGCTACATTTCGTACCATTGCCTTGGATTAGAAGACCATGTTACAAAATGGAGGAGCCATGTTTCAGCCAGCAACAGAACCATAACCGATGGTGTAGCTTTAGCCTTTGTAACCTTAGTTCAATGGATTATTAAACTTGGATATTAATCAGTTATCACAAATCTCCTCCTTATATACAGTGTTGGGATGTATAATGAAATCATCTTATTTAGCATGGGCCATCAAGATGCAGTATATTCATCTTCTTTTTGGCAGTAAATTAATTAGGGGCCATAGCCTAGAAATTTATTTAAAACACCAAGACAACTTGTGTACACCTAAGGAGCAAGGTAGAGTTTTTTCTTTCATATTTTATGTTTAAGAGATGGTATGATCTTTGAATAGACAGCAAGTTTTTGTCCAAGAATTTATAATCTTAGTTTATGCAATTCCTTGTTTATTTTTCATTTTCATCCAAGAAGACAGTATATGTGCTTAGTTCTTGTCACACTTCTTAGTTTCCGCTCACCTAGAAGTTGGCCTCCTACTTTCATTTATTATTAATTAATTATTTTATTCCTTTAATTTCAAGGAATAATACATTTCATGGAAATTGAAAACAACAACTTACCTTAGGTTTCTGCCAACTTCACCCACTGTTACATTTTCGTGCATCATTTATCGATGTAAAATAGATTTTCCCCTTAAATCAATGTTAACTTTGGGCTGCCAAAGGAAATTGGCTGAGAAACATTTTTGGGCTTAGTTTTGACTTGGGCTAAGGTTGAGGAGTAGTTGGCTTGGTCCGCAAGTCATCCTTGACTCCGTCTCAAGTCAATCCACATTTCCTCTTCTTTGGCCGGTTGGTGGGCACGGTTTAAGAGCAAATATGATTTGCTTGTTATTTTTTTTTTTAAAATTAAATCATTCCTTTTCTGACTATAAATACGTTAACTTCTCAGTTCATATTTTTTAACTACGATGTTTTTATTTCCAAAATCACAACAGAGCTCTCAAAGGATATTTGTGTTTGGTCGTCTGATCTGATTGTTTCGTGTTGTTGTTAATCCGACTGTTTGTCGTTTCGTACAAGTTTTCCGTCCTCGTTCCTGAGACTGTTCGTACCGACGTTCCACCTTTTGCCGTTCAAGTGGGCGTTCGGCAGAAGATTTGAAAACCTCGGGAGCAACCAGTTTAGATCACCACCGCAGTCTACTTAAAATATTTGTTTTGAAGTAAGTGGCATCCGTGCCACGACACAACTTTGATTCCATCTACAATTTTCAGCAGGCTCAATTTCGGTTTCGCCAACGGATCAACCAGTCATCTGTCCCGGTTCAACCAACAGTCTAATTTGCGGTTCAACCACCTATTCAATTTAGTTTAAACAGTTGAGCGAGCGTTACAACCTCACTGTCTATTAGATCAGGTTCTTGTTCTGTAAACGACAGCCGAGTATTTATATTCTTACAATTTGAAAGCAAATATTATACTTGATATCAATAGCTGTGTATGTTCCCTCGAACTTGAACTCCCTACTTGCTAAATTAGAATAGTTAGATGGTAATAATTACTGTAGATGGTCTTCAATGATGCTAATGCGTTTCGAACGAATGGAAATCAACTATGTTTTATTGCCTGCTCCTATAGCTCTTACTGGTCAAAAACTTAATGACGCTCCTCCAATTGCTGAAATAATGAGAAATGACCAAATAGAAATCATTAAGTATGAGCTAGGTTCCATATGTTAAGTCATACGACACCCCCGTTATATGACATATTTATGGTAGCCAAATCAGTCAAAACGATTTGAGAGCTGTTGGAGGAGAAGTATTGTAGCGACGACCATGGAAAGAAGACACACGTCGTCAAAGAATGGACGACGTTTATAATGGTGGACAACAAACAAATAATGAAACAAGTTCATGAATTCGAGAACTTGTCTGCTGACATCAGGAATGAAGTCATGGTGATATGTGATGTCTTTCTCGCAAATGCCCTGCTAGAAAAGTTCCCGCCGTCATAGGTCGAATATCAGAATCAAACAAAACTCAGGAGGAGTGCCTTCACGCTTCGTGAACTTATCAGCGACATGAAAATCGAGGAAGGGAACCGACTGAAGATCAAGATGAGATCCTTACTTACGCACAATGTTAAAGCTAACATTATGGAGTTAGATGGTCCATCTAATATCTAGAGGTTCAAAGGCTAGGGGAAGGTTGTCGACTATAAGCATAAAGGACTTGTTGTAGGGTTTTGGAGCGTTCTAGATCGTCGAGATAGCGGAAGCATTATAAGAAAATCTACTCCAAACCTTGTCCAAGAACATAAACCATTAAATCCCAAAGCAAAATCTATTCCACAAGATGTTTACCTTTAAGTCTTTGTTGAATCGATTAAAGAAGAACTTTCGGATCTTCTTCTCTAAAGCAAGTCCACACCAAGGGGATGATCTTGATGATCCTTCACTTAATTGCCTACTAGAACAATTAAATGAAGAACAAGAGAGCAAGATGAAGAGGAGAGCTAGGGTGGCCGGCCAAGCAAGAGAGAGAGAGAGAATTGTGAGTTGTGTGATTATTTTTATTAATGAATTAATGTCTTGTATTTCAATTCATCATCCAACTCACAAGTATGGGTCAAAAGTGATTGGTATAGGCTTAAAAGTGCTTTAACCCATACCCCTTAAATCACTCACCTCTTAATCCACAATCACCAACTAAGCATGGTGTTGTGTGGGCCCCACACAAGGACCCACCATGTGGGCCGGCCAAGAGGGCTTATTGGGCCCTTGTCTGTGCCCGCCATGAGACCTCATGGGCCGAGCCCAAAGGGCTCGCCCATGTGGTTTCGTGCTGTGTCCAAAAGTCGCCCGACCCTTTTTGTCGTTAATTATCAAACAAAGTCCGACGCGACATCGACGAAAAAACTCAGTTTTCTCGATTCGCTAATTATTTTCTCAAACCGAACCCATGGCACAAAACCTCAAGTTTTGTCCATGTATTGCTCCTCAAGAAACATTAAGGTTTCCTTGTCTCAAGTTATCCGTCTTGAATGTGTGTGACCCTCTAGGCTAATGCCACCGTTGGCATATCGGCGCAAAATATCGCTCTTGTCCGACCCATCATAAGTGGTCTCTAGTAAGACGTTATGATTACCCAAGGTGCATGACGATCGATGATTCGACTTAACCTCGTGCGTACAAGTCACTATCCTATTATCTCTAGATATCCCGATTGATCACAAGGCATAGAGTCGTCACCCTTGTTTAATCAATCATTGTTACTTGATATGTGAGATGGCTGAGAACTGATAACCCGTATCACCAGCATGGCCATGCTCTTACTCTCAGTCAGTCTCGATCAAGAGGCCTTTTAACGGATATCTTTCCCATACCGTAGTATGAGGGATAAATCCCTTAGCCGTCTTTTGTGTGACTCATGCAACCCGTTCCGCCACCCAATCATGCCCGTTATTGCAATCCTGTTACAGAAAGCGTTAGGCGCAAGTTAAAGCCGCACGTTCATTGCATAGTGATCACAAAGACTCCTTGGTCTAAGGATATCGTGACAAGCTATCGCATTTGAATATGTTCATGGCTTAATCTATGAAAACACTATTCAAGGCGGGTCGTCCAATATCAATCACCTCATGATATCTATGATATGATTCTGGGATCCCTCATCCCTATGACAAGTAGAACTACGTCATTAAGAACTATCCTCATACTGGTCGCTTCTAAGGAAGCATATTTTGACTAGGGACTCGTTAAGTGTGATCCGTACAGATTTATGGTTCTACTACTTTAGTGGTCATAAATCAGATCATGCTTAATGTATTACTTCAACATATAAGTAATACAAAGCTGTTTTATATATATATATATTACAAACGATGATAATGTACATAGACGTTTACAGGCTAATAGCAATTGGACTAGGGCACAAATGCTATCAATTTCCCACTTGCTCCTAGTTCCTATCCAAGTCCCAGTCTATACCCATTGACCTAACATGTTTATCATGTTTTGCTTGTGGAAGAGCCTTGGTCAAGGGGTCGGCTGTGTTATCATCAGTTGCAACGTAGTGGATCTTCACGTCTTCTCTAGCAACAATGTCGCGGATGATGTGATACTTTCTTAGTACATGTTTGGATCTGTCATGTGCCCTAGGTTCCTTGGCTTGCGCAATAGCCCCGGTGTTGTCACAGTATAAGTCTACTGGGCTAGAAGGGTTTTTAATTACACCTAACCCAGCCATGAAACTCCTGATCCATACAGCCTCTTTTGCCGCTTCAGATGCGGCAATGTACTCAGCTTCGGTCGTAGAGTCGGCAATGGTGTCCTGCTTCTTGCTTTTCCAGCTGAATGCTCCACCGTTCAACATAAACACATATCCCAACTGACTTTTAAAGTCATCGGGGTCTGTCTGGAAACTAGCGTCGACATATCCCTTGACGACTAGATCATCATTTCTTCCCCCGTACACAAGAAAAGCGTCTTTGGTTTTTCTCAAATATTTGAGAATCGCCTTGACGGCCATCCAGTGTGCCTCACCGGGTTTTGATTGATGTCTACTGGTACAGCTTAGGGCAAACGAGACATCCAGTCTCGTACATATCATGGCATACATTATGGACCCTATAGCCGAAGCATATGGGACCTCATTCATTCTTGCTAGCTCTGCAGGTGTCTCAACACACTGCTTCTTGCTTAGCTTCACGCCATGACGCATGGGCAACAGTCCTTTCTTTGAATCTTGCATTGAGAATCGTCTCAACACTTTGTCTATGTAGGTGCTTTGACTTAAGCCCAAGACCCGCTTGGCACGGTCTCTATATATCTTGATCCCCAAGATGTAAGAGGCCTCGCCTAAGTCCTTTATTGCGAAACACTCACCTAACCAAGTCTTTGTTAAGAGGAAGGTAGGGATGTCGTTTCCAATGAGCAGTATGTCATCAACGTAAAGCACCAAGAAGACTACATTCCTCCCATCTGCCTTTTTATATACGCAAGGTTCATCATCGTTCTTGACGAAGCCAAACTGTTTCACAACTTCATCAAAACGCTGATTCCAACTCCGAGATGCTTACTTCAAACCATAGATTGATTTGAGCAACTTCCAAATCTTTCCTTTATTCTTTGGATCCTCAAAACGCTCAAGCTGGGACATATAAACGTCCTCAGCTAACCTCTCGTTGAGGAAGGCGGTTTTGACGTATATTTGCCATATCTCATAGTTATGATACGCTGCTACGGCAAGTAGAATGCGGATAGATTTGACCATAGCTACTGGAGAAAAGGTCTCTTCATAGTCAATTCCGTGGATTTGCCTATAACCTTTTGCTACCAGTCTTGCTTTATAGGTCTGAGATTTGCCATCCATGTCTATCTTTATTTTAAAGATCCATTTACACCCTATGACTTTTACGTCAGGGGTATGTTCCACCAAGTCCCACACTTGGTTATCTGACATGGATTGCATTTCTTCCCTCATGACTTCCAGCCATTTCTCAGAGTCGGTTCCGTCCAAGGCCTCTCGAAAGGTAGCTGGATCATTGTCCACTAATACTAAATCATCACCTTCAGTTACTAGGAAACCGTATCTGACAGGTGCATGACTTATCCTTTCAGACCACCTCGGACCGTCCTCATTAACTGTAGCTATTGGTTCTTGCTCAACGACCACATCCGACTCTACTTCTTCTAGTGGGTCGTCTAGTGTTTCCCGAGTGACCATCTCATCTAGAATTTCATCAAGATGAACAGCCCTCCCACTGACTGTCTTGGAAATGAACTCCTTTTCCAAGAATGTCCTACCTCGAGCGACAAAAACTTTATTTTCGCTCGGTTTGTAGAAGTAGTATCCTTTTGTTTCTTTTGGATATCCGACGAAAGTACACTTATCTAATCTCGGTTCGAGCTTGGTTGCAAGCAACCGTTTTACATAAGCCTCGCAACCCCAGATTTTTAGGAAGGACAAAACGGGTTCCTTCCCGTACAATTTCTCGAATGATGTCCCTTCCACTGCTTTCGACGGAGCCCTATTTATTATGAATGCGGCCGTTTGCAGAGCATAACCCCAGAAGGAGATCGGGAGATCAGTGGGACTTAACATTGATCGAACCATATCCAACAATGTCCGATTCCTCCGCTCGGACACACCATTAAGTTGCGGTGTTCTTGGCGGAGTCCACTGAGATAGTATTCCACATTCAGTAAGATAACTAAGAAACTCATCGGATAAGTATTCTCCACCCCGATCAGAACGGAGTGCCTTGATACTCTTTCCGAGTTGGTTTTCTACTTCAGTCCTAAACTCCTTGAATTTATCAAAGGCTTCGGACTTATGTCTCATGAGATAGACATAACAATATCTACTGAAATTGTAAGTAAATGTGATAAAGTAGCCTAAACCACCTCTGGCTGGTGACTCATTGGTCCACATACGTCTGAATGTATTAGACCCAATAGATCACCTGCCCTTTCACCTAAACCAGTGAAGGGCGCTTTAGTCATCTTGCCCATTAAACAAGCTTCGCATCTATCAATCGTTTGGAATTCGAATTGACTTAGAAGTCTGCGCTTATGTAGCGCTGAGATGCGTTTCTCATTTATGTGACCTAGACGACAATGCCAGATTAAAGTTTGGTCTAAATCATTAGTTTTAAACCTCTTAGCATTTATATTATAGAGCATGTTGGATCTCGAGTTTTGCATATTCAATATGTATAAACCTCCAACAGTGTGAGCATTGCCATAAAACATGTTGTTGCGCATAATATTAAAAAACCCGTTCTTAATATTTAAATAATAACCTTCTTTTTCAAGAAGAGAAATTGAAATAATATTCTGCTGAAAGCAGGTACGCAAAACACATCATGAAGTTCAATTACAAGCCCACTGGGCAAAACATGGTTAACAGAACCCACGGCAGTTGCGGCAACTCTCACGTTGTTTCCAACTCTTAGGTCCACCTCGCTTTCCCCCCATATCTCTTCTACTGTGTAACACCTGCATATCCGCACAGACATGAGACTCAGCTCCAGTGTCTAGTACCCAAGTATTTATCGTAGAAAGATATAGCTCTAATGGAATACCTGATGAAGTAGCGGCCCCACCGCCCTTCTTCTGATCCTCCTTCAGATGCTGACAGTCTTTCTTCCAATGACCAGGCTTTTGACAGTAGAAACAGACCGACTCCTTTGCCTTTCCCTTGCCTTTTACGGGCATGGAAGGTCTAGGAACAAATTGTCGTCTGGTCTTTCCTGCCAGGTGCATTGGGGTTTTACCCTTTCCACCACTAGCTTTGAAGCAGGATCCCTTCTTGACCATAAGAACATTTTTGGGCGAACTGTCCCTTATGCTCTTCTCGGCAGTCACTAGCATGTTGTGCAACTCCGACGCGGTCTTGTCCATGTCATGCATGTGATAGTTCATGACGAACCCACCATATCCATGGGGAAGGGATTGCAGAATAAAATCCCCAGTCATTTCCTTTTCCATAGACATACCGATACTAGTCATATGGTCGAAATGTCCATTCATACGTAGGATGTGTGGACCTACGGAGCTGCCTGCTGACATCTTGCAGGCAATGAGTTCTCGGAGAACAGTGTATTTTTCAATACGTACTTTCTCTTTGAACATATCTTTGATCTGTGCAAACATTGCAAACGGATCATGGGATAGCTCTATAAACTGCTTCTGGAGGTCCGCCTCCATGCAGCCCAGCATGACACACGCAACGTCGATAGAGTCGCTAAGGTGTTTCTGGTACGCATCCTTAACGACCCTCGTTGCGTTGGCAGCTGGCTCCACCGGGATAGCCTTATCAAGGACGTACTCCATGCGTTCCAACTTGAACACAAGTCGTAAATTCCTGTCCCAGTCCAGATAATTTGTCCTGTTGAGTTTACACTTTTCGAGTATAGTCCTCAATGACAAATTAGACGAGTTTGTTGAATTACTAGCCATTTCTACACGAAGAAAGTAAATTTAATCAGAAAAGTTGAATAAATTTACGAAGATCCGAATTAAACACCAACTATCCGATTCTAAGGTTTAGAATCTTTAAACCAAGATCCCTTATTCGTCATTTGAAGTACGCTAAGGCGCACCGCTCCAATTGACTTATTTAGGTTGGACGTCCGTCCAATTATAACCCGTGTAACTCTTGGTTAGGGTATGTGCTTAAAACACACGGCTTACCCTTCCGATGCCCCAGCTCGACCTCAGGCCAAGAATCGTGGTCGAGTCAACCAACCTTCACTAACGAGATAACGTTGTGCAGATGCTCCGCTAAGGCCCACGACATCCCACAAAGTTTACCATTCCCATATAGAACCCATTCGATCGATGCTCCGCTAAGGCGCACGACACCGATAAAATGTTTCTACATGGGTGTGAATTTGGGTGACATCTCACTTGACTCAAATTAAAGTTTCTACATTGGTTGTGCTTAGTAATTCGAAAGTATTTGGCGCAATTACGAAACCCGTCATCAACAACCCGTGTTGTGACGTTTCTAATTGTATCACATACTATCTTCATTTGAAACCGCCATTTGCAACCCGTGCAAACACGTTTCAAATTTGAACTCATCCATCACAACCCGATGCGATGATAGTTCACAACGCTTTAAACATGCAAACAATTAAAGTCGATTTTAATCTCTGCATGTGAGGTGATGGCTTATAAACTCATAAGCTAATCATGCAAGCATGTTGTTAATTAAATAATTTAAGAAAGCATTCATAAAGCGTTAAATATACATTTTATAGCCCATCCTAATCTTAGGATTCTACGAGTCTTCACATCTTCTCGTCTTTCTCATTCGGGCTCCCACTAGCTCTTGGACTTCCTCCAAGACCGTCATTGTGCTCGATTTTCCATCCTTCTCGTCTTTGAGTAAAAACTACAATTAATACTCGGTTCGTAGACCGGATAAAAAAATAATTACACTTTATGGGCTCGAATAAAAGAATAATTACACGCTAACACTAACGGTATGCAAACCGTGAAAGCGATAAAATCTAATGGGCTACTAATGCATCATACATCTCATCACATCATCCAACATGTTATCACACAAACATGTTATCAAATAATATGCAATAATTCCAGTTTATCGAAACTGATTATATTTTGAAAGTTTTCGAAATATTGGATTGCGGGTTCGTGCCACGGATCAAACACCGCACACGAACCAAGTCGGGCCAAGCCAATGGGCAGAAAGCCCATTGGGTCGAAAGCCCATTGGGCCGAAAGCCCATTGGGCCGAAAGCCCATTGGGCCGAAAGCCCATTGGGCCGAGCCCAACACAACACGGCTCGGTTTGGGCCTTGGAAGGCCCAAACCGAGCTTGCCTCCACTCTCGGCCTCGTCCAAGAGTGGGGACGGCCCCAGCCTCCCCGGCCTCCGGTGACCTCCGATCGGCTCCCCGAGAGTCTTTTCTCGGACCCGACAAATCCAATAATTTCCGAAAAATTCCAAATTCAATATATTTTCAAAAAATAACACATTTCATGCAAATATCCCAAAAAACATTAAAATCATGTTATCAATAATTTTGGCATGCAAATAATCACAAAACCGAAACAAACTCAACAAGACAAAGATTAAGAGGGTAACCATCGCTCTGATACCACTGTAGGGTTTTGGAGCGTTCTAGATCGTCGAGATAGCAGAAGCATTATAAGAAAATCTACTCCAAACCTTGTCCAAGAACATAAACCATTAAATCCCAAAGCAAAATCTATTCCACAAGATGTTTACCTTTAAGTCTTTGTTTAATCGATTAAAGAAGAACTTTCGGATCTTCTTCTCTAAAGCAAGTCCACACCAAGGGGATGATCTTGATGATCCTTCACTTAATTGCCTACTAGAACAATTAAATGAAGAACAAGAGAGCAAGATGAAGAGGAGAGCTAGGGTGGCCGGCCAAGCAAGAGAGAGAGAGAGAGAGAGAGAGAAAATTGTGAGCTGTGTGATTATTTTGATTAATGAATTAATATCTTGTATTTCAATTCATCATCCAACTCATAAGTATGGGTCAAAAGTGATTGGTATGGGCTTAAAAGTGCTTTAACCCATACTCCTTAAATCACTCACCTCTTAATCCACAATCACCAACTAAGCATGGTGTTGTGTGGTCCCCACACATGGACCCACCATGTGGGCCGGCCAAGAGGGCTTATTGGGCCCTTGTTTGGGCCGGCCATGAGACCTCATGGGCCGAGCCTAAAGGGCTCGCCCATGTGGTTTCGTGCCGTGTCCAAAAGTCGCCCGACCCTTTTTGTCGTTACTTATCAAACAAAGTCCGACGCGACATCGACGAAAAAACTCAGTTTTCTCGATTCGCTAATTATTCTCTCAAACCGAACCCATGGCACAAAACCTCCAGTTTTGTCCATGTATTGCTCCTCAAGAAACATTAAGGTTTCCTTGTCTCAAGTTATCCGTCTTGAATGTGTGTGACCCTCTAGGCTAATGCCACCGTTGGCAGATCAGCGCAAAATATCGCTCTTGTCCGACCCATCATAAGTGGTCTCTAGTAAGACGTTATGATTACCCAAGGTGCATGACGATCGATGATTCGACTTAACCTCGTGCGTACAAGTCACTATCCTATTATCTCTAGATATCCCGATTGATCACAAGGCATAGAGTCGTCACCCTTGTTTAATCAATCATTGTTACTTGATATGTGAGATGGCTGAGAACTGATAACCCGTATCACCGGCATGGCCATGCTCTTACTCTCAGTCAGTCTCGATCAAGAGGGCTTTTAGCCGATATCTTTCCCATACCGTAGTATGAGGGATAAATCCCTTAGCCGTCTTTCGTGTTACTCATGCAACCCGTTCCGCCACCCAATCATGCCCGTTATTGCAATCCTATTACAGAAAGCGTTAGTTGCAAGTTAAAGCCGCACGTTCATTCCATAGTGATCAGAAAGACTCCTTGGTCTAAGGATATCGTGACAAGCTATCGCATTTGAATATGTTCATGGCTTAATCTATGAAAACACTATTCAAAGTGGGTCGTCCGATATCAATCACCTCATGATATCTATGATATGATTCCGGGATCCCTCATCCCTATGACAAGTAGAACTACGTCATTAAGAACCATCCTCATACTGGTCGCTTCTAAGGAAGCATATTTTGACTAGGGACTCGTTAAGTGTGATCCGTACAGATTTATGGTTCTACTACTTTAATGGTCATAAATCAGATCATGCTTAATGTATTACTTCAACACATAAGTAATACAAAGCCGTTTTATATATACATTACAAACGATGATAATGTACATAGACGTTTACAGGCTAATAGCAATTGGACTAGGGCACAAATGCTAGTTTATGGAGAAAGCTTGAGTAATTATATGCTCGAAAGACTGATAATAATAAGTTGTTCTTGATAAAGTAGATGATGAGTTTGACGCTCTATTATCTCTTAATCTTTTATCGTTGTCTATGTCTTTTTTTTTGGTTTGGGGCTCAGTTTTCCCTTATTTACTCCTTTTTCTTCCTCGTCATTTATAATATAAATTATTTCTGATAAAAACAAAATCAAAAAAAGATGATGAGTTTGGAGTATCATGATGGGACTCTATTGACATATCATCTTAATGCTTTTAAGGAATTATTAATCAGCTTGCAGGAATGAGTATCAAGTTCGACGATGAGGTTCAGGCTTTGTGGCTCTGTGTACATTACCAGACTCGTGGGAGATATTTAGGACGTCATTATCTAACTCAGCTTCAAATGATGTTATCTCCATGGATTTGGCGAAGGGGAGTGCTTTGCATGCAGATATGAGAAGAAAGTCACAAGGTTTCTCTTCGTACTTAGAAGTCATAGTGACAGAACAAAGGGGATGGTACGAGAGCAGAGGTCCAAAGGGTAGAGACAAAAGTAAGAGAAAGAACATGTATACCAATGCAGAGTGTGTTAGGTTTGTGCCCTAGTCCGAAATAGTTCCTCAATCTATATTGTAACGAACATCATTATTCTACATAATAAAAGGCATAATATTACTAATGTGTTGTAGTAATATATCTAATGTGTTTTGATCTATGTCATAATGTGTTTAACCACTTATAGTAGAACTATAGATCAGAAAGAATTGCATTCGATAATGTCACTGATCAGCTAAGCTTCTTCTGAAGCGATCAGTATGAGACTAACTCCTTGTGATCACGCTCTACTGATCATGGAAAAGTATGTGCCGGAGTTATATCATAGATACCATCAGGTCGATGATATCGGACAACCCGATTGTGAGTATGCTGCATAGATCCAGTCATGAGATACTCACATATCGTAACTTGTCATTATATCCTAAGACCAAGGAGTCTTTGCGTACACTATGTAACGAATACCTAAGTTTGACCTAGTCTAACGTTATCTGTAAAAGGATAACTATAACGGCTTCGATTGACTTTGGCATTTATTGCACTAGTGAACTCGAAAGGCGTCTGAGGGATTTATCACTCATACTTCGGTATGAGAAAGATATCCGTTTAGGCCATTTGATGGGTATGACTGAAGAAAGAGCACGGCCGTGCAGGTGATACCTTAGTATTAGTTTTCAGTCATCTCGGATATCAAGAAACAGTGATTGATAAATTAGGATGACCATTCTATGCCTATTGATCAATCTGGATATCGGTTTGATAAAAGGACAGTGACATGTACGATAACAGGTTAAGTCGAATAATCGATAATCACGAACATTGGATAATCATAATGTCTTGCTAGAGGCCACTTATGATGGAAAGGGTAAAATAGTAATTTTACCGGGTCACACGCATTAAGCACGATACATGACAACAATGATGGATGAAAATTGAGAATGATTCAGTAGTTTTCTGGCCTAAGGTTTTAACCAGACGGTTGAAGAAATCAATTCAAGGAAATTGAGCCGTTTTGTCTAAACCGAAATTAGAACTCAAGTTAATGGGTTTAATTTGGGTTTTAGTTAAACGGGCTTAAAGCCCATTTGGGGATTTAAGTTATGAGTGGGAACAAATGCAAATAAGAGATTATAAAGGGTATATATGCAATTTTAATTTGAAATTCAATTTAATTTTCAAATTAAAATCACATAATATCTTCCATTATCTTCTATTATTTTTCAGCAACTATCTCCCTCTCATCCTCCATTGTTGTCAAGTTTCTCTCAAAAGTTAATAGCATAATTATTGAGTGAAAACCTCTTCGGCTGTGGTGCTTGTGTGGACTTAATAAAGAAACACTATACTTGTGTTTTCATCGATTAGAAGAGGTAACTTTCAGATTTATATATATATGAATTTGCATTAAGATCAGTGCTTGCATCGATCACCACGGTTACATAACGTCCGCTGCATGATATTTATCGATTGGAACCCGTGGTGATCTCTTTCAGTGGTATCAGAGCAATGGTATTTATGTATTTTTCTACATGTTTAAATCTGATTTTTTTTTTGAGTTTATATGTGTTCATCACCTTAGCATGCATGTAAATCGAATTTTTTTTTCAGATTTGATAGATTTTGAAAATTGGAAAATAATTTTTTTTTGGGTGTTTCGGGTTAGCCATGGCCGAGCCATAGCCGACCAGGTCGAGACCCTTGGTGGACCATGGAAGGCCCTAGGGCAGACCATGGTCAGCACCAAGGGCCGACGAGGGTCGCCTACGGGCGACCATGGCAGCCCTCGCGGGCGACCATGGTCGCTGCCGCGGGCGACCACGGTCTGCCCATGCGGGCGACCATGGTAGCCCGTGACGGCCACCATGGTTGCCTCGCGGGCGACCAGTGTAACGCCCCAAGATCCGGTTCTCCGAATCTTAGTCGTCACGCGATAAAATACAAGTATCGATAATACATATACGGAGATACATATACAAAATAGTTATGAAACACCTCGAGCGTCCTCGAGTGTATCATAACTATACTCGCACAAAGTCAACACCTTTAGTTTAGGCGTCCCTAACTTAAAGGTGATTGCACAAGTAAGTAAACCAGTTCTAAAAGAATTCCATCAAAACATCCTTTGAAAATGAAGCAAGTAACTCATAAATAAATACCATAATGGTGAGGCATAACGCCACCTCACCGAGTGTTTTACAAAATAAAGTAATAAACCGGATAATGAAAAGCAGTAACAAAACAGGTTATGACTCAACAGAGTCTACAACAGCCGACCAAACACCACTAGCAAAGACACGTCGACACGACACGCCCCCAAGCTCCCAGTCAAAAGATCTAAACGCATCCATAACCTGCACAAGTTGTAGGGGTGAACACGCTACCTCCAAGGCTCAAACATCGCACATACACAAGATGATAACAATGCAAAAATAGTTGTATAACATAATTAACTACACCCTAGGGTAACCGATTTCAGCCCAGGGAATCCACCCTTGCCTCGGTTCACCCTCCCTTAGGTAAAGGTAACCGATCTCGATCAAGGGAATCCACCCTCAACTCGATTCACCTTACACCTAAATAAAGGCAACCGATCACAACTAAGGGAGTCCACCCTCAGCTCGGTTGACCTTTCCCACAAAGATGAAGGTAACCGATCTCGATCAAGGGAATCCACCCTCAACTCGGTTTACCTTACACCTAAATAAAGGTAACCGATCACAACTAAGGGAGTCCACCCTCAGCTCGGTTGACCCTTACCACAAATAAAGGTAACCGATCTCGATCAAGGGAATCCACCCTCAACTCGGTTTACCTTACACACCACCTGTAACACAAGTATCACACCGTACTCATGCAGAAAACATACTAGGTGCAAGACAGAATAAATCATCGTCGGGAAAGCAAATAATATAATACCTGGCACAATCCAATGCATACAATCAGTTCAGAGTTATACTAAACTAATTCACCCAACATTATCATGCAAATCTCACTATTCGCATATAATCACACCAAGCATATTCACGCCACTACCATAGTGCCAAATCATGCTCACACGTATATATATACACACATATATAATCAAACAAAGGCATCAAGCCATATAGTCTAGGTAGCTATGTCCCCCTACCTTAGGAAAGCTCCACGTACGCTCCTAGCCTCCCGCTCGAGCTATTCACGCCTTGCCTCTCCCGCGAGCGTCAATATCAACTAATAATTATATTCAATAATTAAAAACTCAAACAGACTCCGAAACGAATGCAATAAATTTACAAGTGTACTCCAACAAGTGCCTAACACTTGGACACACTTCAAATTAATCAAAGTAGCCAAAATGGGTCCGCAAATGACCCATTTTCCCCGAAACACCCAATCTGCCCGGAAACGAGTTTTTGACCCTCGGGACTCCGAAAATTACGAAAATTGATTCTAAACTCCTCATTTAATATTCTAAGACCAATGCAATTAACGGAATCGAATTCCGACACCCGAGCGTTAAAATACTTCAATTAAAGTTATTGGTGGAAAAACCGTCTTTCACAATTTAAATCCGGAAATTATCAAATACGCAAGTTATCGACTCGGGGGTCACCCGGGACCACCCGAACTCACAAAACCCGAGCCCCGGGCTCGTGGGCCCCACACAAGCCACCACATTAATTCTCGGGAAACAAAATCGAGCTACGGGATTTACTTCAAATCTGTCCAGAGACAGATTCGGCAGAACAGTCCACTTCCCGGACTTGCAGCTCCAAATCCGTAGCTCGTCTGGAAAACACGTAAACATGAAAGTTGAAGCTCTGCCAGTCCTCTACAAACTTCATGTTTTGCTCGGAACCAAGTTCGAACGGGAACGGCTCCGTCCGGAGCAAAACAGATTGTCCGTCCGGCTTGACAGATTCAGTGGTTCAGTCACTTCCCGGGCTTCTAGCTCCCAAACCGTTGCTCCTTTGGAAAAACTCACAAGATGAAGGTTGAAGCACTTCGAGTCAGCGTTTCATGGCCACCGGAATCAGCCACCAACGTGGCCGGAGCTCCGGCGACCCTCCGGTCACCGGAATTTTTTCAAATTTGTCTTAAAACATGCCTAATCATCTCTAGTGTCTAACTAAACTTAAAACAACACATTTCTACTTAAAACCCACGAACCAAACTACTCCAGATCGAAAAGAGAACCATACCTCTTGTAGTCCTCGATGCCGGGATTCCGAATACGAAGAAATCTCGAAGAAACGACGGACGGATTGACGGGAAATCCTCCTTTCTTGGCCGGACCCTCCTTCTCCTTCCCTCTTTCTCTTTCTCTTTCTCTTTCTCTTTCTCTTTCTCTCTCCTTCTTTCTTCTCTTCTCCCTCTCTTTCTCTTGGTTGTTCTCGGATGAAATGGGAGCTCCCCCTCCTTATAACAACACATTTTATTTAATTAATTACTTAATTAAATAAAATGAAAACCCAAAAATCAACCCTTTATCCTCTTTCCCAACATCACCAAACCCCACACACAACAAGTCACTTCCTTGTCCCCTTGATACCTAACCCATCAATCACATTGGTCACCTTTTCCACCAACCGAAAACGGATCAGATTTCCCAAAATCGGACGTTTCGGACCCCGAACGGGCACTTTTATCGAGATTTCAGCAAAATCTCCCGAGTGAATTAAAATGGGCTAACTAAGAATACTGCATCGACCGTTTTGCGATTCGGGACTTAACGAGTCCGGAATCACCCAAAACGTCCTCGGTTGACTTTTCCGGCAAAAAGTCAATCTAAGTCAACTTTCCCCGAATGGGTCACGAAGTGGTCTTTAGTCGCCCTGAACTTAGCTTGGTCGAAAATAACGTCATCTTATGTCCAAAACAACTCTCGGGGTCAGGTTCAGACTCGATATGGTCACTATTCAAAAATTTTGAATTTTCCCAGATTTTAGTCTAACTGCCCGGGAGAGGTCCTTACAACCAGGGTCTACCCTAGGGGCGACCATGGCTGCCCTCGCGGGCTACCATGGTCGTTCCCGTGGCCGACCATGGTCAGCCCCGCGGGCGACCTCGGCAGCCCTCACGGGCCACCGTGGTTGCCTCCGCGGGTGACCTCGGTTGAGCCGGTTCGGCTTGACCAGATTCGAGCTGAATCGGTTGGTTCGCGAGAATATTTGGAAAACCTAAAAATTTAATTTTCAGATTTGGTTCGGTTTCGATAAACCAGAGAGAACCGGTCCAAAATTCAATTAATCGATTAAACCGTCCGGTTGCGATAAACCGGAATTTTTCCACACTTAAGAAAGATAAAATTTGGAAAATTTATTTGTTTGATAAACATATTGATTGTATACATGATCTTTGATAACATGATGTTTTCCACATGATGCTAGCTAAGCCCATTAGATTTGCATTTTAATTTCGGTTTTGCAACCTGCGTGTTGCTTAATTTTGGGTTGTAGTAAATACGGCCTGCGTGTCGTGATTTGTATTTCATTTTATTTATTTTAATTTGTAATCACGAAGACCGACACAAGAATCAAGTCAAGAGGGAGACTCGGATTCGAGGAGGCTCGAAGCAAGTGGGAGTTCACGAGAATGGAGCAAGTTTGGATCTTGAAGACCATGTCTTTAGGATCAGTTTTGCTAGATTCCTAGGAACTTAAGATGGGCTTAGCTATGCATATATTTTATCCATGTTTGAATGTATGAATGTTTGATAGTTTAAATATACAAGTTTATGTATGATTTGCTATCACCCACATGAAAGATTAAAATCAGAATTTAATCAGACTCGCATGTAACCTGCTAAGGGATCATCTTTGCATGAATTTGCAATTGATGATTCCAGATTAAGATTGTATCGATATACAATCAGACTTTTATAATTCACTTAAATGCAAATAATTACAAGTCAAGCGTGATACCATCCAAGTTTGGGCACTCAAAAGGGCTTTGACCCTATGGATGTCGGTACGCCTCCGCGTAACATTCATAGAGAAAAGGTCTGGATGAGATGGATAGTTCTGTGTGGGTGCGTGTGCCTCCGCGTAGTAGCTACATTAGTTCTATCCATAGTTCAAGCTTGGTAGACTTGTCTACGATTGTCAGCTAGGGCTGACCTAGGATATCAGTATAGGGTATGCCACGTACTAACAAGTACAGACCCTAGCCAGGAACTACATGGTCTTGTAGATGGATTTACTCCTACCTTGATGCACTCAATTGGAGCAGTGAGCCTCCGTTCACTTCAATTGAGAGTATGATGGGATCCTGGTTCAGATTCTAAAGTTAGAATCAGAAAGTGTTTTATAATTAAATCTCCAACTTCAATTTTAATTAATACTGATTAAAACTTGTTTACTGTGTAGATATAAAATGGCAAACACGAATCATTCTGGTAACAGCGCGCTTAGGTTACTAATCGAGCATGATAAGCTTAACGGCGTAAACTTTCTCGATTGAGACCGGAACTTGAGACTCGTTCTCAAGCATGAATGTAAGGATTATACCTTACCCAGGAACAAGCACCTACTGAACCAACACTAAATGCCTCAAGGGCGCTAAGGGATACCTACCAGAAATTCCTTAGCGACCGGATTGACGTGCAGTGCATCATGATGGGCAGTATGGTGCCTGACTTGCAGAAACAGTTCTTGGACATTTTCAAAGATCCCAAAGCCTGTATGGCTGAGATCGAGAAAATGTTCAAAGAGAAAGCGTGTGTCGAAAGATACAACACTTTCACTGAACTGATGTCTTGCAAGCTAAAGGCTGGAGCTCCTGTTAGTCCACATGTCCTTAAGATGAAACGTCTTTTGGAACACTTGGCCAGACTCGGTCATCCTGTGGACAAGGAAATGTCTGCAGACTTTGTGCTGCATTCACTTCTAGAGGCATATCGTGATTTCGTTGGAAATTACAATATGCATGACATGGATAAGACCGTGACAGAGCTTCATGGTATGCTCGTGACTGCTGAAAAGAATCTCAAGGGCAAGACCAAGGAGGTTCTTATGGTCAACAAGCTAGTGAGCTTCAAGAAAGCCAGCCTGGGCAAGGGTAAGGCTCCTATGCACCTAGCAGGGAAGATTCGACAACCTAAGGGTCCAGCAGCTCCAAAGGCTGTTGAGAATCCTAAGAAGGATGTCATCTGCTTCTATTGTCAAGGACTGGGGCACTGGAAGAAGGATTGCAAGAAACACAAGTTGTTTCTTAGGAAGAGTGGAGCTTCCACATCTTCAGGATCAGGTATTTTTGTTATTGAGCTCAATCTCAGTTTATCTACTTCAGATTCTTGGGTACTTGATACCGATGCAGAATCTCACATTTGTGTTAATGTGCAGGCTCTAGGAAGTAGAAGAGAAGTGAGCAAGGGCGAGGCGGACCTACGAGTTGGCGATGACAATCAAGTCTTGACAACTGCTGTAGGAGATATTAGTCTCAGTTTGCCCAGTGGGCTGGTTTTATTATCAAATAATGTTCATTGTGTACCTGCGTTTCGCAGAAATATTATTTCTATTTCCTTGCTAGACAAGGAAGGATATTGTTTTTCTATTGATAATGGAATTTTCAATATTTTCAAGAATAATATGTTTTATTGCAATGCTTCATTGGTTGGTGGTTTATATATTCTTAATATTCAAAACACTGACACCAGCTCGATTTTTAATATCAGTAACAAAAGGGTTAAATCCGATGATTTAAACCAGACTGTGATATGGCACTGCCGCTTAGGCCATATAGGCCAGAAACGCATCTCAACACTTTACAAGTGTGGACTTCTAAGTCCGTTTGAATTCACTTCAATTGAGAGATGCGAGTCATGCCTTATGGGCAAAATGACAAAAGCACCTTTTGTCGGTTTAGGTGAAAGGGCGAGTGACTTACTAGGTCTCATACATTCCGATGTTTGTGGGCCCATGAGCACTCAAGCCAGAAGAGGTTTTCACTACTTCGTTACATTTACTGATGACTTCAGTAGATATGGGTATATTTATCTTATGAGACATAAATCGGAAACCTTTGACAAGTTCAAAGAGTTCCAGAACGAAGCACAGAACCAGCTGGGTAAAAGTATAAAGGCGTTTCGATCTGACCGAGGCGGTGAGTACTTGGACCAAGATTTTCACAGTCATTTAAAGGAGTGTGGGATCATCTCTGAATTGACTCCGCCTGGAATACCTCAAATGAATGGTGTATCCGTACGGAGAAATCGGACCCTGCTTGACATTGTTCGATCAATGATGAGTCAGGCTGACCTCCCTATCTCCTTCTGAGGCTATGCCCTAGAAACGGCCGCATTCATATTAAATTGGGCTCCTACAAAGGCAGTGGAAAGCACTCCATACGAAGTATGAAACGGGAAGAAACCCTCATTAGCTTTCCTTAAGATTTGGGGATGTGAAGCTTACGTCAAGCGTCTGCTAGGCAATAAGCTCGAACCCAAATCAAACAAGTGTGTCTTTGTGGGTTTAGGGTTTAGGGTTATTTTTGGAAAAGGAATTTATTTCCAAAAGGTCTAGTGGGAGTGCCGTCCATCTTGAAGAAATTCAAGAAGATACGGAGTAACCTACTATGCCGAATGTAGAAATACATGAGCCAGAAGAGGTCATTGATCAAGAACCAATCCCGAAACCTATTCCAGATGGTCCAAGAAGGTCTGAGAGATCTCGTCAAGCTCCTATCAGGTATGGCTTCCTAGCCACTGAAGGAAATGACTTGATGTTGGTGGATCAGGATGATCCAGAAACCTACAGACAAGCTTTGGCCAGTCAAGACTCCGAAAAATGGCAGAACGCCATGAATGAGGAAATGAAATCCATGTCTGACAACCAAGTCTGGCACTTGGTGGATCAAACCCCTGGGATAAAACCCATCGGTTGCAAATGGGTCTATAAAATTAAGACCGACATGGATGGAAAACCTCAGACCTATAAAGCTAGACTGGTTGCGAAAGGTTATCGCCAGATCGAAGGTATCAATTATGACGAGACTTTTTCACCTGTGGCTATGGTCAAGTCTATCCGGATCATTCTAGCCATAACAGCATACTACGACTATAAGATATGGCAAATGGACGTCAAAACCGCCTTCCTTAACGGGAACTTAAAAGAGGATGTGTATATGACACAGCCCGAGGGTTTTGTTGATCCAGAGAATCCCGGAAAGATTTGTAAGCTGCTTAGGTCCATTTATGGATTAAAGCAAGCTTCACAGAGTTGGAACATTCGTTTTGATGAAGCCGTAAGGGAATTCGGTTTTATCAAAAACGAAAGTGAGCCTTGCGTATATAAGAAAGCGAGTGGGAGTAAAGTAGTATTCCTAGTGCTATATGTCGATGACATACTGATCATCGAGAATGACAGCCTAACCTTGCTTGAAGTTAAAGCTTGGTTAGGGAAATGCTTCTCGATGAAGGACTTAGGTGATGCTGCTTTCATTCTGGGCATCAAGATCTACAGAGATCGACCCAAGAGAATATTGGGCCTAAGTCATAGCACTTACATAGATAAGGTGTTGAGAAGATTCTCAATGCTTGATTCTAAGAAGGGATACCTACCCATGCGGCATGGCATTAAGCTTAGCAAACAACAGAGTCCTAAGACTCCTGATGAGCTAAGCAAAATGAGTAAGATCCCATATGCTTCGGCTGTGGGATCCATCATGTATGCTATGATTTGCACGAGACCAGAAATCTCGTTCGCGTTAAGCTATACCAGCAGATATCAATCTAACCTAGGCCAGGAGCACTGGACTGCTGTCAAGAGTATCCTTAAATATCTAAGGAGAACTAAAGACGCATTCCTAGTGTATGGTGGAAAGGATGGAGAACTAGCAGTCAAAGGATACGTTGATGCTAGCTTTCAGACAGATCCTGATGATTTCAAATCACAGGCAGGATTTGTATTCGTGCTAAATGGCAGAGCATTCAGCTGGAAGAGCTTCAAGGAAGCCACAACTGCCGATTCTACAACAGAGGATGAATACATAGCTGCAGCAGAAGCAGCTAAGGAAGCCGTATGGGTTAGAAGCTTTCTAACCGGATTAGATGTAATGCCGCGAGCGTCTAATCCGGTAAGCTTGTTGTGTGACAACATTAGGGCCATAGCATTAGCCCAAGAGCCCAGATTCCACAACCGAACTAAACACATACAGAGGAAGTATCACATTATCAGAGAATATATTGATAACGGTGATGTGGAGATTACTTATGTATCGACTGATGACAATGTTGCTGATCCCTTGACAAAGGCTTTACCGCAGCCTAAGCATGAGGCGCACGTGAAGTCTATGGGGGTAGATTGGAACTTAGGTAGGAACTAGGGGCAAGTGGGAGATTGTTAGGTTTGTGCCCTAGTCCAAAATAGTTCCTCAATCTATATTGTAACGGACATCATTATTCTACATAATAAAATGCATAATATTACTAATGTGTTGTAGTAATATATCTAATATGATTTGATCTATGTCATAATGTGTGTAACCACTTATAGTAGAACTATAGATCAGAAAGAATTGCATTCGATAATGTCCCTGATCAGCTAAGCTTCTTCTGAAGCGATCAGTATGAGACTAACTCCTTGTGATCACGCTCTACTGATCATGGCAAAGTATGTGCCGGAGTTATATCATAGATACCATCAGGTCGATGATATCGGACAACCCGATTGTGAGTATGCTGCATAGTTCCAGTCATGAGATACTCACATATCGTAACTTGTCATTATATCCTAAGACCAAGGAGTCTTTGTGTACATTATGTAACGAATACCTAAGTTTGACCTAGTCTAACGTTATCTGTAAAAGGGTAACTATAACGGCTTCGATTGGCTTTGGCATTTATTGCACTAGTGAACTCGAAAGGCGTCTGAGGGATTTATCACTCATACTTCGGTATGAGAAAGATATCCGTTTAGGCCACTTGATGG
Source organism: Geranium rotundifolium (assembly GCA_963920655.1). Classification (NCBI taxonomy): domain Eukaryota; kingdom Viridiplantae; phylum Streptophyta; class Magnoliopsida; order Geraniales; family Geraniaceae; genus Geranium; species Geranium rotundifolium. Next base: position 17,137,599 of record OY987315.1, read on the forward strand.
GTATGACTGAAGAAAGAGCACGGCCGTGCAGGTGATACCTTAGTATCAGTTTTCAGTCATCTCAGATATCAAGAAACAGTGATTGATAAATTAGGATGACCATTCTATGCCTATTGATCAATCTGGATATCGGTTTGATAAAAGGACAGTGACATGTACGATAACAGGTTAAGTCGAATAATCGATAATCACGAACATTGGATAATCATAATGTCTTGCTAGAGGCCACTTATGATGGAAAGGGTAAAATAGTAACTTTACCAGTCTACCAATTGTTTGTGAGCCTAGAGGGTCACACGCATTAAGCACGATACATGACAACAATGATGGATGAAAATTGAGAATGATTCAGTAGTTTTCTGGCCTAAGGTTTTAACCAGACGGTTGAAGAAATCAATTCGAGGAAATTGAGCCGTTTTGTCTAAACTGAAATTAGAACTCAAGTTAATGGGTTTAATTTGGGTTTTAGTTAAACGGGCTTAAAGCCCATTTAGGGATTTAATTTATGAGTGGGAACAAATGCAAATAAGAGATTATAAATGATAGATATGCAATTTTAATTTGAAATTCAATTTAATTTTTAAATTAAAATCACATAATATCTTCCATTATCTTCTATTATTTTTCAGCAACTATCTCCCTCTTATCCTCCATTGTTGTCAAGTTTCTCTAAAAAATTAATAGCAAAATTATTGAGTGAAAACCTCTTCGGTTGTGGTGCTTGTGTGGACTTAATAGAGAAACACTATACTTGTGTTTTCATCGATTAGAAGAGGTAACTTTCAGATTTATATATATATATATATATATATATATATATATATATATAACATGTTGAATTTGCATTAAGATCAGTGCTTGCATCGATCACCAAGGTTACATAACGTCCGCTGCATGATATTTATCGATTGGAACCCGTGGTGATCTCTTTCAGAGTGCTATCACTGTGGTCTAAACAGGCATATTAAAAAATATTGCCTAAAGCTCAAGAGAGACAACCAACATGGAAAAGAGAGAGAAAAGAAGGCAAGTCAGGACGATGATGTTGCTATTATTATTGAAGAGTTTCTTCTTTTTGTGATGATGAAGATGTTAACTTGTCTTGTGACGAGACCGGTTGGGTGGTAGATAGCGCGGCCTCAATTCATGATACAAGTCGAAAGGATTTCTTTTCATCTTATACATATTTTGATTATGATAATGTTAAGATAGGAAACTGAGGTATGTGAAAAGCTACTGTGATAGGAGACGTGCGATTGGAGACAAAATACAGTACAATTGTTATTCTGAAAAATGTTAAGCATATTCCTAACATTCGTTTGAATTTGATATCTGTAGGCAAGCTAGATGTTGAAGGGTTTCATCATGCCTTTGGTGTGGCATTGTACATGACACAAGCTCGAGTTTGTGATGACATTGTTAATGCAGTTGAGAAAGAGAGTACCACTGAATTGTGGCACAAGCGACTTAGGCACATGACTGAAAAGGGAATGATGGTTTTGGTGAAGAAGAATCTCCTACCGAGAATGAAAGGTGAATCGTTAGAGAAGTGTGAGCATTGATTGGCCGGCAAGCAAACTAGAGTATCCTTCAAATCACCCCTCCTCGAGAAAGCTAGAGATGCTTGATTTAGTATACTCTGATGTTTGTGATCCTATTAAAACCAAGAAACTTGGTAGTGGCCTCTATTTTGTAACTTTTATAGATGATCATTCAAGAAAAGTGTGGGTTTGTATCTTGAAGATTAAAGATCAAGTGTGTGGTATCTTCAAGCAGTTTCATGCCCTAGTTGAGAGACATAATAGGAAGAAGTTAAAGTGCATGTGAACCGATAATGGAGGTGAGTATTGTGGTTCTTTTGATGATTATTGCAAAGATCAAGATATTAGACATCAAAAGACACCTCCAAAGACGCCTCAACTAAATGGGTTAGTTGAGAGGATGAATAGAATGCTTATTGAAAGGACGAGATATTTACTTTCACAAGCAGGGTTACCAAGATGCTTTTGAGGTGAGGCTTTGAATACAGTGGTTCATATGCTGAATCTCACACCGTGTGTGCCTTTTGAGTTTGATGTTCGAAATGAAGTTTGGATAGGTAAGGATGTCTCCTACAATCACCCAAAAGTATTTGAATGCAAGAGATTTGTGCATTTTCCAAAGGATGGAAGATCTAAACTTGATATGAAGACTAGACCGTGCATACTCATTGATTATGGTGAAGGTACATATTTTATGATCTGGTGCAGAAAAAACTTATCTGAATCCGCGATGTGGTATTTATGGGGAATTAGAACATCAAAGATATTGCGAAATTTGAAAAAAGTGCTCCGCAATTTATAACTGACTTTATTGACTTTGATTTAATTACTTCTACAGTTGTGCCAAATCAAGTTGAAGATGAAGTTCATGATGACCACCTGGGTGCAGGTAATGTTGATGCTCCTATAGAGGTTGAGGATGATAATGAAATCCATGAACAATTAGCAGTACCAGATGTTCCATCAATTGTTCCACTAAGAAGATCTTCTAGAGATGGACAACCGTCTTCAAGGTACTCAGCTGATGTGAGTATATGTTAGTATCTGACCGGAAGGGGGGGGGGGGGGGGGAGGGACCTGATAGTTACAGTGAAGCCCTTGAAGATGAGAACAAGTAAGAGTGGGTTGAAGTCATGCAAGATGAGATGAAATCATTGTAGGAACTTTGAGGTAACCAAGAACACCATGGCAACACGGAAGCAACATTATATAAACCCCAAAATCTGTCCAAGATCATGAAACCATTAAATCCCAAGGCAAAAACAAAATCACTAGTTTTTCCTTTCGGTTTGTTCGAATCGAAACTTGAAGAACGTTTAAGATCTTTAACTCCAAAGTAGTCCACACGGATAGGATGATCCAAAAAGATCCTTACACACTCCTACCTACTATAGTATAGTGTGAAGCTTGAGAGAAAGAGAAGGAGGGGAGAGGAGGGTCTCAGCCGAGAGCAACAGAAGAGGGAGAGAAAGCCACACCAATTTTGTGTTGTGTTGTCTTGCTATGTTATGTGGTCTTCCCTCGTGGTTTTGGAGAGATGTGATGGTGATTGGAGTATGGCTCAAAGTGTCCTTGAAAACCAACTCCCACTTGCCCATGCCTTGCTCATGCTTAGCAAATCACCATCATAATCTCTACCACCTAACCAAGCATGGTGGATAAAAGTGTGGACCCACTAATGGGCCACTAATTGGGCCGACCACCTTGGGCCTCATGGGCCAAAGCCCAACTGCTTCGGCCATGTGGTCCTGTGCCGGGTCCAATTATTATCCGACCTTTCTTGTCTCGCGTCAAACGAATTCCCGACCTTTCGTTGTCTCTCAAAATCCATATCCTATGTGTGTGACCCTTTAGGCTCATGCCATCGTCGGCGGATCGGCGTAAAATTCCATTTTACACGATCCATCATAAGTGGCCTCTAGTAAGACGTTATGATTACCCGACGTGCATGATGATCGATGATTCGATTTAACCTCATGTAGTACATATCGCTATCCTTTTATCGCCCGGTATGTAGATTGATCATAAGACATAGAAACGTCACCCTTATTTAATCAATTTATGTTTCTCGATCTGCGAGAATACTGATTAGTGATAACCCGTATCTCTGGCATGGCCATGCACTCCCTTCAGTCAATCTCTATCGAGTGACCTAAACATATACCTATCCCATACTGTAGTACGAGGGATAAATCCCTTAGCCGCCTTTCTTATTACTCATGTAGTCCGTCCCCGTGTCAATCATGTCCATTATGATCGCTCTGTTAAGGACATCGTTAGGAACAAGTCAAACATGGATGTTTACTACATAGCAATCACAAAGACTCATATGTCTATGGATATAACGACAAGCTACCACAACTGAATGTGTTCATGACTATATAAATGCAACACTATTCAGAGCGGGTCGTCCAATATCACTTCCCAAGTGATATCTATGATCTGATTCCGGGATTCCATCCTAAAGGCAAATAGAACTATACCATAAAAAATCATCCTCATACTTGGTCGCTTCATTGAAGCATATTTGACCAGGGACCCGTTAAGTGTGATCCATACAAATATATGATTCTACTACTTTGGTGGATATATATCATATCATACTTAACCTATTACTTCAACACATAAGTAATATAATGCCAATTTTATATATTGCAAATGATGATTAATATACAGACATTTACAGACTAATACAATTGGACTAGGGCACACAAATTCTTACAATCATTGCATGAGAATCATACTTTTGAGTTGGTGAAGTTGCCAAAATGCAAAAGAGGTTTGAAGAACAAGTGGGTTTATAGAGTGAAACAAGAAGAAAATAATTCACATCCACGATACAAAGCTAGATTGGTTGTCAAGGGTTTCAGCCAGAGGAAATGTATTGACTTTGGTGAAATATTTTATCTTGCTGTTAAGATGTCATCTATTTGGGTCGTTCTTGGTTTAGCAGCTAGTCTTGAATTGGAGGTTGAGTAGGTGGATGTGAAGATTTCTTTTCTCCATAGTGACTTAGATAAAGAGATTTATATGGAGTAGTCAGAGGGTTTTGAAGTAAAGGAAATAGAGAACTATGTGTGCAAGCTTCAGAAAAGCCTGTATGGTTTGAACCAAGTGTTGTGGGTCCAAAATGATGTCATTTCAACACATTTCGGCCACAACTTATGGGATTAAGTCCTCAATTTGTGCTTATAATTTGAGATAAAATAGCGTTTTGATGCTGCGAGGAATTTCGGTTTTTTTGTCGTAGATGCGTGGAATCATGGTCCAAAATGATGTCCTTTCAACACATTTCGCCCACAAATTATGGGATTAAGTCCTCAATTTGTGCTTATAATTTGAGATAAAAGAGCATTTTGATGCTACGAGGAATTTGTGCTTGGAGAGAGCGTCATGGCGACCAGACAATCGGAACTCAAAGAGAGTCACGATCGTGACATATCTGCGAAGAAGATGATCATGGCACTCATAGATCTTGCAAGGTCAATAAAGTCTTTATTCAGAGTTAAAATGGAGCAAAATTATACATCATGATGAAGAGATTTGAAAACTCTACAATTTTGAAGAAGGAAGCGAGGTCATCGAAATAATAAATTGCAAGATATTAGTCGGTCAAAAAGGTTGACCAGCGACCCATTTTAGCTCGACCATGTCGACTTGCGAGAGCCATACTTGGAGCATGCGAAATCCAAATTGTGATATTTCAGAGCCTAAATTGAAGAGGACAGAAAGAGCTTCGTTTTTCTTTAACAAACGTGTTCCATTGAAGATCTCGAAGAGGGTGAAAACACCATCAGAATGAGCTGGCAGAGTGGCAATCCGCTGTGAAGTCCGCCAGCAGACCACCTAGCAGACCACTTTCTTTTGGATTTTTGCACCTAAAGGCTAACCCTATCTCATTTTGGACCTCTCTCACACTATTCACTGACCTTTAACCTAGAGAGCCTCCATCTTCTTTCTCTTAGCTTTGTCCACCATTGGAGAGCTATTTTGAAGCTTGGAGCTTGGTTCTTGAAGTGACAAACACCTTTCCATCATCGATCTTGTGAAGCATCAAGTCATCAACAATCAAAGCTTAGAGATTGGAGCAAGTGGAAGACCCATGAGCAAAATCTCTTCTCTCTTGTTCTAGACTTGTTTAGTTTGATTTCCTTTCTTGTTTTCTTGTTTTGTATACATGACTTTCTAGTTTAGCACCACAGTTGTGGGTTAAAACCCTTTTCTTGATTTATTGAGCTATTAATTCTAGGGTTTATGAATGTGTTGTGTGGATTGTTTTATTTAAATGCTTGCATCTTGATTTTTCCAATTAGGATGTATGTGTAGGAATTTTGGGGCTACCAAGAACACCATGTCAACGGAAGCAAGAATATATAAACCCCAAAATCTGTCCAAGATCGTGAAACCATTAAATCCCAAGACAAAAACGAAATCACAAGTCTTTACCTTTTGGTTTGCTCGAATCGAAACTTGAAGAACGTTTGAGATCTTCAACTCCAAAGTAGTCCACACGGATGGGATGATCTTGAATTATCCTTGCACACTACTACCTACTAGAGTATAGTGTGAAGCTTGATAGAAAATTGGAGGAGGGAACCACCTTGTGGTGTTCGGCCGAGAGTCACAAGAGGAGGGAGAGAAAATTCCTTTTGTTTTGTGTGTTATGTGTTATGCCACAATCCCACCTCTCTCTTGGTCTTAGATGGATGAGTTGGTGATGGAGCATGGCATAACGTGTCCTTGCAAACCAAATCCCACTTGCCCATGCCTAGCCATGACTAGCCCATGCCTTGCCCATACCTTGCCCATACCTGGGTAAATCACCATCTTGTCAAGAATGTTGGATGATTGTGTGGACCCACAAGTGGGCCACCTATTGGGCCGGCCACCATGGGCCTCATGGGCCAAAGCCCAATTGCTTTGGCCATGTGGGCCCGTGTCAGGTCCAATTATTATCCATTATTTCTTTCCTCGCGTAGAACTAATTCCCGATCTTTCGTCGTTACTCTCCAAATCCATATCCTATGCGTGTGACCCTTGTTGGGTTTTTGTGCCCTAGCACAATATATTTTCAATCTAATCATGTAATAAAGATTATTATTTGAAATGAAATCGGCATTCATATTACTAAGTATTGTAGTAATATCTTAAGTATGACTTGATTTGTATCATTGATGTGTCAACACAGAATAGTAGACCTACAAATAAGATAAAATCTAACTTAAGCAGTCCCCGATCAGAATAGCTTCATAAGAAGCGATCGGTATGAGGCTAACTCTAAATGATCACGCTCTACTGATCATGGCTAGCAGGGGGCCAGAGTTAGGTCATAGTATCACCAGTCAGGGCTGATATTGGACGACCCGATCGTGAGTATGTTACATAGACACAGTCATGAACATACTCATATGTCGGCGTATGAAATCACACCCTCAGACAGAAGGACCATTGAGGTCAATATGTAATGAGTGACGAGTTTGACTTAGTCTAACGTCTCCTGTAATAGGGTTACAATAACGACTGTGATTGGCTCGATCACAAGTTACATAAGTTGACTCAATGGATCGCTGAAGGATTTATCCCTCATACGGACGTGTGAGCAGATATCAGTTTAAGCCACTTGATGAGTACAACTGAAATACAATAGCATGGCCATGCAGTCGATACATAGTATCAGTTATAATTCAGTTAAATTAGAATAAAGAAATAGGACAATAGAACGAGGATGACTTGTCTATGCCTCGTGGTTGTCAAAGATATCAAGAGGATAAAAGGATAGATTCATGTACGACAAGGTTAAGTTGAAATCTCGATAATCACAAGCGTTGGGTAATCATGATGTCTTGCTAGAGGCCACTCATGATGGAAAGGGTAAAATGATAATTTTACCAGTCTGGCGACGTGTCGTGAGCCTAGAGGGTCACACACTAAAGGTTGAGTAAAACAGATGGAATCATATGGAGGAATCATGAGAGAGACAAAATCCGGTTTTGGATTAAATCGGATTAGACCGATTTCGGTTTAGGATTAAACCGGAAATCAAGAACGGTTTAGCAGGACTAATTAATTATAATCTAACTAAATAGGTTTAATTAAATTAGCTAAACTGGGCCTAGCCAGAATGGGCTTCTCTACACAATTAATTAAAAGCTTTGGGCTTTAAGCCCATTAAGGCCTTTAATTAATTAAAGTCCAAATAAGGGTTATAAAAGGGTAATTTTCAGATCTGAAAATTAAGTGAATTAATTTCAAAACCCTAGCTCTCCTTTTTCTCTCTCCTAGCCGCCGGCCGCCTCCCTCCTCCTTGCTCCCTCCGTTTTGCTTGCTTCGATCTTCTAGTAAGGATCGTCGTGAGTATCCCCGGATTGCTCTTCCTGTGTGGACGTTCTTTAGAGTTACTAAATATTATTTAGTAACAGAGAGATTTTGAATGAAGGTAAACTTTAATTTTATTCTAGTCTAAGATCTCGTGATCAATTCATGATCCAAATTATTTCGGATATTTGAGGTTAATTTCTTGTATGGGCATGAAAATATATGATTGAAACCCTCAAATAATTACTTCAGTGGTATCAGAGGCCAGGTTATGCATGATTTTGTATTCGAGCATGATAGGCTAGAATTAATTTTGCGATTTAATTTGGTGTTGTTAATTGGAAAAATTGCAAATTATATGTTTTGGTTAATGAAATAATTGCTGGAATTTTATAATGTTGCTGAAAAATATTAATTGATCGAGTAAGATCAGGATCGAGACCCGTGGGAGGCCGAGGCTAGCCGAGAGGCTAACCCTGGTAGCGCCACGGGCCGATCGGCAGGAACGGGAAGGCCGACCAGATCTGCCCGTGGCAGATCTGGCCGAGCCTCTCGGCTCCGACTAGGGGAGGGCTTCGGCCCGACCAGATCTGGCCAGGCAGCCCGCCACCCTCGGTCCGACTAGGGGAGGGCTTCACGGGCTGGTCGGCCACGACGCGGCTAGCCCTGGCGGCTAGGGTTTTGGCTGAACCCTTGGGTCAATTTTGGTTCGGTCAAACCAATTGGATTCGGGTCAGATCCGACCCAGAAAAATCCAGAAATTTTCAGCAATTATTAATTAAAATTTCAGACTGGTTTGGTTTCGGTGAACCAGCGCGTGAACCGATTTAATCCAGAAATTAACTGGTTCAAGAAACGGTTTTGATAAACCGTATTTTATGATTTAAATCAAGATAAAATTGGAATTAATATGCTTGCTTGATAACATGCTTGTTTGATAACATGATTGTTTGATAACACGGTGTTTGCAACATGATTGCTAAGTTAGCCCGAATTTAGAATTTAATTTCGGTTTGAAACCTGCGAGTTGCTTATGGGTTGTAATTTATTGGTGACCTGCGTGTCACATCATTTATTTTATTTAAATTAAATGTAATTACAAAGTCCCAAGACTAGAAGAACCGAAGAAAAGGACGGTAATCCCGAGGAGGCGTGGAGCCAGTGGGAGTCCAGGAGAATGAGGAAAGACAAGACCTAATATAGGTTCTAGTTTATTCCAGTAGGGTTAGCGGGCTAGCTAAAGCAAATTTACATTTATGTTTATGAATGTATGGTTGAATGTGTGATTTAATTTTCATAAGTTCATTTTAATTAGATCATCACCCACATGTGTAAAGATTAATAATAATTAGTTAATCACGCACATGCAAACCAGAATTGAAATTATCTCTACATGGATTTGTAGATGATAAATTCAAATTAAGATCAAATTATGATCAGTGATAATGAATATTTAAAAGGCAAATAATTTCAAGTCAAGCTAGATACCGCCCATTTTTCATCACTTCGATTAGTTCTCGGACTCATGGGTGGATACGATTAACGTGGATCCATGAGAATGGGTTCTAATAGAAGATGGACCAGTTTGCATGGGTGCGTGCGCATTAGCGTAGTAGCCATGCAGATTGGACCATGCATTGAAAATTGGTTGACTTGGCTGCAATTCTCAGATGATCTGAGCCAGGGTATCAGATATAGGGAAATGCCGTATACACACAATGTATAAGCCGTAGCCAAGAATCACATGGAATTGCGGAGATCTTGGTTTAGATGAGATTAACTCACTTCAGTTTTGGGTATGCGGAGATCTTGGTTTAGATTCAAACACAAGAATCAGAAATGTTCATAATCAAGTATCTCTTACTTCAACTTAATTAAGAATCTGATCGAATTTATTTTCATGTATAGATTAATGGCACCGTCGCAACCCAAATCAACATGTTCTGGCAGTGAAGCCTTAAAGTCTCTTCTGTCGAATAACAGGCTGACAGGCACCAACTTCCTGGTATGGGAGAGGAACCTGAAGCTTGCACTTCAGTTTGACAGACAGGAGTATATCCTTACAGACAAACCTTTGATTGAGCCTGCAGATGATGCCAGCGAGGCCGATAAGAACGCTTATGACAAGTACATAAGCGATCGACAAGATGTTGGCATCCTCATGGTCGGGTCCATGGAAAATGACACCCAGGACCAGTTCATGCATCTCATGGGAGATCCCCAAGAGATGATGGAGGAAATTAAAATATACTACCAGAAGAATGCTCGTGTCGAAAGATACGACACTCTTAGGGAGTTGTTTTATAGCAGGCTGAATGTTGGTGAGGCAGTGAGCCCACATGTCCTTAAGATGAAGCAGCTCTTTGATCGCTTGGCCAGTCCAGGTCATAAATTCACAGAGCAGCTGAAATCAAACATTGTCCTGATGTCGCTTCCAAAGGTTTATGGAGATGTGATCACAAATTACAATCTCCATAATATGGAAAAGACCATCAAGTAACTACATGGAATGTTGGTGACTGTAGAGAAAAACCTCAAGGGCAAGACCCCTGAGGTTCTGATGGTCAATAAGGGTGTCAGCTTCAAAAGAGCTAGCAAACCTATTGGCAAGTCACCAGGACAGTCCAACAAGGGCAAGGCACCAGTAGTGTCAGGTAAGGGTAAGGCGCCAATGAACCTAGCTGGGCAGATAAGGGCACCTAGAGGTCCGAGAATCCAAGCGGTTCCTAGAACCGAAGGGAGCACCTCGACCTCAGAGGTGGTCTGTTATTACTGCCAGTAGCCAGGTCATTGGAAGAAGGATTGCAGGCAACACAAGGATTATGTGAAGAGCTTGCAGAAGTGAGGACACCCTTCAGGACCTGGATAAGGTATTTACGTTGTTGAGTATAATCTCAACGTTACTTTCGCAGACACATGGGTAGTTGATACCGGAGCAGAATCTCACATTTGTGTTAATCTGCAGGATCTGAAAAATAAGAAGCTCCTTGGGAAAGGCGAGCGGGATCTGAGAGTCGGAGACAACAGTTCGGTGTCAACGACGGTTGTCAGTTCTGTTAGTCTTAGGATGCCCACAGGGCTTATTTTAGTTTTGGACGATGTACTATGTGTACCTACATTTAGTAGGAATATTATTTTAGTGTCCAGTTTGGACAAACTTGGTTTTGTATTTGCCATAGACAATGGCTTATTTACTTTATCAAGAAATAATATCATTTATGGCACTGCATCTATGGTTGGTGGATTATATATTTCAAATATTGATAACACTAACTACAGTACAAACTATAACGTAAATAAGAGGTTGAAGTCGGATGACTTAAACCAGACAGTGATGTGGCACTGTCGTCTAGGCAACATAGGCGAGAAACGCGTCTCGGCACTTCATAAGTGTGGGCTATTAAGCCCGTTTGAATTCACACCAATCGAGAGATGCGAATCTTGTATTATGGGAAAGATGACAAAGGCGCCTTTTGGCGGCGTAGGTGAAAGGGCGAGTGATCTCTTGGGCCTAATACATTCAGACGTATGTGGGCCCATGAGTACACAAGCCAGGAGAGGTTTAAGATATTTCATAACCTTTACCGACGATTTCAGTAGGTACGGGTATGTCTATTTAATGAGACATAAGTCGGAGTCCTTTGATAAATTCAAAGAATTCCAGAATGAAGTACAGAACTAGCTTGGTAAAAGTATAAAGGCACTTCGTTCCGATGGAGGTGGTGAGTATTCAGATCAGGAATTTCTCAGTCACCTAAGGGATAACGGTATACTTTCAGAATTAACTCCGCCAGGAACCCCTCAGCTAAATGGTGTTTCCGAACGGAGGAACAGAACCCTGATAGACATGGTTCGTTCCATGATGAGTCACGCCGACCTTCCAGTATCTTTCAGGGACCATGCTCTAGAAACGGCCGCATTCATATTGAATCGAGTACCTACAAAGGTAGTGGAGACCACTCCATTTGAGGTTTGGCAAGGGAAAGCTCCCAAGTTGTCTTTCCTAAAGATCTGGGGTGCGACGTTTACGTCAAGCGGTTGCTTAGTTATAAACTCGAACCCAAGGCAGATAAGTGTGTCTTTGTAGGGTACCCCAAAGGAACCATGGGGTACTACTTCTACAAACCCGAGGAAAACAAAGTCTTTGTTGCTCGAGGTGGGGTTTTTCTGGAAAGAGAATTCTTATCGAAACTAAATTCTCGTCAAAACCCAGTCAAATATAGCTTCTTAGCCACAGAGGGTAAGGACTTGATAGTTGTAGATCAGGATGATCCCGCAACAGTTCAGCAACCCTTGGCCAGTCCCAACTCAAAAGAATAGCAGAACGCCATGCATGAGGAAATGAAGTCCATGAAAGAAAATCAGGTCTGGAACTTAATAGATAGCACACCTGGGATAAAACCCATAGGTTGCAAGTGGATATTTAAGTTAAAGACAGATATGGACGGAAAACCTCAGACTTACGAACCAAGACTAGTTGCAAAAGGTTATCGTCAAGTCCAAGGCATGGACTATGATGAGACTTTTTCGCCAATAGCTATGATTAAGTCAATTCGGATGATGTTAGCCATTGCAGCATATTTCGATTACGAGATATGGCAAATGGACGTCAAAATCGCATTCCTTAACGGGAATTTGCAGGAGGATGTCTATATGACCCAGCCAGAAGGTTTTTTCGATCCAGAATATCCCGAAAAGGTGTGTAAGCTGCAACGATCCATTTATGGGTTGAAGCAAGCTTCCAGGAGTTGGAACTTACGGTTCGATGAAGCCGTAAAAGAGTTCGGGTTCATCAAAAATCCAGATGAACCCTGTATCTACAAGAAGAGCAGTGGGAGTAACATAGTGTCCCTGGTGCTGTATGTCGACGATATACTGATCATGGGAAATAACGTCCCAACCTTGCTTGAGACCAAAGCTTGGTTAGGGAAATGTTTCTCCATGAAGGACTTAGGAGAGGCCGCTTACATTCTGGGGATCAGGATCTACAGAGATCGATCCAAGAGAATTTTAGGTATAAGTCAGAGCACCTACATAGATAAAGTGTTGAGAAGATTCTCAATGCTTGACTCTAAGGGAACCTCCCGGTGAGACATGACATCAAGCTCAGCAAGAAACAGTGTCCTAAAACACATGATGAGGTTAAGAAAATGAATGGAATCCCATATGTTTCGGCAGTGGGATCCATCATGTATGCCATGATCTGTACGAGGCCTGACGTATCGTTTGTCCTCAGCTGTGCCAACATATTTTAGTCTAACCCAGGCCATGATCACTAGACTGCCGTCAAGTGTATCCTCAAGTATCTGAGGAGAACAAAGGACGCCTTCTTAGTGTATGGCGGGATAGAACGATGTGGGTCAGGAGCTTCTTGAGTGGATTAGATGTACTGCCGCGAACGTCTGATCCCGGGAACTTATGTTGTGACAACACGGGGGCCGTAGCACTTGCTAAAGAGCCCAGATTTCACAACAGGACAAAGCATGTCGAGCGAAAGTATCACATCATCAGAGAGATGATTGTTAAAAGTGAAGTGGAGATAATCTACGTTTCAACGCATGATAATCTAGCTGACACCTTAACTAAGGTACTACCGCAGCCAAAGCATGAGGAACATGTCAGGGGAATGGGTTTAGATTGGAATACTAATTGGGTCTAGGGCAAGTGGGAGACTGTTGGGTTTTTGTGCCCTAGCACAATGTATTTTCAATCTAATCATGTAATAAAGATTATTAGTTGAAATAAAATCGGCATTCATATTACTAAGTGTTGTAGTAATATCTTAAGTATGACTTGATTTGTATCATTGACGTGTCAACATATAATAGTAGACCTACAAATCAGATAAAAATCTTACTTAACCAGTCCCATATCAGAATAGTTTCATAAGAAGCGATCGGTATGAGGCTAACTCTAAATGATCACGCTCTACTGATCATGGCCAGCAGGGGGCCAGAGTTAAGTCATAGTATCACCAGTCAGGGGTGATATTGGACGACCCGATCGTGAGTATGTTACATAGACACAGTCATGAACATACTCATATGTCGTCGCATGAAATCACATCCTCAGATAGATGGACCATTGATGTCAATATGTAATGAGTGACGAGTTTGACTCAGTCTAACGTCTCCTATAATAGGGTTACAGTAACGACTGTGATTGGCTCGATCACAAGTTACATAAGTTGACTCAATGGATCGCTGAAGGATTTATCCCTCATACGGACGTGTGAGCAGATATCAGTTTAGGCCACTTGATGAGTACAACTGAAATACAATAGCACGGCCATGCAGTCGATACGTAGTATTAGTTATAATTCAGTTAAATCAGAATCAAGAAACAGGACAATAGAACGAGGATGACTTGTCTATGCCTCGTGGTTGTCAAAGATATCAAGAGGATAAAAGGATAGATTCATGTACGACAAGGTTAAGTTGAAATCTCGATAATCACAAGCGTTGGGTAATCATGATGTCTTGCTAGAGGCCACTCATGATGGAAAGGGTAAAATGATAATTTTACCAGTCTGGCGACGTGTCGTGAGCCTAGAGGGTCACACACTAAAGGTTGAGTAAAACAGATGGAATCATATGGAGGAATCATGAGAGAGACAAAATCCGGTTTTGGATTAAATCGGATTAGACCGATTTCGGTTTAGGATTAAACCGGAAATCAAGAACGGTTTAGCAGGACTAATTAATTATAATCTAACTAAATAGGTTTAATTAAATTAGCTAAACTGGGCCTAGCCAGAATGGGCTAAGCCAGAATGGGCTTCTCTACACAATTAATTAAAAGCTTTGGGCTTTAAGCCCATTAAGGCCTTTAATTAATTAAAGTCCAAATAAGGGTTATAAAAGGGTAATTTTCAGATCTGAAAATTAAGTGAATTAATTTAAAAACCCTAGCTCTCCTTTTTCTCTTTCCTAGCCGCCGGTCACCTCCCTCCTCCTTGCTCCGTCCGTTTTGCTTGCTTCGATCTTCTAGTAAGGATCGTCCTGAGTATCCCCGAATTGCTCTTACTGTGTGGACGTTCTTTAGAGGTTACTAAATATTATTTAGTAACAGAGAGATTTTGAATCAAGGTAAACATTAATTTTATTCTAGTCTAAGATCTCTTGATCAATTCATGATCATGCAAGATCCAAATTATTTCGGATATTTGAGGTTAATTTCTTGTATGGGCATGAAATTATATGATTGGAACCCTCAAATAATTACTTCAACCCTTTAGGCTCATGCCATCATCGGCGGATTGGCGTAAAATTCCATTTTACCCGATCCATCATAAGTGGCCTCTAGTAAGACGTTATGATTACCCGACGCGCATGATGATCGATGATTCGATTTAACCTCATGTAGTACATGTCGCTATCCCTTTAATCGCACTATATCTAGATTGATCATAAGGCATAGAGACGTCACCTTTATTTAATCAATCTCTATTTCTCGATCTGTGAGATTAATGAATACTGATACCCCGTATCGTTGGCATGGCCATGCTCTCCCTTCAGTTAATCTCTATTGAGTGGCCTAAACAAATAATTATCTCATATCGTTGATAGCATTTGTGCCCTAGTCCAATTGGTATTAGCCTGTAAACGTACCCTGACTAAGAGTTACACGGGTTGTAATTGGACGGCCGTCCTACCTAAATAAGTCAATTGGAGCGGTGCGCCTTAGCGCACTTCAAATGACGAATAAGGAATCTTGGTTTAAAAGATTCTAAATCTTAGAATCTGATGGTTGGTGTTTAATTCGGATCTTCGTAAATTTATTCAACTATTCTGATTAAATTTACTTTCTTCGTGTAGAAATGGCTAGTAATTCAACAAACTCGTCTAATTTGTCATTGAGGACTATACTCGCGAAGTGTAAACTCAACGGGACAAATTATCTAGACTGGGATAGAAATTTACGACTTGTGTTAAAAATGGAACGCAGGGAGTACGTCCTTGATAAGGCTATCCCTGAGGAGCCAGCTGCCAACGCAACGAGGGTCGTTAAGGATGCGTACCAGAAACACCTTAGCGACTCTATCGACGTTGCGTGTGTCATGCTGGGCTGAATGGAGGCGGACCTCCAGAAGCAGTTTATGGAGCTATCCCATGATCCGTTTGCAATGTTTGCACAGATCAAGGATATGTTCAAGGAGAAAGTACGTATTGAAAAATACACTGTTCTCCGAGAACTCATTGCCTGCAAGATGTCAGCAGGCAGCTCTGTAGGTCCTCACGTCCTACAGATGAAGGGGCATTTTGACCATATGACTAGTATCGGTATGTCTATGGAAAAGGAAATGGATGCGGATTTTATTCTGAAATCCCTTCCTCATGCATATGGTGGGTTCGTCATGAACTATCACATGCATGATATGGACAAGACCGCGTCGGAGTTGCACAGCATGCTAGTGACTGCCGAGAAGAGCATAAGGGGCAGTTTGTCCAAAAATGTCTTCATGGTCTAGAAGGGACCCAGCTTCAAAGCTGTTGGTGGCAAGGGTAAAGGCCCAAGACACCTCACAGGGAGGAACAGACGACCATTTATTCCTAGACCTCACATGCCCGTACAAGGCATAGGGAAGGCAAAGGAGTCGGTCTGTTACTACTGTCAAAAGCCTGGTCATTGGAAGAGCGACTGTCAGCAGATGAAGGAGGACCAGAAGAAGGGCGGTGGGGCCGCTGCTTCATCAGGTATTCCATTAGAGCTATATCTTTCTACAATTAATACCTGGGTACTAGACACTGAAGTTGAGTCTCATGTCTGTGCTGATGTGCAGGTGTTACACAGTAGAAGAGATATGAGGGAAAACGAGGTGGACCTAAGAGTTGGGAACAATACCAGAGTTGCCGCAACTGCAGTGGGTTCTGTGAACCTTGTTTTGCCCAGTGGGCTTATAATTGAACTTAATGACGTGTTTTGCGTACCTGTTTTCAACAGGAATATTATCTCAATTTCTCTTCTTGAAATAGAGGGATATTATTTTAATATTAAGAACGAGTTTTTTGATATTATGCGCAACAACATATATTATGGCAATGCTCGCACTGTTGGAGGATTATACATATTGAATATGCAAAACTCGAAATCCAACATGCTCTATAATGTAAATGCTAAGAGGTTTAAACCTAATGATTTAGACCAAACTCTTATCTGGCATTGTCGTCTAGGTCACATAAATGAGAAACGCATCTCAGCGCTTCATAAGCGCGGACTTCTAAGTCAATTCGAATTCCAAACGATTGAAAGATGCGAAGCTTGTTTAATGGGCAAGATGACTAAAGCGCCCTTCACTGGTTTAGGTGAGAGGGCAGGTGACTTATTGGGTCTGATACATTCAGACGTATGTGGACCAATGAGTACACATGCTAGAGGTGGTTTAGGCTACTTTATCACATTTACTGATGATTTTAGTAGATATGGTTATGTCTATCTCATTAGACATAAGTCCGAAGCTTTTGATAAATTCAAAGAGTTTAGGACTGAAGTAGAAAACCAACTCGGAAAGAGTATCAAGGCACTCCGTTCTGATCGGGGTGGAGAATACTTATCTGAGAAGTTTCTTAGTCATCTTACTGAAGGTGGAATACTATCTCAGTGGACTCCGCCAGGAACACCGCAACTAAATGGTGTGTCCGAGCGGATGAATCGGACATTGTTGGATATGGCTCGATCGATGTTAAGTCTCACTGATCTCCCGATCTCCTTCTGGGGTTATGCTCTGCAAACGGCTGCTTTCATAATAAATAGGGCTCCGTCGAAAGCAGTGGATGGGACATCATTTGAAAAATGGTACGGGAAGGAACCCGTTTTGTCCTTCCTTAAAATTTGGGGTTGCGAGGCTTATGTTAAAAGGTTGCTTGCAACCAAGCTCGAACCAAGATCAGATAAATGCACTTTCGTCGGATATCCAAAAGAAACAAAAGGATACTACTTCTACAAACCGAGCGAAAATAAAGTTTTTGTCGCTCGAGGTGGGACATTCTTCGAAAAAGAGTTCATTTCCAAGACAGTCAGTGGGAGGGCTGTTCATCTTGATGAAGTTCTAGATGAGATGGTCACTCGGGAACCACAAGAAGACCCACTTGAAGAGGTAGAGCCAGAAGTGGTCATTGAGCAAGAACCAATAGCTGCAGTTAATGAGGACGGTCCAAAGCGCTCTGAAAGGATAAGTCATGCACCTGTCAGATACGGTTTCTTAGTAACTGAAGGTGATGGTTTAGTACTAGTGGACAATGATCCAGCTACCTTTCGAGAGGCTTTGGACGGAACCGACTCTGAGAAATGGCTGGAAGCCATGAGGGAAGAAATGCAATCCATGTCAGATAATCAAGTGTGGGACTTGGTGGATCATACCCCTGACGTAAAGGTCATAGGGTGTAAATGGATCTTTAAAATAAAGATAGATATGGATGGCAAACCTCAGACCTATAAAGTGAGACTGGTAGCAAAAGGTTATAGACAAATCCACGGAATTGACTATGAAGAGACCTTTTCTCCAGTAGCTATGGTCAAATCTATCCGCATTCTTCTTGCCGTAGCAGTGTATCACAACTATGAGATATGGCAAATGGATGTCAAAACCGCCTTCCTCAACGGGAGGTTAGCTGAGGACGTTTATATGTCCCAGCCTGAGGGTTTTGAGGATCCAAAGAATAAGGGAAAGATTTGCAAGTTGCTCAAATCAATCTATGGTTTGAAGCAAGCATCTCGGAGTTGGAATCAGCGTTTTGATGAAGTAGTGAAACGATTTGGCTTCGTCAAAAACGATGATGAACCTTGCGTGTATAAAAGGGCAAATTGGAGCAATATAATCTTCTTGGTGCTTTATGTTGATGACATACTGCTCATTGGAAACGACGTCCGTACCTTGCTCTTAACGAAGACTTGGTTAGGTGAGTGTTTCGCAATGAAGGAGTTAGGTGAGGCCTCTTACATCTTGGGAATCAAGATATATAGAGACCGTGCCAAGCGGGTCTTGGGCTTAAGTCAAAGCACTTATATAGACAAGGTGTTGAGACGATTCTCAATGCAAGATTCAAAGAAAGGATTGCTGCCCATGCGTCATGGCGTGAAGCTTAGCAAGAAGCAGGGTGCTGAGACACCTGCAGAGCTAGCAAGAATGAATGAGATCCCATATGCTTCGGCTATAGGGTCCATAATGTATGCCATGATATGTACGAGACCGGATGTCTCGTTTGCCCTAAGCTGTACCAGTAGACATCAATCTAAACCCGGTGAGGCACACTGGATGGCTGTCAAGGCGATTCTCAAATATTTGAGAACCATAAATCTGTACGGATAACACTTAACGAGTCCCTGGTCAACCTATGCTTCCTTAAAAGCGACCAGTATGAGGATGGTTCTTAATGACGTAGTTCTACTTGTCATAAGGATGTGGGATCCTGGAACCATATCATAGATATCATGAGGTGATTGATATCGGACGACCCGCTTTGAATAGTGTTTTGATAGATTAAGCCATAAACATATTCAAACGCGATAGCTTGTCACGACATCCTTAGACCAAGGAGTCTTTGTGATCACTATGCAATGAACGTACGGCTTTAACTTGCGCCAAACGCTTTCTGTAAAAGGATTGCTATAAAGGGCATGATTGGGTGGCGGAACGGGTTGCATGAGTGACACGAAAGACGGCTAAGGGATTTATCCCTCATACTACGGTATGGGAAAGATATCCGTTGGAAGGCCTCTTGATGGAGACTGACTGAGAGAAAAAGCATGGCCATGCAAATGATACGGGTTATCATTTCTCAGCCATCTCGCATATCAAGTAACAATGATTGATTGAACAAGGGAGACGACTCTATGCCTTGAGATCAATCGGGATATCTAGAGATAACAGGATGGTGACTTGTACGCACAAAGGTTAAGTCGAATCATCGATCATCGTGCACCTTGGGTAATCATAATGTTTTACTAGAGACCACTTATGATGGATCGGGCAAGAGCGATCTTTTGCGCCGATCTGCCAACGGTGGCATGAGCCTAGAGGGTCACACACATACAAGACGGATAACTTGAGACAAGGAAACATTGATGTTTCTTGAGGAGTAATATATGGACAAAACTGGAGGTTTTGTGCCATAGGTTCGGTTTGAGAGAATAATTAGCGAATCGAGAAAAATTGAGTTTTTCGTCGATATCGCGTCGGACTTTGTTTGATAAGTAACGACAAAAGGGTCGGGCAACTTTTGGACACGACATGAGACAACACGGGAGGGCCCATTGGGCTCGGCCCATGAAGCCTCATGGCCGGCCCATTAAGGGCCCAATAAGATCATATGGCCGGCCCACATGGTGGGACCATTGTGGGGGCCACACAACACCATGCTTAGTTGGTGATTGTGGATTAAGAGGTGAGTGATTTAAGGGGGTATGGGTTAAAGCACCTTTATGCCCATACCAATCACTTTTAACCCATACTTGTGAGTTGGATGATGAATTCAAATGCAAGACTTTAATTCATTAGTCATTTAATCACAAAAACTCACAAAAGATCTCTCTCTCTCTCTCATAGTGGCCGGCCACCCCCCTCCTCCTCTTCATCTTGCTCTCTTGTTCTTCATTTAATTGTTCTAGTAGGCAATTAAGTGAAGGATCAACAAGATCATCCTCTTGGTGTGGACTTGCTTTAGAGAAGAAGATCCGAACGTTCTTCTTTATCGATTCATACAAGACTTAAAGGTAAACATCTTGTGGAATAGATTTTGCTTTGGGATTTAATGGTTTAATGTTCTTGGACAAGGTTTGGAGTAGATTATCTTTTAATGCTTCCGCTATCTCGACGATCTAGAACGCTCCAAAACCCTACAATCATAGTATGAGGGATAAATCCCTTAGCTGCCTTTCGTATCACTCATACAATCCGTCCCCATGCCAATCTTGTCCGTTATGGTAGTCTTGTTACGGAAAACGTTAGGAGCAAGTCAAACGCGGTTCTTTACTGTATAATGATCACAAGGACTCCTTTGTCTAAGGATACAACGACAAGCTACCACAATTGAATGTGTTCATGACTGTATCTATGCAACACCATTCAGTGCAGGTCGTCCAATATCACTCACCCGAGTGATATCTATGATCTGATTCTGGAAACCCTTCCAATGATAAATAGAACTATACCATAAAGAATCATCGTCATACTTGGTCGCTTCATTAAAGCATATTTGACCAGGGACCCGTTAAGTGTGATCCGTACAGGTATATGGTTCTACTACTTTGAATGTCATATATCAGATCAGACTTAACCTATTACTTCAACACATAAGTAATACAATGGCGATTTTATATATTGAAAATGATGATTGATATATACAAATATTTACAGACTAATACAATTGGACTAGGGCACAAAAATGCTTACAGTATGGTAAGGAAACTAAGTTTTCTCGAGAGAGGCAAATGGTTTTGGATCTAGAAACGACAAGGGGTTAGGGGCTTGAAACCGTATTTGGACACCCCAGATTAACATCTAGCCCGTAATTGTCGGACCAATGCAGTCCTGAGATTGGCACAAACTTGAGAGAGTAAGGGTCATCTCGGTGTTAGGTCTTCTTCAAGGTCGAGAGGCGAAATCAGTATTCAAGACATAAGTTAAACACATAACTCAACCAATCGAACTCGTACTTCCTTATTTCATACCCGAGACCATGCATGTTTTAGTACCCTCAGCCTCTCTTAACTTAATAGTTTACAATTCCCAAGCAATTGATTGTAATTGTTACTTGCTTTAATTTAAAAAATGATTGTAGAATTTTAATTCGTCGAACTCTAGCACTTGAATACTCGAAGACCGTTTGTTAGTGAAAGAATTTTTGAGGATTCCTATCAATTAATTTCATGCCCATACAAGAAATTAACCTCAAAGTTCCATGTTTAATAAGCATCTTACATGACCATTAATTGATCATGAGATCTAGGCTAGAATAAAATTATAGATTTACCTTGATTCGTAATCACTTTGTCACTAAACAAGATTCAGTGACCTCTAAAGAACGTCCACACAGGAAGAGCAATCCGAAGATACTCACAACGATCCTTACTAGATGATCGAAGCAAGCAAAATGGGAAGTAGAGAGGGAGAGGGGCCGGTCGGCCAAGAGAGAGAGAGAGAGAGAGAGAAGAGAGAGAGAATAATTAGAGTTTTGGAAAAATTTTCCTTATTCTTAAAAATCTGAAAATATCCCTTTTATAACTCTTTTAGGCAATAATTAATTAAAGACCTTAACGGGCTTAAAGCCTAAAGCTTTTAATTAATTAATGTAGAAAAGCCCATTCTGGCTAGGCCCTATTTAGCTAAATTAATTAAATCTATTTATTTGAATTCTAATTAATTTGTCCAGCTAAACCGTTCTTGATTTCCGGTTTAAGCCTAAACCAAAATCGGTCTAATCTAGTTTAATCCAAAACCAGATTTTATCTCTCTCATGATTCCTCTATATGATTCCATCCATTTTACTCAACCTTTAGTATGTTACGCTCTAGGCTCACGACACGTTGGCGGACTGGTAAAATTATCATTTTACCCTTTCCATCATTAGTGGCCTCTAGCAAGACATCATGATTACCCAACGCTTGTGATTATCGATATTTCGACTTAACCTTGTCGTACATGAATCCATCCTTTTATCCTCTTGATATCTTGATAACCACGAGGCATAAACAAGTAATCCTCGTTCAATTGTCCTGTTTCTTGATCTGAGTTAACTGAATTGTAACTGATACTCCGTATCGACTGCATGGCCATGCTTTTGTATTTCCGTTGTACTCATCAAGTGGCCTAAACAGATATCTGCTCATACGTCCGTATGAGGGATAAATCCTTTAGCGATCTATTGAGTCAACTCATGTAACTCGTGATCGAGCCAATCATAGTCGTTATTGTAACCCTTTTACAGGAGACGTTAGACTGAGTCAAACTCGCCACTCATTACATAGTGACCTCAATGATCCTTCCGTCTAAGGATGTGATCTCATGTGCCGACATATGAGTATGTTCATGATTGTATCTATGTAACATACTCATGATCGGGTCGTCCTATATCACCTATGTCTGGTGATACTATGACCTAACCCTGGCCCCCTTCTGGCCATGATCAGTAGAGCGTGATCATTTAGAGTTACCTCATACCGATTGCTTCTTATGAAGCTATTCTGATATGGGACTGCTTAAGTAAGATTTTTATCTGATCTGTAGATCTACTATTATGTGTTGACACATCAATGATACAAATCAAATCATACTTAAGATATTACTACAACACTTAGTAATATGAATGCCGATTTTATTTCAACTAATAATCTTATTACATGAGTAGATTGAAAATATATTGTGCTAGGGCACAAAATCCCAACAGTCTCCTACTTTCCCTAGACCCAATTGGTATTCCAATCTAAACCCATTCCCCTGACATGTTCCTCATGCTTAGGATGCGGTAGTGCCTTAGTTAAGGGGTCAGCTAGATTATCATGCGTTGAAATGTAGCTTATCTCTACTTTTCCTTTATCAACCATCTCTCTGATGATGTGATACTTTCTCTCGACGTGCTTGGTCCTGTTGTTAAATCTAGGCTCTTTAGCGGGTGCTATGACTCCCATGTTGTCACAGTTTAAGCTCACGGGATCAGACGTTCGCGGTAGTACATCTAATCCTTTCAAGAAGATCTTTACCCGCACAACCTCTTTAGCTGCCTCTGACGCAACTATGTATTCCGCCTCCGTGGTGGAGTCGGCTATTGTCGCTTCCTTGAAGCTTTTCCAACTGAAAGCTCCCCTGTTCAACATGAACACATACCCTCCTTGAGACTTGAAGTCATCTAGGTGTGTCTGAAAATTGGCATCAACATATCCAGTGACGCTCAGTTCTCCTTCTATCCCGCCATACACTAAGAAAGCATCCTTTCTTCTCCTTCTATCCCGCCATACACTAAGAAGGCATCCTTTGTTCTCCTCAAATACTTGAGGATACACTTAACGGCAGTCCAATGATCTTGGCTTGGATTAGACTGAAATCTGCTGGCACAACTGAAGGCACACGATACGTCAGGCCTCGTACAGATCATGACATACATAATGGATCCCACTGCAGAAGCATACAGGATTCCCTCCATCTTCTTCAGCTCATCAAGTGTTCTAGGACACTGACTCTTGCTGAGCTTGATGCCATGTCTTATTGGGAGGTTCTCTTTCTTAGAGTCAAGCATTGAGAATCTTCTCAACACCTTATCTATGTAGGTGCTCTTGGATCGATCTCTATAGATCCTGATCCCCAAAATGTAAGCGGCCTCTCCTAAATCCTTCATAGAGAAACACTTTCCTAACCAAGCTTTGGTCTCAAGCACGGTTGGGATGTTATTTCCCATGACCAGTATG
Source organism: Geranium rotundifolium (assembly GCA_963920655.1). NCBI lineage: Eukaryota > Viridiplantae > Streptophyta > Magnoliopsida > Geraniales > Geraniaceae > Geranium > Geranium rotundifolium. Next base: position 17,161,853 of record OY987315.1, read on the forward strand.
TCATCGAGATACAGCACCAGGAACACTATGTTACTCCCACTGCTCTTCTTGTAGATATAGGGTTCATCTCGATTTCTTATAAACCCGAACTCTTTTACGGCTTCATTGAACCGTAAGTTCCAACTCATGGACGCTTGCTTCAATCCATAAATGGATCGTTGCAGCTTACACACCTTTTCGGGATGATTTTGATCGACAAAACCTTCTGGCTGGGTCATTTAGACATCCTCCAGCAAATTCCCGTTAAGGAACACGGTTTTGACGTCTATTTGCCATATCTCGTAATCGAAATATGCTGCAATGGCTAACATCATCTGAATTGACTTAATCATGGCTGCTGGCGAAAAGGTCTCATCATAGTCCATGCCTTGGACTTGACGATAACCTTTTTCAACCAGTCTTGCCTTGTAATTCTGAGGCTTTCCGTTCATATCTGTCTTTAACTTAAATATCCACTTGCACCCTATGGTTTTTATCCCAGGTGTGCTGTCTACTAAGTTCCATACCTGATTGTGTTTCATGGACTTCATTTCCTCATCCATGGCATTCCGCCATTCTTTGTAGTTGGGACTGGCCAAGGGTTGCTGAACTGTTGCGGGATCATCCTTATCTACAACTATCAAGTCATTACCCTCTGTGGCTAAGAAGCCATATCTGACTGGGTTTTGACGAGATTTTTCATACCTCCTTGGTCCTATAGGAGTTTCTGCTAGAATAGGACTCTGATCATTTACCACATCGGGTACCTCTACATCCTCTGTAGGGTGTTCTATGGCTTCTCGAATTTCTTCAAGAAGCACATGACTCCCACTAGGCTTCTTGGATAAGAATCTCTTTTCAAGAAAACCCCACCTAAAGAAATAAAAACCTTGTTCTCTTCGGGTTTATAGAAGTAGTACCCCATGGTTCCTTTGGGGTACCCTACAAAGACACACTTATCTGCCATGGGTTCGAGTTTATCACCAAGCATCAACTTGACGTAATCGTCGCACGCCCAGATCTTGAGGAAAGACAACTTGGGATTTTTACCTTGCCAAACCTCAAATGGAGTGGTCTCCACTGCCTTTGTAGGTGCCCGATTCAAAATGAATGCGACTGTTTCTAGTGCATGACCCCAGAAAGATACTGGCAGGTCGGCATGACTCATCATGGAACGAAACATGTCGAGCAAGGTTCTGTTCCTCCGTTCGAAAACACCATTCAGCTGAGAGGTTCCTGGCGGAGTTAGTTCCGAGAGAATGCCATTATCCCTTAAGTGACTGAGAAAATCTTGATCCAAATACTCGCCACCTTGATCAGAACGAAGTGCCTTTATACTTTTACCAAGCTGGTTCTGTACTTCATTATGGAATTCCTTGAATTTATCAAAGGACTCCGACTTATGTCTCATTAAATAGACATACCCATACCTACCGAAATCGTCAGTAAAGGTTATTAAATATCTGAAACCTCTCTTGGCTTGTGTGCTCATGGGCCCACATATGTCTGAATGTATTAGGCCCAGGAGATCACTCGCCCTTTCACCTAAGCCGCCAAAAGGCGCCTTTGTCATCTTTCCCATAATGCAAGATTCACATCTCTCAATTGCTATGAATTCAAACGGACTTACTAGCCCACACTTGTGAAGTGTCGAGACGCGTTTCTTGCCAATATGGCCTAGACGACAGTGCCACATCACTGTCTGGTTTAAGTCATCCGACTTCAACCTCTTATTTATGTTATAGTTTGAACTGTGGTTAGAGTTATCAATATTTAAAATGTATAAACCACCAACCATCGATGCAGTGCCATAAAAAATATTATTTCTTGATAAAGTAAATAAACAATTATCTATGGTAAATACAAAACCAAGTTTTTCCAAACTGGACACTGAAATAATATTCCTACTAAATGTAGGTACACATAAGACATCGTCCAAAACTAAAATAAGCCCTGTGGGCATCCTAAGACTAACAGAACCGACAACCGTCGTTGACACCGAACTGTTGTATCCGACTCTCAGATCTCACTCGCCTTTCCCAAGGAGCTTCTTACTTTCCAAATCCTGCAGATTAACACAAATGTGAGTTTATGCTCCGGTATCAAGTACCCATGTATCTGAGAAAATAACGTTGAGATTATACTCAACAACTTAAATACCTGATCCAGGCCCTGAAGGGTGTCCTCCCTTCTGCAAGCTCTTCACACATTCCTTGTGCTGCCTGCAATCCTTTTTCCAATGACCTTGCTGCTGGCAGTAATAACAGACTACCCCTGAGGTCGAAGTATTCCCTTCGGTTCTAGGAACCGCTTGGATCTTTGGACCCTTGGGTACCCTTATCTGACTAGCTAGGTGCATTGGCACCTTACCCTTACCCGCCACTGCTGGTGCCTTGCCCTTGTTGGGATGTCCTGGTGACCTGCTAGTAGGTTTGCCAGCTCTTTTGAAGTTGACATCCTTATTGACCATCAGAACCTCAGGGATCTTGCCATTGAGATTTTTCTCTGCTGTCACCAACATCCCATGCTGTTCTTTGATAGTCTTTTCCATATTATGGAGATTGTAACTTGTAATCACATCTCCATAAACCTTAGGAAGCGACATCAGAACTATGTCTGTTTTTAGCTGTTCTCTAAAGCTGTGACCTAGACTGGCCAAGCAATCAAAGAGCCGCTTCATCTTGAGGACATGTGGACTCACCCCCTGACCAACATTGAGCCTATTCTAGAATAACTCTGGAAGAGTGTCGTATCTTTCAACACGAGCATTATTCTGGTAGTATACTTTGATCTCCTCCATCACTTGTTGTGGATTGTCCATGAGATGCATAAACTGGTCTTGGGTGTCATTTTCCATGGACCCGACCATGAGGATGCTAACATCTTGTCGGTTCCTAAGATACTTGTCATAAGCATTCTTATCGGCCTCGCTGACATTATTTGCAGGCACTTCCATTGGCTTATCCATATGGATATACTCCTATCTTTCATACTCAAGGACAAGCTTCAGGTTCCTCTCCCAAACCAGGAAGTTGGTCCCTGACAGCTTGTCATTCGACAGAAGAGACTTTAATGCTTCACTACTAGAACGTGTTGATTTGGGTTGCGATGGTGCCATTAATCTACACATGAAAATAAATTCAATCAGATTCTTAATAAAGTTGAAGTGAGAGATACTTGATTATGAACTTTTCTGATTCTTATGTCTGAATCTAAACGAAGATCTCCGCATACCCAAAACAGATAGTCCAGTCCTTTCACAAAACCATGTGATTCTTGGCTAGGGCTTATACATTGTATGTATACGACATTGCCCTATATCTGATACCCTAACTCAGATCATCTAAGAATCGCAGCAAAGTCAACCATTTTTAATGCATGGTCCATCTGCATGGTTACTACGCTAATGCGCACGCACCCATGCAAGATTGTCCATCTTCTATTAGAACCTATTCCCATGGATCCACGTTATTCGTATCCACCCATGTGTCTGTGAACTAATCGAAGTGATGAAAAGTGGGCGGAATCTAGCTTGACTCGAAATTACTTGCCTTTTAATTGTCCATTCTCACTGATCATTACTTGATCTTAATTTGAATTTATCATCTACAAATCTACGTGGGTGATGATATAGTTAACATGAACTTATGAAAATTAAATCATACATTTAACTATACATTTATGAACGTAAATGTAAACTTGCTTTAGCTAGCCCGCTAACCCTACTAGAATAAACTAAAACCTATCCTAGGTCTTGTCTTTCCTCATTCTCCTTGACTCCCACTGGCTCCACGCCTCCTCGAGATTACCGTCCTTCTCTTCGGTTCTTCTCGTCTTGGAGTTATGTAATAACATTTAATCTAAATAAAATAAATGCCGTGACACGCAGGTCACAATTAAATTATAATCCAAAAGCAACTCGCAGGTTGCAAACCGAAATTAAATTCTAAATTCCATCTAACTTAGCAATCATGTTGCAAGCACCGTGTTATCGAACAATCATGTTGTCAAACAAGCATGTTATCAAGCAAACATATTAATTCCAATTTTAACTTGATTTAAATCAAAAGATACGGTTTATCGAAACCGTTATTTTGAACCGGTTAATTTCTAAATTAAATCGGTTCACGCTCTGGTTTATCGAAACCGAACCGGTCTGAAATTTTAATTAATTTTCGCTGAAAATTCTAAATTTTCTAGGTCGGTTCTGACCCGAATCTTTTCTGGTTTTACCGAACCAAAATTGACCCGAGGGCCAATTAGGGTTCGGCCAAATCCTAGCCGCCAGGGCCGGCCGCGCCATGACTTACCCGCTCGTGAAGGCTGGCCGTGGCGGGCCGGCCGCGCCATGACTGACTCGCCCGTGAGGGCTGGCTGTGGCGGGCCGCCTTGCCGGAGCTGAGAGGTTTGGCCAGATCTGCCACGGGCAGATCTGTCCGGCCTTGCTGTTCCGGCCTGTGGCTCGGTCGGGGTTAGCCTCTCGGCTAGCCTCGGCCTCCCGCGGGTCTCGACTCGATCTTATTCGATCAAAATTTATTTTTCATCAACAATTAAATAAATTCCGAAAATTAATTCATCAACCAAAATACATAAAATTTGCAATTTTAATCTCACAACACCGAAATAAATTGCAAAATTAAATCTAGCCTATCATACTCAAATACAATAATCATGTGTAACCAGCCTCTGATACCACTGAAATTTTTTTTTGAATGTTCCAATCAAATAAATTCATGCCCATACAAGAAATTAACCTCAAAGTTCCATGTTTAATAAGAATCTTATATGATCATTAATTGATCATGAGATCTAGGCTAGAATAAAATTGTAGACTTACCTTGATTCGTAATCCCTTTGTCACTAAACAAGATTCAGTGACCTCTAAAGAACGTCCACACAGGAAGAGCAATATGAAGATACTAACTACGATCCATACTAGAAGATCGAAGCAAGCAAAACGAGAAGGAGAGAGGGAGAGGGGCCGGTCGGCGAAGAGAGAGAGAGAGAGAATAATTAGGGTTTTGGAAAAATTTTCCTTATTCTTAAAAATCTGAAAATTTCCCTTTTATAACTCTTTTAGGCAATAATTAATTAAAGGCCTTAATGGGCTTAAAGTACAAAACTTTTAATTAATTAATGTAGAGAAGCCCATTCTGGCTTAGTCTATCTGGCTAGGCCCTGTTTAGCTAAATTAATTAAATCAATTTATTTAAATTCTAATTAATTGGTCCTGCTAAACCGTTCTTGATTTCCGGTTTAATCCTAAACTGAAATCGGTCTAATTCGGTTTAATCCAAAACACGATTTTATCTCTCTCATAATTCCTCTATATGATTCCATCTGTTTTACTCAACCTTTCGTGTGTGACCCTCTAAGCTCACGACACGTTGGCGGACTGGTAAAATTACCATTTTACCCTTTCCATCATGAGTGACCTCTAGCAAGACATCATGATTACCCAACGTTTGTGATTATCGAGATTTCGAATTAACCTCGTCGTACATAAATCTATCCTTTTATCCTCTTCATATCTTGACAACCACGACGCATAGACAAGTCATCCTCGTTCAATTTTCCTGTTTCTTGATCTGAGTCAAACTCGTCACTCATTACATAGTGACCTCAATGATCCTTCCGTCTGAAGATGTGATCTCATGTGCCGACATATATCACCCCTGTCTGGTGATACTATGACCTAACCCTGGCCCCTTCTGGCCATGATCAGTAGAGCGTGATCATTTAGAGTTAGCCTCATACCGATTGCTGCTTATGAAACTATTCTGATCGGGGACTGCAATGGTACAACAAGTTTGAGTGAGTTATGGGTGAGGAAGGGTACTAGAAGATGAATTTTGACCACTGTGTTTTTGTGCAGAAATTCTATGATGATGATTTTATCATATTATTGCTATATGTTGATGATGTGCTGATTGTTGGCAAGAATGTCTCCAGAGTTGAGAGATTGAAGAAATAATTGAGTCATTTTTTTAAATGAAGGACTTGGGTCATGCGAAGACTATTCTTGGCATCAGAATTACTCGCGATAGAGCTGGAAAGAAGTTGTATATGTCACAAGAGCGATATATTGAAAATGTGTCGCAAAGATTCAATATGGACAAGGCTAAAGTTGTGAGCTCTCCTCTTGCTACTCACTTTAAGCTAAGCACATGACACAACCCTTCTACGGAGAAGGAGATGGACGACATGGATAGAGTTCCGTATGCCTTATCAGTAAGAAGTCTGATGTATGCAATGGTGTGTACAAGGCATGACATAGATTATGCAGTTGGTGTTGTGAGTTGTTTACTGTCAAATTTGGGTAGAGAGCATTGGGATATAGTCAAATGGATTATGAGATATCTTCGAGGTACCTCTAATTACATACTCACTTTTAGAAGTGGAGAATCAGTGTTAGTTAGCTAGTTTGACTCTAATATAGCAGGAGATGTTGATAGCAAAAAATCCACCTTAGGTTATTTGATGACATTTGCAGGTGGAGCAATTTCTTGGCAGTCAGGGCTACAAAAGTGTGTTGCATTTTCTACTACAGAAGCTGAATATATTGCAACAACTGAAGCATGTAAAGATTTGTAATGGATGAAGAGATTCATAGGGGAGCTCGGTTTCAAGCAGCAACGCTATGTGGTTTATTGTGTTAACCAAAGCATGATTCACTTAAGTAAGTATTCTATGTTTCATGCAAAGTCCAAACATATTGATGTGAAATATCATTGGCTTAAAGATGCGCTTGAAGACAAGTTGTTTGAGATTAAGAAAATCCACACATATGATAATGGTTTTGATTTAATAAGTGGAAGCCCACCCTTGTGGTCAGTATCCCACATAGAGAAGGAACCCTAATTGCTTTCCTATAAATAGAAGGCAATAGAGAGAAGCAAATAAGCCAATTCAATAGAGGAATAGATAGAAAATCGTGCAGAAATTTCTGCTGTTTTCAGGGCTGACCAGCAGGGTTCACGAGTACGATCGGAGATCAATCCACTGTTGGATCGTGCTGATGTTTGGACAGAGTGCTTAGGATGATAGCATTTTTTTGCCCTAGTCCAATTGCTAGTAGTCTATAAATATCTATGTATATTAATCATCGTTTGTAATAAATAAAAACGGCTTTGTATTACTTATGTGTTGAAGTAATATGTTGAGCATGATCTGATTTATGACCACTAAAGTAGTAGAACCATAAATCTGTGCGGATCACACTTAACGAGTCCCTGGTCAAAATACGCTTCAATTGAAGCGACCAGTATGAGGATGGTTCTCAATGATATAGTTCTGCTTACCATAGGGATGTGGGATCCCGGAATCATATCATAGATATCATGAGGTAATTGGTATCAGACGACCCGCTTTGAATAGTGTTTCATAGATTAAGCCATGAACATATTCAAATGCGATAGCTTGTCACAATATCCTTAAACCAAGGGGTCTTTGTGATCGCTATGCGGTCGATGTACGACTTTGACTTGCGCCTAACGCTTTCCGTAACTGGATTGCAATAACGGGCATGATTGGGTGGCGGACCGGATTGCATGAGTGACATGAAAGACGGCTAAGGGATTTATCCCTCATACTGCCGTATGGGAAAGATATCCATTTAGGCCACTTGATCGAGAGTGACTTAGAGGAAGTGCATGGCCATGCAAGTGATACGAGTTATCAGTTCTCAGTTGTCTCACATATCAAGTAACAATGATTGATTAAACAAGGATGACGACTTTATGCCTTGTGATCAATCAGGATGTCTAGAGATAATAGGATAGTGACTTGTAAGCATAAGGTTAAATCGAATCATCGATCATCATGCATCTTGGGTAATCATAATGTCTTACTAGAGGCCACTTATGATGGATCGGGGAAGAGAGATCTCTTACGCCGATCTACCAACGGTGAGTCTAAAGGGTCAACACACATACAATATGGGTAACTTGAGACAAGGAAAGGTTGTTGTTTCTTTAGAAGTGACACATGGCCAAAACTGAGGGTTTTAAGCCATGAGTTCGGATTTGTGAGAATGAATAGCGAATCGAGAAAACTTAGTTTGTCATCGATCTCGTGTCAGACTTTGTTTGATAAGTGACGACAAGGCTCGGATAATTTTTTGGACACGGCACACGACTGCTTGGGCGAGCCCATTGGGCTCGGCCCATGAGGCCACAAGGCCGGCCCATTAAAGGCCTAACAATAGGCCCATTTAGGCATGGCTTGGTTGGCCCACTTAGTGGGGCCATGTGTGGGGGCCATACACCAAGCTTAGTTGGTGTTGTTGATTTTGATGAAGAGCAAATTGTGGTATTAGGCGGTGATATGCCTTTAACCCATGCCTTCATCATTTGTTGCTTTATCAAATCAACTTATAATATATCATTAAGTACACAAAATATCACAACACACATTTGGGCTCTCATTTCTCTCTCTTCTCTTGGCCGGCCGAACACTCCCCCTTCCCTCCTTCCTTTGCTCTCTTGTTCTTCACACTCTAGTTCTAGTAGGCTAAGTGTGTTGGATCATAAGGATCATCCTATTGGTGTGGACTTGCTCTAGAGAAGGAGATCATCTTGTTCTTCTTTCTTGATTCAACAAAACCAAAGGTAAACCCTTGTGAAATAGTTTTTGCTTTGAGATTTAATGGTTTATGTTCTTGGACAGATTTGGGAGTTTCTATTGTTGTTGCATCCGCTATTTTATTCATCTTGGTAGCACCAAATGCATACGCTGGTATTAGAGGGTGGTTAACTCTCTTGAACTTTATTTTGTTGAACTTATTTCGGTTTTATGATGATTTACATGCCATATTTGTTGATAACATGATTCTAATGCTTTTATGGGTTAATTGCATGAAATATATTAATTTTGAAAAATATATTAAATTTGTAATTTTTCGGAATTTTATTGGATTTGTCAGGTCCGAGACGGGATTCTCGGGAAGCTGAATTGAAGATAACGGGCGGAGGTCACCGGAGGCCGGCATTGGCTGGCGGTGACCGGGCCGTCCCCGCCCTTGGCCGAGGCCGAGAGTGTCCGCAAGCCTGGTTTGGGTTCGGCCCAATGGGCTTCGGCCCATTGAGCTTGGGCCCAAATTGGTTTGTGCACGGTGTTTTTGATCCGTGGCACGAACCCGCGATCCACTATTTCGAAAACTTTCAAATTTGATCGATTTCGATAAACCATTTTTCGAAAAGGTCTAGTTTCGATAAACCCGACCAAGAAACTTGGCAAAGTTAAAACCGGAATATTGCATCTTGTATGATGACATGTTTGTGTGATAACATGTTGGATGATGTGATGAAATGTATGATGCATTAGTAGCCCATTATAATTTTATCGTTTTCACGGTTTGCACACAGTTAATGTTAGCGTGTAATTATTTTTTATCCGGTCTGTGAACCGAGTATTAATTGTAAATTCTACTAAAAGTCGAGAAGGATGGAAAATCTAGAATGATGACGGTCTTGGAGGAAGTCTTAGGGATAGGATGGGCTATTGATGCATATTTAAACGCTTTAAAATGCATGCTTGAATTATTAGATAATAATTTATATGCTAGCATGTTTTGCTTATGAGATTATAAACCATCACCTCACATGCAAAGATTACAAATCGATTTTATTTGCATTTTAAAGCGTTATGAACCATCATCGCACAGGTTGTGATGGATGGGTTCAATTTAAAACGTGTTTGCACGGGTTGCAAATGACGGCTTCAAAAGAAGATAGTATGTGATACAATTAGAAACGTCACAACACGGGTTGTTGATGACGGGTTTGTAATTGTGCCAAAACACTTTCGAATTATTAAACACAACCAATCACACCTTATTTTGAGTCATGTGAGATGCCACCCAAATTCACACCCATGTAGGGACATTCTCTCGGTGTCGTGCGCCTTAGCGGAGCACCGATAGAATGGGTTCTATATGGAATGGTCAACCTTATGGGATGTCGTGCGCCATAGGGGAGCATCTGCACAAAACTAATGCATATATGAAGGTTGGTTGACTCGACCACGATTCTCGGCCTGAGGTCGAGCTGGGGCATCAGAAGGGTAAGCCGTGTGCTTTTGCACATACCCTGACAAAGAATTACACAGGTTATAATTGGACGAATGTCCTACTTAAATGGGTCAATTAGAGCGGTGCGCCTTAGTGCACTTCAATTGAAAAATCAGGGATTTTAGTTTAAAGATTCTAGTCCTTAGAATCGAATGGTTGGTGTTTAATTCGGATCTTCGTAAATTTATTCAACATTTCTGATTAAATTTACTTTCTTCGTGTATAAAATGGCTAGTAATTCAACAAACTCGTCTAATTTGTCTTTGAGGGCTATACATGATAAGTGTAAGCTCAATTGAACAAATTATCTCAACTGGGACAGAAATTTACGACTTGTGTTCAAGTTGGAACGCAGGAAGTACGTCCTAGACAAGGCTATCCCGGTGGAGCCAGTTGCTGAAAGAGATCACCACGGGTTCCAATCGATAAATATCATGCAGCGGACGTTATGTAACCGTGGTGATCGATGCAAGCTATGATCTTAATGTAAATTCAACATGTTATATATATTTTTTGAATCTGAAAATTACCTCTTCTAATCGATGAAAACACAAGCTTAGTGTTTCTCTATTAGGTCCACACAAGCACCACAACCGAAGAAGGTTTTCACTCAAATTTTTGCTATGAATTTTGAGAGAAGCTTGACAACAATGGAGGATGAGAGGGTAGAGAGAATTCGGCATTGAGGGGGAGAGAATTAGGGAGATAGTTGCTGAAAAATAATAGAAGATAATGGAAGATATTATGTGATTTTAATTTGAAAATTAAATTGAATTTCGAATTAAAATTGCATATCTATCCTTTTATAATCTCTTATTTGCATTTGTTCCCACTCATAACTTAAATCCCTAAATGGGCTTTAAGCCTGTTTAACTACAACCCAAATTAAACCCATTAACTTGACTTCTAATTTCGGTTTAGACAAAATGGCTCAATTTCCTCGAATTGATTTCTTCAACCGTCTGGTTAAAACCTTAGGCCAGAAAACTACTGAATCGTTCTCAATTTTCATCCATCATTGTTCTCATGTATCGTGCTTAATGCGTGTGACCCTCTAGGCTCACGAACAATTGGTAGACTGGTAAAATTACTATTTTACCCTTTCCATCATAAGTGGCCTCTAGCAAGACATTATGATTATCCAATGTTCGTGATTATCGATTATTCGACTTAACCTGTTATCGTACATGTCACTGTCCTTTTATCAAACCGATATCCAGATTGATCAATAGGCATAGAATGGTCATCCTAATTTATCAATCACTGTTTCTTGATATCTGAGATGACTGAAAACTGATACTAAGGTATCACCTGCACGGCCGTGCTCTTTCTTCTGTCATACTCATCAAGTGGCCTAAACGGATATCTTTCTCATACCGAAGTATCAGTGATAAATCCCTCAGACGCCTTTCGAGTTCACTAGTGCAATCAATATCAAAGCCAATCGAAGCCGTTATAGTTACCCTTTTACAGATAACGTCAGACTAGATCAAACTTAGGTATTCGTTACATAGAATACACAAAGACTCCTTGGTCTTAGGATATAATGACAAGCTACGATATGTGAGTATCTCATGACTTGATCTATGCAGCATACTCACAATCGGGTTGTCCGATATCATCGACCTGATGGTATCTATGATATAACTCCGGCACGCACTTTGCCATGATCAGTAGAGCATGATCACAAGGAGTTAGTCTCATACTGATCGCTTCAAAAGAAGCTTAGCTGATCAGGGACTTTATCGAATGCAATTCTTTCTGATCTATAGTTCTACTATAAGTGATGACACACATTATGACATAGATCAAATTACATTCGATATATTACTACAACACATTAGTAATATATGCTGATTTATTTATTCGGAAAGATGATAAAACATTACATCTGTAGATCACTTATATATTGGACTGAGGCATGACTCTAACAGTTGCCAACGCAACGAGGGTCGTTAAGGATGCGTACCAGAAACACTTTAGCGACTCTATCGACGTTGCGTGTGTCATGCTGGGCTGTATGGAGGCGGACCTCCAGAAACAGTTTATGGAGCTATCCCATGATCCTTTTGCCATGTTTGCATAGATCAAGGATATGTTCAAGGAGAACGTACGTATTGAAAAATAAACTGTTCTCCGAGAACTCATTGCCTGCAAAATGTCAGCAGGCAGCTCCGTAGGTCCACACGTCCTACGAATGAAGGGACATCTCGATCACATAACTAGTCTCGGGTTGACTATTGAAAAGGAGATGGCTGTAGATTTCATTCTGCAATCCCTTCCTCATGCATATGGTGGTTTCTTCATGAACTATCACATGCATGACATGGACAAAACCGCATCGGAGTTGCACAACATGCTCGTGACTGCCAAGAAGAGCATAAGGGGGAATGCGCCCAAATGTGTTCTTATGGTGAATAAGGGATCCGACTTCAAAGATGGTGGTGAGAAGGGTAAAGGCCCAATGCACCTGGCAGGAAAGAACAGACGACCTTTTGTTCCGAAACCTTCCAAGCCCATGAAGGGCAGGGGAAAGTAAAGGAGTCGGTATGTTTCTACTGCTAAAAGCCTGGTAATTGGAAGAAGGACTATCAGCAGATGAAGGAAGATCAGAAAAAAGAGCGGTGGTGCCGCTACTTCGTCAGGTATTCCCTTGGAGCTAAATATTTCTATTAAAAATACTTGGGTACTGGACACTGGAGCTGAGTCTCATGTTTGTGCGGATGTGCAGGTACTGCGCAGTAGAAGAGATGTGGGTGAAAACGAGGTGGACAAAAGAGTTGGGAACAACGTGCATGTTGCCGCAACTGTTGTGGGTTCGGTTGATCTTGTTTTGCCCAGTGGGCTGGTAATAGAACTCCTTAATGTGTTTTGCGTATCTGCTTTCAACAGGAATATTATATCTGTATCTCTTCTTCAAAAAGATGGTTATTATTTTGATATTAAGAACGGGTTTTTTAATATTATGCGCAGTAACATATATTATGGAAATGCTCACACGATTGGAGGTTTATACATATTGAATATGCAAAACTCGAATTCCAACTTGCTCTATAATATTACTGCTAAGAGGTTTAAAACTGATGATTTAGACCAAACTCTTATATGGTATTGTCGTCTAGGTCACATAAACGTGAAATGCATCTCAGGGCTTCACAAACGCGGACTTTTAAGTCAATTCGAATTCCAAACGATTGAAAGGTGCCAGGCTTGTTTGATGGGCAAGATGACTAAAGCACCCTTCACCAGAACAGGTGAAAGGGCGGGTGATCAATTAGGTCTCATACATTCGGACGTATGCGGACCAGTGAGTACACCAACCAGGGGTGGTATAGGCTACTTTATCACATTTACTGATGATTTTAGTAGATATGGTTATATCTATCTCATGAGACATAAGTCTAAAGCTTTTGATAAATTCAAAGAGTTTAGGACTGAAGTAGAAAACCAACTCGGGAAAAGTATTAAAGAACTCCGTTCTGATCGGGGTGGAGAATACTTATTTAAAGAGTTTCTTAGTCATCTTACAGAATGTGGAATACTATCCCAGTTGACTCCGCCAGGAACACCACTACTAAATGGTGTGTCTGTAGGGTTTTGGAGCGTTCTAGATCGTCGAGATAGCGGAAGCAATAAAAGATAATCTACTCCAAACCTTGTCCAAGAACATTTAAACCATTAAATCCCAAAGCAAAATCTATTCCATAAGATGTTTACCTTTAAGTCTTGTTTGAATCGATAAAGAAGAACGTTCGGATCTTCTTCTCTAAAGCTAGTCCACACCAAGAGGATGATCTTCAAGATCCTTCACTTAATTGCCTACTAGAACAATTAAATGAAGAACAAGAGAGCAAGATGATGAAGAGGAGAGGGGTGGCCGGCCACAATGAGAGAGAGAGAGGATTTTTGTGTGTTTTGTGACTTAATGAATTAATGAATTAAAGTCTTGCATTATAATTCATCACCCAACTCACAAGTATGGGTTAAAAGTGATTGGTATGGGCTTAAAGGTGCTTTAACCCATACCCCTTAAATCACTCACCTCTTAATCCACAATCACCAACTAAGCATGGCATTGTGTGGCCCCCACAATGGCCCCACCAAGTGGGCCGGCCATATGGCCTTATTGGGCCCTTATTGGGCCGGCCATCAGGCTTCATGGGCCGAGCCCAATGGGCCCTCCCGTGTTGTCTCATGCCGCGTCCAAAAGTTGCCCGACCTTTTTGTCGTTACTTATCAAACAAAGTCCGACGCGATATCGACGAAAAACTCAATTTCTCTCGATTCGCTAATTATTCTCTCAAACCGAACCTATGGCACAAAACCTCCAGTTTTGTCCATATACTTCTCCTTAAGAAACATCCATGTTTCCTTGTCTCAAGTTATCCGTCTTGTATGTGTGTGACCCTCTAGGCTCATGCCACCGTTGGCAGATCAGCGCAAGACTCGCTCTTGCCCGATCCATCATAAGTGGTCTCTAGTAAAACATTATGATTACCCAAGGTGCACGATGATCGATAATTCGACTTAACCTTTGTGCGTACAAGTCACCATCCTTTTATCTCTAGATATCCCAATTGATCTCAAGGCATAGAGTCGTCTCCCTTGTTCAATCAATCATTGTTACTTGATATGCGAGATGACTGAGAAATGATAACCCGTATCATTTGCATGGCCATGCTTTTTCTCTCAGTCAGTCTCCATCAAGAGGCCTTCTAACGGATATCTTTCCCATACCGTAGTATGAGGGATAAATCCCTTAGCCGTCTTTCGTGTCACTCATGCAACCCGTTCCGCCACCCAATCATACCTTTTATAGCAATCCCTTTACAGAAAGCGTTTGGCGCAAGTTAAAGCCGTACGTTCATTGCATAGTGATCACAAAGACTCCTTGGTCTAAGGACGTTGTGACAAGCTATCGCATCTGAATATGTTTATGGCTTAATCTATGAAAACACTATTCAATGCGGGTCGTCCGATATCAATCACCTCATGATATCTATGATATGGTTCCAGGATCTCACATCCTTATGACAAGTAGAACTACGTCATTAAGAACCATCCTCATACTGGTCGCTTTTAAGGAAGCATAGGTTGACCAGGGACTCGTTAAGTGTGATCCGTACAGATTTATGGTTCTACTACTTTAGTGGTCATAAATCCGATCATGCTTAACATATTACTTCAACACATAAGTAATATAAAGCCGTTTATATTTATACATTACAAACGATGATATTTGAACATAGACGTTTACAGGCTAATACCAATTGGACTAGGGCACAAATGCTATCAATCTCCCACTTGCCCTTAGCTCCAATCTAAGTCCCAGTCTATACCCATTGACCTAACATGTTTTTCATGTTTATCTTAAGGAAGAGCCTTGGTCAATGGGTCGGCTGTGTTATCATCAGTTGCAACGTAGTGGATCTTCACGTCACCTCTAGCAATTATGTCGCGGATGATGTGATACTTTCTGAGTACATGTTTGGATCTGTTATGTGCCCTGGGTTCCTTAGCTTGCGCAATAGCCCCGGTGTTGTCACAATATAAGTCTACTGGGTTAGACGGGTTTTTAATTACACCTAACCCAGCCATGAAACTCCTGATCCATACAGCCTCTTTTGCCGCCTCACACGCGGCAATGTACTCAGCTTCCATCGTAGAGTCGGCAATGGTATCCTGCTTCTTGCTTTTCCAGCTGAATGCTCCACCGTTCAACATAAACACATATCCCAACTGACTCTTAAAGTCATCGAGGTCTGTCTGGAAACTAGGGTCGACATATCCTTTGACGACGAGATCATCATTTCTGCCCCCGTATACAAGAAAGGCGTCCTTGGTTTTTCTCAAATATTTGAGAATCGCCTTGACAGCCATCCAGTGTGCCTCACCGGGTTTGGATTGATGTCTACTGGTACAGCTTAGGGCAAACGAGACATCCGGTCTCGTGCATATCATGGCATACATTATGGACCCTATAGCCGAAGCATATGGGATCTCATTCATTCTTGCTAGCTCTGCAGGTGTCTCAGCACCCTTCTTCTTGCTAAGCTTCATGCCATGACGCATGGGCAGCAATCCTTTCTTTGAATCTTGCATTGAGAATCGTCTCAACACCTTGTCTATATAAGTGCTTTGACTTAAGCCCAAGACCCGCTTGGCACGGTCTCTATATATCTTGATTCCCAAGATGTAAGAGGCCTCGCCTAAGTCCTTCATTGCGAAACACTCACCTAACCAAGTCTTCGTTAAGAGCAAGGTAGGGACGTCGTTTCCAATGAGCAGTATGTCATCAACATAAAGCACTAAAAAGATTATATTGCTCCCACTTGCCTTTTTATACACGCAAGGTTCATCATCGTTCTTGACGAAGCCAAACCGTTTTACTACTTCATCAAAACGCTGATTCCAACTCCGAGATGCTTGCTTCAAACCATAGATTGATTTGAGCAACTTGCAAATCTTTCCCTTATTCTTTGGATCCTCAAAACCCTCAGGCTGAGACATATAAACGTCCTCAGCTAACCTCCCGTTGAGGAAGGCGGTTTTGACTTCCATTTGCCATATCTCATAGTTGTGATATGCTGCTATGGCAAGAAGAATGCGGATAGATTTGACCATAGCTACTGGAGAAAAGGTCTCTTCATAGTCAATTCCGTGGACTTGTCTATAACCTTTTGCTACCAGTCTCGCTTTATAGGTCTGAGGTTTGCCATCCATGTCAATCTTTATTTTAAAGATCCATTTACACCCTATGACCTTAACATCAGGGGTATGATCTACCAAGTCCCACACTTGATTATCTGACATGGATTGCATTTCTTCCCTCATGGCTTCCAGCCATTTCTCAGAGTCGGTTCCATCCAAAGCCTCTCGAAAGGTAGCTGGATCATTGTCCACTAGTACTAAACCATCACCTTCAGTTACTAAGAAACCGTATCTGACAGGTGCATGACTTATCCTTTCAGAGCGCCTCGGACCGTCCTCATTAACTGCAGCTATTGGTTCTTGCTCAATGACCACTTCTGGCTCTACCTCTTCTAGTGGGTCTTCTCGTGGTTCCCGAGTGACCATCTCATCTAGAACTTCATCAAGATGAATAGCCCTCCCACTGCCTGTCTTGGAAATGAACTCTTTTTCCAAGAACGTCCCACCTCGAGCGACAAAAACTTTATTTTCGCTCGGTTTGTAGAAGTAGTATCCTTTTGTTTCTTTTGGATATCCGACGAAAGTGCATTTATCTGATCTTGGTTCGAGCTTGGTTGTAAGCAACCTTTTAACATAAGCCTCACAACCCCAGATTTTAAGGAAGGACAAAACGGGTTCCTTCCCGTACCATTTTTCAAATGATGTCCCTTCCACTGCTTTCGACGGAGCCCTATTTATTATGAAAGCGGCCGTTTGCAGAGCATAACCCCAGAAGGAGATCGGGAGATCAGTGAGACTTAACATTTATCGAACTATATCTAACAATGTTCGATTCCTCCGTTCGGACACACCATTAAGTTCCGGTGTTCCTGGCGGAGTCCACTGAGATAGTATTCCACCTTCAGTAAGATAACTAAGAAACTCCTCGGATAAGTATTCTCCACCCCGATCAGAACGGAGTACCTTGATACTCTTTCCGAGTTGGTTTTCTACTTCAGTCCTAAACTCCTTGAATTTATCAAAAGCTTCGGACTTATGTCTCATGAGATAGACATAACCATATCTACTGAAATCGTCAGTAAATGTGATAAAGTAGCCTAAACCACCTCTGGCATGCGTACTCATTGGTCCACGTACGTCTGAATGTATTAGACCCAATAAGTCACCTGCCCTCTCACCTAAACCAGTGAAGGTCGCTTTAGTCATCTTGCCCATCAAACAAGCTTCGCATCTTTCAATCGCTTGGAATTCGAATTGACTTAGAAGTCCGCGCTTATGAAGCGCTGAGATGCGTTTCTCATTTATGTGACCTAGACGACAATGCCAGATAAGAGTTTGGTCTAAATCATTAGTTTTAAACCTCGTAGCATTTACATTATAGAGCATGTTGGATTTCGAGTTTTGCATATTCAATATGTATAATCCTCCAACAATGCGAGCATTGCCATAATATATGTTGTTGCGCATAATATAAAAAAAACCGTTCTTAATATTAAAATAATATCCCTCTATTTCAAGAAGAGAAATTGAGATAATATTCCTGTTGAAAACATGTACGCAAAACACATCATTAAGTTCAATTACAAGCCCACTGGGCAAAACAAGGTTCACAGAACCCACAGCAGTTGCGGCAACTCTGTTATTGTTCCCAACTCTTAGGTCCACCTCGTTTTCCTTTATATCTCTTCTACTGTGTAACACCTGCACATCAGCACAGACATGAGACTCAACTCCAGTGTCTAGTACCCAGGTATTTATTGTAGAAAGATATAGCTCTAATGGAATACCTGATGAAGTAGCGGCCCCACCGCCCTTCTTCTGATCCTCCGTCACCTGCTGACAGTCTTTCTTCCAATGACCAGGCTTTTGACAGTAGAAACAGACCGACTCCTTTGCCTTCCCTTTTCCTTGTACGGTCATGTGAGGTCTAGGAATAAATGGTCGTCTGTTCCTCCCTGCGAGGTGTCTTGGGCCTTTACCCTTGCCACCAACAGCTTTGAAGCTGGGTCCCTTCTTGACCATGAAGACATTTTTGGACGAACTGCCCCTTATGCTCTTCTCGGCAGTTACTAGCATGCTGTGCAACTCCGACACGGTCTTGTCCATATCATGCATATGATAGTTCATCACGAACCCACCATATGCATGAGGAAGGGATTGCAGAACAAAATCCGCAGCCATTTCCTTTTCCATAGACATACCGATACTAGTCATATGGTCAAAATGCCCCTTCATCTGTAGGACGTGAGGACCTACGGAGCTGCCTGCTGACATCTTGCAGGCTATGAGTTCTCGGAGAACAGTGTATTTTTCAATACGTACTTTCTCCTTGAACATATCCTTGATCTGTGCAAACATTGCAAACGGATCATGGGATAGCTCCATAAACTGCTTTTGGAGGTCCGCCTCCATGCAGCCCAGCATGACACACGCAACGTCGATAGAGTCGCTAAGGTGTTTCTGGTACGCATCCTTAACGACCCTCGTTGCGTTGGCAGCTGGCTCCTCAGGGATAGCCTTATCAAGGACGTACTCCCTGCGTTCCATTTTTAACACAAGTCGTAAATTTCTGTCCCAGTCTAGATAATTTGTCCCGTTGAGTTTACACTTCTCGAGTATAGTCCCCAATTCGAAGTCGACGAGTTTGTTGAATTACTAGCCATTTCTACACGAAGAAAGTAAATTCAATGAGAATAGTTGAATCAATTTACGAAGATCCGAATTAAACACCAACCATTAGATTCTAAAATTTAGAATCTTTAAACCAAGATCCCTTATTCGTCATTTGAAGTGCGCTAAGGCGCACCGCTCCAATTGACTTATTTAGGTAGGACATCCATCCAATTACAACCCGTGTAACTCTTAGTCAGGGTATGTGTAAAACACACGGCTTACCCTTCCGATGCCCCAGCTCGACCTCAGGCCAAGAATCGTGGTTGAGTCAACCAACTTTCACTAACGAGTTAACTTTGTGCAGATGCTCCGCTAAGGCGCACGACATCCCACAAAGTTTACCATTCCCATCTAGAACCCATTCGATCGATGCTCCGCTAAGGCGCACGACACCGATAAAATGTTTCTACATGGGTGTGAATTTGGGTGGCATCTCACTTGACTCAAATTAACTTGTAATTTGGTTGTGTTTAATAATTCGAAAGTATTTGGTACAATTACGAACCCGTCATCAACAACCCGTGTTGTGACGTTTCTAATTGTATCACATACTATCTTCATTTGAATCCGTCATTTGTAACCCGTGCTGTAAGGACCGCTCCCGGTCAATTTGGGTCAATTTGGGTCAATTTTGTGAAAAATGGATGAAAATTTAATAATTCGGCATTTGACCAAATTTTGACCTGAGAGTCACCGAGGACTACTAATTGAGCCATTTTAAGTTGGAATTGTAATATTATGGATATTAGGTTCATATGGAAGCTAAAATTTAGCGAAACATCACGGTTCCGACGGTTTCGAAAAACGTGTCCGTTTCGGACGATTTCGGGTCCGAAATGACAAAAGTGGCTTGTGGGACCCCTCTACTTTACACTTGTCATGTATCTAGAGGGGGGGAGACTTTTGAGTGATTAAAAAAAGTTAATTGTTTTAATTTAGATTTAAAAGAAAATGGAAAATAGGTTTATTTTATTAGTTTAATGTTTAAATAATTATATTTAAGTTATAAGAGAGGGGGAGGGAGTTGATTCTCGGCAGAACACAAGGGAAAGAGAAAGAGAAAGAGAAAGAGAAAGAAGAAAGAAGGAAGAAGAAGAGAAAAGATTGTGGCGATTTCCCGACGTTCCGACTGTCCAAACGTCTTGATTTTTGCGTATTC
This sequence comes from Geranium rotundifolium, assembly GCA_963920655.1. NCBI lineage: Eukaryota > Viridiplantae > Streptophyta > Magnoliopsida > Geraniales > Geraniaceae > Geranium > Geranium rotundifolium. The sequence goes on from OY987315.1 coordinate 17,182,384, forward strand.
GGGTTCTCCTCGTCGTGGGCTACAAGAGGTATGTTTTGGATTCTCATTTCCTTGAGTTTGGATTTATGGAGTTGTGGAATATGGTTTGATTGAGGTTGGATTAGTGTTAAGGGGGTAATTTGGAGCGTTTTGAGACAAACGGGAGGTTTGTCCGGTGACCGGGAGCTCGCCGGAGCTCCGGCCGGTCACCGGAGGTGGGGCCCGCGTGCCCGGAGTTCGGGTTTTTACGTGTTATGCAATCCCGGAAAATCCCTAGAACACTAATTCGTGACTTTGGAAGAAATTGGAATTAATTTGGCTAAAATGTGTTTGTTTCGCTAAACTTTAAAGTCGAGATTAAATCCCCCGGAAGTCGAAACGTAATTCCGTCAATTTTATTGGTGATCTCGAATTTAATTATGCGCGTAGAATAAATTTGAGAATTGTTGGAATTGAATTGTGGGAAAAGATTATTTATTATTTGAGGAACCTTAATGACGGGATTGAGTCGCTCGGGCGTCGGAATTTGGTTCCGTCGATTGCGTTGGACCCCTTGAATATAATTATGATTTGTTGATGCGAAAATGGAATTTTTCGGGGTCCCGAGGTCATTTTAGCGTTTCCGGGCAGATTCGGGAAAGTGCGCGAATTGGCCGTTCCGGGTCCTTTTTGGCAACTCGGTGTAATTAGGAAGTATTGGAGTGATCGGGACTCATTGGGGTGTACTTGGGCGTTAGTTTCGTTAGAATCGGACTTCGATCAATTGCTAAAGTTTGTGCGTTTGTCGTTATTAGATTCTTCCATCGCTCGTGGAAAGGGAAGGATTTAGACGTGGTGTCGCGAGAGACTTGGAGCTAACGTTGGATAATTATCGAGGTAGGGAAAAGTAGCCGTATATCCGTACATGACTTGGGAAAGTTACTAGTAATTGCATGTGGGCACCTTCTGTGTTCTTAGTATATGTATGTGTAGAATTGCATGTGGGCACCTGGTTGTGTCTATAGGTTGATTATACTACAGCGACGTGCCATTCCGCTGTATGCTTTGTTGGGGGTGTTACCGCTTTACTCGTTGCGTTTGGTTTGAATGTGTTATGCTTGTTCAATTGTGAGTAATGGTAAATTGTGATTTGACGTGTTTGAAGATGTCGTGCCTTAACATGTAAATTGAAATGATTTGAGTTGAGTATATTCTTCACTATGGTTGAACTGTATTGTGAGTAAATGGTAAATGCGATTTGATGTGTTTGAAGATGTTGTGCCTTAACATGTAAATCGAAATGACTTGAGTTGATTATTTCTCTCCTGTGGTTGAAATGTTTTGTGGATGATGGTTACGGGCGGGAGCCCAGTGTGTGTGGATGTTGGTTACGGGCGGGAGCCCAGTGTGCGTGGTGGTTTGTGTTTGTTGCTGGTTGACGCCCAGGTGGGAAAGATACGTCCGTGATCTCCGTTCGGGTGGGGTAGATTTGCGCTCTTACCGCGCTTCTCCATCCATGCCGCGAAGAGGCGTCCACGCCTTTCGATTAGCAATCGAAGAAGTGGGGGGCAGACCAGGCCCAGACAGCTAGCCACTGTAAACTGGCGGCCGCGAAGAGGTTTCACGCCTACGACTAGCTATCGAAAAGTGGGAGGCAGACCAGGCCCAGACAGCTTGCGACTGTAAACTGGCGTGTTATAGGTTGCATCACCTGGTCGTGTAGACCTTGTCCAACACCGTGCGTGTTTGGCAAGATGGACTCGACGAAGTACCCGGATTGTTGCCTTTCCTTGAGTGAAAGGTTTGTTTGATTGATGTTGCTTGGTTGATTGTGTGATGATTTGAGTATTGAGAATGAGATGAAATGTTTGGATAATGGTTGAGTTTTACTATTGACCTTTTTCGAACTGTGCTTATGTATCACCCTGTCAATTACTTGTATGTCGTTGTCAGTCGGGTATCCGTTGCGGTGAGCGTAAATGCTCGCCCCCTGCTACTTTTCCTGCAGACAGGTGAGGATCGTGATTGTGGATAGGAGGATATCTCGAAGCTGGAGGAGCTGGAGAGTCCGGGTTGTTTTGGGCGTGTTAGTTGACGTACAATTTAGTGTCGACGTTTTGTTGTTTCTTGATCATACTTTGAGTCTCTGACTCGTGTTGTATATTCTTTTGAGCAGTTATAAAATTCGCGGTTCATTGTATTTGTGTTCTTTTTATTTGGTTACTATTATTGTTTCAGTTGTTTCGGACACTGATTCCTCGTTCGCGTTCCGGGCTCGGTCTCTACCGAATTTGGGGCGTGACAGTTTGGTATCAGAGGTTAGGTTTAACACCTCTGGCCGTACGTCAACTAGGTGGGTAGAGTTAGTCCATTAGGCTCCTGTCGTGTGTTGGTTGTGCAAGGTCAGAAATCGTGCGTGATTTTTCCGTGAGATATTTTCACCGTCGCGACTTGACTCAGGGGCGCCCCTGGGTCGAACGTGACGGTAGTGATGTCCGATCGTTACCTCTTAGTTCGGGGACGCCTGGACCGGGTTGTGACGACGTGATATCAAAATGGGGTTTTGTGATTGAAAAGGGAAATTGTTGAAAATATGGGCAAGTTCGAAATTGATGTTGACCTTACTAGTCATGTTCAAAAAAAAAAAATCTTACATGTTGAATAAGTTTTAAAATGCGAGATGTAGCTAAGTATGCGGGGTGATTGTGACTGTGGTAGGTTGTGTGATGCCATGTGTGGTGATTGTGTGAGCATATGTTGATTGCGAGCATGTGAAATATGTATGATAATACGTTGTTTGTAGACATGTGTGTCCAGAGTATATGAACGCCCGTATAATGAGCGTGCTCGTTGTGTTGTGAGTTCGATCAATGTTAAGTCACACTCATCTCTCGATCTCCTTCTGGGTTACGCTCTACAAACGGCCGCGTTCATATTAAATGGGGTTCTGTCGAAAGCAGCGGAATGGACATCATTCGAGAAATGGTACGGGAGGGAACCCGTTTTGTCTTTCCTAAAGATATGGGGTTGCGAGGCCTTTGTAAAACGGTTGCTTGCAACCAAGCTCGAACCAAGGTCAGATAAGTGCATTTTCGTCCGATATCCTAAAGAAACAAAGTATTCGTCGCCCGTTGTGGGATATTCTTGGAAAAGGAATTTCTTTCCAAGACAGTCAGTGGGAGGACTATTCATCTTGATAAAGCTCTGGATGAGATAACCACTCACGAACCGCTGGACGACCCCATAGAAGAAGTGGAGCAAGAAGTGGTCGTTAAGCAAGAACCAATAGCTGCAGTTATTGAGGACGGTCCAAGGCGGTCTGAAAGGACCAGTCATGCACCTATCAGATACGGTTTTCTTATAACTGGAGGTGATGAATTGGTTTTAGTGGACAATGATCCAACTACCTTTCGAGAAGCCATGGACAGACCCGACTCTGAGAAATGGCTGAAAGCCATGAGGGAAGAAATGCAATCCATGTCGGATAATGAAGTGTGCGACTTGGTAGATCAAACCCCTAGCGTAAAAGTCATTGGGTGTAAATGGATCTTTAAAATAAAGATAGACATGGATGGTAAACCTCAAACCTATAAAGCAAGACTTGTAGCAAAAGGTTATAGGCAAGTCCACGGAATTGACTATGAGGAAATCTTTTCTCCTGTAGCTATGGTCAAATCTATTCGCATTCTACTTGCCATATCAGCTTATCATAATTATAAAATATGGAAAATGGATGTCAAAACCGCTTTCTTTAATTGGAGGTTAGCTTAGGACGTTTATATGTCCCCGCCTGAGGGTTTTGAGGACCCAAAGAATAAGGGAAAGATTTGTAAGTTGCTCAAATCAATTTACGGTTTGAAGCAAGCATCTCGGAGTTGGAACCAACGTTTTAATGAAGCTGTGAAACAGTTTGGCTTCATTAAGGACGGTGATGAACCTTGCGTATATAAGAAGGCAGATGGGAGTAAGGTAGTCTTTTTAGTGTTTTATGTCGATGACATATTGCTCATTTGAAACGACGTCCCTACCTATCTTTTGACAAAGGATTGGTTAGGTGAATGTTTTGCAATGAAGGACTTAGGCGAGGCTTCTTATATCTTGGGGATCAAGATATATAGAGATCGTGCCAAGAGGGTCTTGGGATTAAGTCAGAGCACCTATATAGACAAAGTGTTGAGAAGATTAGTAAGAGTCAGTGTGATGAGACACCAGAAGAGTTAAAACGAATGAATGAGATCCCATATGCTTCGGCAATAGGATCCATAATGTATGCCATAATATGTACGAGACCGGATGTCTCATTCGCCTTAAGCTGTACAAGTAGGCATCAATCCAAACCCGGTGAGGATTGAGAAAAACCAAGGACGCTTTTCTTGTATACGGGGGAAGGAGTGACGATGATCTAGTCATCAAAGGATATGTTGACGCTAGTTTCCAGACAGACCGTGATGACTTTAAGAGTCAGTTAGGATATGTGTTTACGTTGAACGGAGGAGCATTCAGCTGGAAGAGCAAGAAGCAGGACACCATCACCGACTCTACAACGGAAGCTGAGTACATTGCTGCATCAGAAGCAACAAAGTAGGCTGTATGGATCGGAGTTTCATGGCTGGGTTAGGTGTAATTCAAAACCCATCTAACCCAGAAGACTTATATTGTGACAACACCGAGGCCATTGCGCAAGCTAAGGAACCTAGAGCACATGACAGATCCAAGCATGTACTCAGGAAGTATCACATCATCCGGGACATAGTTGTTAGAGTTGACGTGAAGATCCACTACGTTGCATCTGATGATAACACAGACCACCCCTTGACCAAAGCTCTTCCTCAAGCGAAACATGATAAACATGTTAGGTTAATGGGTATAGACTGGGACTTAGATTGGAACTAGGGGCAAGTGGGAGATTGATAGCATTTTGTGCCCTAGTCCAATTGCTAGTAGCCTGTAAACGTCTATGTACATTATCATCGTTTGTAATATATATATAAAATGGCTTTGTATTACTTATGTGTTGAAGTAATATGTTAAGCATGATCTGATTTATGACCACTAAAGTAGTAGAACCATAATCTGTACGGATCACACTTAACGAGTCCTTGGTCAAAATATGCTTCCATAGAAGCGACCAGTATGAGGATGGTTCTTAATGACGTAGTTCTACTTGTCATAGGGATGAGGGATCCCGGAATCATATCATAGATATCATGAGGTGATTGATACCGGATGACCCACTTTGAATAGTGTTTTCATAGATTAAGCCATGAACATATTCAAATGCGATAGCTTGTCACGATATCCTTAGACTGAGGAGTCTTTGTGATCACTATGAAATGTACGTGCGGCTTTAACTTGAGCTTAACGCTTTTTGTAACAGGATTGTAATAACGGGCATGATGTGGTGGCGGAACGGGTTGCATGAGTGACACGAAAGACGGCTAAGGGATTTATCCCTCAAACTACGGTATGGGAAAGATATCCGTTAAAGGCCTCTTGATCGAGACTGACTGAGAGTAAGAGCATGGCCATGCCGGTGATACGGGTTATCAGTTCTCAGCCATCTCACATATCAAGTAACAATGATTGATTAAACAAGGGTGACGACTCTATGCCTTGTGATCAATCGGGATATCTAGAGATAATAGGATAGTGACTTGTACGCACAAGGTTAAGTCGAATCATCGATCATCATGCACCTTGGGTAATCATAACGTCTTAAAGATCGGGCAAGAGCGATCTTTTGCGCCGATCTACCAACAGTGGCATGAGCCTGAAGGGTCACACACATTCAAGACGGATAACTTGAGACAAGGAAACCTTAACGTTTCTTGAGGAGCAATACATGGACAAAACTGGAGGTTTTGTGCCATGGGTTCGGGTTGAGAGAATAATTAGCGATTCGAGAAAACTGAGTTTTTCCGTCGATATCGCGTCGGACTTTGTTTGATAAGTAACGTCAAAAAGGGGCGGGCGACTTTTGGACACGGCACGAAACCACATGGGCCGAGCCCATGGCCGGCCTAAACAAGGGCCCATTTAGGGCCCAATAAGCCCTCTTGGTCGGCCACTTTGGTGGGCCCAAAGGTGGGGGCCACACAACACCATGCTTAGTTGGTGATTGTGGATTAAGAGGTGAGTGATTTAAGGGGTATAGGGTAAAGCACCTTTAAGCCCATACCAATCACTTTAGACCCATTCTTATGAGTTGGATGATGAATTGAAATATCTAATATTCATTCATTACACAAAATCATCACACAACTCGCAAATCCCTCTCTCTCTCTTGCTTGGCCGGCCACCATTGTCTCTCTCCTCTATCTTGCTCTCTTGTTCTTCATTTAATTGTTCTAGTAGGCAATTAAGTGAAGGATCTTCAAGATCATCCCCTTGGTGTGGACTTGCTTCAGAGAAGAAGATCCAAAAGTTCTTCTTTATCGATTCACCAAGACTTAAAGGTAATTATCTTGTGGAATAGATTTGGCCTTGGGATTTAACGGTTTATGTTCTTTAACAAAGGTTTGGAGTAAATTTTATTAAACGCTTCCGCTATCTCGATGTTCTAGAACGCTCCAAAACCCTACAGTGGTATCAGAGGGTGGTTGCCCTCTTAATCTTTGTCTTGTTTAATTTGTTTCGGTTTTATGATTATTTGCATGCCAAAATTGTTGATAACATGTTTTTAATGCTTTTTGGGATATTTGCATGAAATATGTTATTTTTGAAAATATATTGAATTTGGAATTTTTCGGAAATTATTGGATTTGTCGGGTCCGAGAAGAGACTCTCGGGGAGCCAGATCGGGGGTACCGGACGGAGGTAACTGTAGGCCGGGGAGGCCGGCGGTGACCAGAGCCGTCCCCACTCTAGGCCGATGCCGAGAGTGGAGGCAAGCTCGGCTTTGGCCTTCCATGGCCCAAACCGAGCCGTGTCATGTTGGGCTCGGTCCGACTTGGTTCATGCACGGTGTTTGATTCGTGGCATGAAACCGCGATCCAATATTTCGAAAACTTTCAAAATTTAATCGGTTTCGATAAACCGTTTTTCGAAAAGGTCTAGTTTCGATAAACCCGACCAAACAACTTGGCAAATTTAAAACCAGAATAATTGCATATTATTTGATAACATGTTTGTGTGATAACATGTTGGATGATGTGATGAGATGTACTATGCATTAGTAGCCCGTTAGATTTTATCGCTTTCACAGTTTGCATACCATTAGTGTTAGCGTGTAATTATTCATTTATTCGAGCCCATAAAGTGTAATTATTTTTTATCCGGTCTACGAATCGAGTATTAATTGTAATTACTACTCAAAGAAGAGGATGGAAAATCGAGCACAATGACGGTCTTGGAGGAAGTCCAAGAGCTAGTGGGAGCCCGAATGAGAAAGACGAGAAGAAATGGTGACTCGTAGAATCCTAAGATTAGGATGGGCTATAAAATGCATATTTAACGCTTTATGTTTGCTTGCATGTATTATTTAAATAATAACATGCTTGCATGCTTAGCTTATAAGTTTATAAGCAATCACCTCACATGCAAAGATTCAAATTGTTGCTACGTTTAATTGTTGGCATAATTTGTTAGCGCAAATGTAAGAAGTCGTGCAACATGTTACATGACATGTGGAGCGACTTGTTGCGATCCAGATTAGGAAAGAACTGAAGCTTTCCTATTTTGACGAAGCTTGGAGCAAAAGAAGAAAGACGCCACGAAGACTTGGAGCACAAGAGAGTGACGTCGACAAAGTCAAGCGACTTCCAGCTGGCAGCAACACGTCAGCAACTGGCGGCAACTCGACTTGCCTGATTTATTCAGGAAGTCGGAACAGGCAAGACGACTTCTAGCTGTCATGGACAACTTGCCTGACTTTCCTGTTCCTGGTCCGAGAAGGATTAGGAATGTGAGCTGCTATAAAAAGCCCTTGGCTTCCCATTAGCAGATCATCTGTTCTTGTTCTAACAATTGCAAGATTTCTCAGAGCTCTTAACTGTGCACCATTGGCGTGTTGAGAGTCTGATTAAGATTCGATAGAACGGATCTTTGCTCTGATCAAACATCAAGTCGCGAAGACTGAAGTGTTTGGATCGGTTAGGGTTTTTGTTTGTGATTGAAGATTGACAACTCCGTCAAGAAGACAACGACACCGAGCATAGGCTTGCTCGAAGGGTGGAATTGAGGGAATCTCAAAGACAGGGGGAGAGGCTCCTGGTCGAGGTGATTCACGGTGAGATCTATAGTAGCTTAGGGCAATAGCTTGTGTGATAGCTAGTTGGTGCTTGAAGTTGTACTATTGACTATCTATAGTGAAAAACCTTTCCACTAGCAAAGTGCCCCTAGACGTAGGTGCGGAGTCACCGAACTGGGTAATCATCTCTGGTGTCGTTATTATTATCTGTCCATTACTTTGCTTACGGTTTCACCCAAGAAGTCGATACACAAGTTAAAGATTTTGTGTTCGATTTCCTGACTCGGCTACGATTCAGAATTTCACAAATCGATTTTAATTGTTTGCATGTTTAAAGCGTTGTGAACCATCATCGCACGGGTTGTGATGGATGAGTTAAAATTTGAAACGTGTTTGCACGGGTTGCAAATGACGGTTTCAAATGAAGATAGTATGTGATACAATTCGAAACGTCACAACACGGGTTATTGATGACGGGTTCGTAATTGTGCCAAATACTTTCGAATTACTAAGCACAACCAATTTACAAGATAATTTGAGTCAAGTGAGATGCCACCCAAATTCACATCCATGTAGAAACATTTTATCGGTGTCGTGCGCCTTACCGGAGCATCGGTGGAATAGGTTCTATATGAGAATGGTAAATTTTGTGGGATGCCGTGTGCCTTAGCGGAGCATCTGCACAAAGTTAACTCGTTAGTGAAGGTTGGTTGACTCGACCATGATTCTTGGCCTGAGGTCGAGCTGGGGCATTGGAAGGGTAAGACTTGTGCTTTTGCACATACCATGACCAAGAGTTACACGGGTTGTAATTGGATGGACGTCCTACATAAATAATTCAATTGGAACGGTGCGCCTTAGCGTACTTCAATTGACGAATAAGGGATCTTCGTAAATTTATTCAACTTTTCTGATTAAATTTACTTTCTTCGTGTAGAAATGGCTAGTAATTCAACAAACTCGTCTAATTTGTCGTTGAGGACTATACTCGAAAAGTGTAAAATCAACGGGACAAATTAGCTGGACTGGGACAGGAATTTACGACTTGTGTTAAAGTTGGAACGCAGGGAGTACGTCCTTGATAAGGCTATCCCGGTGGAGCCAGCTTCCAACGCAACGAAGGTCGTTAAGGATGCGTACCAGAAACACCTTAGCGACTCTATCGATGTTGCATGTGTCATGCTGGGCTGCATGTAGGCAGACCTCCAAAAGCAGTTTATGAAGTTATCCCATGATCCGTTTCCAATGTTTGCACAGATCAAGGATATGTTCAAGGAGAAAGTACGTATTGAAAAATACACTGTTCTCCGAGAACTCATTGCCTGCAAGATGTCAGCAGGCAGCTCCGTAGGTCAACACGTCCTACATATGAAGGGACATTTCGATCATATGACTAGTCTCTGAATGACTATGGAGAAAGAAATGGCTGCGAATTTTATTCTGCAATCCCTTCCTCATGTATATGGTGGGTTTGTCATGAATGCTTGGGTACTAGACACTGGAGCTGAGTCTCATGTCTGTGCGTATGAGCAGGTGTTGCATAGTAGAAGAGATATGGGGGAAAACGAGGTGGACCTAAGAGTTGGGAACAACATCAGAGTTACCGCAACTGTTGTGGGTTATGTGAACCTTGTTTTGCCTAGTGGGCTTGTAATTGAACTTTCAGATGTGTTTTGCGTACCTGCTTTCAGCAGGAATATTATATCGATATCTCTTCTTGAAAAAGAAGGTTATTATTTTAATATTAAGAGCGGGTTTTTTAATATTATGCGCGACAACATGTTTTATGGTAATGCTCACACTGTTGGAGGTTTATACATATTGAATATGCAAAACTCGAGATCCAACATGCTCTATAATATAAATGCTAAGAGGTTTAAAGCTAATGATTTAGACCAAACTCTAATCTGACATTGTCGTCTAGGTCACATAAATGAGAAACGCATCTCAGCGCTTCATAAGCGCGGACTTGTAAGTCAATTCGAATTCCAAACGATTGATAGATGCGAAGCTTGTTTAATGGGCAAGATGACTAAAGCGCCCTTCACTGGTTTAGGTGAGAGGGCAGGTGATCTATTGGGTCTAATACATTCAGACGTATGTGGACCAATGAGTACACCAGCCAGAGGTGGTTTAGGCTACTTTATCACATTTACTGATGATTTTAGTAGATATGGTTATGTCTATCTCATTAGACATAAGTCCAAAGCCTTTGATAAATTCAAGGAGTTTAGGACTGAAGTAGAAAACAAACTCGGAAAGAGTATCAAGGCACTCCGTTCTGATCGGGGTGGAGAATACTTATCTGAGAAGTTTCTTAGTCATCTTACTGAAGGTGGAATACTATCTCAGTGGACTCCGCCAGGAACACCGCAACTAAATGGTGTGTCCGAGCGGATGAATCGGACATTGTTGGATATGGCTCGATCGATGTTAAGTCTCACTGATCTCCCGATCTCCTTCTGGGGTTATGCTCTAGAAACGGCCGCATTCATAATAAACAGGGCTCCGTCGAACGCAGTGGAAGGGACATCATTCGAGAAATGGTACGGGAAGCAACCCGTTTTGTCCTTCCTAAAAATTTGGGGTTGCGAGGCTTATGTAAAACGGTTGCTTGCAACCAAGCTCGAACCGAGATCGGATAAGTGCACTTTCGTCAGATATCCAAAAGAAACAAAAGGATACTACTTCTACAAACCGAGCGAAAATAATTTTTTGTCGCTTGAGGTGGGACACTCTTGGAAAAGGAATTTATTTCCAAGACAGTCAGTGGGAGGGCTGTTCATCTTGATGAAGTTCTAGATGAGATGGTCACTCGGGAACCAATAGACGACCCACTAGAAGAAGTAGAGCCAGAAGTGGTCGTTGAGCAAGAACCAATAGCTACAGTAAATGAGGACGGTCCGAGGCGGTCTTAGAGGATAAGTCATGCACCTATTAGATACGGTTTCCTAGTAACTGGAGGTGATGATTTAGTGTTAGTGGACAATGATCCAGCTACCTTTCGAGAGGCCTTGGACGAAACCGACTCTGAGAAATGGCTGGAAGCCATGACGGAAGAAATGCAATCCATGTCAGATAATCAAGTGTGGGACTTGGTGGATCAGACCCCTGACGTAAAAGTCATTGGGTGTAAATAGATCTTTAAAATAAAGATAGACATGGATGGCAAACCTCAGACCCATAAAGCAAGACTGGTAGCAAAAGGTTATAGGCAAGTCCACGGAATTGACTATGAAAAGACCTTTTCTCCAGTAGCTATAGTCAAATCTATCTGCATTCTACTTGTCGTAGCAGCGTATCATAACTATGAGATATGGCAAATGGACGTCAAAACCGCCTTCCTCAACGGGAGGTTAGCTGAGGACGTTTATATGTCCCAGCCTGAGGGTTTTGAGGATCCTAAAAATAATGGAAAGATTTGCAAGTTCCTCAAATCAATCTATGGTTTGAAGCAAGCATCTCGGAGTTGGAATCAGCGTTTTGATGAAGTTGTGAAACAGTTTGGCTTCATCAAGAACGATGATGAACCTTGCGTATATAAAAAGGCAGATGGGAGCAAAGTAGTCTTCTTAGTGCTTTATGTTGATGACATACTGCTCATTGGAAACGACGTCCCTACCTTGCTCTCAACAAAGACTTGGTTAGGTGTGTGTTTCGCAATGAAGGACTTAGGTGAGGTCTCTTACATGTTGGGGATCAAGATATATAGAGACCGTGCCAAGCGGGTCTTGGGCTTAAGTCAAAGCACCTACATAGACAAAGTGTTGAGAAGATTCTCAATGCAAGATTCAAAGAAAGGATTGCTGCCCATGCGTCATGGCATGAAGCTAAGCAAGAAGCAGTGTCTTGAGACACCTGCAGAGCTAGCAAGAATGAATGAAATCCCATATGCTTCGGCTATAGAATCTATAATGTATTCCATGATATGTACGAGACCGGATGTCTCGTTTGCCTTAAGTTGTACCAGTAGACATCAATCCAAAAACGGTGAGGAACACTGGATTGCCGTCAAGGCGATTGTCAAATACTTGAGAAAAACCAAAGACGCTTTTCTTGTATACGGGGGAAGAAATGATGATCTAGTTGTCAAAGGATATGTCGACGCTAGTTTCCAGACAGACCCCGATGACTTTAAGAGTCAGTTGGGATATGTGTTTACGTTGAACGGTGGAGCATTCAGCTGGAAAAGCAAGAAGCAGGACACAATTGCTGACTGTACGACCGAAGCTGAGTACATTGCTGCATCGGAAGCGGCAAAAGAGGCTGTATGGATCAGGAGTTTCATGGCTGGGTTAGGTGCAATTCAAAACCCATCTAACCCAGTAGACTTATATTGTGACAACACCGGGGCCATTGCGCAAGCTAAGGAACCCAGGGCACATGACAGATCTAAACATGTACTCAGGAAGTATCACATGATCCGCGACATTGTTGCTAGAGGTGACGTGAAGATCCACTACGTTGCATCTGATGATAACACAGCCGACCCCCTGACCAAGGCACTTCCTCAAGTGAAACATGATAAACATGTTAGGTCAATGGGTGTAGACTAGGACTTAGATTGGAACTAGGGGCAAGTGGGAGATTGATAGCATTTTGTGCCCTAGTCTAATTGCTAGTAGCCTGTAAACGTCTATGTACATTATTGCTGTTTGTAATATATATATGTATATATAAAACGGCTTTGTATTACTTATGTGTTGAAGTAATATGTTAAGCATGATCTGATTTATGACCACTAAAGTAGTAGAACCATAAATCTGTACGGATCACACTTAACGAGTCCCTGGTCAAAATATGCTTCCATAGAAGCGACCAGTATGAGGATGGTTCTTAATGACGTAGTTCTACTTGTCATAAGGACGAGGGATCCCGGAATCATATCATAGATATCATGAGGTGATTGATATCGGACGACCCTCTTTGAATAGTGTTTTCATAGATTAAGCCATGAACATATTCAAATGTGATAGCTTGTCACGATATCCTTAGACCGAGGAGTCTTTGTGATCACTATGCAATGTACGTGCGGCTTTAACTTGCGCCTAACACTTTCTGTAACAGGATTGAAATAACGGGCATGATTGGGTGGCGGAACGGGTTGCATGAGTGACACGAAAGACGGCTAAGGGATTTATCCCTCAAACTACGGTATGGGAAAGATATCCGTTGAAGGCCTCTTTATCAAGACTGACTGAGAGTTAGAGCATGGCCATGCCGGTGATACGGGTTATCAATTCTCAGCCATCTCACATATCAAGTAACAATGATTGATTAAACAAGGGTGACGACTCTATGCCTTGTGATCAATCGGGATATCTAGAGATAATAAGATAGTGACTTGTACGCACAAGGTTAAGTCGAATCATCGATCGTCATGCACCTTGGGTAATCATAACGTCTTACTAGAGGCCCCTTATGATGGATCGGGCAAGAGCGATCTTTTGCGCTGATCTACCAACGGTGGCATGAGCCTGAAGGGGTCACACACATTCAAAACGGATAACTTGAGACAAGGAAACCTTAACGTTTCTTGAGGAGCAATACATGGACAAAACTGGAGGTTTTTTGCCATGGGTTCGGTTTGAGAGAATAATTAGCGAATCGAGAAAACTGAGTTTTTCCGTCGATATCGCGTCGGATTTTGTTTGATAAGTAACGACAAAAAGGGTCGGGCGACTTTTGGACACGGCACGAAACCACATGGGCGAGCCCATTGGGCTCGGCCCATGAAGTCTCATGGCCGGCCTAAACAAGGGCCCATTTAGGGTCCAATAAGCTCTCTTGGCCGGCCACTTTGGTGGGCCCAAAGGTGGGGGCCACACAACACCATGCTTAGTTGGTGATTGTGGATTAAGAGGTGAGTGATTTAAGGGGTATGGGTTAAAGCACCTTTAAGCCCATACCAATCACTTTAGACCCATGCTTATGAGTTGGATGATGAATTGAAATATCTAATATTCATTCATTACACAAAATCATCACACAACTCGCAAGTCCCTCTCTCTCTCTTGCTTGGCCGGCCACCATTGTCTCTCTCCTCCATCTTGCTCTCTTGTTCTTCATTTAATTGTTCTAGTAGGCAATTAAGTGAAGGATCTTCAAGATCATCCCCTTGGTGTGGACTTGCTTCAGAGAAGAAGATCTGAAAGTTCTTCTTTATCGATTCAACAAGACTTAAAGGTAATTATCTTGTGGAATAGATTTGGCCTTGGGATTTAACGGTTTATGTTCTTGGACAAAGCTTTGGAGTAAATTTTATTAAACGCTTCCGCTATCTCGATGATCTAGAATGCTCCAAAACCCTACACATTCATAGCCAAAGTGTGAGAGAAAACCATTTCGGTTATGGTGCTTGTGTGGACCTAGTAGAGAAACACTAACGTTGTGTTTTCATCGATTCATAAAGGTATTTTTCAGATTTGAAAGGTTGATAGCATGTTGAATTTTCATTAAGATCTATGTATTTCTCGATCACCATGGTTACATAACTTCCGCTGCATGAAATTTATCGAATAGAACCCATGGTGATCTCTTTCGTTGGTATCAGAGCATGGTTGTTATGAAGATTTTCAACATGTTTAATTCTGATTTTTTGAGTTTATATGTTCATCACCTTAGCATGCATGTAAATTGAAATTTTTTTTCAGATTTAATTGAATTTTGGAAAAAGCGGAAAATATTTTTTTGGTGTTTCGGGTTAGCCATGGCTAACCTAGGTCGAGACCCTTGGTGGACCATGGAATGCCCTAGGGCAGACCATGGTCGGCACAAAGGGCCGACAAGGGCTCGCAGGCGACCATGGTCACTGCCGCGGGAGACCACGGTCTGCCCACTCGGGCGACCATGGGAGCCCTCGCGGGCCACCATGGTTGCTTCTCGGGCAACCAGGGTCTGCCCTTAGGGCGACCATGGCAGCCCTCGCGGGCTACCATGGTCGCTCCCGTGGTCGACCCCGGTTAGCCCCGCAGGCTACCTCGGCAGCCCTCGCGGACCACCATGGTTGATTCCGCGGGCGACCTCGGTCGGGCCGGTTCGGCTCGACCAGATTCGAGCTGAACGGGCCGGTTAGCGAGAATAATTTGAAACCCTAAAAATTTAATTTTCAGATTTGGTTCGGTTTGGATAAACCAGCGAGAACCGGTTCAAATATCAATTAATTAATTAAACCATCCGGTTTCGATAAACCAGAATTTTTCCACAGTTAAGAAAGATAAAATTTTGAAAATTGTATTTGTTTGATAAGCATGTTGAGTGTACACATGATCTTTGATAACATGATGTTTTCCACATGATGCTAGCTAAGCCCTCTAGACTTGCATTTTAATTTCGGTTTGCGACCTGCGTGTTGCTTAATTTTGGATTTTAGTGAATACGGCCTGCGTGTCGTGATTTGTATTTCATTTCATTTATTTAAATTTGTAATCACGAAGACCGACACAAGAAGCAAGTCAAGAAGAATACTCGGATTGGAGGAGGCTCGAAGCCAGTAGGAGTTTAGAAGAATGGAGCAAGTCTTGATCTTGAAGACCAAGTCTTTAGGATCAGTATTGCTAGATTCTTAGGAACTTAAGATGGGCTTAGTTATGCATATAGTTACCGTTATATTTATATGTTTGAATTTTTGAATGTATGATAGTTTAAATATACAAGTTCATGTATGATTTGCTATCACCCACATGCAAAGATTAAAATCGGAATTTAATCAGACTCGCATGTAACCTACTAAGGGATCATCTTTGCTTGTATTTTCAATTGATGATTCCAGATTAAGATTGTATCGATATACAATCAGACTTTTATAATTCAGTTAAACGCAAATAATTACAAGTCCAGCGTGATACCATCCAAGTTTGGGCAATCAAAAGGGCTTTGAGCCTATGGATGTCGGTACGCTTCCGCGTAACATTCATAAAGGAGAAGTCTGGATGAGATGGGCAGTTCTATGTGGGTGCGTGCACCTCTGCTAGGGCTTGTGTACGATTGTCATCTAGGGCTGACCTAGGGTATCAGTATAGGGTATGCCGTGTACTTTTAGTACAGACCCTAGCCAGGAACTACATAGTCTTGTAGATGGATGTATTTATACCTTGATGCTCTAAATTGGAGCAGTGAGCCTCCGTTCACTTCAATTGAGGGTATGATAGGATCCTGGTTCAGATTCTAATGTTAGAATCAGACAAGTGTTTTATAACTAAATCTCCAACTTGAATTTTAATTAATTTTACCATTGAGAACTAAAAGGCAAACACAACACAAAGGAGTAATAGCGCACTGAGAGTCCAGATTGAGGACAGACTCATGAGCGTGAATTACTCAGATTGGAATAGAAACTTGAGGCTTGTACTCAAGCTTGAACGCAAGTAGTATATCCTTACCAAGGAACCTCCTGCTGAGCCACAGCTGAACGCCGCTAGGGCACTAAGGATACTTAAAAAAGTTCCTTAGTAACCAAATCGACGTATCATGCATTATGGTGGACAGTAGGATGCCAGAGTTATAGAAGCAGTTCAGGAACGTTTCAGATGAACCTCATACTTGTAAGGCAGAGGTCAAGGAAATGTTCAAGGAGAAAGCTCGTATCGAAAGATATGACACTTTCATAGAAATTAACTCCTACAAAATTAAGGATGGAGCTCTATTAGTCCCCATGTCACGAAGATTTAATGTCTTCAGGAACATCTAACTAGACTCGGTTTTGATGATCAGTTGGAAATGGCTACGGATTTTATGTTCCAGTCACTTCGAGATACATATAGTGATTTCATAGTAAATTAAAATAGGCATGACATGGACAAGTCCTTAACAGAGCTTCATGGGATGCTTCTGACCGCTGAAGAGAACCTCAAGGGCAAGACTAAGGAGGTCCTTATGGTCAACAAGAAGGTCAGCTCAAAGAAAGCCGATCAGGGTAAGGGTAAGGTGCCTAGGCACCTTGCAGGGCAAATCAGATACCCCAAACGTCCAAAAGTTCAAGCGGTTCCCAAAGCTGCTGTGAAAACTAAGGACAGAATGGAGGAGGTCTCTATCACTACAATGAGCCAAGACACAGGAATAAGGGATTGTAAACAAATACAAGGATCGCGTGAAGAATAGTGGGTATCCACGTCTTCAAGATCAGATATTTATGTTGGTAATCTTAATCGGTATAACGTAAATAAGAAAAGACTTAATTCTGATGATTTAAACCAAGTTATAATCTGCATTGTCATTTAAGACACATAGGCAAGAAACGCATTTCAATACTTCACAAGTGTGGACTTTAAGTCCGTTTGAATTCACTCAAACTGAAAGATGCAAGTCTTGCCTAATGAGCGAGAAACGCATTTCTACACTTCATAAGTGTGGAATTTGAAGTCCGTTTGAATTCACTCAAACTGAAAGACGCAAGTTTTGCCTAATGGGCAAAATGACAAAGGCACTTTTCACAGGTTTATGTGAAAGGCGAGTGACTTGTTAAGTCTAGTACATTCCGACGTATGTGGACCTATGAGTACTCAGGCCAGAAGAGAGTTCAACTTATACTTGACTCTGGAAACGGCCGCATTCATTTTGAATCGGGCTACGATGAAGACAACGATTGTACACCTTGTGACAGTCATTCTGTCTCCCATTACTGTGGATGCGTGCGCCTGTGCGTAGTATTCATTGGGATGCGAGCTGAATAAGGTAATCAGTTCTATTTGGATGCGTGCGCCTCCGCGTAGTAGCCAAATAAGAGCTGGACCAGAGTCATAGAAGGTACACTACATGACACTCATTACGTCTCCCGTTACTGTGGATGCGTGCAACTCCGCGTAGTAATCATTGGGATGGTGGCAGGATGAGATGGTCAGTTCTATTTGGATGCGTGCGCCTTCGCTTAGTAGCCAAATAAGAAATGGAGCATAGTCATATATGGTGTGGGAAACATCCTAGTATGTTTTTCCTAAAAAGATTTGGGTAGCAGAGATGCAGGCATCCAAATCAGACAAAATGTGTCTTCGTAAGGTATCCTTAAGAAACTAAGAGATACAACTTCTATATACTCAGCGAGTACAAAGTATTTGTTGCTCGAGGAGGGGTATTTTTGGAGAAATATTTTATTTCCAAAATAGCTAGTGGTTGTCCCGTGCATTTTGAAGAAATTCGAGAGGATACGGAACAACCTGAAGCAATTCAGGAGCCTGCTATGCAAGATGTAGAAGTAATTGAGCCTCAGATGGTCGTAGATGAAAAATCAGTCCCTACAGAAATTCCAGATGGTCCAAGGAGGTCTGAAAAATCTCATCATGTTCCAGACAGATATGGCTTCACAGCCTCCGATGATTGTGGATCAGGATGATCCAGAAACCTTCAGAGTGGTTTTGACTAGTCCAGACTCCGAAAAATGGCAGAACGCCGTGAATGAGGAAATGAAATCCATGTAAGACAACCAAGTCTAGTGCTTTGTTGATCAAACCCCAGGGATAAAACCCATCGGTTCTGAGTAGGTCTATAAGATCAAGACCGACATGGATGGAAATCCTCAGACCAATGAGGCTAGGATGGTTGTAAAAGGTTATCGTCAGATTCAATGCATGTATTATGATGACACCTTTTTACCAGCAGCAATGGTCAGATTGATCCGGATTATTCTTAGCCATAACTATGGCAGATGGATGTCAAAACCCCTTCCTTAGCAGGAACTTACTAGAGGACGTGTATATCACACGATCTGTGGGTTTTGTAGATCCAAAGAATCCCGGAAAGATATGTAAGCTACAAAGATCCATTTATGAATTGAAGCAAGCTTTAGAGAGTTGAAACCTTCATTTGGATAAAGCTGTAAGGGAACTCGGCTTTATTAAAAACAAAAGGGAGCCTTGCGTACATAAGAAAGGGAGTGGGAGTAATATTGTATTTTTGGTATTTATTCATCGGGAATGACATCCCGACCTTGCCACCAAAGCTTGGTTAGGGAAGTTAATATCGATGAAGGACTTAGGTGATGCTACATATATTGTAGGCATCAGGATCTCAACATATCATTCCAAAAGGATTTTGGGCCTAAGTCAGAACATGTTGCTAAGTCAAAACATGTACATAGGTAAAGTGTTGAGAAGACTCTTAATGCTTGATTCTAAGAAAGGATACATACCCATGCGCCATGGCATTAAGCTCAGCAAGCTACAAAGTCCTAGAACTCCTGATAGGCTGAGCAGGATGAGTAAGATCCCTTATGCTTCGGCTGTCGGGTCCATCATGTATGCCAGGATGTGCACGAGACTGGAAGTCTCGTTTGCACTAAGCTGTACCAGCAGATTCCAATCTAACCCCGGCCAATTACACTGGATTGTTGTCAAAGGTCATCCTCAAATATTTGAGGAGGACCAAGTATGCATTCCTAGTGTACGGGTTGTAGATAGAAAACTAGCAGTCAAAGGACAAGTCGATACTAGTTTTCAGACATATCCAGATGACTTCAAAATTCAGTCAGGATATATTATGTGTTGAGTAGTGGCGCTTTCAGCTAGATAAGCTTTAAGCAAGCCAAAATTGCCAACTCTACAACAAAGGTTGAGTATATAGCTGCAACGAAAGCAGCTAAAGAGGCTGTATGGATTAGAAGCTTTCTAATCGGATTGGATGCAACGCCGCGAGCGTCTGATCCGATAAACTTGTTGTGGGGCAACACAGGTGTTGTAGCTATTGCTCAAGAGCCCAGATTCCACAACAGATCCAAACATATACTTAGCAGGCATCACCTCGTGAGACTTATCACATATAGAGGTGATGTGGAGATTAAACACTATTCGACTGATGATAATATGGCCGATCCCTTGACAAAGGCTCAGTCGCAGCCTAGGCATGAGGAACATGCAGGGTCTATGGGAGTAGATCAGAACTTAAATTGGAACCAGGGGCAAGTGGGAGATTGTTAGAGTTATGCCCCAGTCCAATATATAAGTGATCCACAAATGTAATGTTTTATCATCTTTCCGAATAAATAAATCGGCATATATTACTAATGTGTTGTAGTAATATATCGAATGTAATTTGATCTATGTCATTTTGTGTGTAACCACTAATATTAGGACTATAGATCAGAAAGAGTTACATTTGATTAGTCCCTGATCAGCTAAACTTCTTTAAGAAGCGATCAGTATGAGACTAACTCCTTGTGATCATGCTCTACTGATCATGGCAAAGTGCGTGCCGGAGTTATATCATAGATACCATAAGGTCGATGATATCGGACAACCCGATTGTGAGTATGCTGCAAAGATACAGTCATGAGATACTCACATATCGTAGCTTGTCATTATATCCTAAGACCAAGGAGTCTTTGTGTACACTATGTAACGAATACCTAAGTTTGACCTAGTCTAACGTTATCTGTAAAAGGGTAACTATAACGGCTTTGATTGGCTTTGATATTTATTGCACAAGTGAACTCGAAAGGCGTCTGAGGGATTTATCACTCATACTTCGATATGAGAAAGATATCCGTTTAGGCCACTTGATGAGTATGACTGAAGGAATAGCACGGCCGTGATACCTTAGTATCAGTTTTCAGTCATCTCAAATATCAAGAAATAGTGATTGATAAATTAGGATGACCATTCTATGCCTATTGATCAATCTGGATATCGGTTTGATAAAAGGATATTGACATGTTCGATAACAGGTTAAGTCGAATAATCGATAATCACGAACGTTGGGTACTCATAATGTCTTGCTAGAGACCACTTATGATGGAAAGAGTAAAATAGTAATTTTACCAGTCTGCCAACTGTTCGTGAGCCTAGAGGGTCACACGTATTAAGCACAATACAAGACAAATAATTACGGATGAAAATTGAAAACGATTCGGTAGTTTTCTGGCCTAAGGTTTTAACCAGACGGTTGAAGAAATCAATTCGAGGAAATTGAATCGTTTTGTCTAAACCGAAATTAGAACACAAGTTAATGGGTTTAATTTGGGTTTTAGTTAAATGGGCTTAAAGCCCATTTAAGGATTTAAATGATGAATGGGGAAAAAGTGCAAATAGGAGTTTAAGAAGGTTAGATATGCAATTATTAATTTGAAATTCAATTTTATTTCAAATTAAAATTCCAAAAATCTTCCATCTTTTTCTCCAACCATTAGCAACCACTCCCCTCATCTTCTCCCTCCCTTTGGCCGAATCCTCTCTCCTTCTTCATCCATCATTTCTTTGTCAAAGCTTCTCAAGAACATTCATAGCAAAAGTGTGAGAGAAAACCATTTCGGTTGTGGTGCTTGTGTGGACCTAATAGAGAAACACTAACGTTGTGTTTTTATCGATTCATAAAGGTATTTTCAGATTCATAATGGAGCTAGTCTGGATCTTGAAGACTAAGTCTTTAGGATCCGTATTGCTAGATTCTTAGGAACTTAAGATGGGCTTAGCTATGCATATATTTACCGTTACATTTATATGTTTGAATGTATGAATATATGATAGTTTATATGTACAAGTTCATGTATGATTTGCTATCACCCACATGCAAAGATTAAAATCGGAATTTAATAAGACTCGCAAGGGATCATCTTTGCATGTATTTGCAATTAATGATTCCAGATTAAGATTGTATTTATATAAAATCAGACTTTTACAATTCACTTAAACGTAAAGAATTACAAGTCCAGCGTGATACCAT
Organism: Geranium rotundifolium; assembly: GCA_963920655.1. Classification (NCBI taxonomy): domain Eukaryota; kingdom Viridiplantae; phylum Streptophyta; class Magnoliopsida; order Geraniales; family Geraniaceae; genus Geranium; species Geranium rotundifolium. Next base: position 17,204,177 of record OY987315.1, read on the forward strand.
CCAAGTTTGGGCACTCAAAAGGGCTTTGAGCCTATGGATGTCGGTACGTCTCCGCGTAACATTCATAGAGGAGAAGTCTGGATGAGATGGGCAGTTCAAGCTTGGTAGACTTGTCTATGATTGTCAGCTAGGGCTGACCTAGGGTATCAGTATAGGGTATGACGTGTACTTTTAGTATAGACCCTAGCCAGGAACTACATAGTCTTGTAGATGGATGTATTCCTACCTTGATGATCTCAATTCGAGCAGTGAGCCTGCGTTCACTTAAATTGAGGGTATGATAGGATCCTGGTTCAGATTCTAATGTTAGAATCAGACAAGTGTTTTATAACTAAATCTCCAACTTGAATTTTAATTAATTTTACCATGTAGAACTAAAAGGCAAACACAACACAAAGGAGAAATAGCGCACTGAGAGTCCAGATTGAGGTCGGACTCATGAGTGTGAATTACTCAGATTGGAATAGAAACTTGAGGCTTGTACTCAAGCTTCAACTCGAAAGGCGTGTGAGGGATTTATCACTCATACTTCGGTATGAGAAAGATATCCGTTTAGGCTACTTGATGAGTATGACTAAAGGAATAGCATGACCGTGCAGGTGATACCTTAGTATTAGTTTTTCAGTCATCTGAGATATCAAGAAACAGTGATTGATAAATTAGGATGACCATTCTATGCCTATTGATCAATCTGGATATCGGTTTGATAAAAGAATGTTGACATGTACGATAACAGGTCAAGTCGAATAATCGATAATCACGAACATTGGGTTATCATAATGTCTTGCAAGAGACCACTTATGATGGAAAGGGTAAAATAGTAATTTTACCAGTCTGCCAACTGTTCATGAGCCTAGAGGGTTACACGCATTAAACACGATACATGACAAATAATTATGGATGAAAATGAAAACGATTCTGTACTTTTCTGGCCTAAGGTTTTAACTAGACGGTTGAAGAAATCAGTTCGAGTTAATTGAACCGTTTTGTCTAAACCAAAATTAGAACTCAAGTTAATGGGTTTAATTTGGGTTTTAGTTAAACAGGCTTAAAGCCCATTTAGGGATTTAAATGATGAATGGGGAAAAAGTGCAAATAGGAGTTTAAGAAGGTTAGATATGCAATTATTAATTTGAAATTCAATTTTATTTCAAATTAAATTTCAAAAATCTTCCATCTTTTTCTCCAACCATTAGCAACCACTCCCCTCATCTTCTCTTCCCTTTGGCCGAATCCTCTCTCCTTCTTCATCCATCATTTCTTTGTCAAAGCTTCTCAAGAACATTCATAGCAAAGGTGTGAGAGAAATCCATTTTGGTTGTGGTGCTTGTGTGGACCTAATAAAGAAACACTAACGTTTTGTTTTCATCGATTCATAAAGGTATTTTTCAGATTTGAAAGGTTGATAGCATGTTGAATTTTCATTAAGATCTATGTATTTCTCGATCACCATGGTTACATAACTTCTGCTGCATGAAATTTATCAAATGGAAACCATGGTGATATCTTTCAGGCATGAGCCTAAAGGGTCAACACACATACAATATGGGTAACTTGAGACAAGGAAAGGTTGGCTTTTCTTGAGAAGCGAGACATGGCCAAAACTGAGGGTTTTAGGCCATGAGTTCAGATTTGTGAGAATGATTAGCAAATCGAGAAAACTGAGTTTGTCATCGATATCGCGTTGGACTTTGTTTGATAAGTGACGACAAGGGTCGGATAATTTTTGGACACGGTACGCGACCACTTGGGCGAGCCCAATGGGCTCGGCCCATGAGGCCACAAGGTCGGCCGATTAAAGGCCCAACAATAGGCCCATTTAGGCATGACTTGGCCGGCCCACTTGGTGGGGCCATGTGTGGGGGCCACACACCATGCTTAGTTGGTGCTGTTGATTTTGATGAAGAGCAAATTGTGGGATTAGGTGGTGATATGCCTTTAACCCATGCCTTCATCATTTGTTGCTTTATCAAATCAACTTATAATATATCATTAAGTACACAAAATATCACAACACACATTTGGGCTGTCATTTCTCTCTCTTCTCTTGGCCAGCCGAACTCTCCCCCTTCCCTCCTTCCTTTGCTCTCTTGTTCTTCACACTCTAGTTCTAGTAGGCTAAGTGTGTTGGATCATAAGGATCATCCTATTGGTGTGGACTTGCTCTAGAGAAGGAGATCATCTTGTTCTTCTTTTTTGATTCAACAAAACCAAAGTTAAACCCTTGTGAAATAGTTTTTGCCTTGAGATTTAATGGTTTATGTTCTTGGACAGATTTTGGAGTTTATATTGTTGTTGCTTCCGCTATTTTATTCATCTTGGTAGCTCCAAATCCATACATGGGAGACGTGGTATTATATTCTGACCGTTGAAATTTGCGTTTGGATGTCCCAATGATTTGATAAGATTTTCTGATCGTGTGCCACTAGTTGAGTGAAGTTTCTCTACTCTTTCTTGTAGTTTTGGCATTAGCCAAGATTGTTTAATTTTGAGATAGTGTGATCTTCTAATTGTACTTAGAGAGAACTCGTTGTGCCCATTATATTGATAGTGGAGATTAAGCGGATTTGAGGGTCCCGTGATTTTTCCTCTCTCGCCTTGAGGAGGTTTTCCACGCTAAAATTGTGCGTGCCAATTGTGTTCTTGTTTGGACAACCAAGGATCAGTAGAGCGTAATCATTAGTCAACCTCATATTGGTCGCTTATAAAATAGTGACTAGGTTCTTGTTAAGTTTAATTTCAAGCAATGTCTAAGGGTTCTACAATCAGTGATGACACACTCTGTTGCTACGTTTAATTGTTGGCATAATTTTTTAGCGCAAAAGAAAGAAGTCATGCAACATGTTACATGACATGTGGAGAGACTTGCTGCGAACCAGATTAGGAAAGATCTGAAGCTTTCCTATTTCGACAAAGCTTGGAGCGAAAGAAGAAAGGCGCCACGAAGACTTGGAGCGCAAGAGATTGACGTCGACAAGTCAGGCGACTTCCAGCTGGCAGTTACACGTCAGCAATAGGCAGCAACTCTACTTGCCTAATTTATTCAGGAAGTCAGAACAGGCAAGACAACTTCCAGCTGTCGTGGAAGGTGGCAACGACTTGCCTGATTTATTCAGGAAGTCAGAAGAGGCAAGACGACTTCCAACTGTCGTGGAAGGCGGCAACAACTTGCCTGACTTTCCTGTTCCTGGTCCGAGAAGGATTAGGAATGTGAACTGCTATAAAAAGCCCTTGGCTTCCCATTAGCAGATTATTCGTTCTTGTTCTAACAATTGCAAGATTTCTCAGAGCTCTTAACCGTGCACCATTGGCGTGTTGAGAGGCTGATGAAGATTCGCTAGAACGGACTTTGCTCCGATCAAACATCAAGTCGAGAAGATTGATTGTTTGGATCGGTTAGGGTTTTTGTTTGTGATTGAAGATTCACAACTCCGTCAAGAAGACAACGACACCGAGCATAGGCTTGCTCGAAGGGTGGAATTGAGAGGATCTCAAAGACAGGGGGAGAGGCCCTTGGTCGAGGTTGTTCACGGTGCGATCTATAGTAGCTTAGGACAATCACTTGTGTGATAGCTAGTTGGTGCTTGAAGTTGTACTATTGACTACCTAATAGTGAAAACTTTCCACTGGCAAAGTGCCCCCAGACGTAGATGCGGAGTCACCGAACTGGGTAATCATCTCTGGTGTCGTTATTATTATCTATTTACTGTTTTACTTGCGGTTTACGTTTTAGGCAAGTAGTCGATCCACAAGTTATGACTTTGTGTTCGACTTCTTGACTCGGCTACAAATTCAGAATTGCGGATACTGAGCTTACTGCCAAATACTCAATACTCTACCGCATTGGCCTGGCAAATTGGGCACCTTCTACACATAGGTCGAGTATCAAAACCGAATTGGCTAAAATCATATACCAAATAGGTACGCAATCTTCTCTTGATTTTGGCGCTTATGTCATTGAACATCTAGTGAAGCACGCCAAATCATGTGCTGTCAAACTTCCTATCGGGTTTCCTTCATTAATCACCGATCTCCTTCTCCAACAATGTCCACACATTGTTCGAGAATCGGATATTCCGGGTAAAAAGCCACTGCCCCTTGCCATCAGCCTCAAGAACTTTGAAGGGAAGCAGTTGAAGGACCTCGGAGTTCCCATGGCCAAAGCATCAGAAGCTAGTTCTAGCTCTCGACCTTCGGGACCACTTGGCACTAGGATGTAGGAAGAATTGGTGGAAATGATCGATGATCTGGAGAAGTCAATTGCGATGCTATCAGCCCGCAAAGTCGCCTGTGAAGCTCTTCTCGATGACCTCTGCTCTGCTCCTGCTGCTGAGGATGATAATGACGACTCCACGTCGTTTTAAGTATTTCTCTGATTTACTCTGAAAACTTATTCCAAACACACTGTTAAATCCTCGGGGTCTATCCGAGTTACTTTTCCGCACACTATGACACTTATTTTGGGATATTTTGCTCATGTTTGAGCTGGATGTTTGCTCATGTTTGAGCTGTTCATTTTGCTCATGGTGTGAGCTGGTTTTTTATCCTGCTGTTTAGTCAAATTTAATTGTATGATTGCCTTTGGCAATATTGTTAGACAAACAAGGGGAGATATAGATAGTCTACGCCAGAAGCTACGCCAAAAGTTACGCCAGAAGTTGCGCCGGAAGATGTACATAGAAGTCGCCGCTCCAGAAGCCGCTCCAGAAGATAAACCAGAAGCCGCACAAGAAGTCGCATCAGAAGTCACATAACTTGATGTGTGCGTAACTGCCTCGAGGTGAAGACGATGTGCCTGCTTGGAGAAAGAAGTCACATCACTTGCTGTGCGTAACTGCCACAAGATAAATCACTTGCTGTGCGTAACTGCCACAAGATGACGATGTGCTTAAAAAGGTGTTTGCCTAAAAAATTGCCAAAGGGGGAGATTGTTGCTACGTTTAATTGTTGGCATAATTTTTTAGCGCAAAAAAAAGAAGTCGTGCAACATGTTACATGTTACATGTTGCAACATGTCGTGCAACATGTTACATGACATGTGGAGCGACTTGCTGCGAACTAGATTAGGAAAGATCTGAAGCTTTCCTATTTCGACAAAGCTTGGAGCGAAAGAAGAAAGGCGCCACGAAGACTTGGAGCGCAAGAGATTGACGTTGACAAGTCAGGCGACTTCCAGCTGGCAGTTACACGTCAGCAATAGGCGGCAACTCTACTTGCCTGATTTATTCAGGAAGTCAGAACAGGCAAGACGACTTCCAGCTGTCGTGGAAGGCGGCAACAACTTGCCTGACTTTCATGTTCCTTGTCCGAGAAGGATTAGGAATGTGAGCTGCTATAAAAAGCCCTTGGCTTCCCATTAGCAGATTATCCGTTCTTGTTCTAACAATTGCAAGATTTCTCAGAGCTCTTAACCGTGCACCATTGGCGTGTTGAAAGGCTGATGAAGATTCGCTAGAACGGACTTTGCTCCGATCAAACATCAAGTCGAGAAGATTGATTGTTTGGATTGGTTAGGGTTTTTGTTTGTGATTGAAGATTCACAACTCCATCAAGAAGACAACGACACCGAGCATAGGCTTGCTCGAAGGGTGGAATTGAGAGGATCTCAAAGACAGGGGGAGAGGCCCTTGGTCGAGGTTGTTAACGGTGAGATCTATAGTAGCTTAGGAAAATAGCTTGTGTGATAGCTAGTTGGTGCTTGAAGTTGTAGTATTGACTACCTAATAGTGAAAACTTTCCACTGGCAAAGTGCCCCCAAACGTAGGTGCGGAGTCACCGAACTGGGTAATCATCTCTGGTGTCGTTATTATTATGTGTTTACTGTTTTACTTGCGGTTTACGTTTTAGGCAAGTAGTCGATCCACAAGTTACAACTTTGTGTTCGACTTCTTGGCTCGACTAAAAATTCAGAATTTCAATTGGTATCAGAGGAGGCACCTTTCCTTTTAGGTGATTTTCCTGCAAAATTTCTGAATAGCCAATATGGACTTAAAGGAAAGAGGTACAGTAAATCAACCACCAGTTCTTGACGGAACAAACCATGGGTACTGGAAAGCTCGAATGTGTGCCTTCTTGAAGTCCCTCGACAGCAAAACCTGGAAGTCTGTCATCAATGGATGGGAGGAACCTTACTATGCTGATGCTCATGGAAATCAAACGAGAATCAAACCAGAAAAGGAGTGGAGCGCGGAAGAAGATGAAGCCGCCCTAGGTAATTGTCGTGCACTCAATGCTATTTTTAATGGAGTAGACAAGAATGTGTTTCGACTCATCAACACATGCAGAAGTGCCAAAATTGCCTGGGACACTCTTGCGATTGCTTATGAGGGCACTTCCAAAGTCAAAGAGAAGAAGTTACAGTACCTCACGACTAACTTTGAGGCCCTGACCATGAATGAAGATGAGACTATTGCGGAGTTTAATGTGCGCATCAAGGATCTGGCCAATGAATCATATTCACTTGGGAAACCTATGACCGATGAAGATTTGGTCAGAAAAACGCTGAGAGCTCTAAGTCCTAGATTCAAGATGAAGATAACTGCCATAGAAGAAGTCCATGACTTGAAGACACTGAAGTTTGAAGAGCTCATGGGATCACTAATGACTTTTGAGCTCTACCTACCTCTTCCCGAGAAGAAACACAAAGGTGTGGCTTTCAAAAGTTCTACTCAAAAGCAGAAGAACTCTACGCACTCTGATTCGGATATTGACATTGAGGAAACTATTGCCATGCTGGCCAAAAACTACAACAAAGTCATGAAAAGATTTGGCCAGATTACAGGGAGAAACGTCACCCGAGAAGTCAGAGACAAGCCGCAGCACAAGTTTCAGAAGCTCGAAAACACAGCTAACGATGGTAGACGAGGAGAACGATCAGGTAAAGGAGCTCAGTGCTTTGAATGTGAGGGGTATGGACACATGCAGAAAGAATGTCCCAACTTCTTAAAGAAACAAAAGAAGGGATTCAATGCCTCTCTAACTGACGATGAAGATGAGGAAGACAGTGACCTTGAGCATACAAGTAACTATGTTGCTTTCACTTCCTCCACAATAGATCAACCTGCTGAAAGCTCAAAGAAGTATGACTCTGATGATGAGCTATCTGATTAGACCCTCAACAATGCTTACAACAAATGGTATGTCAAGTGGCTTGAAGACTCTCAGGTAATCGAAAAACAGAATGCTCTCATCCTTATTCTTAATGAAGACTAGTCAAGACTTCTCGAGACGACTGTTGATCTCAAAAAGGAAGTGGCTCGACTAAAAAGCGAGTTAGAACAGGTCACCAAGTCAGTGAAGATGATGAATCCAAGCACTGACACTCTTAACCAAATAATTTCGATCGGGAAACCAGCTAGGAATATGGAAGGTCTTGGATATTCGAAAGAAGCCTCATCATCACACACCGTCTTCGTCCCTCAGAAGGTTGTCCCCCAGAAGTCGCGACTGAAGTCTCCTAACTTCACGGCTGACCAAGTAAGCAAACAGCCTCTTACCGTGGCGGCTTCAAAGACGCAGAACAAAAGACATAGCTGGGTATGTCACCACTGTGGACGAAGAGGACATATTCGACCTTTCTGCTATCGTCTATATGGAAAGAGCGTTGTCAAGCAAAGGACCACCATCAAGAAAGCACAACCTCGTGAGGAATGGCGAGTTAAGGAGGTAAACTATCGAGCTAACATCGCGTACACCGCTCTAAAGGCTTCAACCAGCAACGATTGGTACTTTGATAGTGGATCCTCTCGACATATGACGGGTAATAGCTCTTTCTTGGTCACTTTAATACCTTGCACAAATAGCTTCGTCACTTTTGGAGATGGAGTAAAAGCTAGAGTACTCGGGAAAGGAAAACTCAACCTTCCCAACTCACCATGTCTGAAAGAAGCTCTACTAGTAGAAGGCCTCACAGCAAATCTCATCAGCAAAAGTCAAATATGCGATTTAAATCTGGATGTCCACTTCACTCGTGACAAGTGCTCGATCAAAGACGAACAACAAAAGGAAGTCATGACAGGCCACAGGTCCCTTGATAATTGTTATGTATGGTCCCCAACAGCCACAACTTTGCCAACCAAGTGCCTATTGTCCAAAGCTCAAGAAACAAAGCTATGGCATCAAAAACTTGGTCACATCAATTTGAGGAGCATGCAAAAGATTCTCTCTGAAAAGGCGATCATTGGAGTTCCCAACCTCAAGATCATTGAAGGAAAAATCTGTGGAGAATGCCAGATTGGGAAACAAGTCAAGACGTCACACAAGAAGGTACAACATCTTACTACTTCTCGTGTTCTAGAACTTCTTCATGTTGACCTTATGGGACCTATGCAAGTAGAAAGTCTAGGAGGGAAGAAGTACATATTGGTATGTGTAGACGACTTCTCGAGGTACACTTGGGTAGACTTCATTCGAGAGAAGTCAGACACCTTCTTAGTCTTTGAAGCCCTATGTCTGAGAGTTCAACGAGAAAAGTGAGAAGTCATTGGAAAAGTCATCCGACTTCAGAGCGATCATGGAAAGGAGTTTGAGAACATCAGCTTCACAAAGTTTTGTGATGCTGAAGGAATTGCACACGAATTTTCTGCTCCCATCACTCCTCAGCAAAACGGGATCGTTGAAAGAAAAAATCGCACTCTTCAAGAAATGGCAAGAGTCATGATGTTAGCCAAAGACATCCCGCAGCACTTCTGGCTGAAGCTTTGAATACGGCGTGCCTTATTCATAATAGAGTGACCCTCCGCCCTGGTACTTCACTCACTCTTTATGAAATATGGAGGGGGAGAAAGCCGAATGTCAAATATTTCCATGTCTTTGGATCAATCTGCCACATACTTCCAGATAGGGAACCTCGACGCAAACTTGATCCTAAGAGCGACGACGGCATCTTCCTTGGGTACTCCAGAAATAGTCGGGCTTTTCGTGTATTCAACAAACGCACCCGGACTATCATGGAATCCATCAATGTCGTGATCGATGACAGTAACGAGCAACCCAGTGTCGAGGACGAAGAAGTCCTAAATATCTCCGGTGAAGTCAGACTAGAAGTCAGTGGCGATGAGCGCAGCAAAGAGTCTAAAGACGAAAGCCTAATCAACCCGGATAAAGAGGAATCTCCAATAAGGCAAAGAGCTCCATCAAGAAGAATTCAGAAGAATCATCCACCCCAGGATGTGATTGGAGACATTAATGAAGGAGTTCGGACTCGACAAAAGGCATCTCTTGACTACAAAGAGATGATAGGTAACGTGTGCTTTATTTCCAAAATTGAGCCAAAAAATATACAAGAGGCCATCAATGATGAGTACTGGGTCTGCGCCATGCAAGAAGAATTGGTTCAATTTGCAAGGAATGAAGTCTGGGAGCTAGTACCCAAGCCTGACAATGTCAATGACATCGGGACAAAGTGGATATTCAAAACAAGTCTGACGAGCAAGGAAACATCACTCGAAACAAAGCAAGACTTGTGGCTCAAGGATACACACAAGTAGAAGGAGTTGACTTCGAAGAAACTTTTGCTCCGGTAGCAAGACTGGAAGCCATACGACTTCTTCTCGGCATCGCATGTCATCTGCGTTTCAAACTCTATCAAATGGATGTCAAGAGTGCCTTCCTTAATGGAAATCTCAACGAATAAGTCTATGTGGCTCAACCACAGGGATTTGAAGACCATGAATCTCCTCATCATGTCTACAAGCTAAAGAAAGCTCTCTACGAACTCAAACAAGCTCCACGAGCATGGTATGAACGTCTTACCCAATTCCTTGTACATAATGGCTATATTCGAAGGGGAGTAGACAAAACTCTCTTTGTGAAGAAGGAAGGAAGGGACATCATGATTGCTCAAATATATGTCGACGACATTGTATTTGGAGGGAAGTAAGATAAGATGGTGGAACGCTTCGTCCAACATATGCAGTCTGAATTTGAGATGAGTATGGTTGGTGAGCTCACATACTTTCTAGGCTTCCAGATCAAGCAGATGTCAGATGGAATATTTATTTCCCAAAGCAAATACGCAAAGAACATTGTCAAGAAGTTCGGGTTAGAAAAGGCCTCACACAAGAGAACTCCTTTTGCCACATATGACAAATGCACAAAGGACGAGATGGGAGAATCAGTTGATCAAAGCCTTTATCGAAGCATAATAGGAAGTCTTCTCTATCTAACAGCAAGTCGACCTGACATCGCTTACTCCGTGGGAGTCTGTGCTCGATATCAAGTCAATCCAAAAGTCAGTCACTTAGCTCATGCCAAGAGGATCATAAGGTACATCTCGAGAACCTCTGAATTGGGTTTGCTATATTCCTTTGATACCTCTCCTACTCTTGTTGGATATTGTGATGCTGACTGAGCGGGAAGCACACCAGATCGAAGAAGTACCTCTGGAGGTTGTTTCTACCTGGGGAACAATCTTGTATCATGGTTCAGCAAAAAGCAAAATTGTATTGCTTTATCTACTGCTGAGTCCGAATATATTGCAGCCGGAAGTAACTGTACTCAGCTTCTTTCGATGAAACAAATGTTGGCAGAGTATGGAGTCAAGCAAGAAGTCATGACTTTGTTCTGTGACAACATCAGTGCTATCAATATCTCAAAAAACCCAGTGCAACATAGCAAGACAGAGCATATCGATATCAGGCACCACTTTATTCGAGAGCTTGTAGAAGACAAGAAGATAAAACTCGAGTACCTACCCACTAAGAAACAAGTCGCTGACATCTTTACCAAAGCATTAGATGCTAACAGGTTTGAAAGTCTGAGGTCATCCCTTGGACTTTGCTGTCTGGAATAACCAAAAGTCAAGAAAGAAGAGGGAGAGCTTTTTGAGTGAATTTTTACTCTCTCTCTATCTGGACCAGACAGGGTCCACAAGATCTAGCCGGGCCCAAACCTCATTATCAGGAGCCCAGGTGAAATTATTTGTTTAAAAATTCAAAAAGGGGAATGATTAGAAAAACTGACGACTATCCAATCAGCTCTCAACCCCCTTCAACTTCCGCAGAAAAAGCCTGCACAATCCTCTCCATCTTCCCAAAACTGCTAGAGCACCTAGAGAAGGACGATGCTCAAACCGAATCTGCGAACAAAGAAGAGGAAGCCTCTCTTTCTACTCCGGCTCAACCACAAGGTAAATCTGCTATCCTCTCTGAAGAAAACACAGTAGAAGTAAGCCTGCCTGAAAGTCAAGGCACTAGCACCAAGGACCAATCCAGCCCCTCTAAGTCGGCACCAGCACCAGATAAATCTTCTTTAAACGAGGACTTGTAGAAAGAAGGAAGTTCCCATGTCGCCCCGGACAGTGATTCAGGGCTTAATGAAGATCAGGAAGCTATTCCAGAAGTCACTCGACCTATAGAGGAACCTGTTAACATCGAAGAGATAGTCGTCACTGCGACGATAGAAAAAGAAGCAGAAGCCATGGAAGAAGAAGCTGTGCCCAAGAGGCTTGAGAGAAGGAAGCTACCAACAAGAAGGTTGTTCGATGAAGAAGAAGAACCTCAAATACTGAGGAGATTGACCCTAAAGAGGAAAACCACAGAGAAAGGAGGAGCATCTGCTTCCAAACAACCAAAGAAGTCTAGAAGGAAGTCATTAACTTATGTAGCAACATCTGCTCCAGAAGAAGAGAAGTCTGAAGAAGAAGACAACCAGATTGTGCTACCACGGGTGAAAAAGGCAATGGGAGGGCAGAAACTCCCCAAGAATGTGCCTAAAGCTCCTACAGATAATGTCTCTTTCCACTCTGTAGACAATGCGGTTAAGTGGCAGTATGTATACCAGCGCAAGATCTATTTAGAAAGAGAACTTTCCACAGAGGCGCAGGGGATAAACTCGATCATGGATCTTCTCCGAAGAGCAAGCCTGACCAATACGGTCATAAATATTGGGCCATTCTACCCAGCATTGGTCAAAGAGTTTATTGTCAACCTTTCAAGCGAGTTTGATGATCCAGAAGACGTTGAATACATAAAGTTGTTCGTTCGGGGAGAATGCTTCTAAATATCTACCTCAACCATCAATGTCTATCTTGGCAGAGAGGACCCAGAAGTCACTCCAGAAGTCCCGCCCTTGAATAAAGTAGCGGTCGAGATCACTGGAGGACGAAAGAAGGTCTGGCCTGTCAAAGACACCATTGCGGCTACTGAGCTTACTGCCAAATACTCAATACTCTACCGCATTGGCCTGGGAAATTGGGCACCTTCTACACATGGGTGGAGCATCATAACCGAATTAGCTAAACTCATATACCAAATACATACGCAATCTTCTCTTGATTTTGGCGCTTATGTCATTGAACATCTAGTCAAGCACGCCAAATCATGTGCTGTCAAACTTTCTATCGGGTTTGCTTCATTAATCACCGGTCTCCTTCTCAAACAATGTCCACACATTGTTCGAGAATCAGATATTCCGGGTAAGAAGCCACTGCCCCTTGCTATCAGCCTCAAGAACTTTGAAGGGAAGCAGTTGAAGGACCTCGGACTTCCCATGGCCAAAGCATCAGGAGCTGGTTCAAGCTCTCGACCTTCAGGACCACTTGGCACTAGGATGGAGGAAGAATTGGTGGAAATGATCGATGATCTGGAGAAGTCAATTGCGATGCTATCAGCCCGCAAAGTCGCCTGTGAAGCTCTTCTCGATGACCTCTGCTCTGCTCCTGCTGCTGAAGATGATGTTGACGACTCCACGTCGTTTTAAGTATTTCTCTGATTTACTCTGAAAACTTGTTCCAAACACACTCTTAAATCCTCGCGGTCTGTCCGAGTTACTTTTCCGCACACAATGACACTTATTTTGGGATATTTTGCTCATGTTTGAGCTGGATGTTTGCTCATGTTTGAGCTGTTCATTTTGCTCATGGTGTGAGCTGGTTTTTTATCCCGCTGTTTAGTCGAATTTCATTGTATGATTGCCTTTGGCAATATTATTAGACAAACAGGGGGAGATATAGATAGCCTACGCCAGAAGTCGCGTTGGAAGATGTACATAAAAGTCGCCGCTCAAGAAGCCGCTCCAGAAGATAAACCAGAAGCCGCACAAGAAGTCGCATCAGAAGTCATATAACTTGATGTGTGCGTAACTGCCTCAAGGTGACGACGATGTGCCTGCTTGGAGAAAGAAGTCACATCACTTGCTGTGCGTAACTGCCACAAGATAAATCACTTGCTGGGCGTAACTGCCACAAGATGACGATGTGCTTAAAAAGGTGTTTGCCTAAAAAATTGCCAAAGGGGGAGATTGTTGCTACGTTTAATTGTTGGCATAATTTTTTAGCGCAAAAGAAAGAAGTCGTGCAACATGTTACATGACATGTGGAGCGACTTGCTGTGAACTAGATTAGGAAAGATCTGAAGCTTTCCTATTTCGACAAAGCTTGGAGCGAAAGAAGAAAGGCGCCACGAAGACTTGGAGCGCAAGAGATTGACGTCGACAAGTCAGGCGACTTCCAGCTGGCAGTTACACGTCAGCAATAGGCGGCAATTCTACTTGCCTGATTTATTCAGGAAGTCAGAACAGGCAAGACGACTTCCAGCTGTCGTGGAAGGCGGCAACAACTTGCCTGACTTTCCTGTTCCTGGTCCGAGAAGGATTAGGAATGTGAGCTGCTATAAAAAGCCCTTGGCTTCCCATTAGCAGATTATCCGTTCTTGTTCTAACAATGGCAAGATTTCTTAGAGCTCTTAACCGTGCACCATTGGCGTGTTGAAAGGCTGATGAAGATTCGCTAGAACGGACTTTGCTCCGATCAAACATCAAGTCGAGAAGATTGATTGTTTGGATCGGTTAGGGTTTTTGTTTGTGATTGAAGATTCACAACTCCATCAAGAAGACAACGACACCGAGCATAGGCTTGCTCGAAGGGTGGAATTGAGAGGATCTCAAAGACAGGGGGAGAGGCCCTTGGTCGAGGACAATAGCTTGTGTGATAGCTAGTTGGTGCTTGAAGTTGTACTATTGACTACCTAATAGTGAAAACTTTCCACTGGCAAAGTGCCCCCAGACGTAGGTGCAGAGTCACTGAACTTGGTAATCATCTCTGGTGTCGTTATTATTATCTATTTACTGTTTTACTTACGGTTTACGTTTTAGGCAAATAGTCGATCCACAAGTTACGACTTTGTGTTCGACTTCTTGACTCGCCTACAAATTCAGAATTTCACACTCGATGACCTTAGACGAAATTAATGATTAAGTTTTTTTATCACAACACCATAATAATAATAAAGCACCATTGTATTTGTAATATATGATGTAAGGTAAACACATAAATGTGATTGATCTACGAAACATTTCCTATAGACTCCCTTCGTCATTATGTTTTGGGGCCGTTACTTCTCGATCATCGTCCTACTCGCTGACGACAAGATTAAAGCTTATCGACAGTACCACTGCTTGGGCACTGGACTCCGTTGAGAGGAATATGGTGGATGTTGGGGCACCATAAGTGGAAGCGTTGTGGCCGAGGGATTTGCTGGATCTGTAGGGTTTTGGAGCGTTCGAGATCGTCGAGATAGCGGAAGCATTAAAAGATAATCTACTCCAAACCTTGTCCAAGAACATTAAACCATTAAATCCCAAAGCAAAATCTATTCCACAAGATGTTTACCTTTAAGTCTTGTATGAATCGATAAAGAAGAACGTTCGGATCTTCTTCTCTAAAGCAAATCCACACCAAGAGGATGATCTTGTTGATCCTTCACTTAATTGCCTACTAGAACAATTAAATGAAGAACAAGAGAGCAAGATGAAGAGAAGGAGGGGGTTGGCCGGCCACTATGAGAGAGAGAGAGATCTTTTTGTGAGTTTTTGTGATTAAATGACTAATGAATTAAAGTCTTGCATTTGAATTCATCATCCACCTCACAAGTATGGGTTAAAAGTGATTGGTATGGGCTTAAAGGTGCTTTAACCCATACCCCCTTAAATCACTCACCTCTTAATCCACAATCACCAACTAAGCATGGTGTTGTGTGGCCCCCACAATGGTCCCACCATGTGGGTCGGCCATATGATCTTATTGGGCCCTTAATGGGCCGGCCATGAGGCTTCATGGGCCGAGCCCAATGGGCCCTCCCGTGTTGTCTCATGCCGTGTCCAAAACTTGCCCGACCCTTTTGTCGTTACTTATCAAACAAAGTCCGACGCGATATCGACGAAAAACTCAATTTTTCTCGATTCGCTAATTATTCTCTCAAACCGAACCTATGGCACAAAACCTCCAGTTTTGTCCATATATTACTCCTCAAGAAACATCAATGTTTCCTTGTCTCAAGTTATCCGTCTTGTATGTGTGTGACCCTCTAGGCTCATGCCACCGTTGGCAGATCGGCGCAAAAGACCGCTCTTGCCCGATCCATCATAAGTGGTCTCTAGTAAAACATTATGATTACCCAAGGTGCACGATGATCGATGATTCGACTTAACCTTTATGCGTACAAGTCACCATCCTGTTATCTCTAGATATCCCGATTGATCTCAAGGCATAGAGTCGTCTCCCTTGTTCAATCAATCATTGTTACTTGATATGCGAGATGGCTGAGAAATGATAACCCGTATCATTTGCATGGCCATGCTTTTTCTCTCAGTCAGTCTCCATCAAGAGGCCTTCTAACGGATATCTTTCCCATACCGTAGTATGAGGGATAAATCCCTTAGCCGTCTTTCGTGTCACTCATGCAACCCGTTCCGCCACCCAATCATGCCCTTTATAGCAATCCTTTTACAGAAAGCGTTTGGCGCAAGTTAAAGTCGTACGTTCATTGCATAGTGATCACAAAGACTCCTTGGTCTAAGGATGTCGTGACAAGCTATCGCATTTGAATATGTTTATGGCTTAATCTATGAAAACACTATTCAAAGCGGGTCGTCCGATATCAATCACCTCATGATATCTATGATGTAGAACTACGTCATTAAGAACCATCCTCATACTGGTCGCTTTTAAGGAAGCATAGGTTGACTAGGGACTCGTTAAGTGTGATCCGTACAGATTTATGGTTCTACTACTTTAGTGGTCATAAATCAGATCATGCTTAACATATTACTTCAACATATAAGTAATATAAAGCCGTTCATATTTATACGTTACAAACGATGATGTTTGTACATAGACGTTTACAGGCTAATACCAATTGGACTAGGGCACAAATGCTATCAGGATCTTGATGAGGAAACTCCCTAGTGGTTGCCCACTCCCTAGCCGCAGCATCGAGTGTCCTATGGTACTGGGAGAAGGCACTCTCGGAGTACTGATAGTCGACCTTGGTCCGCTTTTGGTTCGAATTAGTCTGTTCTTCCTTAGCTCGATTTGTCGATTTCTCGACGCACCAGATAATTACAACTACGAGCTTTACTTTGACAGAAATACACCTACATCCGTAGTCACGACCCCGGGCTAGACCTCACCAATGGTCTCGAGGCAAAAAACTGCTCCAGAATTAGAGCGGGCTACCTCGAAGAAGTTACAAGGTGTAACCGCCTCCCACTTAGATGGGGCGGTAGTGTACCGGTGGTCGAACTCTAGGACCCCACCAGATACGATGATAGGCGCCTACTTTGGGTGTTAAGTGTTATGTTCAAAGTTGTCATTATACTCAATTACGCGCGTTGGAAGCATGTGCCTAAGGAAACACAAGATCTATTCTTGCAGAAAATAGATGAAGTTACAAAAATACTACTGTTTAATAATATTATTTCGGTTAATGAAATAATCGATTATATTCAATCATGTTTCTAGAGGACTTACCAACTGGACTACACATCAGATCCTCTCATGGAGTGGTTTGAGAAAAGAGGGCAAGCATTTTTCAAAGAGGGCACAAGCAAGCTGAAGCCATACTATAATCATTATAGGGATGTCTTCAGACGCAACGACATACCCCATAAACTCAAGGGTAAGAAGGAAGAATGGTAGTGAGTTGTGGAAAACTGGGAACGCGACGACATTCAAGAAAGTATTAATTTTAATGTTGTTTTTTCAAAGAAAATTAATTATCATTATATCAATAATAATTTTCAGTTTTCCTTCAATAGAAACAAAGCGCAACCATGTCAGCGCACTGCGATTTGAAGCCCGACCATAATAAAGGCTCACTACCATTTATGCGGTCGATGGCGACTTTGAGAGCGGACCAGGAAAAGAAGGGCATTATTTTCCTATCGCCGAGGATCGAAAACACCATTGAACGTGACAACGAGCCCGAAACTGAGTAAAAACAGATAAAACTTGTAAGATGGTTATTTTTTTTTTCCATTCATTTGGATTTTGATTTATTTTTAATACTAACATGATCTATTTTTTTCAAGATGTTATAAAACAATTGTACGAGAAGTATTGATGGGATCGCCCCTGTAAACCTAGGAGATGGATCGCGAAGAAGAGGTCGAGCTCATGAAAAGGAAAAGGAAGTAACACATCCCTATGGCGAAGGCCATAAGCATCACGACTGTTATATTCAGGGTTTCGTCCGTTCCGATATGAGGCGACCCAATGCAAGACAGCCTGGTGTGAGTGGGACACAACTAGCAAAGGATTTGACACAGGTGGAAGCAGCATTGTAAGAGGAGGGGGCCATAAGACTACAATGCGAGGCTGATGAGCAAGTCCTCCGAGACCTTCATTAAATACATGCATAACAAGTAGAGGCCCTTCGAGAGATTGAACAAAGGCAAGCACAAGAAGCATAGGCCCTTCGAGCACTGAAGAGAAAAGAGAGGAAGACGAAACAACAGGCATGCGAAGACCAATTATTTGCCCATATTTATGATCGTTGAACGTCCCGAGACCTCGACCACTCTCCTCGGATTAATATTAAATATGTTTTCTTCATTTTCTATGAATTCTCGGGTTTAAAAACTATTTTGTATGTTTTCTCGGTTTTAATACATTTTCATGGATTCTCTACTTTTTATAATTATTCAATTCAACTAACAAATTATAATTCATAAATTAATGAAACATGATTTACATTTATAATTAATTAATAAATTAAAAACAAATTTCTAATTATAATTAATTAAAACATTTACAATTATAATTAATAAACTCAGATAAAACATATTATATGAATAAAAAAATAAATTCATATTGTTTTTATTATTATTTTCTTAATTATGCCCAAAATGGGATGCGTACAATACAATATGTACGCAGCGCGTTATGAGATGCGTACATGTTATATGCAACGCGTTCTGGGTTGCGTACACAACTAGCATGTACACAACATGAACTTTATCGTTGCTGCATATTAGTTGTGTGGTTCATGTTGCGTGCAATATGCATCCAGCCATTCACGGTACTTATATTTTTGAATTGGCTGCCTGCATTACACGCAACCCGAATGTCAAAATTAGTGTAATGGTAGATCAGGGACTAATTAAGCAAACGATGTCATGTGTGGTGCGGTTCAATATGTCAGGTTGAGTTCTAATTGTAAAATGATCACAACTAACCTGTACATATATATATAAGATATCATATTAAAAAATAAGAATTTTTTTGTAACAATGTGAAATCAACATCTGTTTTTTAATCAACATCTGTTACTTTCATAAGAAAAATAATTGTTTTTTTACAGTAAAGAAAAAGAATTGTTGGACTTCAAAAATGAATTTAAAGATTAATGACCTTAATTTTCGTCAATTTATTCAACATGGCTAGACTTAAATTTTTTATTTATTACGAAATTTCTAAAAGAATCTTATTTAACTTTCAAAATTTTACAGTCATAACAGTCTTTTATCTTCCTCCTGTGGAGAAAAACTATTGACTTACATACTTAACCGTTTCAAATCACTGAAAATTTATAAAAAAAAAAAGAAGCAAACTTAGTATTATTGTCAACTGTTTTCATATAAAGAAAAGTGAGTCCCCCATCACCTTCTATTTTGATTCGTAATTAATAAAGCAAACTGATCAGGTGGAAACACGATCTTGTTGATATTGCTATTAAAAGAAATGCTTGTGCACCATTTTCACATTCCTACTTTCTAAAGTGTAATCATGAAAAATATTCCGCTTCTCATCTTTTATTTCTCAGACTAGATATGAGAGTGAAGATGCGTTGTATTATGATGCTCTGCTGGCTATTAAGGGATTGAGCACTACTCAAACAAGAGATCGACTATGGTGCTGTGGATAAGAGATTGAAAGTTTTCTGCTTTTTCGTAACACTTTAGTAGGCCCAGTATGGAGAAAGATTGATTGTTTTGAGCACATAATTAATATGTAGTAGTGGCCAGAATAATCTAGAATAAAATTGTTATCGGGAAATTGGTTTTGGTAATATCCATAGGGAAAACTTAAGAGATTAACAACAACTATAGAATTAATAATTGATTTGCACTCTCCTTGATTAATTTATTAACTATAATTTCTCGCAGTTTTATAATTTACTTTTAATTATACTAAAAAGACTAAAATGTTCTCAGATAATCTTTTAGCTTCTGTTGTTACTATTAAATTGACTATTTTAGCAGCTGACAGAAAGATAACTGTCTACATGTTGCAACAAGAGTTATATGTTGAATAAACAGAAGGATGTCTATTCAGAAGTAAACAGAAGAAGTAAAACATCCAAGACGACGACTTCTGGTGAGTTTCCGTATTTAGAAGATCTTCTAAATGGATTGTGATTCGATATGATTCAGTTGTGTAGGAGTTTTAGGATACTTCACGTTGTATACGAGGAAGGGTTTGGGAAACCCTAAACGAGGAGACGATCAACTACTATAAAAGCCTGGCGGCATCCCATAAGTAGTGGCGCTTGTGGTTTTGTAAGTCGATCTTTGGGCTGATCATTTGGAGTTCCTAAGCGTGTAGGACGACCATGTTGAGAGGCTAATGTATTGACAAAGACCGACACTTTGTGTTCAATCACTATTCAAGAAATAATGAGTGCTTGACTGTTTTGGGGTTGTGTTCGCGCGATTGAAGTTTCGTGCATCCATTTGAAGAATAGATGCTGATCTGGGTAGAGGTGCTGCTCGAATAGTAGAATTGAGAGAGGATCTCAGATTCAGGGGGAGATCCTGAGATAGGTTATCACTTGTAACAATTGTAAGACCTTGTGCCCAAGTCCAAGTCTTTTCTATGTAATCTTCTCTTTAGCAATGAATGGCATTTACATTATTATTGTGCTATAGTAATGTGTAGAGTCAATAGTGTGTCATCACTAATAGTGGAGCCTTTAGATATTTTGGAATCATGTTTCCCGGATCCCTAGTCGAATACTTATACATAAGTGACTAACATGAGGATGACTTACAGTCATGCTCTGCTGATCAAGGTGTTGAGTCATATCACGGATATCGTCTGGGAGACGATATCAGATGACCTGACTTGGACTATGACGCATAGATTAAGTAACCAACGCATACTCTGTCGTCGTGTGATCACTGCCTTAACACCTTGGAGCGCGTGGCTCACGTGCACGTCACTCCAGTAGTTTGACATACCCCAATGTTGCCTGAAACATGGTTGTCATAACGGACACCGTTGGCTATTGAATGGACTATAGTGGGAGCGCACATTGTGTCCGAATGGATTTGTTTCCCTACGGTGAGACGTGGTGAAGGGTATGGTTCTGGGCCCCTTGATGAGCATGACTGAGAAAGTGTGCGGGCACACCAGTTACGTATCAGTCATCTCGAAATTCAAGGAACTAGATCGAATACATGAGGATGACGGCTCTATGCCTCATTCGATCTCACACGCCTTAAAGCAACAAAATGGTTAGTGATACAGATGACCAACAGGAGATATCGAACCGATCGATACACTCGTGGACATTGGGTAATCACTATGTCTTACTAGAGGCCACTAGTGATGGATTGGGTGAGATGGGTTCTCACGCCGATTTGCCAATGAGTCACGGGCCTACAGTGTCACACGCAAGAGCAAGACCGAAGCGACTCGAAGGGATTCAAGAGGTCCAAAGTACGTGGTGTGGGAATGATTGCAGTAGGGTGTCGATCGACACGGTCACAATGAGGTGTCGATCGCCACCTGGGCTGTCGATAAACACTACTTGTTTGCTTGGGGTGGCGATTGACACCTCGTGTCGATCGACACCTCTCGGACAATGGAGGGTGGCGATCGACACCTGTGGACAGTGGGGATCAGTAAGAGTCGAAATTTCGACCTTGAGGCAAATCGGGAGGTTTAATGGGATTGTTTAATTTCTATATTGATGCCATAAATATACTCGATCCTCGATATGGTTTAAATGATTTTAATCAAGTATATAACGATATCAAAAACTATTTTTCTGACGAGATAAAGTAGGGTCTTGAGTTTCAGCGAGATTGATGACCTGATATATCGAAGGACCGCACAGTTGTGTTGTTCGACGAACTTCAGTGCGTCGTTGGCACATTATGTTGAACTTTTGTATCGCCCAACGACCTATTAGGGTTTTGCTCGATACACTAGATTTTCAACATGCCTGTTGATGAAGTGATTCCATCGACCGACGAAAGGGCCGGGTCATTGCGATTAGATCGATAGACGATTCCCGGTTTTCGTGGGGAAAACGCAAGAGTCTCGGTTTAGGATTTCGAGATCGGGACTTTCGAGTGCCAAGTGAGATCGGTACACTAAAATCATAAAGGTTAAAATATGATTTAATGTGATTGATAACATGCATTGTGTGACAACATATATGTTTGATAACATGATATGATTGCAACATGCATAAGTTAGATCACATGATGTATAGCTAAAGCCCATTAAGACAAGACCGTTTATATTGAATTTGATTTGTAAATATAAAATGGCGGTTAGTGCCATCTTAAGATTTAGGTTGTATTATATTTATACCCGGCCTGCGAGCCATTGATATTTTGTAAACGCATTTCTCAGAGATGGACATTGGGAGTCTTGGAGTTGGCATTGAGTCGTTGAGACATCAAGGAGACAGTGGGAGCGCCGCCAAGGATGAAGAAGACTTGTTTAGTTGTAATCTTCACCCTTAGGATGTGACCCCGATCTTTATGGACCGGCCCCATAAAGATCGAACCTAGACATGGGCTTAGGCTATACATGTTTAACTTGTGCATTTTTAGAATTTCATGATTAGTAATGTATGTTTATTTTATATGCACGAGAGCATGATAAGTTTAAACGTACATATGTTTTGTTTGTCCGAAATTGGTAAAATAACGTAAAATTGGGCATACAAAACTAAAGTGGAGCATTAAACATATCATCATCCTAGTACGGATGAATAGTTGTAATCTAGAGATTGTACTGGGTACATGTCTCGCAAAACTTGATCATATCGCAACGAAATTGAGTCATGCGATGATACTATCCAATTTTGACACTCTACGAAACCGCGTGACCACGAACGTCGTGTGCGTTAGCAGAGCGTTCGTGGAAGCAAAACTAGTAGAGGTGGACAGTTTTGTTTGGGGCGTAAATGCATTAGCTCTCTCCAGTTCAAGTTTTGGTCCACAAGTCGTTAATTGGTTGACTCAACTAGGCCATGAATGTCGTGTGCATTAGCAGAGCGTTCGTGGAAGAAATGATAGATGATTCTTCAGTTGTGTAGGAGTTTAAGGATACTTCAAGTTGTATATGAGTTGAAGGAAACTTCACGTTGTATACGAGGAAGGGTTTTGGAAACCCTAACGACGAGACGGTCAACTACTATAAAAGCCTGGCGGCATCCTATTAGTAGTGGCGCTTGTGGTTTTGTAAGTCGGTCTTTGGGCTGATCATTTAGAGTTCCTAAGCGTGTAGGACGAGCGTGTTGAGAAGCTGAATGTATTGACAAAGACCGACACTTTGTGTTCAATCACTATTCAAGAAAGAATGAGTGCTTAACTGATTTGGGGTTGTGTTTGTAGGGTTTTGGAGCGTTCTTTAACATCGAGATAGCGGAAGCATTAACAAAAGCAACTCCAGACCTTGTCCAATAACATGAACCATTAAATCCCATGGCAAAATCTATTCCACAAGAAATTTACCTTTAAGTCTTTGTTGAATCGATAAAGAAGAACTTTGTGATCTTCTTCTCTAGAGCAAGTCCACACCAAGTAGATGATCTTCAAGATCCTTCACTTAATGCCTACTAGAACAATTAAATGAAGAACAAGAGAGCAAGAAGAGAGGAGAGCAAGGGGTGGCCGGCCAAGGAGAGAGAGAGAGAGGATGTGTGAGTTATGAGAGTGTGTTATTAATTACAAGATATTTCTCTACTTCATCAACTCAAAAGCATGGGTCTAAAAAGTGATGGTATGGGCTTAAAGGTGTCATTACCCATACCCTATAAATCACTCACCCCTTAGTCAACAATCACCACCTAAGCATGGTGTGTTGTGGCCCACCCTTGGAACCAACAAAGTGGCCGGCCATGTTGGGCTTGTTGGGCCCAAAATGGGCCCTTGTTGGGCCGGTCACGTGACCTCATGGGCCGAGCCCAATGGGCTCGCCCATGTGGTTTCGTGTCGTGTCCAAAAGTCGCCCGACCTTTTTTGTCGTCACTTATAAAACAAAGTCCGACGCGACATCGACGAAAAATCTCAGTTTTCTCGATTCGCTAATTGTTCTCTCAAACCGAACCTATGGCCCAAAACCTTCAGTTTTGTCCATGTATTGCTCCTCAAGAAACGTTAAGGTCTCTAGTAAGACGTTATGATTACCAAAGGTGGATGATGATCGATGATTCGATTTAACCTTGTGCGTACAATTCACTATTCTATTATCTCCAGATATCCCGATTGATCACAAGGCATAGAGTCGTCATCCTTGTTCAATCAATCATTATTACTTGATATGTGAGATGGCTGAGAACTGATAACCCGTATCACTGGCATGGCCATGCTCTTTCTCTCAGTCACTCTCGATCAAGAGGCCTTTAACGGATATCTTTCCCATACCGTAGTATGAGGGATAAATCCCTTAGCCGTCTTTCGTGTCACTCATGCAATCCGTTCCGCCACTCAATCATGCCCGTTATTGCAATCCTGTTACGGAAAACGTTAGGCGTAAGTTAAAGCCGCACATACATTGCATAGCGATCACAAACACTCCTTGGTCTAAGGACATCGTGACAAGCTATCGCATTTGAATATGTTTATGGCTTAATCTACGAAACACTATTCAAGCGGGTCGTCCGATATCAATCACCTCATGATATCTATGATATGATTTCGGGATCCCTTATCCCTATGACAAGTAGAACTACGTCATTGAGAACCATCCTCATACTGGTCGCTTCTATTGAAGTGTATATTGACCAGGGACTCGTTAAGTGTGATCCGTACATATTTATGGTTCTACTACTTTAGTGTTCATAAATCAGATCATGCTTAACATATTACTTCAACACATAAGTAATACAAAGCCGTTATATTTATTACAAACGATGATAATTATACATAAACATTTATAGACTACTAGCAATTGGACTAGGGCACAAAAATACTCTCAGTGTTTGCGCGATTGAAGTTTCGTGCATCCATTTCAAGAACAAATGATGATCCGGGTAGAGGTGCTGCTCGAATGGTAGAATTGAGAGAGGATCTCAGATTCAGGGGGAGACCCTGAGATAGGTTATCACTTGTAACAATTGTAAGACCTTGTGCCCAAGTCTAAGTCTTTTCTATGTAATCTTCTGTTTAGCAATGAATGGCATTTACATTATTATTGTGTCATAGTAATGTGTAGAGTCAATAGTGTGTCATCACTAATAGTGGAGCCTTTAGATATTTTGAAATCATGTTTCCCGGATCCCTAGTCGAATACTTATACATAAGTGACTAGCATGAGGATGACTTACGGTCATGCTTTACTGATTAAGGTGTTGAGTCATATCATGGATATCGTCTGGGAGCTAGTGGCTCACGTGCACGTCACTCTAGTAGTTTGACATGCCCCAATGCTTCCTGTAATAGGGTTGTCATAACGGACATCGTTGTCTATTGGACGGATTGTAGTGGGAGGGCACATTGCGTCCGAAGGGATTTGTTTTCCCACGGTGACACGTGATGAAGTGTATGGTTTTGGGCCCCTTGATGAGCATGACTGAGAAAGTGTGCGACCGCACCAATTACGTATCAGTCATTTCAAAATTCAAGGAACTAGATCGAATACATGAGGATGACGGGTCTATGCCTCATTCGATCTCACACGCCTTAAAGAAAACAAAGGGTTAGTGATACAAATGACAGACAGGAGATATCGAACCGATCGATACACTCGTGGACATTGGGTAATCAGTACGTCTTACTAGAGGCCACTGTGGATGGATCGGGTGAGATGGATTCTCACACCGTTCTTCCAATGGGTCACGGGCCTATAGAGTCACTCGTCAAGAGCAAGATCGAAGGGACTCGAAGGGACTTAAGAGGTTCAAAGTAAGTGGTGTGAGAATGACTACAGTGGGGTGTCGATCAGCACCTTGGAGGTGTCAATTGACACGGTCACAAGTAGGTGTCGATCGACACTCAGATCTGGCACCGAAAGGAGGGGTGTCGATCGACACCTTCCACGCGGGAAGGGTGTGTATGGACACCTATGCCGATGCTGAAAACCTAGAGGCCCTCCCTAAAGCCTATAAAAGGAGGCTTTGGGTGAGAGCCTCTCTCCAAGGCTCTTGAGCAATATTAGCTACACCACTAAAGAAAGTTCTCTAGTTCTTGCATTGGGAGCTAGAGAAATCGAGTGATTGAGTGTTACCGGAGTTTAGTAGTTCCATTGAAGATTCAAGCTTCACAAGGTCGAGCTCGGTGTGTGTGCACGCGTAGAGAACGAGTACAAGGAGTCGTTTTGAGATCGGATTCGTGAGTTTTCTGCTAGACTACGAGAGGCAAAAGATCTGATCTTTACTCGTTTTAATGATTCATCTATTGTTTGCAAACGATCTCGTGGCGGGTTCTCGGTTAAATTCGTCGCTTCCGCTGTGCTTGAGATCCCGGGAACCCTAACAACAATAGCATAAATTTAAATGATTTGTGTGATGATCCTAGGAACTTCTATGTTTTGATTGGTTACAAAATAGTGAAATCTTTCCACTGGCAGAGTGCCCCCAGACGTAGGTGACGTTGCACCGAACTAGGTAACCATATCTCGTGTCATTTACATTTCTGTTCTGTATGTTATTTTGATTTGTGCATTAGGAAGTGTCTATTACTAAGTCTAAACATTGTAAGAGACAACTTGCGACTTACCAGAATTTCAATTGGTATCAGAGGAGGCATCTAAACTTATAGGTAATTTCATGTAAAACAAATTCTGGGAACCTGAAATGGATAGCTCAAGAGAATGAGGCTCAGTCAATAAGCCTCCTATGTTGGATTGTATGAACTATGGATATTGGAAGGCTCGCATGAGTGCATTCCTAAAATCTGTCGATAATCGAACATGGAAGGCTGTAATACATGGATGGGAGGTTCCACAAACCATTGATGCAAATAACGTTGCACACTTCAAACTTGAAAGTGAATGGAGCCCTGTAGAAGACGAATCAGCCCTAGGTAATTCTCGTGCTCTAAATGCCATATTCAATGGAGTTGACCAGAATGTGTCCAGGCTGATCAACACATTACTAGCACAAAAGAAGCATGGGAGATTTTGGCTACCGCTTATGAAGGGATGACCAAAGTTCGTGAGAAGAAACTTCAATATCTTACCACTATAGTTAAAGCCTTGTCCATGAAGGAAGATGAGACGATTAATGAGTTCAACGTTCAAATCAGGGATTTAGCAAATGAATCTTACTTTCTGGGAAAATCCATGACGGATGAGGATTTGGTCCGGAAAACCTTAAGATCACTGAGTCCACGATTCAAGATGAATACTACAGCAATAGAAGAGATGCATGATCTAAAGAAACTCAGATTTGATGAACTCATGAGATCACTGATGACCTTTGAACTCTCGCTTCCCAGTCTGGATCAGAAGTAAAAGGGGATGGCGCTCAGAAGCTCCACAACAAGCTCTCATGAACAGGTAGTTTCTGACTCAGGCGATGAAACTGATGAAACTATTGCTTTGATGGTTAAAAATTACAGTAGGATTATGAAATGGTTCACCAAGAAGACAAGGAAACATGTTCCCCATGATGTCAAAGAAAACTAGATGCAAAAATTTCAGAAGGTTGGAAACTATCCAAAGCCTGAAAAAGTTGTAGATCGTGGAGGAAAGGGAAAAGGCATCCAGTGCCACAAATGTGAAGGATTCAGACATATTCATAAGGAATGTCCTAGCTTCCTGAGAAAGCAAAAAGGATTTAATGCAACCATGTCTGATGATGAAGAGGAAGACAGTGACACTAACAGATTAGCAACTTTGTTGCATTTACAGCTTCCACCTCAACGAATACAGTTCTAACTCTTGACGAAACAGAATTCCTATCTGATGATGCCATGAACGATGCCTACAACCTATTGTTCACCCAATGGGTAGAAGAAACAAAATTCCTTGACAAACAAAGGGATACCATCTTGTCTCTCACTAACGACAAGACAAGGCTACTGGAAACAGTTATCGACCTAAAGAAGCAAGTGAGCCGGCTAAACGGGGAGATTGATCGAATGACTAAGTCCGTCAGAATGATGAACTCAAGCACTGAGGTGTTGAACACTCTCTTGACCATAGCAAAGCTAGTTAAGAACATGCAGGGGCTAGGCTATACCCATGAGGCGTCTACGTCTCAGACTATCTTTATCCCTCAGAATGAGAAAAACCAAATGTCAAGTATCTTTGTTCCTCAAAAGGAGAAAAACCAGATGTCAAGCCAAATGTCACAGACATCTTGTGCCGAACGAAATCATCGACATTGCCAGCATCATCTTTCTAGTGACCTCAATACATCACTACAGACATCTGGTGGAAATCAGGTTCAACGACATCATCATACATATGTTTCTGATGTCTCCAATAGACCACGATGGGTCTATCATTATTGTGGCCAAAAGGGATATTCGACCGTATTGCTATCATCTCTACACAAAGACACGTTCACAGTATAAAAGGACAAGGACCTTATCACAAAATGAGTGGAGAGTAAAGAAGGTAAGCTATCACACCAACATAGCCTGCATCACCTTGGCACCTTCTACTGGTAAGGACTGGTACTTTGATAGCTGATGCTTTCGTCACATGACAGGAGATCGGGGTCTGTTAGTAAACATGAGACCTTGCTTTGTTTGTCATGTCACATTTGGAGATGGTGTTAAGGCTAGAGTGATCGGAAAAGGACAACTTAGTTTCCCTGGCATCACGTGCTTAACCGAGGCCCTATTCGTGGAAGGACTAACTGCCAATCTTATTAGCATTAGCCAATTTTGTGATCTCGACTTACTTGTGAACTTTACTTATAACCAGTGTTCAGTGATGAATGAGAAACATGTTGAGCTTATGATGGGACCCCCATCCAGGGATACCTGCTATCTATGGTCACCAACATCTTGTGATACAAGACCGACATGCCTCTTATCCAAAAAAAATGAGGCCCAGCTCTAAAATCAAAGACTTGGGCATTTGAATCTCCGGAGTATGAAGAAAATAATATCAGAGTAAGCCATAACCGGAGTCCCAAATCTCAAGATTACTGAAGAAAGAATCTGTGGTGACAGCCAGATTGGAAAATAAGTACAAATGTCCCAAAAGATGTTACAACATTGTACTACCTCAAGGGTTTTGGAACTGGCGACATGACAGAAAGATTGGCTATTTTAACAGTTGACAGAAAGATGCATGTTTACATGTTGCGACATGAGTTATATGCTGAATAAACAGAAAGATGTCTACCCAGAAGTAAACAGAATAAGTAAAATATCCAGGACGACGACTTCTGGTGAGTTTTCATATTTAGAATATCTCCTAAATGGATTGCGATTCGATATGATTTAGTTGTGTAGGAGCCTAAGGAAACCTCATGTTGTATACGAGGAAGGGTTTGGGAAACCCTAACGACGAGACAGTCAACTACTATAAAAATCTGGCAGCATCCCATTAGTAGTGGCGCTTGTGATTTTGCAAGTCGATCTATGGGCTGATCATTCAGAGTTCCTAAGCGTGTAGAACGAGCGTGTTGGGAAGCTGAATGTATTGACAAAGATCGACACTTTGTGTTCAATCACTATTCAAGAAAGAATGAGTGCTTGACTATTTAGGAGTTGTGTTCGCGCGATTGAAGTCTTGTGTATCCATTTGAAGAACATATGTTGATCTGGGTAGAGGTGCTGCTCGAAGGGTGGAATTGAGAGAGGATCTTAGATTTAGGGCGAGACTCTGAGATAGGTTATCACTTGTAACAATAGCATATAGTTAAATGATTTGTGTGATGATCATAAGAACTTGTATGTTTTGGTTTGTTACGAAATAGTGAAATCTTTCCACTGGCAGAGTGCCCCCAGACGTAAGTGACGTTGCACCAAACTAGGTAACCATATCTCGTGTCATTTACTTTTCTGTTCTGTGAATTATTTTGATATGTGCATCAGCATGTGTCTATTACTAAGTCTTAACATTGTAAGAGACATCTTGCGACATACCAGAATTTCAGTTTCAACCCATTTTCTCTTACTCCTCTCTCTCTTTCTTTGTTACCTCCTCGCCGAGATCTTAGTGCTCCGGTCATTTTCTGACCAACTCATTTCCCTTGTCAACCAACATAGGGAAAGTATAAATATTATTATTAGCCAAAACACAGTAAAGCATATATTAAAGGGGTAATTACAGATCAGTACACCCGTCGAAACCTCATTTCAGAATCAGTCACCCAAGTTTGGAATTTTTTTCGTCGGTACCTCAAGTTTAAAAAGTTAACCCTTAAGTCGATTTTGTGACAGAAACGGTTAAGTTTTTTTTAATGACCAAAATACCCTTCCTTGTATAAATTCTATTTGGTATAATTATTGATAAATGTGAAAGGACTATAATACCCTTATTTAAATGATAAACTAACCTAATGCTCGAAGGGTATATCAATCTTTTCAAGTAATAAATTAAAAAAAAATACAAAATGCTTATAAAATGAACAAAATGCCCTCAACTATTCATCAAATTTTTAAACAAATGCCATCAAGTCAAATCCCTAAATTTTTAAGTTATCTCTTTCCTTAATCTTGAACCTACATTGCAGAATAAACAATAAATCAAATCTTTCACAAATTATCAAGATTAACTGAAATGGTAAATTAAATACATATTCAATTTCTTTCAAAAAATATATACAGATTCAAATCAAACCCTCTGAAAATCTCAAATTTTTATTGGGGTAATCCATGAAATCCCAAATCTTGATTTCTCCAATCCCTAATCGATGAAATCCCTAACCAAAAACTCCGATGAAGAAGAAATCGAAAATTAATTCTGTCCAGAAACCAGTGGCTAAGAACCAAAGACAAATCAAAATCGGTCTCGTCCACTAGCTCCGGCCGTCGCGTGTGCGGATGGTGGAGACCGCCGAAGCCGCCGGCGACTGCTCCATCCTCGACGAAGGCCGAGCGGGACCAGGCAGTCGGACTCGCCGACCAGGAGAGAGGGGACTCTCGGACTCGCCGAGCAGAAACAGGCAGTCGCGGGCGACGACGACAGTGAGGCCGTTGAAGCCGAAGAAGACTTCGACGGAGGTCGAGCGGGAACAGGCGGTCGGACTCACCGACCGGGAGAGATGGGACTCTCAGACTCGCCGAGCGGGAACAGGCAGTCGCGGGCGACAGTGGCTGAGAGGCCATTGAAGCCGGAGAAGGCTTCGATAGAGGCCGAGTGGGAACAGGCGGTCGGACTCGCCTACCGGGAGAGAGGAGACTCTCGGGCGGTCGCGGGCGACTGCGGCAAGGTTGTTGAAGCTGGAGAAGACTTCGACGGAGGTCGTTGAAGCCGGAGATGTCCCCGACAATGACGCCGACGCCGACGCCGACCTGGAGCCGCCTCTTCAGGCGAGGAAGTGTCAGAGAGGATCAATTCCTCTAGTGGCGAAGCGTTAGAGTGGTAGAGAAGATGTATAGAGAAGATTCATAATTAGTGTTAGAGTTTAAGGGTACAATTGGAATTTCACAAGCTTTTTAATTTCTTAAAACTTTTTATTTGTGTATTTATAAAGACCATATTGCCCTCAACTTATTAGTTGAATTGATTTTTAATTCAGGATAAATGGGTAATTTCGCAATTATCACAATAATTATATAAGTTATATACGGAGGGTATTTTAGACTTTTTACAAATGCTTCTGTTAGATTTAAAAGAAAATGGAGCGAAGTGTTAACTTTTTAAACTTGAGGTACCGACAAAAAAAAATTCAAACTTGGGTGACTAATTCTGAAATGAGGTTTCGATGGGTGTACTGATCTGTAATTACCCCTAAATTAAATTAGTACTGCTCTGTTTGCTTCTAAATTATGTTCTCGTTTCTATCTTGGCAATCACATAGCAATTTCTCGCAGACTTATGTATGTGTGCATAACCTTACTAATAACCAAAATTATAAAAAAATAGTATAAAAATATAAATTAAATGAGCTAGTGTTTACAAAAGGAAATACCTAAATTACTCCTGGTTGAACAAGTTCAATTTAAGCAGTCTCTAGTTCAACCATGTCAATCGAACCGATTCAAATTAAAACTCAGAATCAAACCAGTCCAACCTCCATCTTCTCCTCTATCTCTCTCTCCTCTGCAACTATCATCCTCTCAGGCGCTTTTCTCTCTCCACTGCAACTTCTCATTCTTTCACATAATTAACAAAACTTAATTAAATTCGTAAATCCCAAAAATTCTAATGAAACATTTGTGATGTTCCAATAAACTTAATTAATTTGATATTACAAATGAACAAAACCACAAATCCTCTCTATCTTGATTTACAAAATCATTAATCGCCAACCCCTTCTTCTTGTTGACACATGCGGGAGGCGTGTTCGAGGGCTGATTCATCTCAGCTAACAGATCTTGCGTCGTTGACGCTTATAGCCACAACTATCCTTCCACTTTGTCTACAAGCACCTATTTGGCGACTCCCTGGCTTCGATTTGAGGCTTCTCGACCAGCCCAAAAGCTCCTTCGATATTTTGGCGAACGAGCCGCATCTGCAGGAGCTAAAGTGCTCGAGGAGAGAGGATGATGGCACCTGAGGTGCTGTCCTGAACACCAACTCATTCAGGGACTATGGAGGAAGCTTTGATGATGATTTCTGGCCGGGGAGGTTAGCCGGTGAGACTTCTCCATATCCGATTCGAACAGCTCAAGGAACGTCCCGTGCGAACCCTAACTCCAACTCTCTAATGTTCCTCTTCGATTTCATGCTCCGATCGCCAATTTTCAAATCCAATCTATTGCTTGAAAAGATTTTAATTTCAGTGTTGTTGCTTGCCAGGAGAAGGGATTGAGAGGCGTCTTTTGGTTTTCCAGAAATCAACAAACTCAAAAGAGAGAGGATAGTGAGATATTGGAGGGTATTTTTTGAAAATTTGAACGCCATTGGAGGGCATTTTGGATAATTTTTAATCTGAACCAGTTCAATTACGTGTTTTAATTTGGACCGGTTTAATCTTAGGTTTAAACTTCAACCGGGTCACTGTTGATGGCCCTTTTTTAAAATTTAAAAGTCATTGAAGGACATTTTATTCATTTTACCATAGGTTGTCACAAAAAAATTGTCAGCGTACTAAAAAGAGAGAAAATTAATTAGAGCATGAGACTGTCATTTCGAAATACTCAGGTGTAACAAAGTGTTGTTACCCCTAAGAAAGATAATGTAAAAAACGAACTTTCTCTCATTGGTGTTAAATGGGAAAAAGAAAATAAAAGTTTAGAATAATTATCATGTGCTACCGTTGATTTCGTTAACCAATCTTAACCTTATACTAAACGATCCTGTGGTTGCAGACTGCTCACGTTTGCAGCTAATAAAGCACCGATTTTCACCCGAATACAACCCTATATTTCAAAAGTAAGAGTAGTTAAAACATGTATATCATACATAAGACATCCTCATACAAGTTGGTTGTTGGGTATGATAATTAACTAATGTAATCGGTATAATAGGTGAAACTAATAATCACTATATGAGACCCATGTACAATGTGTAATAAAAGAAATTAATATAATATTTGTCTTAAGTTGATCTTGAATTCAGATGTCGGGAGTTGACCCCTAAAAATAGTAATGTTATATATAGATATATGGTAGATCTCAAAATGTCCAAACTTGGACAGGACATTACAGACTCCGCACTCTGTCTGAGCCATGAACAACAACACTCTGAAACATGATGATTCCTCCATTTCAAAGCCTCTGTTGCTAGAGGAAGTCGAAGCACTAAAACAGGATCATGATCAACAATTTACAGCACCCTCCACACCTTTCTTCAACACCTTCTTGAACGGCCTCAACGCTTTGTCAGGTTCTTTTCTCTATCCCAATTTCTCTCTTCTTTGTACACTCATCGGTTTTTTCTTGGAATGCTGTTATGTCCATCAATAATGATAAAAGTCATTGATTTCAGTTTATTAGAATGACATATTTCGTGTTCAAATTACTTTTGTTCTGTTTTGTTTTGATTTTATCAATTCTCTTACAAATGAAGATGTGATCAATTCTCTTACAAATGCTATATCAAAAATTTGTCATGCATGTAGCTGAATTTTGTTATTTGGGTATTATAGTATTAAGAAAATCCAACGAAACACTTTGAAAAGGTTATAAATTGGCCGGGCTATAGAACTCGTCTGTTATAAGCATTAACGACAAATATGAAGGTTAAAATTAATGGTCTTAAACTTCCATTATTGGGATTGTTACAAAAAGTTTCATCATTTCATTTGCACTTGTCATCGCCCGTAATGAATTATTGGAGGTAGCTACATCTGTGTAAACCAGTTTTACATCTAGGTACATCAATTTTTTTTTTAATTTGGCATATTACTTAAATTTCTTATTTATGTTGTAAAATTGGTTGTACATATCGGGTTGAACTTCATACCTAAAATATACACTTTATTAGTTAGGTTTGACTCTTTCTTTATATATACAATTTTCACTTTCAATTATTTCTATGTGGGATTAACTTCTCCCTCTCATACTTTGTACTGGGGCTTATTTCCCCTCACGACTCGTGCACATGGGCCTCTACTTCAACACTCCCCCTCACGTTATAGTCATCTACATGTGGATCATAGCAGGACTAAACTTCTACGTACATCGGAGTTCAAATGGGGTGTAGGCACGAGGAGCCCACAAACACATGTGTCAAATCAATATGCTCTGATACCATATAAAACTGGGCTGAACATAACGGCTTGGACTTCACAACTAAAAACTCGAGCTTATTAGTTGAGTTTAACTCTTCCCTTTATATAAACCTTTAAATTGGTTTGAAACAAACCTAACTAAAAAGGTTGACCTTTTGTTATGGAGTCTGACCCAATTTATAAAACTCAGTCTTAAATATGTTTATTTTCACATAAGTACTCATAAAGTTTCCATAAATCTGTAACAGTTAGGTGTACACAGTGTTCTACAAATCCCGATTTTCCCGATTAATATATTATTAGTCCCTAATTTATTTTCTATAATTCCCGATTAATTATTCAATCCAAATTATTTTCTGTTTATTTCTGTATAGTCCTCGAAACGCTCTCTCCATTAGAAACCCTTGTGTTTGTTATATAAAATCTTCACTACGTCTCTCGGAACTGCGTGATTGTCTTTGTTGATATGATACACCCCATCCCATCTTTCGGGGATAATTTGGGTCAACATCAACATCAACCTCACCTTACTTGTTGTCATCAAATGTAATACCTTCCTTTGTCTTGAATTTGATGCTAATCCCATCTTTAGGGAGTAATCCTTACTCTATAGTTATTCCACAAAACCATGATTAGAATGATTCCGGGAAAATAAAGTAAGAAGGCAATTGGCCAGTCACAAAACCTTGAAAATCTCGAAAACATCTGTAGCTTGTCTTTGTGGTACAGAAATGTAATGGTCCCCTAAGCATGCTTCAAATGTTCATAAGATAAGATGCTACTAAATTATCATGCACAATACGTTTACGAATTCGAAGTATGACTTACAATTTTGGGCATAACCATTACCGTTTTACCTGACGAGGGGATCTCAGCAACAACTCTGTACATTCTCCTAGTAGGAGGAGACGCTTCGTCCATTATTATTCATGATACAAACACCAAATATACAAGATTAGAACACCTATAATTGGTCTCTATGTATTAATTAAAAGAATATCCCACCTTAATTATACGCGAGACTCACATGAACCTCCTTAAGTATGAAATCAATTTGAGAGGTGCCCTAACTATCATAAAGTCTCACTTTACCATTTTTCCGTTAAATTTTTAAAAATTCTGTTAAGTTTTTGTGAAATGACGAAAATACCCTTGTATCTGAACAATTAAAATAAACAAGTAAAAATGATTTTGAACTTTTTTTTTTATAATTTTCTCTTTGTATAAAATAAAGAATAAAATTCTATTTTTCGGAAAGAAAAAACGAATTTTATTAATTAAATAGCAACTAACCCAGCACTAAACCGGACAACTGAAACTACAGATGGTGGGACAGACCCCTCACCATCATAATCCCATCCACTGTTACTTAAAGCAATATTGGCCAATTCCCAAGCCATTTGATTACGAGCAAAATAAATAAAAATACCATCGCTGTTAGTCTCTCCAAAGTTGTTCATCTCGACCCGTTTGACATCATGTAGAGGCAAGGCCTCCAGCTCATGTGAATGGAGAAACCCCATGATCCCGCTACAACATGCTTACACAGACATTCATGATATCTCCGGAGTCCAATCGACTTGAACTAGTTAGCATCATACAGAGCCACGACCTATACCTCATGCAGATGAAAAAACCCCTTGATCTTGCTGCAGACCATCTTAAACAAGCTTCCTCGATCAACCCTGGCTAATTTATGAGCCACAGAATTACACGAAAAAATATCACTACAAAGGCACGGCCTCTACCTCATGTGGATGGAGAAATCCCGTGATCTTGATGTATAACGCGATAACCAGACCTCCATGATGTTCTAAAAAACGAGTCAAATCAAATATTCACCGAGTAACCCTACGATATAAGTCACGAATGCTTATTTGTCCAAGTTCTCCTAACTCTTCGTACTTACCATGATCAGCCCATCGGCGCCAGAGAACTCCCGAACCCTCCCGATATCGAGTCATCCAACATCGCTTGGGCACCGGGAAAGTATACTCAACCCGATCAGATTTCAACCGCCAAAACTTCCCTGCCCAACCATTGGTGACCCCCTCACTGACCCGTCTTCCCTCACATATAATATCGAAATAATAGCTCCCTAATGTTATCATTCCGTCCCTCTCTGTTCCGTAGCTTCCCTCTCCCTGTCCCAGTCCCTTCCTCGACCCGGTTCCTGTCCTTGCCCCGTCCCGCCTTCAGTCATCCCACAACCCCAATCCACACTCCCCGTCTCCCCTGCAAATCTAACCTGCAACAACCCCTCCCACGCTACCCCTCTCCCCAGCCTCTCCAGATAGCCTGCAGCCCAAACGACCCCGACCACCGCCTGCTCTGTCTGGACCTCCGCGCCACTGATATGTTTTTCCCCTCATACCTGGCTCTCCAGAACGCCTGCAGCCCAAACGACACCGACCGCCCCCTACTCTGGCGAGACCTCCGCGCCTCACGCCACGCAACCACCGATATGTTTTTCCCCTCCAACAAGCGCCGCCGCCTACCGCCGCACCACCCAGAACAATTTTCCGGACGATTCGACCAACTTGCAGACGTTTCTGCTGCAAGACCTCGCCAAATTGGCGAGAAACCCTATTCGCCTCGGACACGAAGGTTACAGACCACATAGGAGATTCAATAATAGTTTAATATTATTTGAGGTTAGAGAATAAAATTCTGTTAGTTGTAAAAATAATTTTTATAAATTCTTTTTTATATCAAAATTTTAAAATAAAAATTTATTTTAAAATATGGTTTTTTATTTTTATAAATAACTTTTTT
Source organism: Geranium rotundifolium (assembly GCA_963920655.1). Lineage (NCBI taxonomy): Eukaryota > Viridiplantae > Streptophyta > Magnoliopsida > Geraniales > Geraniaceae > Geranium > Geranium rotundifolium. Next base: position 17,241,154 of record OY987315.1, read on the forward strand.
AAAAAATTAATACTAAAATATTGTTTTTGTAAAAGAAATTTGGAAAAATAGAAGTTCAAAATTATTTTTATTTATTTATTTGAATTTTTCAGATGCAAGAGTATTTTCGTCATTTTACAAAAAAACTGAAAAAAATTAGTTTTAAAAGTTAACGGAAAAGGGTAAAGTGAGACTTTTTGATATTTATGGCACATCTCAAATTGATTTTTTACTTAAGAGGTTCATGTGAGACTCACGTATGGTTCAAAGTCTTATCTAAAATTTTCTCAAAAAATAAATATTATATATGGTATGTCGCTAACTCATTATTGAAAATCTAATCATTGGGTAGGAATAGCATTAAATGAGGAAATCTTACGTGTAAAATTAGGAATATGCAATATTCTTTTGGCACATGGCTGCAACGGGTAAGGGAATGTCCCGTTGTATAGGATTGAAAAGACAAATGAGGGTCACGAGTTTGAATAGTCACTTGCACTCAAATTGGCCGCATTTGCAATTTTGTACCCAACCTTGTATAGAGTAAAACTCAGGTGAGAATCACTCATCGGTGTGAGAAAGTGATCACCAACACAGCTATGTCTGTTTTACATGTGTTTCTATTATTATATATGTATTTTATACTTTAGTGAGCTAATGTTTCTATTATAATGATATTTATTATTTTCAATCAAGCTGGTCTACTCGATTTCGGCCATCGTTACAGTCAAAACGCTAATTACATTTTTAACCTAAAGAGTTGAGGCTCCTTTAAGACTACTCGCTATAGTCCGGACCCTTATTATAGTCGAGACTTTAGTTACACTTTTTCCTGACAGGGCTGAGCGTTCGCGTCCAGTGATTATACTAATCCGGACCACGTAACGCTAGTTGAAACCAGGTCAACAAATTATAGACATGATTATGACAACTAGACTACATAATTAGGCATAACTCTCGTTGACACGATTTTTCCACTCGTTAAAGTGCATTGACCCAAATTCACTTTAAGAAAATATGAGCCATCATGATAGAAACACGAGTTAAATGTAGTATGAAAATACATGTTATAATAATGAAAATATTTCCGAGACACTCGTTGATGCATTGGATCTCACATTCCCATGCATGATGTGCTTCTCACAAAACTGCATCCCACATTATATAGATTTATACACGTTTCTTAATTCTTTAAAACCGCAACCTCTAGCCATCTTGCCTTGTGTTGTAGAGGGCCATGGAGGCTAAACCATCCTCCCTATTCGCGCCTCTCTTGGAAAACAAGAATCAAGAGAGGGTAGAGGACATAAAATCTAGTGATGCAGCAACCTCTGTCTTCACCACTTGTTTCAATTTCCTGAATGCTTTGTCAAATTCCCTTTCTCTTACTAACTCATCAGCAAATTGACGCCAGCTTCTCTGTAAATGTAATACTAATAGATTTGGCCTTTAATTTCTAGTAATTAATTAATATCTACAGTCTAAAACATATTTGTTTTGGTTGGCAGGAGTTGGCATACTATCAACCCCATATGCTCTGGCCTCTGGGGGATGGCTGAGCTTGCTACTTTTACTGCTCATAGCCATTTCAGCATTTTACTCAGCCTTGTTGATTCAGAAGTGTATGGATGCGGATCCCGACATTACAACTTACCCCGACATAGGCGGCCAAGCATTCGGGAAAGTTGGCAGAGTAGTTGTCTCCTTGTTCATGTACACTGAACTCTATTTAGTTGCCACTGGTTTCTTGATCCTCGAAGGCGACAACTTGAACAACCTAGCGCCCAACGTTGGGTTCGAGATCGCGGGTTTTAGGCTCGATGGTAAACAAAGCTTTGTCATCATTGTTGCCCTCATTATCTTGCCTTCTGTTTGGTTGGACAATCTCAGCATTCTTGCTTATGTTTCTGCCAGTGGCGTTTTAGCCTCTGCCATCATTCTCTGCTCTATATTCTCTATCGGTGCTTTCGGAGGAATCGGGTTTCACCACACCGGCAAGCCCTTGAATTTGAGTGGAATCCCCACTGCTGTTAGCTTATACGGCTTCTGTTATTGCGCGCACCCCGTCTTCCCTACCCTCTACACTTCCATGAAAAATAAACGCCAATTCCCAAATGTAAGGAACGCAAATAAGGTTATATACGTTTTCTTTTTCATCGGCAATACCTCCAACACACTAGGTCACTGCCACTTAACTCATGGCTTTTACTCAAAAAAATAGTATTAGAGGACCAATTCAAATTAAAATAGAAGCATCATTTCTTTATCAGCGAAAGATGATTATATGCTTAAGTTTAAAGTTGAAGGGTTACTTATAGTTTTATACGCTAACATTTAAGTTATATGCGTTTTGTATGGCAATTACTGAAGTTTTTTTGTCTTCGTCATCGTTGTTGTTCATTACAGGTCATGATTCTGTGCTTTGTTTGTTGCACACTGAGTTATGCATCAATGGCAATTTTCGGGTACTTAATGTTTGGATCGACCGTGGACTCTCAGATAACACTGAACCTTCCAACGGAGAAACTTAGCTCAAAGGTTGCAATTTACACAACTCTGGTGAACCCAATAGCTAAATATGCACTGATGGTCACTCCAATTTTGAACACAACAAAAAGTTGGTTTCCGTACTTGTGCAACAAAAGGCCCATCAGCCTGTTATTGGGCACCGTACTGGTGATGAGCACAGTGGTCGTAGCCCTGGCTGTGCCCTTGTTCGGGTACCTCATGTCACTGGTCGGGGCGTTTCTTAGTGTCACGGCCTCAATCATAGTGCCGTGCGTATGCTACTTGAAGATTTCGGGCACTTATAAGAAATTTGGGTGGGAGTTGGTTTTTGTAGGAGCTATAATAGCAATGGGTGTTGTAATTGTAATATTTGGCACTTGGACATCTCTTGTACAGATTGTATGGCATTTGAAAGGCGCCAAGCAGTAGTTGTCTACTTTGTACTCTTGGTGTCATTTGTTGTAATGGTTGATCATATTCAATCCATTTACTATCTTTTTGCCTCATATTTGGTGGGAAATTGACGGCAGTTCTCAGTTTGAAGGTAATTTGGAAAGCTGAGTACATAAGAGAATGTAGGAGGAAATTAATTGGTTGGACTGGAAATTATAAGTTTACCCATATTTATCATGTACTCTGATTTGATGAATTTTATTTTAAAGGTACACTCACCAGCGGAACAAAATCATATCAATTACACTTAAGTATGGTTTCCCTTAATATTTATATCTTTTGTTGTTACGCTTGTTATTGGCTTTATTTTTATGCAATACGAAAGATGTCGAGCATCTAGTCAGGAAGGCTGTCAAGCAGTTAGTCTCAACATCATGCGCGACATTTGTGAATCGCAACATTGGAAAGTTTTCTCAAATAGGAGACATATTGCGATTGGAAAGATCCAGCTGTGTACAAGGCTTTTGGTAAGTCTTGATTGAGTCATGATTCTAAAAGCTTCATGCCGTGATAGAGACTCTAAAAAGATATCGGCGTTAAGGATTTGGGAAACCTAAATCGACTAGAATTATGGTAACCCTAATGCGTTCCAGAATTAAGTTTGCAGCTGCTATAAAAGCTTAGGCTCCACCATTAACAGCGTGCGCGACTCCCTTATAGTTTCTTCGGTAAATACACAAAGCTCTTAGACGTGCAAGACTGGCGGGCTGAGAGGTTGTGTGTTCCCCGAAGGGCGATTGTGTATAACTACCAAAATCGAAAGATCAAGTGTAAATGATTGAGGGTTTCATGTGAATGCGTGATTGAAGGTTCACGCACAAGAGCTTAACAGGGACCTGTAAACATTCGAGCAGTGCGAGGCTTGTAGAGTGGAATCAAACTGGAGGCTTTGATTCAGGGGAAGTCCCTGAGATAGATTTGCACTAGGAATAATAGCATAAAGTAGTGGTTTGTGTGATAATCACTGATACTTGTATGTTTTGACTAGTTTTATTACAGTGAAATCTTTCCACTAGCAAAACGCCCCCGACGTAGAATTTCATTTTTCATTCTTAAGACACAGTAGCTAGGAATGGATGTAAATGTACACACATCTATGTTGTCTTCAGCCTATTAGGGATCTCAGCTTCAATCCAGAGGCCAATATATTCCTTCACATGCATAAGAGTTCCAAGAGAATTATTTTTGGACTATCATTTGTGTGTGTTCAAGGCAGGATACGTTTTTCTTAAAAAAAAGGTATACTTTTGGACCATCAATAGTCATAAGTATGTAAGACATAGCGTCATAATTACTTACTCAACCAGCGATAAACCTTAGCCAACTCGTGGAGGACCTTACAATCCCAAACTCACCACATTTTCATATGGGTCTAATAAGGGAAGATTGAATTTGTACATCTATGTAGGCTGTAAAGATAGTCATAGTTAATAGTCAGCGCGGCCAATAGTGAATTTGTAATCCATATTCAAGTTAGGGGAAAGTAGACATAGTCATCCTCAACTAAGAGAGAATTTGACTAAACTCAAATCATATCATGAAGGCCTTGGGTTTCTCTTTTTTTTTTCCTTCTTCCTCATGTCTTGTTTTCTTCTTTCTCTTGTTGTTTCTTTCTTGATTTGTTGATGTAATTGCTTGTTTCCTCGATAAACTTTTCATTTTTCTGTGCAAAACAAAAAAAAGTCATCCCTAACTAAAAACCAATTTCACTTAATTATTCTCAAGTTTAAGAGTGGACACTCAGCTATACGAATATATTCGAAGAGGACACATGCTAAATATTTGGATGTAATCTATTAATTTCTAAAAGTAGAAAAATTAAATTGCTCTTGGTCAAACTACAAATTTTCAAATCATGTCATTTTGGGTTTTGGGTGTTTTTCCGGCTTCTCTTCCATATTCTGTCCATTAAGCACACTGTTAAAGTATTGGAAGAGCTTTCTAAGAACAACATCATAGGAAGTCACTAGAAAATGGAAGAGAATCCGGTAAACACCCAAAACCCAAAAATGGCATGATCTCTGAGAACAACATCATAGGAGTCTTACCAAGTGCATCTTCGTCTTTTTACTTAAAATTTAACATATTCATTCCAAATATTTAACATGTGTCCATTTCAAATCTCTCAGTGTAGTTGAGTGTCCACTTTTGAAGTTGGAGATAGTTAAGTGGAATTGGTGTTAGTTGAATCTTTCATAAAATTTAAATTACCTTTTGAAATTACATATCCATTCAGTTCACCCAACCATTGAATATGTGCTAGTCATGTTGATGAACATATAGTCTCAGAACTACAAATTTGATGTCATGCTCGAATAATTTAAATGATCACATAGTTACACATGCATTAGGCAAGTACAATTTAGACGGGGGTTAAAATTGTTACCTTGACTTGACTTTCCACTTGGGATGCATACACCCTCGGCGCATGTTGCTCACTTACAAACTGGAGGTCATAAGAGTTCATATGCTAGTGACGCGATCGGCTCTCCACTAATCGTAGGGGAACTAGTGTCCTAGAAGAATCAGTTTGTAGGGCTTTATATGCCTTGTAACGTGTCGAGGCTTAGGCTAAGGTGGGTGTTTAGAGGATAAAAAATTGGCTCAATTGGTGCACCACCACTAAGTTGCTTTAAAATCTCACAAAACTCAAGTACTTCGTTCTCCCCTCACCACGTCATAATGCTAATCAAGCAGCCCATTTCCATATTGTGTTCCGCTTAACATATTTATGTTGCTAAGAAAATTAGCCCCTTTTTCTCACTTGTGTTTCCCTTGCCGTTTTTAATATTCTGCGCAAAAATTTTCCCCCTTTCTTTCTTATTTCCTAAGACTTGCAAGAATATTTTTTCACAAATGCCCATAATTTTTCTATTCTTGTGTCGGGGCTCTTTTATTTCTCTCTTTTTCTTTTTTTATACATTGTCCCGAACACCTTGTGTATGGATGAACATCTAAGAAAGCAAGTCAAGTGAACAAATACAAAAATCCCATTTTGGCATAATGATAGCCCAAAATATATGTAAGTGCAAATCGTTCCCAAATGGTCTATAAACCCGAATAAATCATATGATCACTCATAAAACAACAAAGCAATGATGCAAGGGATCAAAATAATCTTTGGAAAATAGAAACGAAAGGCACATTGGCTTGTAATTTAGGGTTTCATAAAAAAGGCTTTTTAGACTCTGACAAGGTACTATAGAAATATTATGTCAAGGTAGGTTTTATGGATGAAGCGATCCAAAGATGGCCTACATATTCTATTGCGAAAGATTAACCAGTCCCCTGATCTATTTCGCCTCGAGTGGTCACGCCCCTAGATCTAGACTCCCGCTTACCAGGCAGGAAACAAACAATGGCTCTGAATGCATATAACATACATGAGAATCCAATTCAAGCCAACAATCTAATCCCCATCCCAAATGTCTTTTCCCAAATCATGCAATAGTCATGCAACCCTTCAAACTACCTGAGTAGGCAACAAATAAGAGCATTTTCCTCCTAGAAATATGTTCATCTAGTCCATCCAATACTCAGAAATCAAGCAATCATGCAGACATTCAAAATCATAGTCTCTATCATCCAAGCAATCAACGACCCTAGATATCGAAAACTACCAGCAAATCAAATCCTAAGAGACAGCAAGATAGAATATACATCAAAACAAAATACAAAATATTGTACAATAAACATAAAATAAATACGAGACTCGATTGTGGTGTGTGCGAGCACACACCAGACTTAGGGCTCGACGAAGCCCAAGACTCAGTACACAAAAAGAAAAAAGACACAATTGTGGTGTGTTCCCTAGGTGCACACCATACTTAGGACTCAAGCAAGTCCCGACTCAAAAACTCAAGAAAAAGAAAAGGCAACCTATTATATACAAGTCCTAAGGATCAGGGTGAGGGGGAGGGATGAATGGTGAAGGATGGTCGGGTGAGGCAGGCTCTAGGGTAGCGGTTTCCAGCAGATCTGAGAGGGGGATCAAGAAATCTGTCTCAAAGTGTTCGCCCCACTACAGGTCGAGTGCCCGGTAAGAAGCATGTTTCTGCTGCCACACAAAACGCACACCAAACGCTCGGCTTGATCATCGATGTACCGCTGATCAGCCTGTGTGAGCACACGCCACACTTAAAGCTCGACAAAGGCCAAGACTAAAAAACTCGATTGTGGTGTGTACCTTGGGTGCACACCATACTTAGGATCTGCACTAGGGCCTAAGTACACAAAAAGAAAAAAGACACAATTGTGGTGTGCACGTTGGGTGCACACCATACTTGGGACTCAAGCAAGTCCCGACGCAACGACTCAAGAAAAAGAAAAGGCAACCTAGTATATACAATTCCTAAGGATGAGGGTGAGGGGGAGGGATAGATGGGGAAGGAGGGCTGGGTGAGGCAGGCTCTAAGGTAGCGTTTTCCAGCAGATTTATGAGGGGGATCAAAAAATCCGTCTCGAAGTGTTCGCGCCACTGCATGTCGAGTGCGCGGTAAGAAGCATTTTGTTGCTGCCACGCCAAACGCTCAACTCGATCATCGATGTACCGCTACTCAGCTTGTGCCTCCCATGCTACCAGGGCAGCCTCCCAAGTAACACATGCTGTAGGGATTTGGAGCTACCAAGATGAATATAATAGCGGAAGCAACAACAATATAAACTCCAAAATCTTTCCAAGAACATAAACCATTAAATCTCAAGGAAAATACTATTTCACAAGAATCTACCTTTGGTTTTGTTGAATCAAGAAAGAAGAACAAGATGATCTCCTTCTCTAGAGCAAGTCCACACCAATAGGATGATTCTTTTGATCCAACACACTTAGCCTACTAGAACTTGAGTGTGAAGAACAAGAGATCAAAGGAAGGAGAAGGGAGGGGAGGTTCGGCCGGTCTTGATGAGAGAGGAGGTGAGAGCCCAAAATTATGCGTGTTGTGATTTGTGAGAACAAAATGATATATTATATGTTGATTTGGTAAATCAACAAATGATGAAGGCATGGGCTTAAATCATTCCATCACTTAATCCCACAATTTGCTCTTCATCAAAATCAACAACACCAACTAAGCATGGTGTGTGGCCCCCACATGTGGGCCGGCCAAGACATGGCCAATTGGGCCTTTAATGGGTCGGCCTTATGGCCTCATGGGCCGAGCCTAATGGGCTCCCCCACGTTGTCGCGTGCCGAGTCTAAAAATTATCCGACCCTTGTCGTCACTTATGAAACAAAGTCCGACGCGATATCGACGACAAACTCAGTTTTTTCGATTCGCTAATCATTCTCACAAATCCGAACCCATGGTCTAAGGATATTGTGTATCACTATAACTATTTAGAGTTAGGTGATTGAGGGTTTACTGATCGCGTGAGTGAAGACTGCACGCAACCACAATGTTCAACGACGACTTGAACCGACAAAGCAAGGTGATTGCTCGAAGAGTGGAATCAAGATGAAGTCTTGGATTCAGGGGGAGACCCTGAGATAGGTTGCACTGTAATAAGTAGCATAAAGTATAGATCTAGGGATGATCATAGATACTTGTATGTTTTGACAAATTACTGATAAGTGAAACCTTTCCACTAGGCTGAGAACCCCTAGACGTAGGTGATGTTGCACCGAACTGGGTAAACGATCTGCCGAGTCATTGTTTATTTAGCTTTATATTTACTGTCCTGTGTTATCTACACAAGAAGTCATACACGGTGTTATAGCTTCATACATAACATTGGGTGTGGCATCTTGCACGACTAGCTGATCAAAATTTCATGAATATTTTCAAGATGAGTGTAAAAAGGAGATGAATTTGTTATTAGTGTAAAGAGTAAATAAGAAGAGCTCAAATATATATAAAGTTGGAAAATCAATTTTAAGAAATGGTAAAAATAACAATAAAATGCTTATTCAAGTCCTTAAATCTGCAGGAAATTATGACTCGATATCATCCTTTCAGATTTGAGAATGCATGCTTGCAGGAGCCTTTATGCCGAGTGGTGATTAAAGACTCCTAGATGTAAGGTGTTGATTTGGGAATAGTAGACAAGTTGTGGGGAGTTGGTCTAGCGTAAAAGGCCTGAGGTTCCAATTTTCTCAAAGACTCTTCTAACTGCATACAAGTCATTCGTTTGGATTTTTGCTACCTTCAAGGAAGATATCGACCCTCCTATATAACTCACAGAGTTCATCACAACGTCGGATAGCATTGCAGACGGTGATTTTTTGGAATAGATATTTAAGAAGCTTTGGCTAGAAACTCGATGGGTGTTGGGAATCGTGGGATTTCCAGCACACCGAAAATATACAATAACAACGATTCTGTCACACATCCATCCAGTTATTAAATTAATCAACGAAAATGTTACGAATCGTTTACCGCTTGTTGATTCTGGCTTGTACTAACAATTGATGAGGATTCAGGCGTCTCTACTCGTTTGGCCTCTACTGGTACCCACATGAATGCATGGCTTGAAAAGCCGAATTTGGAAGTTTTCTAGAACTCCTTGGTCAACTTCACATGCCAAAACCCCTTTCTGATCAACAGTTAGCAAAAACAAAAATCTTTATTTTCTCTCTCAATTTCCTGTGCGCAAAAGTCAAGTAAAAAAAGAACTGAACTCATTTTTAGCCAAAACAGAGATATCATAATTTCGAAAATCACCACTTGCTACCTTTAAAGAGTCCTCCCAAAAAGGAGGCATTAACTGAACCATTAAGTGGATAAGTTAATGGTCTTTCGAAATAATTAATTTTCAAAATCCGAAAAGTTAAAATAATCCATTATAAATATAGGGGACAATGCAGTACGAACTACCTACACGTCCTACCCCAGAGAACGCGTTGTAAGCAGCTCATCTAGCGCGATTAAAACAACGTTCGACGTATGGCAGCGCGTACTATGCACTTAAGTGAGGGGTAGTGCCAGTTCCAGTTTTTTGTGCAAAAGAGCGCACTGTGCACTTAGGCCTTCGCAGTGGAAGGTTTACATTTCTTAGTGTAATGTTTCATTTTCATTAGAACTTTTTCTTTTTCAGTAGAAACTTTTGCATTTTTAGTAGAACAATTTTCTTATATTCACTTTTGCGATAGTGTTTAATGAGTTTTGAGATCGATTTTTTTATTATTATTTCAATTATCTAGGATTAAATATTTCATTTTTCAGTAGAACTTTAACATTTTCAATAGAACATTTTTGTTATTTTCATTTTTGCAATAGTGTTTAACAAGTTTCCCAATAATCTACTCTCAATTTTAAATATTCTTTTTATATTTCAAAACCTTACCCTTAGTTTTCAAACCTTACACTTACATTCTTAAACTTTACCCATACATTTCTAAACCTTTATCTTACATTCCTAAACCTTACCCTTACATTCCCAAACCTTACACATACAATTACAAATCTTATACTTACTGTTGCTACGTTTAATAGTTGGCATGATTTTTTAGCGCAAAAGTAAGAAGTCGAGCAACATGTTGCATGACATGTGGAGCGACTTGTTACGAGCCGCAGATTAGGGAAGTCTGAAGCTTTCCTATTTCGACGAAGCTTGGAGCGAAAGAAGAATGGCGCCACGAACACTTGGAGCGCAAGAGAGTGACGTCGACAAGTCAAGCGACTTCCAGCTGGCAGTTACACGTCAGCGAAAAGAGGCAACTAAGGCGGCAACTGTACTTGCCTGATTTATTCAGGAAGTCAGAAACAGGCAAGACGACTTCCAGCTGACGAAGGAAGGCGGCTACAACTTGCCTGACTTTCCTGTTCCTGATCCGAGAAGGATTAGGAATGTGAGCTGCTATAAAAAGCCCTTGGCTTCCCATTAGCAGTATACGTTCTTGTTCTAACACTTGCAAGATTTCTCAGAGCTCTTAACCGTGCACCATCGGCGTGTTGAGAGGCTGATGAATATTCGCTAGAACGGACCTTTTGCTCCGATCAAACCTTGAGTCGCGAAGACTAAGTGTTTGGGTCGGTTAGGGTTTTTGTTTGTGATTGAAGATTCACAACTCCGTCCAAGAAGACAAAGACACCGAGCATGGACTTGGTCGAAGGGTGGAATTGAGGGTATCTCAAAGACAGGTGGAGAGGCTCCGGGTCGAGGCGATTCACGGTGAGATCTATAGTAGCTTAGGACAATAGCTTGTGTGATAGCTAGTTGGGCTTGAAGTTGTACTATTGACTACCTGATAGTGAAAAACCTTTCCACTGGCAAAGTGCCCCCAGACGTAGGTGCGGAGTCACCTAACTGGGTAATCATCTCTGGTGTCGTGATTATTATCTGTCTATTACTTTGCTTACTGTTTCCACAAGAAGTCAATACACAAGTTACAGACTTTGTGTTCGACTTCCTGATTCGGCTACGATTCAGAATTTCAGACTGGGACTTAGATTGGAACTAGGGGCAAGTGGGAGATTGATAGCTTTTTTGTACCCTAGTCCAATTGCTAGTAGTCTAAAAATGTCTATGTATATTTATCATCATTTGTAATAAATAAAACGGCTTTGTATTACTTATGTGTTGAAGTAATATGTGAAGCATGATCTGATTTATGACGACTAAAGTAGTAGAGCCATAAATTTGTATGGATCACACTTAATGAGTCCCTAGTCAATGTACGCTTCAATAGAAGCGACCAGTATGAGGATGGTTCTCAATGACGTAGTTCTGCTTGTCATAGGGATGAGGGATCCCGGTATCATATCATAGATATCATGAGGTGATTGATATCGGACGACCCGCTTTGAATAGTGTTTCGTAGATTTAGCCATGAACATATTCAAATGTGATAGCTTGTCACGATATCCTTAGACCAAGGAGTCTTTGTGATCGCTATGCAGTGTACGTGCGGCTTTAACTTGCATCTAACGCTTTCCGTAACAGGATTGCAATAACGGGCATGATTGGGTGGCGGAACGGATTGCATGAGTGACACGAAAGACGGCTAAGGGATTTATCCCTCGTACTACGGTATGGGAAAGATATCCGTTAAAGGCCTCTTGATCGAGAGTGACTGAGAGAAAGAGCATGGCCATGCCAGTGATACAGGTTATCAGTTCTCAGCCATCTCACATATCAAGAAGCAATGATTAATTAAACAAGTATGACGACTCTATGCCTTGTGATCAATCAGGATGTCTAGAGATAATAGGATAGTGACTTGTACGCACAAGGTTAAATCGAATCATCGATCATCATGCACCTTGGGTAATCATAATGTCTTACTAGATATCACTTATGACGGATCGGACAAGAAAGATCTCTTGCGCCGATCTGCCAACGGTGGCATGAGCCTGGAGGGTCACACACATACAAGACGGATAACTTGGGACAAGGAAACCTTAACGTTTCTTGAGGAGCAATGCATGGACAAAACTGAAGGTTTTGGGCCATGGGTTCGGTTTGAGAGAATAATTAGCAAATCGAGAAAACTGAGATTTTCGTTGATGTCGCGTCGGACTTTGTTCGATAAGTAACGAAAAAAGGGTTGGACAACTTTTGGACACGACACGGGACCACATGGGCAAGCCCATTGGGCTCGGCCCATGAGGTCACATGGCCGGCCCAACAAAGGCCCATTTTGGGCCCAATAAGCCCAAGTGGCTGGCCACCTTGGTGGGTCCAAGGGTGGGGGCCATATACACAATGCTTAGTTGGTGATTGTTGATTAATAGGTGAGTGATTTAAGGGGTATGGGTAATGACACCTTTAAGCCCATGCTTTCACTTTTTGACCCATGCTTATGAGTTGATGAAGTAGATCTTTTTGGATTAATCACTCACACTCTCAACTCTCCATTTCTCTCTCCTTTGGCCGATCACTCCCCTCTCTCCTCTCTTCTTGCTCTCTTGTTCTTCATTTAATTGTTCTAGTAGGCTTTAAGTGAAGGATCTTGAAGATCATCCTCTTGGTGTGGACTTGCTCTAGAGAAGAAGATCACAAAGTTCTTCTTTATTTATTTAACAAAGACTAAAAGGTAAATATCTTGTGGAATAGATTTTGCCTTCAAATTTAATGGTTCATGTTTTTGGACAAGGTTTGGAGTTGCTTTTGTTAATGGTTCCGCTATCTCGATGATCTAGAACGTTCCAAAACCCTACACTAGTATTAAGTGCATGGCCATGCTTTATATTTCAGTCGCTCTCGATCAAATGGCCCAAACATATATCATTCCCATACTGTAGTATGAGGGATAAATCCCTTAGCCATCTTTGGCATCACTCGTGCAGTCCGTCCCCAAGCTAATCCTGGCCGTTATGGAAGCCCTGTCACGGATAACGTTAGGCTGAGGTCAAACTCAGTTGTTTACCGCATAGTAATCACATAGAATCCTCGGTCTAAGGATACATGACAAGCTACGACACTGAATATGCTCATGACTGCATCTATGGTACGTATTCAGGTCGGGTCGTCCAATATAAGGTCCCACATGATATCTAAGATTAGACCCCGGAATCCCATTCCAATGACTAATAGAACTTGAGTCATAAAGAGTTGTCTTTCTTACTGGTTTCTTCCTAGATGTACAATTGACCAGGGACCCGTCAAATGTGATTCATCCCGATCTATGGTTCTACTTCGCATGGTGGACATAGATCGAAACACACTTCGACATATTACCTCAACACAAAGTAATATAAAGTTTTACATTTATTGCACACGATGATAAAATACAATATAGACATTTATAAATTTATTACAATTGAGCTTGAGCACTAGGACTAACACTACTGTGCTATTGCGCACCATGTTCTTCTTCTGGTGAATGTGATAGGATGACCTGCTTTTATGTTTGAGAAATTTAAACATTTATTCCTCTATCTAGATTTTTAAAATGATATTCACACTAGGAAACAATTGTTTGTGTAAATCAAACAAGAAAATTATATTTTGATACGGTTTAAGTGGGTACTTGAATACGAGAAATAGTACTATATGATACATCTTTCCCTTGAGTAGGACAATAGTTAACTAGATACCACTGCAATTTCAGCAGATGGCTTCTGTTGCTACTTAAATAGTTGGCATGATTTTTTAGCGTAAATATAAGAAGTCGTGTAACATGTTACATGACATGTGGAGCGACTTGTTACGAGCTGAAGATTAGGAAAGTCTGAAGCTTTCCTATTTCGATGAAGCTTGGAGCGAAAGAAAAAAGGCGCCACGAAGACTTGGAGCGCAAGAGAGTGACGTCGACAAGTCAGGCGACTTCCAGCTGGCAGCTACACGTCAGCAATAGGCGGCAACTCGACTTGCCTGATTTCATCAGGAAGTCAGAACAGGCAAGACGACTTCCAGCTGTCATGGGAGGCGGCAACAACTTTCCTGACTTTCCTGTTCTTGATCCAAGAAGGATTAGGAATGTGAGCTGCTATAAAAAGCCCTTGGCTTCCCATTAGCAGTTTATCCGTTCTTGTTCTAACAATTGCAAGATTTCTCAAAGCTCTTAACCGTGCACCATCATCGTGTTGAGAGGTTGCTGAATATTCGCTAGAACGGACCTTTTGCTCCGATCAAACCTTGAGTCGCAAAGACTAAGTGTTTGGATCGGTTAGGGTTTTTGTTTGTGATTGAAGATTCACAACTCCGTCAAGAAGACAACGACACCGAGCATAGGAGCTTGCTCGAAGGGTGGAATTGAGGGAATCTCAAAGACAGGGGGAGAGGCCCTTGGTCGAGGCGATTCAGGGTGAGATCTATAGTAGCTTAGGACAATAGCTTGTGTGATAGCTAGTTGGTGCTTGAAATTGTACTATTGACTACCTATAGTGAAAAACTTTTCCACTGGCAAAGTGCCCCCAGACGTAGGTGCGGAGTCACCGAACTGGGTAATCATCTCTGGTGTCGTTATTATTATCTGTCCATTTCTTTGCTTACGGTTTCCACAAGAAGTCTATACACAAGTTAAAGACTTTGTGTTCGACTTCCTGACTCGGCTACGATTCAGAATTTCAATTGGTATCAGAGGAGGCACCTTAATCTCTTAGGTGATTTTCCTGCAAAATTCTGAGTAGCTAATATGGATTCAAAGGAAGGAGGATCTATCAATCGCCCGCCGGTGCTCGACGGAACAAACTATGGATATTGGAAAGCACGGATGTGTGCTTTCCTGAAGTCCCTCAACAGCAAAACCTGGAAGTCTATCATCAATGGATGGGAGGAACCTTACTATGCTGATGCTCATGGAAATCAAACTAGCATCAAACCAGAAAAGGAGTGGAGCATGGAAGAAGATGAAGCCGCCCTAGGTAATTCTCGTGCACTCAATGCGATTTTTAGTAAACTAGACAAGAATGTGTTTCGACTCATAACACATGCACAAGTGCCAAAATTGTCTGGGACACGCTTGCGGTTGCTTACGAGGGTACTTCCAAAGTCAAAGAGCAGAAGTTACAGTACCTCACGACTAACTTTGAGGCTCTGACCATGAATGACGACGAGACTATTGCAGAGTTTAGTGTACACATCAAGGATCTGGCCAATGAATCATATTCACTTGGCAAGCCTATGACCGATGAAGATTTGGTCAGAAAAACGCTGAGAGCTCTAAGTCCCAGATTCAAGATGAAGATCACCGCTATCGAAGAAGTCCATGACTTGAAGACACTGAAGTTTGATGAGCTCATGGGCTCACTAATGACTTTCGAGCTCTCCCTACCTCCTATCGAGAAGAAACATAAAGGTGTGGCTTTCAAAAGTTCTAATCAAAAGCAGAAGAACTCAACACACTCTGAGTCGGATAGTGACATCAAGGAAACTATCGCTATGCTGGCCAAAAACTACAACAGAGTCATGAAAAGATTTGGCCAGATGACATGAAGAAAAGTCACCAGAGAAGTCAGAGACAAGCCACAACACAAGTTTCAGAAACTCGACATCACAGCTAATGATGGAGGACGAGGAGAAAGATCAGGTAAAGGCGCTCAGTGCTTTGAATGTGAGGGGTATGGACACATGCAGAGAGAATGTCCCAACTTCTTAAAGAAACAGAAGAAGGGATTCAATGCCTCTCTAACTGACGATGAAGATGAGGAAGACAGTGACCTTGAGCATACAAGTAACTATGTGGCTTTTACTTCCTCCACAATAGATTAACCAGCTGAAAGCTCAAAGAAGTATGACTCTGATGATGAGCTATCCGATGAGACTCTCAACAACGCTTACAACGAATGGTATGTCAAGTGGCTTGAAGACTCTCAGGTAATCGAAAAACAAAACGCTCTCATTCTTACTCTTAATGAAGACAAGTTAAGACTTTTTGAGACGACTATTGATCTCAAAAAGGAAGTTTCTCGACTAAAAGGCGAGTTAGAGCAGGTCACCAAGTCTGTAAAGATGATGAATCCAAGTACTGACACTCTGGATCAAATACTTTCGATCGGGAAACCATCAAGGAATATGGAAGGTCTTGGATATTCGAAAGAAGCCTCATCATCGCGCACCATCTTCGTTCCTCAGAAGTCTGTCTCCCAGAAGTCTCGCCAGAAGTCTCCTAACTTCACGGCTGACCAAGCGACCAAAAAGCCCTCTACCCTGGCCGCTTCAAAAACCCAGACCAAAAGACACAACTAGGTTTGTCATCACTGTGGATGAAGAGGACATATTCGACCCTTCTGCTATCAGCTATATGGGAAGAGCTCGGTCAAGAAGAGGACCACCATCAAGAAAAGCCAACCTCGGAAGGAATGGCGAGTCAAAGAGGTCAACTATCGAGCTAACATCGCGTACACCGCTTTAAAGGCCTCAACCAGCAACGATTGGTACTTCGATAGTGGATCCTCTCGACATATGACGGGTAATAGCTCTTTCCTGGTCACTTTAATACCATGCACAAATAGCTTCGTCACTTTTGGAGATGGAGTAAAAGCTAGAGTGCTCTGGAAAGGAAAACTCAATCTTTCCAATTCTCCATGTCTGAAAGAAGCTCTGCTAGTAGAAGGCCTCACAGCAAACCTCATTAGCATAAGCCAAATATGTGATTTAAATCTGGATGTCCACTTCACTCGTGCCAAGTGCTCGGTCAAAGACGAACAACAAAAGGAAGTCATGATAGGCCACATGTTCCTTGACAACTGTTATCTATGGTCTCTAACA
This sequence comes from Geranium rotundifolium, assembly GCA_963920655.1. Classification (NCBI taxonomy): domain Eukaryota; kingdom Viridiplantae; phylum Streptophyta; class Magnoliopsida; order Geraniales; family Geraniaceae; genus Geranium; species Geranium rotundifolium. The sequence continues at coordinate 17,258,185 of OY987315.1, forward strand.
GTCAGTACTTTGCCAACCAAGTGCCTTTTATCCAAAGCTCAAGAGACAAAACTATGGCATCAAAAACTTGGTCACATCAATTTGAGGAGTATGCAAAAGATTCTCTCTGAAAAGGCTATCATCGGAGTTCCCAACCTCAAGATCATTGAAGGAAAAATCTGTGGAGAATGCCAAATTGGGAAACAAGTCAAGACGTCACACAAGAAGGTACAACATCTTACTACTTCTCGTGTTCTAGAAATTCTTCATGTTGACCTTATGGGACCCATGCAAGTAGAAAGTCTAGGAGGGAAGAAGTACATATTTGTATGTGTAGACGACTTCTCAAGGTACACATGGGTAGATTTCATTCGAGAGAAGTCAGATACCTTCTCAGTCTTTGAAGCCTTATGTCGAAGAGTTCAACGAGAAAAGGGAGAAGTTATTGGGAAAGTCGTTCGACTTCGGAGCGATCATAGAAAGGAGTTTGAAAACATCAGCTTCGCAAACTTTTGTGATGCTGAAGGAATCGCCCATGAATTCTCTGCACCCATCACTCCTCAGCAAAACGGAATCGTTGAAAGAAAGAATCGCACTCTTCAAGAGATGGCAAGAGTCATGATGTTAGCCAAAGACATCTCGCAACACTTCTGGGCTGAAGCTTTGAATACGGCATGCCATATTCATAATAGAGTGACTCTTCGCCCTGGAACTTCGCTCACTCTTTATGAAATATGGAGGGGGAGAAAGCCGAATGTCAAATACTTCCATGTCTTTGGATCTTTCTGCTACATACTCGCAGATAGGAAACCTCGACGCAAGTTGGACCCTAAAAGCGACGAAGGCATCTTCCTCGGATACTCCAGAAATAGTCGGGCGTTTCAGGTATTCAACAAACGCACCCGGACTATCATGGAATCCATCAATGTCGTAATTGATGATGACAATAACGAGCAATCAAGTGACGAGGACGAAGAAGTCCTGAATCTCTCAGGAGAAGTCAGACTAGAGGTCAGAGGAGAAGCTAGACCGGATGTCAGAACAGAAGTCAGACCAGAGGTCAAGGACGATGAGCGCAACAAAGAATCTGAAGACGAAAGCCAAATCATCCTGGATGAAGAGGCAACTCCTACAAGGCAAAGAGCTCCGTCAAGAAGAATTCAGAAGTATCATCCACCCAGGGATGTGATTGGAGACATTAATGAGGGAGTTCGGACTCGACAAAAGGCATCTCTTGACCGCCAAGAACTGATAGGTAACATGTGCTTTATTTCCAAAATTGAGCCAAAGAATATACAAGAGGCCATCAATGATGAATACTGGGTCTGCGCGATGCAAGAAGAATTGGTTCAGTTTGCAAGGAATGAAGTCTGAGAACTTGTACCCAAACCTGACAATGTCAATATCATCGGGACAAAATGGATATTCAAAAACAAATCTGACGAACAAGGAAACATCACTCGAAACAAAGCGAGACTGGTGGCTTAAGGGTACACACAAGTCGAAGGAGTCGACTTTGAAGAAACCTTTGCTCTGGTAGCCAGACTGGAAGCCATACGACTTCTTCTCGGCATCGCGTGTCATCTGCGCTTCAAGCTCTATCAGATGGATGTAAAGAGTGCCTTCCTTAATGGAAATCTAAACGAAGAAGTCTATGTAGCCCAACCAAAGGGATTCGAAGACCATGACTCTCCGCACCATGTCTACAAGCTAAAGAAAGCTCTCTACGGTCTCAAACAAGCTCCACGAGCATGGTATGAACGTCTTACCCAATTCCTTGTACAGAATGGCTATATTCGAGGGGGAGTAGACAAAACTCTCTTTGTGAAGAAGGAAGGAAAGGACATCATGATTGCTCAAATATATGTCGACGACATTGTATTTGGAGGGAAGTCAGACAAGATGGTGGAACGCTTCGATCAACACATGCAGTCTGAATTTGAGATGAGTATGGTCGGTGAGCTCACATATTTCCTAGGCTTCCAGATCAAGCAGATGTCAGATGGAATATTTATCTCCCAGAGCAAATACGCAAAGAACATTGTCAAGAAGTTCGGGTTAGAAAAGGCTTCGCACAAAAGGACTCCTATTGCCACACATGACAAGTGCACAAAGGACGAGATAGGAGAACCAATTGATCAAAGTCTTTATCGAAGCATAATAGGAACTCTCCTCTATCTAACAGCAAGTCGACCCGACATTGTAAGGACCACTCCCGGTCATTTTGGGTCAATTTTGTGAAAAATGGATAAAAATTTAATAATTCGCGATTTGACCAAATGTTGACCCGAGAGTCACCGAGGACTACTTTTTGAGCCATTTTAAGTTGAAAGTGTAATATCATGGATATTAGGTTCATATGGAAGCTAAAATTTAGCGAAACATCACGGTTCCAACGGTTTCGAAAAACGTGTCCGTTTCGGACAATTTCGGGTCCGAAATGATAAAAGTGGCTTGTGGGACCCCTCTACTTTACACTTGTCATGTATCTAGAGGGGGCGAGACTTTTGAGTGATTAAAAAAATTAATTTTTTTAATTTAGATTTAAAAGAAAATGGAAAATAGGTTTATTTTATTAGTTTAGTGTTTAAATAATGGGATTTATGTGATAAAAGAGGGAAGGGGAGGCCATTCACGGCAGAACCAAAGAGAAGGAAAGGGAAAGAGAAAGAGAAAGAAGAAAGAAGGAAGAAGAGGAGAAGAACTTGGGCGATTTCCCGACGATCCGGCCGCTTGATCGACCATTTTCTTGCGTATTCGGGTTCCTCACATCATTGGCTACGGTGAGCAACTCATTTTTTTCCCATCGTGATGAGTTTGAGTTGTGGGTTGATGAGAAATGAGTGAAATGATGATGGAGTGGAGTTGTAGGGGTGTTTTGGAGCATTTTGGGACGTTTCTGGGATTTTTCGGTGGCCGGAGGGTTCGCCGGAGCTCCGGCCGGTGTGGTGGCGCGCCGGAGGTGGTCCGGCAGTGGCCAGCCCCTGCCTTGGCTGGCCGTGGCAGCCTTTGACGGCCGCGGGCCGTTTGGGCCTCTCGGGCCGTAAATGGCCCGGGTGGTCCCACGAGCCCGGATTTCGGGTTTGTGAGTTTCGGGAGGTCTCGGGTAACCCTCGAATCAATAGTTGACACCCTTGGTGATTTTTGGATTTAAATTACGAAAATCGGAAAATGTGTGTCGAAACTTTAATTTGCGCGATTATATCGCTCGGGTGTCGGAATTCGATTCCGTCAATTGCGTTGGTCCTCTCGAATACAATTAGGAATTTAGACACAAGTTTCGTAATTTTCGGAGTCCCGAGGGTCAAAAACTCGTTTCCGGGCAGATTGGGTGTTTCGGGGAAAATGGGTCATTCCGGACCCATTTTGGCTACTTTGATTAATTTGAAGTGTGTCCAAGTGTTAGGCACTTGTTGGAGTACACTTGTAAATTTATTGCATTCGTTTCGGAGTCTGTTTGAGTTTTTAATTATTGAATATAATTATTAGTTGATATTGACGCTCGCGGGAAAGGCAAGGCGTGAATAGCTCGAGCGGGAGGCTAGGAGCGTACGTAGAGCTTTCCTAAGGTAGGGGGACATAGCTACCTAGACTATATGGCTTGATGCCTTTGTTTGATTATATATGTGTGTATATATACGTGTGAGCATGATTTGGCACTATGGTAGTGGCGTGAATATGCTTGGTGTGATTATATGCGAATAGTGAGATTTGCATGATAATGTTGGGTGAATTAGTTTAGTATAACTCTGAACTGATTGTATGCACGGGATTGTGCCAGGTATTATATTATTTGCTTTTCAGACGATGATTTATTCCGTCTTGCACCTAGTATGTTTTCTGCATGAGTACGGTGTGATACTTGTGTTACAGGTGGTGTGTAAGGTAAACCGAGTTGAGGGTGGATTCCCTTGATCGAGATCGGTTACCTTTATTTGTGGTAAGGGTCAACCGAGCTGAGGGTGGACTCCCTTAGTTTTGATCGGTTACCTTTATTTAGGTGTAAGGTAAACCGAGTTGAGGGTGGATTCCCTTGATCGAGATCGGTTACCTTTATCTTTGTGGGAAAGGTCAACCGAGCTGAGGGTGGACTCCCTTAGTTGTGATCGGTTACCTTTATTTAGGTGTAAGGTAAACCGAGTTGAGGGTGGATTCCCTTGATCGAGATCGGTTACCTTTATCTTTGTGGGAAAGGTCAACCGAGCTGAGGGTGGACTCCCTTAGTTGTGATCGGTTGCCTTTATTTAGGTGTAAGGTGAATCGAGTTGAGGGTGGACTCCCTTGATCGAGATCGATTACCTTTACCTAAGAGAGGGTGAACCGAGGCAAGGGTGGATTCCCTGGGCTGAAATCGGTTACCCTAGGGTGTAGTTAATTATGTCATACAACTACTTTTGCATTGTTATCATCTTGTGTATGTGCGATGTTTGAGTCTTGGAGGTAGCGTGTTCACCCCTACAATTTGTGCAGGTTATGGATGCGTTTAGATCTTTTGACTGGGAGCTTGGGGGCGTGTCGTGTCGACGTGTCTTTGCCAGTGGTGTTTGGTCGGCGGTTGTAGACTCTGTTGAGTCGTAACCTGTTTTGTTATTGCTTTTCATTATCCGGTTTATTACTTTATTTTGTAAAACACTCGGTGAGGTGGCGTTATGCCTCACCATTATGGTATTTATTTATGAGTTACTTACTTCATTTTCAAAGGATGTTTTGATGGAATTGTTTTAGAACTGGTTTACTTACTTGTGCAATCACCTTTAAGTTAGGGACGCCTAAACTAAAGGTGTTGACTTTGTGCGAGTATAGTTATGATACACTCGAGGACGCTTGAGGTGTTTCATAACTATTTCGTATATGTATCTTCGTTTATGTTTTATCGATACTTGTATTTTATCGCGTGACGACTAAGATTCGGAGAACCGGATCTTGGGGCGTTACAGACATTGCTTATTCTGTGGGAGTCTGTGCTCGATATCAAGCCAATCCAAAAGTCAGTCACTTGGCCCATGCAAAGAGGATCATAAGGTACATCTCGGGAACCTCTGAATCGGGTTTGCTATATTCCTTTGATACCTCTCCTACTCTGGTTGGATATTGTGATGCTGACTGGGCGGGAAGCACACCAGATTGAAGAAGCACCTCTGGAGGTTGTTTCTACCTGGGGAACAACCTTGTATCGTGGTTCAGCAAAAAGCAAAATTGTATTGCTTTATCTACTGCTGAGTCCGAATATATTGCAGCTGGAAGTAGCTGTACTCAGCTTCTTTGGCTGAAACAAATGTTGGCAGAATATGGAGTCAAGCAAGAAGTCATGACTTTGTTCTGTGACAACATCAGTGCAATCAACATCTCGAAGAACCCAGTACAACATAGCAAGACAAAGCATATTGACATCAGGCACCACTTTATTTGAGAGCTTGTAGAAGACAAGAAAATAAAGCTCGAATACCTACCCACTGAGAAACAAGTCGCAGACATATTTACAAAGGCGTTAGATGCTAATAGGTTTGAAAGTATGAGGTCAAACTTCCTAAGTATGTACCGAAGGCACCTACAGACAACGTTTCTGTCCACTCTGCAGACAATGCCGTTAAGTGGCAATATGTCTATCAAAGGAAGATCTATCCAGAAAGAGAACTCTCCACAGAAGCACAAGGGATAAATGCGATTGTTGAGCTTATCCGTAGAGCAGGCCTGACCAACACGGTCATAAATATTGGGCCATTCTACCCAACTTTGGTGAAGGAGTTTATTGTCAAACTATCAAGCGAGTTCGATGAACCTGAAGATGCTAAATACAGAAAGGTGTTTGTTCGGGGAGAATGCTTCGAAATCTCTGCCTCAACCATCAACACCTATCTTGGCACAGATGACCCTGAAGTCACTCCGGAAGTCCCGCACTTGGACAGAGTAGCGGTCGAAATAACCGAAGGACGTAAGAAGGGTTGGCCAGTCAAGGACACCATTGCGGCAACCGAGCTCACAGCAAAATATTCTATTCTCTACCGCATCGGTCTGGCTAATTGGGCACCCTCTACGCATGGGTCAAGCATCAAAACCGAGCTGGCAAAACTCATTTACCAAATAGGTACGCAGACTCCCATTGATTTTGGCGCTAACATTATTGACCATCCAGTTAAGCACGCCAAATCATGTGCTATTAAACTTCCAATCGGATTTCCTTCGCTCATCACCGGTATCCTCCTCCAACAATGTCCTAACAGTGTTCGAGAAACGGATATTCCGGGTAAGAAGCCACTGCCCCTAGCTATCAACCTGAAGAACTTTGAAAGGAAACAGTTGAAGGACCTCGGACTTCCTATGGCCAAAACCCCAGGAGCTGGATCAAGCTCTCGTCCCTCAGGACCAATTGGCGCTAGGATGGAGGAAGAATTGGTGGAAGTGATTGCTGATCTGGAGAAGTCAATTGCCACGCTCTCAACTCGCAAAGTCGCCTGTGAAGTCCTTCTAGAAGACCTCCGATCTACTGCTGCTGCTGCTGCTACTGCTGAAGAAGAAGATAACGACTCCACGTCGTTTTAGTAATTCTCTGAAATTTGCTATGATAACTTTGTCCCACATACACTATTAAATTCTCGGGGTTTGTCCGAGTTACTTTCCGCACGATGTGACTATTTTTTTTGGGATATTTGCTCTTGATTGAGCTGGATGTGAGCTCATGTTTGAGCCGTTTATTTGCTCCTGGTGTGAGCTGGTTTTCTTTTACCCTACTATTTAAGTCAAATTTGGTTATGAGATTGCCTTTGGCAATATAATTAGACAAACAGGGAGAGATAAAATACGACGCCAGAAGCTACGCCAGGAGTTACGCCAGAAGTCGCCGCACCGAAAGATACGTTTAATAGTTGGCATGATTTTTTAGCGCAAAAGAAAGAAGTCGAGCAACATGTTGCATGACATGTGGAGCGACATGTTACGAGCCGCAGATTAGGGAAGTCTGAAGCTTTCCTATTTCGACGAAGTTTGGAGCGAAAGAAGAATGGCGCCACGAAGACTTGGAGCGCAAGAGAGTGACGTCGACAAGTCAAGCGACTTCCAGCTGGCAGTTACACCTCAGCGAAAAGAGGCAACTAAGGCGGCAACTGTACTTGCCTGATTTATTCAGGAAGTTAGAAACAGGCAAGACGACTTCTAGCTGATGAAGGAAGGCGGCAACAACATGCCTGACTTTCCTGTTCCTGATCCGAGAAGGATTAGGAATGTGAGCTGCTATAAAAAGCCCTTGGCTTCCCATTAGCAGTATCCGTTCTTGTTCTAACACTTGCAAGATTTCTCAGAGCTCTTAACCGTGCACCATCGGCGTGTTGAGAGGCTGATGAATATTCGCTAGAACGGACCTTTTGCTCCGATCAAACCTTGAGTCGCGAAGAATAAGTGTTTGGGTCGGTTAGGGTTTTTGTTTGTGATTGAAGATTCACAACTCCGTCCAAGAAGACAAAGACACCAAGCATGGACTTGCTCGAAGGGTGGAATTGAGGGAATCTCAAAGACAGGGGGAGAGGCTCCGGGTCGAGGCGATTCACGGTGAGATCTATAGTAGCTTAGGACAATAGCTTGTGTGATAGCTAGTTGGGCTTGAAGTTGTACTATTGACTACCTGATAGTGAAAAACCTTTCCACTGGCAAAGTGCCCCCAGACGTAGTTGCGGAGTCACCGAACTGGGTAATCATCTCAGGTGTCGTGATTATTATCTGTCTATTACTTTGCTTACTGTTTCCACAAGAAGTCGATACACAAGTTAAAGACTTTGTGTTCGACTTCCTGACTTGGCTACGATTCAGAATTTAGCTTACAGTCCCAAATCGGACACTTACATTCTACTCAAAATTTTAGCAATCTACTCCCAATGCAAGATATTCTACTTTCAACACTGTACAATGTTTTAAAATTGGGAGTAGAATAGTTCAAAGCTCATTATAAACTATCGCAAAAACGAAAATAAAAAAATTGTTCTACTGAAAATGCAAAATTTCTACTGAACATGAAAAAGTTAATCCTTGATAATTGAAATAATAATAAAAATGTCGATCTCAAAACTCATTAATCATTGTCGCCAAAATGAAAATAACAAAATTGTTCTATTGAAAATGCAAACATTTCATTGAGATAGCAAAACCTTCTACTGTGAATGCTGAAGTGCACCGTGAAAATGCAAACATTACACTAAGAAACCTAAACCTTCTATTGTGAACGATTTAGTGCACAGTGTTGAAAGAGATCACCACGAGTTCCGAAGATTGAAAATCATGCAACGGACAATATGTAACCGTGGTGATCGATAAAAAACTTGGATCTTAATGCCATTTGAACATGTTATAAACATAAATATAAATCTGATATTTACCTCTTGTAATCGACAAAAACACAAGTGTAGTGTTCTCTCTATCAAGTCCACACAAGCACCACAACCGAAATGATTTTTCACTCAATATTTTGCTAGAAATTTTGAGAGAAAACAAGAGCAACAATGGAGGAAGAGAGGGAGAGAATTTTCAGCCATTAGAGGGAGAGAATGAAGGGAGAGGTTGCTGAAAAAATCAAGGATAAAATAAATAGATATTATGTGATTTTAATTTGAACTTAAATTGAATTTCAAAATTAAAATTGCATTATCTATCCCTTTATTCTTTCTTATTTGCATTTGTTCCCTCTCTTATCTTAAATCCCTAAATGGGCTTTAAGCCCGTTTAACTAAAACCCAAATTAAACCCATTAACTTGAGTTCTAATTTCGGTTTAGTCAAAACGGCTCAATTTCCTCGAATTGATTTCTTCAACCGTCTGGTTAAAACCTTAGGCCAGAAAACTACTGAATTGTTCTCAATTCTCATCCATAATTGTTGTCATGTATCGTGCTTAATGCGTGTGACCCTCTAGGCTCACGAATAATTGGCAGACTGGTAAAATTACCATTTTACCCTTTCCATCATAAGTGGCCTCTAGCAAGACATTATGATTATCCAATATTCGTGATTATCGATTATTCGACTTAACCAGTTATCGTACATGTCACTGTCCTTTTATCAAACCGATATCCAGATTGATCAATAGGCATAGAATGGTCATCCTAATTTATCAATCACTGTTTCTTGATATCTGAGATGACTGAAAACTGATACTAAGGTATCACTTGCATGGCCATGCTCTTTCTTCAATCATACTCATCAAGTGGCCTAAACGGATATGTTTCTCATACCGAAGTATGAGTGATAAATCCCTCAGACGCCTTTCGAGTTCACTAGTGCAATAAATGCCAAAGCCAATCGAAGCCGTTATAGTTACCCTTTTACAGATAACGTTGGACTAGGTCAAACTTAGGTATTCGTTACATAGTGTACACAAAGACTCCTTGGTCTTAAGATATTATGACAAGTAACGATATGTGAGTATCTCATGACTGGATCTATGCAGCATACTCACAATCGGGTTGTCCGATATCATCGACCTGATGATATCTATGATATAACTCCGGAACTTACTTTGCCATGATCAGTAGAGCGTGATCACAAGGAGTTAGTCTCATACTGATCGCTTCAGAAAGAAGCTTAGCTGATCAGGGACTCATCAAATGTAATTCTTTCTGATCTATAGATCTACTATTAGTGGTTACACACATAATGACATAGATCAAATTACATTCGATATATTACTACAACACACTAGTAATATATGTCGATTTATTTATTCGGAAAGATAATAAAACATTACATCTATAGATCACTTTTATATTGGACTTGGGCATAACTCTAACAAGTGTGCGCTGCTGCGCAAAAATATTGAAATCTCCCTCACTGAATTGCAGAGTGTGTGCATGCCACATGTCGCGCGCTATTTTAATCTCGCAAAACGGACGGTTGGATGTGGAGTTTGGACAGAATCATATTTTTGTGGTGTTCATATATATTCGAGTGAAAACTAAAAGTTGCATGAGAACTCGTGAGAACCACCCAAATATAACGAGGGGGCGTGTGTGTTTCTACACCCTAGAGGGGAAAGTATTACACGTCGAGGGGAATATATATATATATTCGAGTGAAAACTAAAAGTTGCATGAGAACTCGTGAGAACCACCCAAATATAACGAGGGGGCGTGTGTGTTTCTACACCCTAGAGGGGAAAGTGTTACACGTCGAGGGGAAGGGTGTTACGAGGGATTGAAAGAAAAAAAAATTTTATTTTTTATTTTTTTGGTGTGCCATAATTATGTTATGGAAATACACGTCATAATAATGGGCATACCGTTATGGAAATATATATTATAATAATGGAAATATATGACTTGATAATAGAAATACATTATATAATAATGGAAACACGATTCTCACAGGTTCGCACAAAACCTCTTGATTCGCACGAGATCATGACCATATATATATATATATTGGATCATGATCTGTTGAGAACCTGTGAGAATCGTGTTTCCATTATTATGTCTTGTATTTCCATTATAAGCCATGTATTTCCATACCCGTGTTTCCAATATTATTACATGTATTTCCATAACACTATTATGGCAGACCAAAAAAAAATAAAAAACTTTTTTTTTCTTCTAATCCATCATAACATCTCTCCTCTCAACGGGTAGCACATTTCCTTCTAGTTTATAGAGAAATACAAGCCCTCCTCGTTACGTTTGGGTGGTTCTCACAAGTTCTGTCGCAACTCTCGGTTCTCACTTGAATTTGCCCTTATACATATATATATATATATATATATATATAGAGAGAGAGAGAGAGAGAGAGTTTAAATCACATACAAACTTTTAGGTTTCTACAAACAATCACCAACACATCACAAGTGTTGCTTTATGAAAATCTGCGCGTACGCTTTCCCACTGCGCGATACGTGTCCATGCGCGTGCTCGAAAGCTGGCACCCAGTGATTTTTGGAGTCGCCAATAATTTCACCCTCAGCGCAAACAGTTCCAGCTGAACTTTTGCGTTAGGTGAAACTTTTGGGTTCATATTTATCCAATGTCCATGAGCTATCGATCGGTTCGATATCTCCTCTCTATCATCTGTTTCACTAACCCTTTGTTTGCTTTAAGAAGTATACGATTCAAAGGAGGTAAATAGTCGTCATCCTGATCGTTCGATTAAGTTCCTTGATTTAGAGATGACTGAGATATATCTTGTGCGACCGCACACTTCCTCAGTCATGCTCATCAAGGGGCCCAGAACTATACCCTTAACCACGTCTCATAATAGGGAAACAAATCCCTTCGGACGCAATGTGCGCTCCCACTACAGTACGTCCAAGAGCCAACGATTCCTGTTATGACTACCCTGTTACAGGCAGCGTTAGGACATGTCAAAATAATGGAGTGACGTGCATGTGAGCAACTCACTCCAAGGTCTTAAGGCAGTGATCACACGACGACAGAGTATGTGTTAATGGCTTAATCTATGCGCCATACTCCAAGTCGGTGTTAGTCCTAATGCCCTAGTTCAATTATATTCCGTAAATGTCTATAAATGTACTTTATCATCTTTTGCAATGAATGAAAAGCGGCTTTTTATTACTTATATGTTGAACTAATATGTCAAAGTATGTTTTGATGTATTTCCACTATGCGAAGTAGAACCATAGATCCAGATGATTCATACTTGATGTGTCCCTGGTCGATTATGAAGGAAATCCACGGGTTTCATAAAATTAATTTCATGAAGCTGACATTAAAATAACCATGGATTTTGAACTAAGATCATCATGTGATAAAAATTCCAGCAAGAACATAACAATATCAGATCTGAAAATATACCTTTTCGAATCACAAACACAAAGAAGCTTTAGTGAATCTGTCTGCAGAAAAACGTAACTTCTAAAAGCCATAACTTGAGCTACAGATCTCCAAATGCCTTAATTACTTTTGGAGAGTAAATTTCATCCGGTTCTCTACGACCTTAATGTTTTTCACAAAACCCAGTTCGGACTGCAAAACCATCGTCTAAAGCAAAACATCTTACTCATCAGTGCTCGACAGATTTTCTGGTTTGTCCCGATTTGTTCCATCTTTGAGGATTTCCAATTTGACAAAGCAAAGCCAAAAGTTTATGCTCTCTAGATCGTCCACACAAGTGCGACTCCTTATTACTCTAAGGTTTCTACACTCAACTATACTAGTTTTGAGAGTAGAATAAGCAAACCCTAGCTATGATGGAGAGAAGGAGGGTCGGCTAAAGAGGGAGAGACAGCCAAGAATGACAGTGTATTAGGGTTAGGATTATTATGAAAAAATCAGATTTTTATTATTTTTATTTTTCACTAAATCAAATCCATAAAAGCTCATAATTAACTTAAGCCCATTCTTATAATTAATATTAAGAATGGGCTTGAAGCCCATTTAGCTAAAGTTTAATCAAACCCATTTAAATTGGGTTCTAATCAAACGGTTTAGCTAAACCGATCCAATCCCTTTAGTCTGATTTTCTCAACCGTCTGGTTATAAACCTAGGCCAGAAATTGACTGGTTCGTTTTCAATTTCACTAAATTGAAAAGCGGATTCTCCCAGTTTTCATCCAAATATGTGTTACTATATGCCATGCTTATAGTGTGTGACCCTCTAGGCTCACAACCCGTTGACAGACTGGTAAAATTACCATTTTACCCTTTCCATCATAAGTGGCCTCTAGCAAGACATTATGATTACCCAACGTCCGTGATTATAGATGATTCGACTTAACATTTTATCGTACATGTCACTATCCTTTTATCATACCGATATCTATATTAATCAAAAGTCATGGAACTGTCATCCTAATTTATCAATCACAGTTTCTTGATATCTGAGATGATTGAAAACTGATACTAAGTGTCTCCTGCATGGCCATGCTATTTCTTCAGCCATACTCATCAAGTGGCCTAAACAGATTTCTTACCCAAACCGGAGTATGGGTGATAAATCCCTCAGCCGTCTTTCCAGGTCACTCATGTAATTCATAAACAAGTCAATCAGAGCCCTTATGGATACCCTTTAACAGGTAACATAAGAATAGGTCAAACTTAGAGATTCATTTCATAGTGATCACAAAGACTCATTGGTCTTAGGATATAATGACAAGCTACGATATGTGGGTATGCTCATGACAGTATCTATGCTGCATACTCACCATCGAGTCATGCAATACCATCTCCTTGATGATATCTATGATCTAACTCTGGCAGATCCTTGCCATGATCAGTAGAGCATGATCATAAAGAGTTAGCCCCATACTGATCGCTTTTAAATGAAGCTTAACTGATCAAGGAGTCATTAAATGTAATTCTTTGTGATCTGCAGTTCTACTATTAATGATGACACACTATGTTTGGATCTGTGATGAGGTGATAACTGTTGAGTATATGTTTGGATCTGTTGTGGAATCTGGGCTCTTGAGCAACAGCTACAGCCCTGTGTTGTCACACAACAAGCTTACCATATCAGACGTTTGCGGCATTACATCTAATCCGGTTAGAAGCTTCTAATCCATATGGTCACCTTAGTTGTTTCCTCAGCAGCTATATACTCATCCTCCATTTGATAAATAAATAAAAGTGGCTAGCCTGGAATCATTCCTGCTTATGAGCGTCACTCAAACCCCACACATATCCTGACTATGATCTAACTGATCATTGTCGGTCTGGATAATATCCTAAGTGCCTCTGAAGTACATGAGGGTATTATTAACCGATGTCCAGTGAAGCTCACCGGGGTTAATCTGTAACTTTCTGGTACAAGATAGGGCAAAATAAGACATCCGATCTTGCGCATGACACATGTGATTGATCCACTATACTAAGTACATGGCATCATGTTGTTCAACTCATCGATGTAATAGGACACTTATTCTTTCTGACTAGCTCATCAATGTCATAGGACACTGATTTATGTTGAGCCGTTTGTGTCATGTAGCGTTGGCAAGAATGCTTTCTTTTAACTGTGCATTGAGAACCATCACACTCCCACTAGCCTTCTTGTGTACATAAGGTTCCAATCTCTGAGAAGCTTGCTTTAATCTATTAATGGATTTCTGCAACTTGAAATCTTTCCACTATTCTTTGCAAAAGAGTTCCGGATTGATTTCATCATCCATGTATGTCTTGACCTTATAGAATTACTTACAACCAATGGTGTTTACACACATTGGTTGGATTAACCAAGTTTCCAAATTGGTTACCCTACATGGATTGGTTTTCTTCTCTTATGGCTCCCTAGCCATTTCTCAGAGTCAAGAATCTCCATTCCCTCTTGAAAGGTTGCTGGATTATTGAAATCCACAACGGCCATGTCATTACTCTCAGATACCTTGAGTTTGTATCTGACGGGTAGCTGACATGTTCTTTCAGACTTATTAGACTTTCAGGAATAATTACTTGAACTGTATGATTCTCTTATTCAGCTGATCAGGCTCAACCAAACTCCATAGTTTGTAAGTGAGGTACCTGAATTTCTTCAAGATGCACATTACTCCCACTCGCCCTTTTGTAAATTAAATCCCATTTCCAAAAGACACTACCTCGAGCAACAATGCTTTGTTCTTGCTTGGTTCTTGGAATCTGTATCTCTTAGTTTACTAAGGATACTCTATGAAGACATTCTCATCCAATTCGGATGCAAACTACCTTGCCATCCCAATCCACTAAGAAAAACTCGTGTTGGGATATTTCCTCTACCATATCTCACTATGGTTCAGTTCTTGTCTTGATACTACGGGTAGGCGCACACATCCACAAAACTGACTATCTTATCCAGCTCGCCTCCCATGGAATACTACGCGAAGGCGCAGGCATCCATGGTTACCGGAATGTAAACGAGTGTCATATGGTCATACCGGAATGTTCCCATACCAAATTGGACTATGGTTCAGTTTTTATTTGGCTATTACGCGAAGGCGCACGCATCCATATAAAACTGACCATCTTATCTGACCAACATCCCCATGAATGCTACGTGTAGGCGCACCCACTCACGGGTCGAAGAATCTAGATGAGTGTCAAAAGGTACACAATTCCTTGTCTTCATTGCAGTCTTATCCATCCTGAATATAGCTGACCCTAGAACACAAAATCTGAATAAGATTGTGTGAATCACTAGGTTCTTCATGGAACGAACCACCTCTTCTTGGGTTTGATTTTCTGCGTTCAGACACGCCATTAAAATGTTGTTCTAAGCAGAGTCTACCATGACTGGATCTCCTAATCCCCAAGATGATCGATTTCGACTTGGTTAGCTATATAGTTATTCAGGTTCAATCCAGACGCTTTTAACATTTATTTCAAAGTTTCCTGTTCTGGCAGCGGACTTGAAATCAAACATGGAAATCGATTTGAATAGATCTTATTGTGAAATTTTCAGCATGCATAAAATATAATCAGATCTGAAAATTACCTTTGCAAATAGACTAAAACACAAACTATTTGTGTTCTCTAGCTGGTCCATACAAGCACAACACCTTGACTAAGGTTTCTACACACAATCTTACTAGCGTTGTGTGTAGAATCGAGCAAGAACGCCAACAATGGCGGAAGAGGGAGGGGCGACAAGGAGAGAAGAAAAGGGGCCGAAAATCTTAGGTTTTTTGGAATTAAAATTATGTGATAAAAATCTGATTTTTAATAATCTATTAATTCATATAATTAAACCCCTTTAAAACCCTTATTTACACTTAAGCCCCATTCTTAATTAAAACCAAGAATGGGCTTTAAGCCCAATCAGCTAAACTTAATTAAACCCATTTAAATTGAGTTCTAATTAAATGGTTTAGCTAAACCGGTCCAATCTCTTTAATTTGATTTCTTCAACCTTCTGGTTAATAAACCTAGGCCAGAAATCAATCGAATCGTTTTCAATTTGAATAAATTGAAAAGCGGATTCTCCCAATTACCATCCAAGCTTGTTTTGCTACATATTGTACTTAAAGTATGTGACCCTCTAGGCTCACGACCCGTTGGCAGACTGGTAAAATTACTATTTTACCATTTCCATCGTAAGTGACCTCTAGCAAGACATTATGATTACCCAACGTCCGTGATTATCGACGATTCGACTTAACTTGTTATCGTACATGTCACTGTCATATTATCAAATTGATATCCAGATTGATCAATATGCATAGATGATAGCATTTTTGTGCCCTAGTCCAATTGCTAGTAGTCTATAAATGTCTATGTATGTTTATCATAGTTTGTAATAAATAAAACGGCTTTGTATTACTTATGTGTTGAAGTAATATGTTAAGAATGATCTGATATATGACCACTAAAGTAGTAGAACCATAAATCTGTACGGATCACACTTAACGAGTCCCTGGTCAATATACGCTTCAATTGAAGCGACCAGTATGAGGATGCTTACCAATGATGTAGTTCTGCTTATCATAGGGATGTGGGATCCCGGAATCATATCAAAGATATCATGAGGTGATTGATATCGGACAACCCGCTTTGAATAGTATCTCATAGATTAAGCCATGAACATATTCAAATGCGTTAGCTTGTCACGATATCCTTAGACCAAGGAGTCTTTCTGATTGCTATGCGTTCGACGTACGGCTATAACTTGTGCCTAACGCTTTCCGTAACATGATTGCAATAACGGCCATGATTGGGTGGCGGAACGGTTTGCATGAGTGACACGAAAGACGGCTAAGGGATTTATCCCTCGTACTACGGTATGGGAAATATATCCATTAAGGCCGCTTGATCGAGAGTGACTGAGAGAAAGAGCATGGCCATGCCAGTGATACGGGTTATCAGTTCTCAGCCATCTCACATATCATGTAACAATGATTGATTAAATAAGGATGACGACTCTATGCCTTGTCATCAATCGGGATGTCTAGAGATAATAGGATAGTGACTTGTACGCACAAGGTTAAATCGAATCATCGATCATCATGCACCTTGGGTAATCATAATGTCTTACTAGAGACCACTTATGATGGATCGGGCAAGAGAGATCCTTTGCGCCGATCTGCCAACGGTGGCATGAGCCTGGAGGGTCACACTTATACAAGATGAATAACTTGAGATAAGGAAACCTTAACGTTTCTTGAGGAGCAAGACATGAACAAAACTGAAGGTTTTGGGCCATGGGTTCAGTTTGAGAGAATAATTAGCGAATCGAGAAAACTGAGATTTTCGTCGATGTCGCGTCGGACTTTGTTTGATAAGTAACGACAAAAGGGGTCGGATAACTTTTGGATACGGCACGCGACCACATGGGCGAGCCCATTGGGCTCGGCCCATGAAGTCACCTAGCCGGCCCAACAAGGGCCCAAACAAGGCCCAATAAGCCTATATAGCCGGCCACCTTGATGGGTCCAAGTGTGGGGGCCACACACCATGCTTAGTTGGTGTTGTTGATGAAGAGGTGAGGGATTTAAGGGGTTTAGGTAATGACTTTCCTTTAACCCATGCTTTCATGATTTGTCACTTTAATGACTCATGCCTTATGTGTTTTTGAAGTAGACAAATGAAGAATTAATTCACTCACTCTCACCTCTCACTCTCTCTTGGCCGGCCACATACCCTCTCTCCTCTCTTCTTACTCTCTTGTTCTTCACATATTAGTTCTAGTAGGCTCTTTGTGAAGGATCTTAAGGATCATCCTCTTGGTGTGGACTTGCTCTAGAGAAGAAGATCATATAGTTCTTCTCTCTTGATTCAACAAAGACTAAAAGGTAAATTTCTTGTGGAACAGATTTTGCCTTGAGATTTAATGGTTCATGTTCTTGGACAAGGTTTGGAGTTGCTTTTGTTTATGCTTCCGCTATCTCGATGATCTTGAACTCTCCAAAACCCTACAATAGAACCGTGTTCCTAATTTATCAATTACTGTTTCTTGATATCTGAGATGACTGAATACTGATACAAAGGTATCACCTGCATGGCCATGCTATTCCTTCAGTCATACTCATCAAGTGGCCTAAACGGATAGGTTTCACATACCGGAGTATGAGTGATAAATCCCTCAGACATTTTTCGACTTCACTAATGTAATTCATAACCAAGCCAATCAGAGCCGTTATGGCTACCCTTTTACAGGTAATGTTAGACTAGGCCAAACTTAGAGATTCATTACATAGTGGACACAAAGACTCCTTGGCCTTAGGATATAATGACAAGCTACGATCTGTGAGTATCTCATGACAGTATCTATGCTGCATACTCACATTCGGGTCGTCCAATACCATCGCCCTGATGATATCTATTGTATAACTCCGAAACTTACTTTGCCATGATTAGTAGAGCGTGATCACAAGGAGTTAGTCTCATACTAATCGCTTCTGAAAAGAAGCTTAGCTGATTAGGGACTCATCAAATGTAATTGTTTATGATCTATAGTTCTACTATTAGTGGTTATACACATAATGATATAGATCAAATTACATTCGATATACTACTACAACACATTAGTAATATAATGCGGTTTTTATTAGATCGAAAAAATGATAGAACATTACAATGTAGATTAACTTATTGCATTGGATTAGGAAACAATCCTAACAATCTCCCACTTGCCCCTACTCCCATAGAACTCACATGTGGCTCATGCTTAGGCTCCGATAGAGCCTTTGTTAGGGGATCAGCAACGTTATCATTAGTCGGTACATAAGTAATCTTCACATCACCATTATATATATACTCCCTGATAATGTGATACTTCCTCTATATGTGTTTAGTTCTGTTGTGGAATCTGGGCTCTTGAGCTAATGCTATGGCCCCCGTGTTGTCACACAACAAGCTTACCGGATCAAACACTCGCGGCATTACATCTAATCCGGTTAGAAAGCTCCTAACCAATACGGCTTTCTTAGATGCTTCATCTGTAGCTATGTACTCAGCCTCTTTTTGTAGAATCGGCAGTTGTGGCTTCCTTGAAGCTCTTCCAGCTGAATGCTCCATCGTTTAACACGAACACAAATCCTGCCTGAGATTTGAAGTCATCATGAGCTATCTGAAAACTAGCATTAACATATCCTTTGACTGCTAATTCTCCATCTTTCCCACCATACACTAGGAATGCGTCCTTAGTCCTCCTCAGAAACTTGAGGGTACTCTTGACAACAGTCCAGTGTTCCTGGCCTAGGTTAGATTGGTATCTGCTGGCACAACTTAACGCGAACGAGACGTCGAGTCTCATGCATATCATGGCATACATGATGGATCCCACAGCCGAAGCATATGGGATCTTACTCATCATGCTCAGCTCATCAGGAGTACAAGGACTCTGTTGCTTGCTGAGTATATTGCCATGCCGCATGGGTATGTATCCCTTCTTAGAATCAAGCATTGAGAATCTTCTCAACACCTTATCTATGTAAGTGCTCTGACTTAAGCCCAATATCCTTTCGGGATGATCTTTGTAGATCTTGATGCCCAAAATGAAAACCAAGCTTTAACCTCAAGCAAGGTTGGGATGTCGTTCCCGATGATCAATATGTCATCGACATACATCATTAAGAATACAATATTACTCACATTCGCTTTCTTATATACACAACGCTCACTTTCGTTTTTGATAAAACCGAATTCCCTTACAGCTTCATCAAAACAAAGGTTCCAACTACGCGAAGCTTTTTTTCAATCCATAAATGGATCTAAGCAGCTTAAAAATCTTTCCGGGATTCTCTGGTTCAACAAAACCCTTAGATTGTTTCACATACACATCCTCTTTTAAGTTCTCGTTAAGGAAGGCAGTTTTGACATCCATCTGCCATATCTCATAGTCGTAGTATGATGTTATGGCTATAATAATCCGGATAGATTTGACCATTGCTACTGGTGAGAAGGTTTAATCATAATCAATACCTTTGATCTGACGATAACCTTTCGCAACCAATCTAATTTTTCATCCATGTCGGTCTTAAGTTTATAGACCCACTTACAACCGATGAGTTTTGTCAAAGGGGTTTGATCCACCAAGCACCAGACTTGGTTGTCATACATGTATTTCATTTCATCACTCATGGCGTTCTGCCATTTTTCGGAGTCTGGACTGGCCAAAGCTTGTCTGAAGGTTTTTGGATCATCCTGATCAACCAATATCAAGTCATTTCCCTTAGTGGCTAGAAAGCCATTGAAAGAGATCACCATGGGTTCCAAACGATAAATTTCATGTAGCGGAAGTTACGTAACCATGGTGATCGATTGAAGCTTTGATCTTAATGTAAATTCAACATGCTATCAACCTTTTGAATCTGAAAAATACCTCTATTAATCGATGAAAACACAAGTTTAGTGTTTTTCTATTAGGTCCACACAAGCACCACAACCGAAGAATGTTTTCTCTCACACTTTTGATATTAATGTTCTTGAGAAGCTTGACAAAAATGGTGGATGAAGAGGGAGAGAGAATTCGGCCAAGAGAGGGAGAAGATGAGGGGAGTAGTTACAAATGGTTGGAGAAAATAATGGGAGATATTTTGGAATTTTAATTTGAAAAAAATTGAATTTCAAATTAATAATTGCATATCTACCCTTCTTAAACTCCTATTTGCACTTCTTCCCCATTCATTTCTTGAATCCCTAAATGGGCTTTAAGCCCGTTTAGCTAAAACCCAAATTAAACCCATCAACTTGAATTATAATTTCGGTTTAGACAAAACGGTTCAATTTCCTCGAATTTATTTCTTCAACCGTCTGGTTAAAACCTTAGGCCAGAAAACTACCGAATCGTTCTCAGTTTTCATCCATAATTGTTGTCATGTATCGTGCTTAATGCGTGTGACCTGTAGGGTTTTGGAGCATTCTAGATCGTCGAGATAGCGGAAGCAATAAAAGATAATCTACTCCAAACCTTGTCCAAGAACATTTAAACCATTAAATCCCAAAGCAAAATCTATTCCACAAGATGTTTACCTTTAAGTCTTGTTTGAATCGATAAAGAAGAACGTTCGGATCTTCTTCTCTAAAGCTAGTCCACACCAAGAGGATGATCTTCCAGATCCTTCACTTAATTGCCTACTAGAACAATTAAATGAAGAACAAGAGAGCAAGATGATGAAGAGGAGAGGGGTGGCCGGCCACAATGAGAGAGAGAGAGGATTTTTTTTGTGTGTTTTGTGACTTAATGAATTAATGAATAAAAGTCTTGCATTATAATTCATCACCCAACTCACAAGTATGGGTTAAAAGTGATTGGTATGGGCTTAAAGGTGCTTTAACCCATACCCCTTAAATCACTCACCTCTTAATCCACAATCACCAACTAAGCATGGCATTGTGTGGCCCCCACAATGGCCCCACCAAGTGGGCCGGCCATATGGCCTTATTGGGCCCTTATTGGGCCGGCCATGAGGCTTCATGGGCCGAGCCCAATGGGCCCTCCCGTGTTGTCTCATGCCGCGTCCAAAAGTTGCCCGACCTTTTTGTCGTTACTTATCAAACAAAGTCCGACGCGATATCGACGAAAAACTCAATTTCTCTCGATTCGCTTTTTGTCCATATACTTCTCCTTAAGAAACATCCATGTTTCCTTGTCTCAAGTTATCCGTCTTGTATGTGTGTGACCCTCTAGGCTCATGCCACCGTTGGCAGATCAGCGCAAGACTCGCTCTTGCCCGATCCATCATAAGTGGTCTCTAGTAAAACATTATGATTACCCAAGGTGCACGATGATCGATAATTCGACTTAACCTTTGTGCGTACAAGTCACCATCCTTTTATCTCTAGATATCCCAATTGATCTCAAGGCATAGAGTCGTCTCCCTTGTTCAATCAATTATTGTTACTTGATATGCAAGATGACTGAGAAATGATAACCCGTATCATTTGCATGGCCATGCTTTTTCTCTCAGTCAGTCTCCATCAAGAGGCCTTCTAACGGATATCTTTCCCATACCGTAGTATGAGGGATAAATCCCTTATCCGTCTTTCGTGTCACTCATGCAACCCGTTCCGCCACCCAATCATGCCCTTTATAGCAATCCTTTTACAGAAAGCGTTTGGCGCAAGTTAAAGCCGTACGTTCATTGCATAGTGATCACAAAGACTCCTTGGTCTAAGGACGTCGTGACAAGCTATCGCATCTGAATATGTTTATGGCTTAATCTATGAAAACACTATTCAATGCGGGTCGTCCGATATCAATCACCTCATGATATCTATGATATGGTTCCAGGATCCCACATCCTTATGACAAGTAGAACTACTTCATTAAGAACCATCCTCATACTGGTCGCTTTTAAGGAAGCATAGGTTGACCAGGGACTCGTTAAGTGTGATCCGTACAGATTTATGGTTCTACTACTTTAGTGGTCATAAATCAGATCATGCTTAACATATTACTTCAACACATAAGTAATATAAAGCCGTTTATATTTATACATTACAAACGATGATATTTGAACATAGACGTTTACAGGCTAATACCAATTGGACTAGGGCACAAATGCTATCAATCTCCCACTTGCCCCTAGCTCCAATCTAAGTCTCAGTCTATACCCATTGACCTAACATGTTTTTCATGTTTATCTTGAGGAAGAGCCTTGGTCAATGGGTCGGCTGTGTTATCATCAGTTGCAACGTAGTGGATCTTCACGTCACCTCTAGCAATTATGTCGCGGATGATGTGATACTTTCTGAGTACATGTTTGGATCTGTTATGTGCCCTGGGTTCCTTAGTTTGCGCAATAGCCCCGGTGTTGTCACAATATAAGTCTACTGGGTTAGACGGGTTTTTAATTACACCTAACCCAGCCATGAAACTCCTGATCCATACAGCCTCTTTCGCCGCCTCACATGCGGCAATGTACTCAGCTTCCGTTGTAGAATCGGCAATGGTATCTTGCTTCTTGCTTTTCCAGCTGAATGCTCCACCGTTCAACATAAACACATATCCCAACTGACTCTTAAAGTCATCGGGGTCTGTCTGGAAACTAGCATCGACATATCCTTTGACGACGAGATCATCATTTCTGCCCCCGTATACAAGAAAGGCGTCCTTGGTTTTTCTCAAATATTTGAGAATCGCCTTGACAGCCATCCAGTGTGCCTCACCGGGTTTGGATTGATGTCCACTGGTACAGCTTAGGGCAAACGAGACATCCGGTCTCGTGCATATCATGGCATACATTATGGACCCTATAGCCGAAGCATATGGGATCTCATTCATTCTTGCTAGCTCTGCAGGTGTCTCAGCACCCTGCTTCTTGCTAAGCTTCACGCCATGACGCATGGGCAGCAATCCTTTCTTTGAATCTTGCATTGAGAATTGTCTCAACACCTTGTTTATATAAGTGCTTTGACTTAAGCCCAAGACCCTCTTGGCACGGTCTCTATATATCTTGATTCCCAAGATGTAAGAGGCCTCGCCTAAGTCCTTCATTGCGAAACACTCACCTAACCAAGTCTTCGTTAAGAGCAAGGTAGGGACGTCGTTTCCAATGAGCAGTATGTCATCAACATAAAGCACTAAAAAGATTATATTGCTCACACTTGCCTTTTTATACACGCAAGGTTCACCATCGTTCTTGACGAAGCCAAACCGTTTTACTACTTCATCAAAACGCTGATTCCAACTCCGAGATGCTTGCTTCAAACCATAGATTGATTTGAGCAACTTGCAAATCTTTCCCTTATTCTTTGGATCCTCAAAACCCTCAGGCTGAGACATATAAACGTCCTCAGCTAACCTCCCGTTGAGGAAGGCGGTTTTGACATCCATTTGCCATATCTCATAGTTGTGATATGCTGCTATGGCAAGAAGAATGCGGATAGATTTGACCATAGCTACTGGAGAAAAGGTCTCTTCATAGTCAATTCCGTGGATTTGTCTATAGCCTTTTGCTACCAGTCTCGCTTTATAGGTCTGAGGTTTGCCATCCATGTCAATCTTTATTTTAAAGATCCATTTACACCCTATGACCTTAACATCAGGGGTATGATCTACCAAGTCCCACACTTGATTATCTGACATGGATTGCATTTCTTCCCTCATGGCTTCCAGCCATTTCTCAGAGTCGGTTCCGTCCAAAGCCTCTCGAAAGGTAGCTGGATCATTGTCCACTAGTACTAAACCATCACCCTCAGTTACTAAGAAACCGTATCTAACAGGTGCATGACTTATCCTTTCAGAGCGCCTCGGACCGTCCTCATTAACTGTAGCTATTGGTTCTCGCTCAATGACCACTTCTGGCTCTACCTCTTCTAGTGGGTCTTCTCGTGGTTCCCGAGTGACCATCTCATCTAGAACTTCATCAAGATGAATAGCCCTCCCACTGACTGTCTTGGAAATGAACTCTTTTTCCAAGAACGTCCCACCTCGAGCGACAAAAACTTTATTTTCGCTCGGTTTGTAGAAGTAGTATCCTTTTGTTTCTTTTGGATATCCGACGAAAGTGCATTTATCTGATCTTGGTTCGAGCTTGGTTGCAAGCAACCTTTTAACATAAGCCTCGCAACCCCAGATTTTAAGGAAGGACAAAACGGGTTCCTTCCCGTAACATTTTTCAAATGATGTCCCTTCCACTGCTTTCGACGGAGCCCTATTTATTATGAAAGCGGCCGTTTGCAGAGCATAACCCCAGAAGGAGATCGGGAGATCAGTGAGACTTAACATTGATCGAACCATTTCTAACAATGTTCGATTCCTCCGTTCGGACACACCATTAAGTTGCGGTGTTCCTGGCGGAGTCCACTGAGATAGTATTCCACCTTCAGTAAGATAACTAAGAAACTCCTCGGATAAGTATTCTCCACCCCGATCAGAACGGAGTGCCTTGATACTCTTTCCGAGTTGGTTTTCTACTTCAGTCCTAAACTCTTTGAATTTATCAAAAGCTTCGAACTTATGTCTCATGAGATAGACATAACCATATCTACTGAAATCGTCAGTAAATGTGATAAAGTAGCCTAAACCACCTCTGGCATGAGTACTCATTGGTCCACATACGTCTGAATGTATTAGACCCAATAAGTCACCTGCCCTCTCACCTAAACCAGTGAAGGGCGCTTTAGTCATCTTGCCCATCAAACAAGCTTCGCATCTTTCAATCGCTTGGAATTCGAATTGACTTAGAAGTCCGCGCTTATGAAGCGCTGAGATGCGTTTCTCATTTATGTGACCTAGACGACAATGCCAGATAAGAGTTTGGTCTAAATCATTAGTTTTAAACCTCTTAGCATTTACATTATAGAGCATGTTGGATTTCGAGTTTTGCATATTCAATATGTATAATGCTCCAACAGTGCGAGCATTGCCATAATATATATTGTTGCGCATAATATCAAAAAAACCGTTCTTAATATTAAAATAATATCCCTCTATTTCAAGAAGAGAAATTGAGATAATATTCCTGTTGAAAACAGGTACACAAAACACATCATTAAGTTCAATTACAAGCCCACTGGGCAAAACAAGGTTCACAGAACCCACAGCAGTTGCGGCAACTCTGGTATTGTTCCCAACTCTTAGGTCCACCTCGTTTTCCTTTATATCTCTTCTACTGTGTAACACCTGCACATCAGCACAGACATGAGACTCAACTCCAGTGTCTAGTACCCAGGTATTTATTGTAGAAAGATATAGCTCTAATGGAATACCTGATGAAGTAGCGGCCCCACCGCCCTTCTTCTGATCCTCCTTCAGCTGCTGACAGTCTTTCTTCCAATGACCAGGCTTTTGACAGTAGAAACAGACCGACTCCTTTGCCTTCCCTTTGCCTTGTACGGGCATGTGAGGTCTAGGAATAAATGGTCGTCTGTTCCTCCCTGCGAGAGGTCTTGGGCCTTTACCCTTGCATCCAACAGCTTTGAAGCTGGGTCCCTTCTTGACCATGAAGACATTTTTGGACGAACTGCCCCTTATGCTCTTCTCGGCAGTTACTAGCATGCTGTGCAACTCCGACACGGTCTTGTCCATATCATGCATATGATAGTTCATGACGAACCCACCATATGCATGAGGAAGGGATTGCAGAACAAAATCCGCAGCCATTTCCTTTTCCATAGACATACCGATACTAGTCATATGGTCAAAATGCCCCTTCATCTGTAGGACGTAAGGACCTACGGAGCTGCCTGCTGACATCTTGCAGGCTATGAGTTCTCGGAGAACAGTGTATTTTTCAATACGTACTTTCTCCTTGAACATATCCTTGATCTGTGCAAACATTGCAAACGGATCATGGGATAGCTCCATAAACTGCTTTTGGAGGTCCGCCTCCATGCAGCCCAGCATGACACACGCAACGTCGATAGAGTCGCTAAGGTGTTTCTGGTACGCATCCTTAACGACCCTCGTTGCGTTGGCAGCTGGCTCCTCAGGGATAGCCTTATCAAGGACGTACTCCCTGCGTTCCATTTTTAACACAAGTCGTAAATTTCTGTCCCAGTCTAAATAATTTGTCCCGTTTAGTTTACACTTCTCGAGTATAGTCCTCAATGACAAATTAGACGAGTTTGTTGAATTACTATCCATTTCTACACGAAGAAAGTAAATTTAATCAGAATAGTTGAATAAATTTACAAAGATCCGAATTAAACACCAACCATTAGATTCTAAAATTTAGAATCTTTAAACCAAGATCCCTTATTCGTCATTTGAAGTGCGCTAAGGCGCACCGCTCCAATTGACTTATTTAGGTAGGACATCTGTCCAATTACAACCCGTGTAACTCTTAGTCAAGGTATGTGTAAAACACACGGCTTACCCTTCTGATGCCCCAGCTCGACCTCCGGCCAAGAATCGTGGTTGAGTCAACCAACTTTCACTAACGAGTTAACTTTGTGCAGATGCTCCACTAAGGCGCACGACATCCCACAAAGTTTACCATTCCCATCTAGAACCCATTCGATCGATGCTCCGCTAAGGCGCACGACACCTATAAAATGTTTCTACATGGGTGTGAATTTGGGAGGCATCTCACTTGACTCAAATTAACTTGTAATTTGGTTGTGTTTAATAATTCGAAAGTATTTGGTACAATTACGAACCCGTCATCAACAACCCGTGTTGTGACGTTTCTAATTGTATCACATACTATCTTCATTTGAATCCGTCATTTGCAACCCGTGCAAATACGTTTCAAATTTGAACTCATCCATCACAACCCGTGTGATGATAGTTCACAACGCTTTAAACATGCAAACAATTAAAGTTGATTTTAATCTTTGCATGTGAGGTGATCGCTTATAAACTTATAAACTAATCATGCAAGCATGCAATTAATTAAATAATTCAAGCAAGCATCCATAAAGCGTTAAATATGCATTTTATAGCCCATCCTAATCTTAGGATTCTACGAGTCTTCACATCTTCTCGTCTTTCTCATTCGGGCTCCCACTAGCTCTTGGACTTCCTCCAAGACCGTCATCGGGCTCGATTTTCCATCCTTCTCGTCTTTGAGTAATAATTACAATTAATACTCAGTTCGTAGACCGGATAAAAAATAATTACACTTTATGGGCTCGAATAAAAGAATAATTACACGCTAACACTAACGGTATGCAAACCGTGAAAGCGATAAATCTAATGGGCTACTAATGCATCATACATTTCATCACATCATCCAACATGTTATCACACAAACATGTTATCAAATAATATGCAATAATTCCGGTTTTAATTTTGCCAAGTTGCTTGGTCGGGTTTATCGAAACTAGACCTTTTCGAAAAACGGTTTATCGAAACCGATTAAATTTTGAAAGTTTTCGAAATATTGGATCGCGGGTTCGTGACATGGATCAAACACCACACACGAACCAAGTCGGGCCAAGCCAATGGGCCGAGGGCCCATTGGGCCGAGCCCAACTATGCACGGCCCGGTTTGGGCCTTGGAAGGCCCAAACCCGGCTTGCCGCCACTCTCGGCCTCGGCCAAGAGTGGGGACGGGCCCGGTCACCGCCGGCCTCACCGGCCTCCGGTTACCTCCGTCCGGTACCTCCGATCCAGCTCCCCGAGAATCTCTTCTCGGACCCGACAAATCCAATAATTTCCGAAAAATTCCAAATTTAATATATTTTTCAAAATTAACATATTTCATGCAAATCTCCCAAAAAGCATTAAAATCATGTTATCAACTTTTGGCATGCGAATAATCACAAAACCGAAATGAATTCAACAAGACAAAGATTAAGGGGGTAACCAACGCTCTGATACCACTGTAGGGTTTTGGAGCGTTCTAGATCGTCGAGATAGCGGAAGCAATAAAAGATAATCTACTCCAAACCTTGTCCAAGAACATTTAAACCATTAAATCCCAAAGCAAAATCTATTCCACAAGATGTTTACCTTTAAGTCTTGTTTGAATCGATAAAGAAGAACGTTCGGATCTTCTTCTCTAAAGCTAGTCCACACCAAGAGGATGATCTTCAAGATCCTTCACTTAATTGCCTACTAGAACAATTAAATGAAGAACAAGAGAGCAAGATGATGAAGAGGAGAGGGGTGGCCGGCCACAATGAGAGAGAGAGAGGATTTTTGTGTGTTTTGTGACTTAATGAATTAATGAATTAAAGTCTTGCATTATAATTCATCACCCAACTCACAAGTATGGGTTAAAAGTGATTGGTATGGGCTTAAAGGTGCTTTAACCCATACCCCTTAAATCACTCACCTCTTAATCCACAATCACCAACTAAGCATGACATTGTGTGGCCCCCACAATGGCCCCACCAAGTGGGCCGGCCATATGGCCTTATTGGGCCCTTATTGGGCCGGCCATGAGGCTTCATGGGCCGAGCCCAATGGGCCCTCCCGTGTTGTCTCATGCCGCGTCCAAAAGTTGCCCGACCTCTTTGTCGTTACTTATCAAACAAAGTCCGACGCGATATCGACGAACAACTCAATTTCTCTCGATTCGCTAATTATTCTCTCAAACCGAACCTATGGCACAAAACCTCCAGTTTTGTCCATATACTTTTCCTTAAGAAACATCCATGTTTCCTTGTCTCAAGTTATCTGTCTTGTCGTGTATGACCCTCTAGGCTCATGCCACCGTTGGCAGATCAGCGCAAGACTCGCTCTTGCCCGATCCATCATAAGTGGTCTCTAGTAAAACATTATGATTACCCAAGGTGCACGATGATCGATAATTCGACTTAACCTTTGTGCGTACAAGTCACCATCCTTTTATCTCTAGATATCCCAATTGATCTCAAGGCATAGAGTCGTCTCCCTTGTTCAATCAATCATTGTTACTTCATATGCGAGATGACTGAGAAATGATAACCCGTATCATTTGCATGGCCATGCTTTTTCTCTCAGTCAGTCTCCATCAAGAGGCCTTCTAACGGATATCTTTCCCATACCGTAGTATGAGGGATAAATCCCTTAGCCGTCTTTCGTGTCACTCATGCAACCCGTTCCGCCACCGAATCATGCCCTTTATAGCAATCCTTTTACAGAAAGCGTTTGGCGCAAGTTAAAGCCGTACGTTCATTGCATAGTGATCACAAAGACTCCTTGGTCTAAGGACGTCGTGACAAGCTATCGCATCTGAATATGTTTATGGCTTAATCTATGAAAACACTATTCAATGCGGGTCGTCCGATATCAATCACCTCATGATATCTATGATATGGTTCCAGGATCCCACATCCTTATGACAAGTAGAACTACGTCATTAAGAACCATCCTCATACTGGTCGCTTTTAAGGAAGCATAGGTTGACCAGGGACTCGTTAAGTGTGATCCGTACATATTTATGGTTCTACTACGTTAGTAGTCATAAATCAGATCATGCTTAACATATTACTTCAACACATAAGTAATATAAAGCCGTTTATATTTATACATTACAAACGATGATATTTGAACATTGACGTTTACAAGCTAATACCAATTGGACTAGGGCACAAATGCTATCATGACCCTCTAGGCTCACGAACAATTGGCAGACTGGTAACGTTACTATTTTACCCTTTCCATCATAAGTGGTGTTTCGCAAGACATTATGATTACCCAATATTCGTGATTATCGATTATTCGACTTAACCTGTTATCGTACATGTCACTGTCCTTTTATCTAACCGATATCCAGATTGATCAATAGGCATAGAATGGTCATCATAATTTATCAATCATTGTTTCTTGATATCTGAGATGACTGAAAACTGATACTAAGGTATCACTTGCACGGCCGTGCCATTCCTTTAGTCATACTCATCAAGTGGCCTAAACGGATATCTTGCTCATACCGAAGTATGAGTGATAAATCCCTCAGACGCCTTTCGAGTTCACTAGTCCAATAAATATCAAAGCCAATCGAAGCCGTTATAGTAACCCTTTTACAGATAACGTTAGAATAGGTCAAACTTAGGTATTCGTTACATAGTGTACACAAAGACTCCTTGGTCTTAGGATATAATGACAAGCTACGATATGTGAGTATCTCATGACTGGATCTATGCAGCATACTCACAATCGGTTTGTCCGATATCATCGACCTGATGGTATCTATGATATAACTCCGTAGAGCATGATCACAAAGAGTTAGTTTCATACTGATCGCTTCAAAAGAAGCTTCGCTGATCAGGGACTTTATCGAATGCAATTCTTTCTGATCTACAGTTCTACTATAAGTGGTTACACACATTATGACATAGATCAAATTACATTAGATATATTACTACAACACATTAGTAATATCATGCCTTTTATTATGTAGACTAATGATGTTCGTTACAATATAGATTGAGGAATTACATTGGACTAGGGCACAAACCTAACAGCCATATCTAATGGGAACTTGACGAGATCTCTCAGACCTTCTTGGACCCTCTGGAATAGGTGTAGGGATTGGCTCTTGATCAACGACCACTTCTTGCTCCTGTATTTCTACATGAACTTGAATTTCTTTAAGATGCACGACACTCCTACTAGCAGTTTTGGAAATAAATTCCTTTTCCAAAAATACCACTCCTCGAGCAACAATAACTTCGTTCTCGCTGGGTTTGTAGAAATAGTACCCCCTGTATTTCTACATCCGACATTGTGGGTTGTTCCGTACCTTCTTGAATTTCTTCAAGGTACATGGCACTCCCACTAGCTCTTTTGGAAATAAATTCCTTTTCCAAAAATACCCCTCATCGAGCAACAAAAACTTTGTTCCCCCTTGTTTCCTTGGGGTACCCCACAAAGACACACTTATCTTATTTGGGCTCGAGCTTATCGCCTAGTAAACGCTTGACATAAGCTTCACATCCCCAAATTTTAAGGAAAGCTAATAAGGGTTTCTCCCGTTCCAAACTTCGTATGAAGTTCTTTCCACTGCCTTTGTAAGAGCCCAATTCAAAATGAATGTGGCCGTTTATAGGATATAGCCCCAGAAGGAGATAGGGAGGTCTGCCTGACTCATCATTAACCGAACCATGTCAAGCAAGGTCTGATTTCTCCGTTCACACACACCATTCATTTGAGGTGTCCCTGGCGGAGTTAATTCAGAAGGGATCCCAAACTCCTTTAAATGACTGTGAAACTCTTGGTCCAAGTACTCACCGCCTCGGTCAGATCGAAGCGCTTTTATACTTTTCCCAAGTTGGTTTTGTGCTTCGTTCTGGAACTCTTTGAACTTGTCAAAGGTTTCTGACTCATGTCTCAAAAGATAGACATACCCATATCAACAGAACTCATCAGTAAATGTAACGAAGTAGTGAAAATCCTTTCTGGCCTGAGTGCTCATAGGTCCACACACATCGGAATGTATGAGACCTAATAAGCCACTAGCCCTCTCACCTAAACCGGGGAAAGGTGCCTTTGTCATCTTGCCCATAAGGCATGACTCGCATCTCTCAATTGAAGTGAATTCAAACGGATTTAAAAGTCCTCACTTGTGAAGTGTTGGGATGCGTCTGTGCCCTATGTGGCCTAAACGGCAGTGCCATATTAGAGTTTGGTTTAAATCATCAGATTTAAGCCTTTTATTATTTATGTCATAAATTGAGCTTGTGTCGGTGTTTTGATTATTAAGAATTTATAAACCACCAACCAATGATGTATTGCAATAGAAAATATCATTCTTAAAAATATTGAATACTCCATTATCAATAGAAAAACAATATCCTTCCTTGTCAAGCAAGGAAACAAAATAATATTCATGTGAAACGCATGTACACAATGCACATTGTTCAATAATAAAACAAGCCCACTGGGCAAACTGAGACTAATATTCCCTACTGCAATTGTTCAGACTTGATTGCCATCACCAATTCATAGGTCTGCCTCGCCCCTGCCCACATCTTTTCTACTTCCCAGAGCCTGCACATTAACACAAATGTGAGATTCTCCATTGGTATTAAGTACCAAAGAATCTGAAGTAGATAAACTGAGATTGAGCTCAATAACATATATACATTATTCGGAAGATGTTGAAGCTCCACTATTCCTTAGAAACTGCTTATGTTTCTTGCAATCCATCTTCCAATGCCACTGCCCTTGGCAATAGAAGCAAACGACATCCTTATTAGGATTCTCAACAGCCTTGGGAACTGATAGACCCTTAGGTTGCTGCATCTTCCCCGCTAGGTGCATAGGGGCCTTATCCTTGCCCGGGCTAGCTTTCTTGAAGCTCACTTGCTTGTTGACCATAAGAGCCTACTTGGACTTGCCCTTCAGATTCTTTTCAGCAGTCACGAGCATACAATGGAGCTCTGTCACAGTCTTGTCCATGTTGTGCATATTGTAATTTCCAACGAAATCACGATATGTCTCTGGAAGTTAGTGCAACAGAATGTCTGCAGCCGTTTCCTTATCCACAACATGACCGAGTCTGGTCAAGTGTTCCATAAGACGTTTCATCTTAAGGACATGGGGACTAACAGGAGCTCCAGCCTTGAGCTTGCAGGACATCGGGATCCAAGTTATAGGTAAACATGATTGGAGATTGTTGGCGATTCTAGAGTCTCGTGAGGAGATTATTCAAGTTTCTTACTACGGCAATGGTTCGTTGCTATCAACTAAACGGTGTCATAATCCAAGTTACGTGTGGAGGAGCGTTTTAGGATGTCGGGATTTGTTGGTGAAGAAGTGTCAGAGGTCAGTAGGTAAGGGTGAATTCGGGAAGCCTGGTTGTCGTGCCGAACCCGTATGTGTAGTCTTCTTCCCCTTCATTTATCTTAAAGGAAATTGCATGTCACTACTCTGTACTATGCAACTTTTACATGTCACCACCCTCTACTTTTTTTGTTGCATGTCACCACGGTAAGGTTTCATTTAGTTGGATCGTCCATCACAGAGTTAAGTTTGATGTAAAAAGTTCATAATACCCCTATATTAAAAATATACAAAAATTAAAAAAAATATCTTTTGAATTTGAGTTTTAAAAAATTATCTTTTATCACATAAATAGTAAAATAATGATTTCAAAATTATTTTTTTCAAAAAAATAGTTTTTCAAAAAAATATGAAAAATAAAAAACCATTTTTAATAACGTTTTTTTATTTCTAATATATTTTTTTAAAAAATTATATTTTTTTTAAAAATACTATTCAAATCATTTTTTTATTATTTATTCCATAAAATTTTTTTTAAAAATTATGTTAAACAAATGATTTTTTTTTCATTTTTTAAATACAATGGTATTTTAGTCATTTAAATATTTCAGTTTCAAATTTTGTTAAATGACTAAAATACTCTTATATTTAAAAAAATGAAAAGAAAATCATTTGTTTCACTTATTCTTTTTTTTTTAATTTTTTTATGGAGTAAATAATAAAAAACTTTTTTGAATATTATTTTTTTTTAAAATAATTTAAAAAAAACGTTGTTAAAAGTGGTTTTTTTATTTTTTTGAAAAAACCATTTTTTAAAAAAATAATTTTGAAATCAGTATTTTATTATTTATCTGATAAAAAATATTTAAAAAAATATTTTCAATAGATATTTTTTTTTTTGAATTTTTTTTAATATAGAGTTATTGTGAATTTTTTACATCAATGTTAACTCTGTGATGGACGGTGCAACTAAATGAAACCTTACAATGGTAACGTATAGTACAGAGTAGTGACCTGCAATTTCTTCTTTATCTTATTAATTGGTGTCGAATATGTTTCTTTATGGCAGACACTACGGTAATGTTTCGTTAATTCACCAACTGTTAAATTCTCAAGAGGAAATGTTATACTATCTCTCTCTTCCAATGTTTGATGTTGTAGATGAATGGTTTTGGGTGCAGATGTTTCAGGTCTATATTCGGTGAATGACCTTATAATTTTTAGATGTACGACTAATAGAATTGGGACGCTTCTACCCGAAACCCTATTTGTCGTAATATTTGGAAAGTAAACGTTCCACCTAAAGTTCTACCCTTCATGTCGCGAAGGGTCGTGAGCCTTCTTCCTACCAAATCTAATTTGAGGCGCAAAGGGATGGATACAAATGACCATCTTCTTCTTAATTGTTCCAAGGTGCAAGCTGTGTAGGAGGATTTTAGGCAGGCTCATGGGATCACATGGTCGTTGGAGGATAGATTAAGGAATATCATTTCGAGATTGCCTTCTTCTTCTCCTCTTTTCTTTACGGTACGTTAATGGAATTTGGGTAGCCAGTAATGACGTGGACTGAAAGGGTAAGTTTTTTTCAACTATGGCTCTGTTGACAGAAGTTATAGTGTACTTACATTCATGGTATCGTCTCAGTATTAGGTGGCTCAGAGGCGGATTCTTTTGTGTAGTCGTGGAAAGCTCCATCGATAAGAAGTTCAAGTGTAATGTTGACGGAACTTTTGATGAACGATTGAGAATTTTCGGGATTGGGACGATTACTAGGGATTCTAATGGAGATGTGATTGTAGGTCAGTGCATTTCGGGGACGGGAATTCTGGTTCCGGCTATGGTGGAAGGTTTGGACATTCGAGAGGCGCCAAGTTGGGTGCAGAGCAAGAAATGGATTGGGGTGGATTTTCAATCATATTACAAGGGTAGTCCAACGCATAGAGCGTTTTCCCGTTGACTTCTATCACATGTGGAGGCTTGTTAATAGGAGTATAATCCTTCTGTCAGAATTCCATTCTGCAAGTATAATTTTGTCAAGGGATCAACGAATAAGATGGCTCATGTGTTATCTAGAAATTTCCTTACATATTTGACGAGGATGTTCTACTGTTTTCTAAAAATAAAAGAGTTATTTTTATAAATGAATATTTTATCCCACACTCTACTACTACTGTTATATTCAAATTTAAACATAAACCCGAGATACATACTTGATCTTAATAAAACTAGCTGAGTATACGGCGGTGCGCGTGTGCCGAAAATTCAAGCTCAAGATTTCACCTAACGCTGTTCATAACATAGTGCCTCCATAAGAATCTCCATATTGTCAGCTTTTGAGTTGCCACCTCAGCCCAATCATCCTCTGCAGTCTCTCACTTTTTGGAAGAGTACCCTCGATTTATATTATTTAATTCAACAACACTATTTATATATAATTAAATATTTCAACATTATTACTCATTTATAATTATAAAAAACAAATTACTTTATTATAAAACAAATATGAAAAAGATAATTTACAAAAATTACATTATTATAAAATTAAAATCATAACACATTATAAAATTAAAATACATATTTAAAATCTAAAATATTATGAATCTAATATGAGAACATTAGAGGTATATATAAAGACAATAAATATTAATTATACTTATGAATGTATATTTTTATTTTATTTTATTATTATTATTATTAATGGACATATTGTATATTTATCATATATGGGAGGTATATATAGGTACAATCAATTTTAATTATATTTCATAAATATATTTTATTTTTATCATATATTATATATTAATGGACGTATCATATATTTATTAAATATAAATAATGGTAGTATATATTTATTTATTTTTGAAGCATGATATTATATATTTTTGTTTTAAAAAGAAATAGTATATTACATATTGTATAAATATGAGTAAATGCATCGTAATATATTATTATTGGGAGTCCCTTTTTTCTCTTTCCAACCCTCTGCACCCACTCTTTTTCTCTACAATCCTATAGCTGCCACATGACAACATTGAGACTGTCATCTCAACGAGAGATGTTATCTTCCTCAATGTGATAACCCAGAAGAATGATAGAACACACAAGTTATTGATGCAAATAATATTTGTGGAGCCCACACAATTTATTGATCACATGCCAAGAGCATTAAATGTTCATTCCCTCACAACCCCACTTTCCAACATATATGAGGCCCTTGATTCAGTTTCATCCATGTGAATTAGGGTTGTTCATTTTACCCGGTAACTCGATACTCGACCCGACTCATTCGACACCCGATTCAACTTACCCGACACCCTACTGACCTGATACCCGACCACCCGACAAGCCAACCGAGTCGAGTATTAGGTCCAATTGTCTAACCCGCCGGGTACCCGACTACCCGACACTATATACAAAAAATACTTATCTTTACACCCCCAGAGCCCACCCATCCCATTTCACACTTCAGAACTCAGCCCATCACAAGCCCAACAACAACAAGCCCATATCTGTTTGTGCCCAATGGTGTAGAGCTAAGGTTTGTAAACAAGTAAAATATTTCATCCCTTTTCGATGTGGGATAGATAACACATAACACAGCTATATAAATATTGATACACATAACACACAACACAAGCAGTTGTCTCTCGACTCTCGACTTCACATCTGGTTCCGATTTAGGGTTTTTCTCGCCCCTTCTCTTCCATCTCCGGCCAAAATCCCACAAAAATCAATGGATTCAGCACAATCGATCCCCAATCCACCGCCCTCGCAAACCCTAGACAGTCCGCCAGAGGAAAATCAAGCGTTACCGGTAGTCTCCGATCAAAACGGTTCTGAGAATGGCCACGAGAAGCTTTAGACGTGATGGTGCTCCTGTGACGAAGGTCGAGGCGTTGAAGCGTGTGGTTTCGGAGAACGGGCTCACAAACACAAAGACTGGCGCTGAGAAAGATTGCTCCAGCAGAGAGGAGGAGACCAGTAGCCGGAGGCGCCGCTTGAGCCAGTGGGACCTGACCACGGAATCGAACGCTCAGGTCGGTGAGGCTGGTGGTGGGAGGAAGAGAAAGTCTCATTGGGCAGAGGAGGAGTCGAAGCCGTTGATTCAACTGCCAGATTTCATGAAGGACTTCGCTGTAGGTATTGAATTCGACCCTGAAATCATGCTCCCAATTCCTCGATTTTTCCAGCAATTGATATCCGGCGAGCTCCCTCACAATTTGAGTCGGGTTGTTGGGTTGTACCCGACTCACCCGCTCCCCGACTCTACCCGAACCGACTACCCGACTCCTCAACCGAGTCGAGTATTGGGTCTGAGTTCCACCACCCGACTCAAACCGAGTCGGGTCCGACCCGAGCCGGGTCTACCCAACCCGACTCGATGAACAGCCCTAATGTGAATAGCATTTCCTTATATCTCTCAGTTTTGTCATGTTTGTCTGGAGCCTTTGTAACACACATACCATAAACATTACGCGTGAACACACTAATTGACGGCGACAACTCTTTTTTCTTTGATTTGATACACTTTAGGAAACCTTTTTGAAAATGCAATCCTCTGGCCCTGGTTGTGAGATGGTCTTTTGAGCTTTATCTCAAATCTTTATTAAATTTATAATTTATTCAATACTTTCTAGAATAATGAGAATTTCACATATACTCCTTACAATTATTCTTTTTACATGCATCTCTTTATTTTCACTATTATTTCACATCAGCATTTTTCTTAAGGTTCCGTCCATCTCCATCAAGAGTTGGAATTAAAAAGACAAAATTTTCCTTGCTTTTATCTTAAATTTTTAAATATTGCCATTTTTTCTACATCTCACAATTTTTTTCTCTTCTTCCCCAACCATCTATTTTTATCTCACTCTTCTATTTTTCCACCCCTATTAATGAAGATCTAAATCAAAACATCTCCTTAATAAATCAAGACTAAAAAGAATGCAAAACTTATATGCCAAAAACCGCTAAAGAAGAACTCATATCAAATTCATATATAAATTAAATGTGGAGAAATGAAAGAGTGAGAAAAAATAGATGGTTGGGAAAAAGTAGAGAAATGACGAGGTGTGAAAAAATGACAACATTTGAAAATTTAATACAAAAGTAAAGTCATTTTTGTCTTATTAACTTCAATTTTGGATGGAGATAGATGGAAGCTAACAAAAATTGCTCAAATGAAATAATAGTCAAAATTACGAGGCGCATGCGAGAAAATTTTTTTAAGACAATATTACGTGAGATTTAGATTATTCTAGACACTACTTAGTAAAATTATCCATTTATCAAATGTAACACGTGATTCACATTTTATGGTTGGATTTCATGTATTATAAAAGTAGTGTTGTCGCGGTCTTCCACTAAAGACGATGTCACCATTATTCGTTATGCAACACAAACAAATAGCCACAAGATATTCAATTATCATCATGCTAGTCAACACATTAATTGCAACGAACTCTAAATTATTTTCCCAAACTAGATATAGGCTTATCCGTTATTGTATGACATTTTGTTCTAATTAAGCCTACAAATTCGTATTTGAAGTGTTTCCTGACTCTTTTTCTATGTTTGAACCAAATTACTTTTTAATACCGGGTTGTTAAGGTAAAGGATTAATCTGAAACAATTATTTTAAACTTAGAACTAGATTGGAGTAAATTTCACGCAGGTGTAATTGGAGAATCTCATTATCACATATATACACTTAAAGTATTTTTTAATTTTATAAATCACCTAAATAAAAACTTTTATCGTTGTTGTAACTTTTTTTACTATTTTATGTGAAATGACAATTTTGTCTCTTTGAATAACTGATATATGTTAAAGATCCGAGAAATATCAGTCTTTTTGCATAATTGATATGTGTAACATTATGCTTTTACCCTCCTCTTATCTTGACCCTAATTCTAACCATGACCCTAATACTATAACTAATTTAATAATATAACTTTTATATTAATAATTGTTAATAATTTATAATGTATTATTAAGAAATTTAATATATTATTAAAAATGTAAATAATTTCAGACCTCGATCCTCGCTGCCATCTGCCTCGAGCCTCGGTGTAGCAATCCATGATAACTAATTTAGGTGATCAATCTAAGGTTGACACAAGCATAATTCAAACAATCAAGAATGTTTAGAACTAATACCTCAATAAAATGGTTTTTAAACATACAAAAGCCTAGCCCCCATGACCTAGGGTTTATAGCCCCAAATCACGGTGCTCAAGCATTCATATACAAAATATAGGTAGATCCAAGACAAAGGAAGAAAATTACAAACCCAAACCCAAGGACATAGGTGTTAGGAAGCTCAAATCTCTACAATCTAGCTCCTCTTTTTAGCCTCTTGGCTTCTCTTCTTTCCACGGTGGTGGAACCCCTCCCCTGGTGTACCAAAAATGACCTCCAAGGGAGGGTTTTGGAGCCCTCTCTCTCTAGAAAACCATGTTACTTCGAAACCCTCTAAAAACTAAATGTGGCTATTAAAAAGTCCTGAAAAATTAGGGTTTCGGCCCCTTATAACGAAAAAAAATCAAAGCTTGTCACGATCATGACATGGGTTCTCACGATCGTGACAACCCTTTCAATTGCTGTCAGAATGGCGCCTGTGTCACAATCGTGACATGCGTTGTCACGATCATGACACACTTTTTTTCTCAAGTCCCGATCGTCTTGCCTCCATGCCTGGAATCGTGTCTCACCATGGGTAATCTTGCAAATTCAAATCAATTTGTCATGATCGTGACACTCCTTCTCACAATCATGACACTCCTTAGCACGATCATCGTGACTCCACAAGCTTCCTCTCCCGAGCTCCAATTGTGCCTTCCTCCTACAAAATGTCAAAATTCTACTGGGGATCAAAAAGTACAAAATAATGCCTCTAAGAAGCCAATCCGAGAACAATTCGGTGCTAAAATGCGAGACAAAAGTGTAAATGCAAGGTCACATCATGCCCGCATCAACACCCCACACTTACAACCTTATCGTCCTTGATAAGAAAAAAAAAACTAAGCACTAAATTGCAGAGTATGCACTGAATGCGAGCCCCGAAGTTTACTCCATAGGGGGAGTTCAGCATCTCCTGAGGGTTTTGTCAGAAAGGGGCCCACAACCCAAAAATATTCATATGCAAGTGCAAATGAATTAGACTCGAACTTACCATACAACATGCAAACAAAATAGAAACTTTACAAAGGAGATAAACACTCAAATAATACAAGAAAATAGCTAATTACAAATGTACAAGAAATGTAACAATCTCACATAATCATCGCTTCATGTTATGTTAGAGTTGTACCCTAGCACAATATAATAAGTCATCTATATTTTAATGTTTAATCATTTTTTGGAATAAATAAAACCTACATTATATTACCAGTGTGTTGTAGTAATATATTAAATGTGTCTTGATCTATATCATTATGTGTATCAACAATAATAGTAGAATTATGAATCAAAGAGAGTCACATTTAATGAGTCCATGGTCATATATGCTTCATCTGAAGCGACCAGTATGAGGTATATGATCACACTCTACTGATCATGGCAAAACGAGTGCTAGAGTTAGATCATAAATATCATTTGGGGAATGATATTGGACGACCCGATGGTGAGTATGTAGCATAGATGTTGTCACGAGCATACTTATATATCGTAGCTTGTCAACGTATCCTTAGACCAAGGAATCTTTTTAGTTACTATGTAGTTAATAACTGAGTTTGACGTTGCCTAACGTTACCTGTAAAAGGGTAATCATAAGGGCTCTGATTGGTTTAGTAAAAAATTACATAAGTGAATGAGTAAGACGGCTAAGGGATTTATCCCTCATGCTCCGGCATGAGTATGATATCTGTTTGGGCCACTTGATGAGTATGACTGAAAGAAAATGCATGGCCATGCAAGGAGATACGTAATATCAAGATTTTAAATCATCTCACAGATCAAGAAATAATGATTGATAAACAAGGATGATGACTTTATGCCTTGTGATCAATCTGGATATCGTGTGATAAAAGGATAGTGACATAGACGATATGAGGTTAAATTGAATCATTGATAATCACGAACGTTGGGTAACGATAATGTCCGACTAGAGACCACTTATGATGAAAAGGGCAAATTGGTAATTTGCATTGATCTGCCAACGTGTCATGAGCCTAGAGGGTCACACACTTAAAGCGATAAGTATGGAAAATATGAGAGATATGAGAATTAGGAAATATTTACTTTCATGTTTTAGTTAGACCGGAACGGTTTAGGCTAAACCGG
Organism: Geranium rotundifolium; assembly: GCA_963920655.1. Classification (NCBI taxonomy): domain Eukaryota; kingdom Viridiplantae; phylum Streptophyta; class Magnoliopsida; order Geraniales; family Geraniaceae; genus Geranium; species Geranium rotundifolium. Next base: position 17,299,380 of record OY987315.1, read on the forward strand.
AACGGATTACACAATTTCCAGTCTAGGTGGTAAACCAGACTGTTAAGAAAATTGGTCTAAGTGAATTATGGGCTTATTTAAATTATGTCATTTAATTATAATCTTAAGTCTTATTGTGCTTTACAAGATTTAAATAAACGGGGTTAAGTGATTGTGCTTGAGGCCCTCTATGGTATACTAATTTTAATTATAATTAAAATTAAAACAAAACTTAAAAGGAAAGGATTAGTTTAGGGAATATATTATATACACCATAAACCACTCCCCTCTAACCTCTCGAACCCTAGCCGGCCGAACCCCCCTCCTCGCTCTCTTCTTCTTCTCTATTGCCTTCTTCAAATAAGAACTAATAAGTCTTGCTTGATGGTCTTAATCCCGAGATCATTGCATCGCTTTTGTGGACTTGATAGAGAGTACATCCGTTTGGTTTTGCTTTGTCAGAATTCGAAAACACCAAGGTACTATTTAATTCATGTATTATCTTATGTCGAATCAATCTGCATGAAGATCTTAAATTACAAGGATCCATGGTTGAATTATGCTTCCACTGCATGAAATTAATTGATTGGACCCCGTGGATTTCCTTCATTGGTACCAGAGGGTGGTTGAATGCATGATTCTTTTGAGCATGAATTACATGATTAGATTGCTAGATAATTTATTTATCGCTTTGGGAACTAATCGCATGAAATTGGAAGAGTTAAATATTTAATTTTTGAAATTAATTTTTCTAACAAAATTAGGGTTATGCGCTGATCATGGGCGAGCAATGATCAGCAAAGGTCGAGACCTTGGGCGACCATGGAAAGCCCTCGGGCCAACTATGGTCAGCGCCAAAGGTTGACACGGATGGCCCGTGGGCCATCTGTGGGCGCCTTCGCGGATAACCACGGCCAGCCCTCGGCTCGACCATAGAATGGCCAGCGGGCTGTCCATGGGCGACGCCAGGGGCAGATCACCAAGTCGCGACGTGGACGACTACGGATGTCCCGCGGGCCATCTGTGGCCGCTGCTGTGAGCGACCACGATCAGCCTTCGGCTCGACCATGGAATGGCCCGCGGGCTGTCCATGGGTGACACCAAGGGCAGATCAGGTCGAGCCCTAGGGTCAACCATGGCAGAAACCATGGGATCCAAAACAAATAATTTCATGCGTCGCGAAAGCAATTTAACCATGGATTCTCAAACATATTAAAATGGATCATCATGTTATGAAAAATCAGCATATGAAGAACATGAAAAATATGGAAAATTACCTTGTTACCTACTTGAATCACCAACACAAATACCCTTTGTGTTCTCTAGCAAGTCCACACATAAAAGGCACTTGATCTCCACATGTTTCTTAACACTTTTTACTAGAAAATAATGAAGAAGGAAGCAAGAAAAAGAAAAAAGAGAGAGGGGAGTTTGGCCAAGATAAGGGGGACTGGAAGAAGAAGTCTATTTTTAAAACTAAAAATATTTTCCCCTTTTCATATGATTTATTAATTTCATGAAAAATAAATCAAATGGGCTTAAAGCCCATTCTAGCAACCCATTTAATTAACCCATTAAGATATAATTAAATGGTTTAGTTAGACCAACTCAATCCTCTTGAACCGATTTCCTCAACCATCTGGTTTAAAATCTAGGCAGAAAATCACCTAATTCATTTCGGTTTAACTAAATCAAAAGGCGAGTTCTCCCGATTCTCATACTCCTCGTATACTAAATTTTCAAAGTCCTTTTGCTATATACCTTTCTTAAACTGTGACCCTCAATGCTCACGACCCGTTAGTAGATTGTAAAAATTATCATTTTGCCCTTTTCATCATAAGTGGCCTCTAAAAAGGACATTATGATTACCTAACGTACATGATTATCGATGATTCGATTTAACCTCTTATTGTCCATGTCACTATCCTTTTATCACCCGATATCTTGATTGATCATAAGGCATAGAACCGTCATCCTTATTTAATCAATTATTGTTTATTGATATTTGAGATGACTGAAAACTGATACTAAGTATCTCCTGCATGGCCATGCAATTTCTTTCAGTCATACTAGCTGTCTTTCGAGTTCACTCATGTAAATTATACCTAAGCATATCTGAGCCCTTATGGCTACCCTTTTACAGGTAACGTTATACTAGGTCAAACTTAGATACTTATAACATAGTACGATATGTGAGTATGCTTATGACAGCATCTATGCTACATACTCACCATCGGGTCGTCCAATATCATTCCCCTGATAAAATCTATGATCTAAATCCGGCACTCGCCTTGCCATAATCAGTAGAGCATGATCATAAAGAGTTAGCATCATACTGGTCGCTTCTAATGAAGCTTAACTGACCAAGGACGCATTAAATATGATTCGTTAAGATCCAAGGTTCTACTAGTAGTGATGACACACATACTGATACATATCAAACCATATTTAATATATTACTACAACACAATTGTAGATCACTTTTACATTGGACTAGGGCACAACTCTAACACATGGGCGATGCCCAGGCCGACCAGGCCGGTCCTCGCGGGCGACCACGATCGTCCAAGGGCGATGCATGGTTGAGCCGTTGTCGTCCGACCGATCTCGTGCTTGAACCGGTCAAATCTTTGACGGTTCGGAGAAATTTCGGAAACCCTAAAATTTTTTTTCCAGATCCGGTTCGGTTTCGATAAAACATGGAAAACCGGTTTAATTTCAAAATCAATTTAAACCGTTCAGTTTTGATAAACCGGATAATTTTTCAACACTTTAGCAAGATAAAATTGGAATCAATAATTTTATTTGCTACAATGATGTTTGATAATATATTGTTTGACAACATGTTGTTTTCCACATGATGTATAGCTAAAAGCCCTCTAGATATGTATGGTCAGTTCATTTAAATTTCAAGTTTTGCAACCTGCGTGTTGCTTTATTCTGGGATTGTAATTAAATACGATTTGTGTGTCGTGATTTTTGTAATCATGTTATTCATTGTGCAATATACCAAGAACGACACAAGAAACAAGTCAAGAGGGAGACTTGGAGCCAAGAGGAGTCTCGAAGCTAGTGGGAGTCCACAAGTAGCAAGCAAGCGCAGGTCTTAAAGACTTAGTCTTTATGATTTATTGTGTTGCTAGTATCTTATGATCCTATAAGATGGGCTTAGCTATGCATATTGTTTACATTTATATGTTTATGAATGAATGAATGTATAGTTAGTTTAAATACATCGAATGTAGTTTAGACTATCACCCACATGCATAGATTAAAACTAGAAATTAATCACCCATGCATGTAATACGGACTTGGAGTTGTCTTTGCATTGAATGTTGTCGATGACTCCAAATTAAGATTGTGCCAAAAACAATAAGAGTTTTAAACACAGAGTCGCAAATAATAACAAGTCAAGCGAGATATCATCCAAGTCTCGACACTCAGAAAGACTTTAACCTTTGAGTGTGTGCGCCTCCGCGGAGCATTCATAGGGAGAAGGACATATGAGTTGGACAGTTTCATATGGATGCGTGCATCTCTGTGTAGTAGCCACATTAGTTCTGTGTCACAGTTGAAACGTGGTAGACTTATCTACGATTGTCACCTAGGGCTGACCAAGGGTATCGGATAGGGTATGCCGTGTACGTTAATGTACAAACCCTAGCCAGGAATTACATCGAATGTAATTGGATAAGTTATCCTACCTTCCTCCACTGACTTCAATCAAGTGTATGCAAGGATCCTGGTTCAGATTCTGAAAGTTTTTTGAATCAAACTGTTGTTTTAAATCTCGATCTCCAAAACTTAAATTAAACAATAGTGTTAAATTTATATTTTGTAAAGAAAAATCGAAACACACATTGAGTCGCAGAGATATATTATTGGAAGGATAAAATCTCTAAATTGGTACTGGATTTGAGAATGTTTCTCAAATGTACACAAGAAAGAATTTTTCTTAACCAACCTATCCCCATGGAATCAACTACTAACGCCACTAGAGCTCTTAGAGATGCATTTAGGAAGCACTCTAACACTCTGGATGACGTGGGTTATGAAAGTTAGGTTGCAAAGAGATGAAATCTCTAAAGGCAACAAATGATTTAGGATGCAAATTGAACGGTTGGCCATCTCCATGAGAAGGCAAGAATCGAAAGATTCTCCCTAATCAAGGATTTGCGCTCCTGCGATTGTTAGTAGGAAATTCCATAAATAGTAATTTTATGTTGTATGATGGGATCATTTTAATGAACTAAGCATGTGTAACATGGAATTGACCGTCTGAGATTTGCTTGGAATGTTTTAAACTGCTGAGAGGAACATTCAGAACTAGATTTAGGATGTTCCAAAGGTAAACAAAGGGATAATATTTAAGAAAACGGATACTAACAACGGCGAGGCCCTTAAGCAAGGTTGAAGAAGATTGAGAGACACCCTTGGTCCAAAAGACCAATGCTAATTCGAAACGCATGGATGTCGTCTGGTTTCTTCAAATGAGGTGGTCATAAGAAATTGGACTGTATGAGATACCAAGATGAGTTGAGGGAGAATGTGGAGGATCCACATTTTTCAAGAACTTATGTTGCATATCTGTCTACTTATGAATCATGAGAATGGAATACTGCATGACACATTGAATGTGTTGGATTTCAAAAGTAGAAGAGAATTGATCGAGGGAGAGATTATCCTACGAGTAAGCAATCCTAATGGGAGTTGTTGTACTGATCATCGAATTTACTATACCCAATGGGCTTAGTCTTGGTATATGATAATTGTATATATTTACCTAGTTTTGACAGGAACATAACTTCGATTCTTGTTGAACAAGATGATATCTTGCTGTTTATTAATTGCATTTATGATATTGACCAAAATGGCATTAATTGTGCAAGTACTTCAAAAGGTTAGTAGTCACTATGTGTAAGACGTAGTTGCTAATAATGAAAGATTAATATGTAACATAAAAAGGAAACAGTTAAACCCGATTGTTTAAACCGGATTATAATCTGGCATCGTTGTTTAGACAACCAAAATAAGAAGCGCACATCAACACTTTATGAGTGTGGACTTTTGGTCCAATTCAATTCAAGTCAATTTGATGATGCGAAACTTGTTTAATGGATAACATCCAAATAAGAAGCGCATATCAACACTTTATGAGTGTGATTTTTAGGTCCAATTAAATTAAATTCAATTTGATGATGCAAAGCTTGTTTAGTGGGTAAATCACAAGTAGAGGTGGAAGGGCGAGTGATCTATAGGTTCTAATATGTTCCGGTGTGTTGAGATCCATAAGTTCACACGGCCAGAACAGTCAACATGAAAATAGGTGTTAAAAGCATTTGGATTGAATCTAAATGGCTAAGTACCTAACCAAGTCGAAATCAATCATCTTGGGGATTATGAGATCATGTCATGGTAGACTCCGCCTGGAATGCCATTTTAAATGGTGTGTCTAAACGTAGAAATCGAACCCTAGAAGATAAGGTTCGTTCCATGAGGAACCTAATGATTCACACAATCTTATTGAGATCCTATGCTCTAGGGCCATCTGTATTCAGGATGAATAAGGCTCTAATAAAGACAAGAAATTGTATACAATTTGACACTAATCTAGATTCTCTGACCCGTGGGTGGGTGCGCCTCCGCGTAGCATTCATGGGGATGTGGGTTAGATGAGATGGTCAATTTTATTTGGATCCGTGTGCCTTCGCGTAGTAGCTAGATAAGAACGGGACCATAGTTAGACATGGTATAGGAAAAATCATAACATGGGTTTTTACAATGGTTTGGGATGGCAGGGTTGTTTGCATCCAAATCAGATTAGAATGTCTTCATAGAATATCCTTAGGAAACTAAGAGATATAGATTCCACGAACCAAGCGATAACAGAGCATTATTGCTCAAGTAGTGTCTTTTGGAAAAAGGGATTTAATTTCCAAAGGGAATAGAGGGAGTAATGTGCATCTTCGAGAAATTTAATAGGGTATAATACAACCTGAAGAAATTCATGTACTTCACAAAGATAGTTTGGAATTTGGTGGAGCTGGAGCCGTTGAATAAGAGAAATATACAATTCATGTGTTTATTCCTGAAAGAACATGTCAGGTACCCGATAGATACACATTCATAAGGTCTGAGAGTAATAAAATGGTTGTTATGGATTTCGATAATCTAGCAATCTTTCAAGAGACAATGAACATTCTCGAATCTGAGTAATGGCTAGGTAGCCATAGGAGAAGAAAAACCAACCCATGTAGGATAACCAAGTTGGAAACTTGGTTAAACCAACCGATCTGTGTAAAATTCATTGGTTGTGAGTAAGTCTTTAAGGTCAAGACATACATGGATGATGAAATCAATCCAGAATTCTTTAAAAGGGAATTACTGGAAAGATTTTAAGCTGCAGAAATCCATTTATGAATTAAAGTAGGATTCTCAAAGATTGGAACCTTGTGTACACAAACAGGCTAGTAGGAGTACGATTGTTCTCAATGCATAGTTACAAGAAAGGATTCTTGCCCACACTACATGACCCAAATGACTCAGCAAGAATCAGTGTCATATGACACTGATGAGCTACTCAGAAAGAATCAGTGTCCTATGACACTAATGATCTGAACCATATGATGCCATATACTTAATATAGTGGATCAATCACATATGTTATGACATGAACAAGACCAGGTTTCTTGTTTTTCCCTATCTTGTACCAAAAAGTTACAAATTAACCTCAGTGAGCTTGTCGATGTATCCTTAGACCAAGGAGTCTTTGTGATCGCTATACAGTAAAGAACCGCGTTTGACTTGCTTCTAACGTTGTCCTTAACAAGACTACCATAACGGACAAGATTAGCACGAGGACGGATTGTTTGAGTGATACGAAAGACGGCTAAGGGATTTATCCCTCATACTACGGTATGAGATAGGTATCTATTTAGGCCACTCGGTAGAGATTAACTAAAGAGAGAGCATGGCCATGCCAATGATACGGGGTATCAGTATTCAGTAATCTTACAGATCGAGAAACAGAGATTGATTAAATAAGGGTGACGTCTCTATGACTTATGATCAATTTAGATACAAGGCGATTAGAGGGATAGCGACATGTACTACATGAGGTTAAATCGAATCATCGATCATCATGCGCGTCGGGTATTCATAACGTCTTACTAGAGGCCACTTATGATGGATCGGGTAAAATGAAATTTTACGCCGATCCTCCAATGATGGCATGAGCCTAAAGGGTCACACACATAGGATATGGATTTTGAGAGAAACGACGAAAGATCAGGAATTAGTTCGACGCGAGGCAAGAAAGGTAGGATAATAATTGCACCCGACATGGGCCCACATGGCCGAAGCAATTGGGCTTCGGCCCATGGTGTTTGGCCCAATAGGTGGCCCACTTGTGGGTCCACAAAATCATCCAACATTCTTGACAAGATGGTGATTTTCCAAGGTATGGGCAAGGCATGGGCTTGTCATGGCTAGGCATGGGCAAGTGGGATTTGGTTTGCAAGGAAACTTTAAGCCATGCTCCCATCACCAACTCATCTATCTAAGACCAAGAGAGAGAGGAAATTATGGCATAACACACAAAACACAAAAGAAGATCTCTCTCCCTCCCTCTTGTGGACTCTCGGCTGAACCCCACTAGGTGGCTCCTTTCCTCAATTTTTCTCTCAAGCTTCACACTATACTCTAGTAGGTAGAAGCCTGCAAGGATCATTCAAGATCATCCCATCCGTGTGGACTACTTTGGAGTTGAAGATCTCAAACGTTCTTCAAGTTTCGATTCGAGCAAACCGAAAGGTAACGAGTTGTGATTTCGTTTTTGCCTTGGGATTTAATGGTTTCACGATCTTAGACAGATTTTGGGGTTCATGTATTCTTGCTTCCGTTGCCATAGTGTTCTTGGTAGCCCCAAAGTTCCTACAGTGGTATCAGAGGACGGTTACCCTCTTAAATCTTTGTTTGAATTGTTTTGGGTGTTATTTTGCATGCCTTGTTGCTATAATATGTTTATTTATTGTATATGAGTTTTATATGCCATAAAAATGAAGTTGTAAAAATAATATCAACTCTGAAAATTTTCGAAAAAAATTGGATTTGTCGGGTCGCCGGAAACGGGACTCTCGAGGAGCCGGAAAAGGGAACCGGGCGGGGGCTCCAGCTTGCCGGAGCAGGGCTGTGCCGTGGCCATTAGATGATCACGGTGATGTGCTCGCCCCGTTTCTGCCCTGGCAGTGGCCAGCAAGTGGCCGAGGCCGGCGGTGGAGGCCCGACGGCTAGGATTGCCAAACCATAGCGCGTCGGTGCGTAGGGGCTCAGACCAAGTGGGTTTCGGCCCACTTGGTTTAGGCTCGAGTTGTTTGTTGCACGATGTTTGATCCATGGCACCAACCCGCAATCCAATATTTTGAAAAAATTTAGATTTGAACGGTTTCGATAAACCAATTTTTCGAAAAAGGTCTATTTTCGATAAACCCGACCGAGCAACTTGGAAATGAAAATTAAAACCGGAATTGCATCTTGTTTGAAAATATGCTTGTGTGATAACATATTGTGTGATGAGTTGATATGCATGGTGCATAGATAGCCCAATAGCGTTTAATTATTTATCGTTTTAAAACGGTCTGCGAACTGTTAGATTGTAGCGTGTAAATTATTCTTTTATGCGGGCTGTGAACCGCTAGTGGTAAATTGTAATTATTCTTTCATCCGGTCTACGAGCCGAGTATTAATTGTAATTAATTACTCAAGTCGAGAAGGATGGAAACCGAGAACGTTGACAATCTTGGAGGAGGTCCACAAGCTTGTGGGAATGGCCCTAAGTGGTGATGATGAGAAGAGCTCATGTAGTCTTCGTCTCATTTGAATACTTAGGACATTAGCTTGGGCTATTTATGCATTTTTAACGCTTTAATGCATGATAGAATTTATTTGAATGATAAATTGAATTGCGAGCATGCTTAACTTATTTTATTTTAAGCTATCACCAACATGCAAAGATTAATACCGGATTAATTGTTTGCATTTTAAAGCGTTGTGAACCATCGTTGCACGGGTTGTGATGGATGTGTTCAAATTTGAAAACATCTTTGCACGGGTTGTGAATGACGGTTTCGAAGAAGATAATGTAAGATAAATTAGAAACGTCATAACACGGGTTGTTAATGACGGTTTCCTAATTGTATCGAACATAATTGATTTAAACTCAACCAATCACAAATAATTTTAAGTCAAGTGAGACACCAACCCAAAATCATAAGCTTGTATAGTTCTCCACTTTGTTGATGTCGTGTGCCTTAGCGGAGCATTTTCGAAAGTGCGCTCTATACAAGTTTGCTGAAGTTCTATCTAGATGTTGTGCGCCTTAGCGGAGCATCTTTATCGAACTTTGCATACATGATTTGGTTGACTTAACTACGATTCTCAACCAGGGTCGAGCCAGGGTGTCAAGAAGGGTATGCCGTGCACTATCGTACAGACCCTTGCCAAGAATTACACGGGTTGTAATTGGACCCAATTGCACGGGGTGTAATTGGATGCATGTCCTACCTAAATAAATGAATCGAAGCGGTGCGCCTTAGCATACTTCGATTCATGAATCAGGGGTCTTGGTTGTAGATTCTATTAACTTAGAATCGAAAGGTTGGAGTTTTATTCAGGATCTTCGTAAATTTATTCAACTTTCCGATTAAATTTACTTTTCTCGTGTAGATTAATGGTGAAAAATTCAATGAATTCGAACAGTTTGTCGTTGAGGCATATCCTTGAAAAGGGTAAACTCAACGGGACAAACGATTTGGACTGGGACAGGAACCTACGACTCGTGTTCAAGTTGGAACGCAAGGAATATGTCCTGGACAGGGCTATCCCTGTGGAGCCAGCACTCAACGCCCCAAGGGCCATTAAGGATGCATAACAAAAGCACCTTAGCGACAATATCGACATGGCATGTGTGATGCTGGGCGCTATGGAGCCGGAGCTCCAGAAGCAGTTTATGGAACAATCTGAGGACCCTAAAGCGATGTTGTCGCAGATAGGGGTTATGTTCAAGGAAAAGGCTTGACTCGAAAGATTCGGGATTTTCAAGGAACTTCTCGCCTGCAAAATGTCAGCAGACAGTTCTGTAGGTCCACATGTCCTGAAACTTAAGGGATACCTCGACGGCCTAACTCGACTCGGGCTCGGGGTGGAAAAGCCGATGGCAGCCGATTTTGTTCTGCAATCCCTTCCTCATCCATATGATAGCTTCGTAATGAACTATTATATGTATGATATGGACAAGACCGTCTCGGAGTTGCATCAAATGCTTGTAACGGCCGAGAAGAACATCAAGGTCACTCGTGGCAAGGATGTCCTAATGGTCAGAAAGGGAACTGGCTTCAAAGTTGGAGGTGATAAGGGTAAAGCCCCTATGCACTTGGCGGGAAAGGTGAGACTGCCTTTACTTCTGAGACCTCCTAAAGTTGGGGAGGCGAAGAAGAAAAAGGAAGCAGTTTGCTTCTACTGCCAGCAGCCCGGTCAATGGAAAAGAGACTACATGAAGTTCTAGGATGATTAGAAGAAAGGCGGCGGGGCCGCGTCTTCCTCAGGTATTTTTTTAGAGCTAAATCTCTCTATTTCGGATTCATGGGTATTAGATACCAGGGCTGGATCTCATATTTGTACGAATGTGTAGGTGTTAGAAAATAGAAGAGATTTGGGCAAGAACAAGATGGACCTAAGAGTTGGGAACAAAGTCCGGGTTGCCGCAACTGCTGAGGATCCGTTAGACTTGTTTTACCTAGTGGCCTTGTTCTTGTACTTCATAATGTATTTTTTGTACCAACTTTCAGCAGAAACATTATATACATTTCCTTACTTGATAAGGAATGATTTATTCTTTTAATAAAGAATGGCAGTTTTAATATAGAACGTGATAACATACATTATGGAAGTTGAATTACAATTGGTGGTTTGTATGTATTGAATATGGAAAGCCCCGATTCAAATAAGATATATAACATTAATACGAAAAGGTTTAAATCCGATGATTTGAACTAAACTTTAATATGGCACTGTCGTCTAGGCAACATAAATGAGAGGCGCGTCTCAGCAGTTCACAAGTGCGGACTATTAAGTCCAATCGAATTCCATTCGATTGAGAGATGCGAGGTTTGTTTGATGGGCAAGATGACTAGAGCGCCCTTCATCGGGAGAGGTGAGAGGGCGGGTGACCTATTGGCCCTAATACACACAGATGTGTGCGGACCTATGAGTTCACTTGCCAGGAGCGGTTATAGTTACTTCTTAACTTTTACTGACGATTTTAGTAGAATTGGTTATGTCTATTTAATGAGACATAAGTCCGATGCTTTTGATAAACTCAAAGATTTTAAGACTGAAGTGTAAAAGTATAAAACCACTTCATTCGGATCGAGGTGGAGAATACTTATCCCAAGAGTTTCTCGATTATCTTGTGGAAAGTGGGATATTATCAGAGTGGACTCCGCCAGGAACACCTCAATTAAATGGAGTTCCGAGCGAAGGAATCGAACATTGTTAGATATGGTTCGATCCATGATGAGTCACGCTGATTTGCCAATATCTTTATGGGGTTATGCTCTTGAAACTGCCTCATTTATATTGAATAGGGCTCCAACAAAAACAGTGGAAGCATTCATATTGAGCAATGATACGGGAAGAAGCCCGTTTTGTCCTTCCTCAAGATTTGAGGTTGTGCGGCTTTTGTGAAGCATATGCTATCAAACAAACTCGAACCAAAATAAGACAAATACGTCTTCGTTGGGTATCCCAAAGAAACAAGGGGATACTACTTCTACAAACCGAGCGAGAACAATGTTTTCGTTGCTCGCAATAGGGTGTTTTTTGGAAAAATGAGTTCATTTCAATAACAGATAGTGGGAGAACTATAGATCTGGATGAAATTCCAGACAATGTAGCTTCTCAGGAACCACCTGAGAGCCAAGTAGAAGATATGGAGCCTAAACATGTAATAGAGCAGGAATCGATCATTGTAGTTCTTCAGGATAGTCCAAGGCGGTCTGAAAGGACCAGTCATCCACCTGTGAGATACGTGTAACTCAAGGTGATGAGCTGGTATTGGTGGATCAAGATAATGAACCCACCACCTTTCGAGAAGCCGTGGAAAGTACCGACTCCGAGAAATGGCTGGGAGCCATGAAGGAGGAAATGCAATCCATGTACGATAATCATGTCTAGAGCTTGATTGATCCAATCGCTGGTGTTAAAACCATTGGTTGTAAATGGGTCTTCAAAAAGAAAAAAGACATGGATGGCAATCCTCAGACCTATAAAGCACGCCTGGTAGCAAAAGGTTATAGACAAATTCAAGGAATTGACTATGAGAAACCTTTTCTCCAGTGGCTATGGTCAAATCTATCTGAATTCTTCTTGCCATCACAACATATTATGACTACGAGATATGGCAGATGGATGTCAAAATCGCCTTGTTTAATGGGAACTTAAATGAGGACGTCTATATGACGCAACCTGAAGGTTTTGCAGATCCAAAGAACAAGGGAAAGATTTGTAAGTTGTTTAAGTCCATTTATGGATTGAAGCAAGCTTCAAGGAGTTGGAATCAACGTTTTGATCAAGTTGTAAAACAGTTCGGCTGTATCAAGAACGATGATGAACCTTGCGTTTAAAAAAGGGATGATGGGAGTAAGATAGTCTTTTTGGAGCTATATGTTGACGACATATTACTCATTGGAAACGGCATCCCAACCTTGCACTCAACAAAGGTTGGTTTGTGTTAGAGTTATGCCCCAGTCCAATATAAAAATAATCTACAAATGTAATGTTTTATCATCTTTCCGAATAAATAAATCGGCATATATTACTAATGTGTGGTAGTAATATATCGAATGTAATTTGATCTATGTCATTACGTGTGTAATCACTAATAGTAGAACTGTAGATTAGAAAGAATTACATTTGATGAGTCCCTGATCAGCTAAGCTTCTTTATGAAGCGATCAGTATGAGACCAACTCCTTGTGATCACGCTCTACTGATCATGGCAAAGTATGTGCCCGAGTTATATCATAGATATCATCAGGTCGATGATATCGGACAACCCGATTGTGAGTATGCTGCATAGATCCAGTCATGAGATACTCACATATCGTAACTTGAGATTATATCCTAAGACCAAGGAGTCTTTGTGTACACTATGTAACGAATACCTAAGTTTGACCTAGTCTAACGTTATCTGTAAAAGGGTAACTATAACGGCTTCGATTGGCTTGGATATTTATTACATTAGTGAACTCGAAAGGCATCTGAGGGATTTATCACTCATACTTCGGTATGAGAAAGATATTCGTTTAGGCCACTTGATAAGTATGACTGAAGGAATAGTGATTGATACCTTAGTATCAGTTTTCAGTCATCTCAGATATCAAGAAACAGTGATTGATAAATTAGGATGACCATTCTATGCCTATTGATCAATCTGAATATCAGTTTGATAAAAGGACAGTGACATGTACGATAATAGGTTAAGTCGAATAATCGATAATCACGAATGTTGGGTAATCATAATGTCTTGCTAGAGACCACTTATGATGGAAAGGGTAAAATAGTAATGTTACCAGTCTGCCAACTGTTCGTGAGCCTAGAGGGTCACACGCATTAAGCACGATACATGACAATCTATTATGGATGGAAATTGGAAGAATCAGGTTTTCAATTTAGTCAAATTGAAAACGATTCGGTTGATTTCTGGTCTAGGGTTTTAACCAGACGGTTGATGAAATAAAGTTGAGGAAATTAAACCGATTTATCTAAACCAAAATTAGAACTCAATTTAATGGGTTTAATTTGGTTTTAGTTAAACGAGCTTAAAGCCCATTTATGGTTTTAAATAGATGAATGGGGAAAAGTGCAATTAAGAGTTTAAGAGGGTAAGATATGTAATTATTTATTTGAAATTCAAATCAGATTTTTTGGTTTAGTTTCAAAATAATTACAAGATATTTTTTCCCTTATATTTCTCTCTAATTTTCGGCAACTCTCCTCCATTCCCTCTCCTCTTTGGCCGACCTTCTCATCACAATTCCTCCATAGCTATTTTGTCAAAAATTCTCAAAACATCCATTAGCAAGAGTGTGAGAGAAAACCATCCGTTGTTGTTGTGCTTGTGTTGACTCGATAGAGAAACACTGCGTTGTGTTTTAATCGATTGTCAAAGGTAAATTTTCAGATTGAAAAGCTTTATAAATATGATGACTTTTCATTATGATCCTTTATCGATTTTCGATCACCATGGTTACATAAGGCTCCGCTGCATGAACTTAACGTTTGGAACCCATGGTGATCCCTTTCAGAGGTATCAGAGGATGGTTGTTATGAATTTTATTCAACATGTTTAATTCTTGAATTTTATTTTTGTTTATGTGTTCATCACTTCTGTATGCATGTAATTGAAAAAAAAATTCAGATTTAATTGATTTTGAAAAATTGAAAAAATAATTTTTTGGGCTGCTTCGGGCTAGGCATGGCCGAGCCATGGCTAACCAGGGTCGAGACCCTTGGTGGACCATGGAATGCCCTAGGGCAGACCATGATCGGCACCCAGGGCTGATCAGGTCGCCTACGGGCGACAATGGCAGCCCTCGCAGGCGACCACGGTCTGCCCACGCGGGCGACCATGGGAGCCCTCGCGGGCCACCATGGTTGCTTCGCGGGGGACCAGGGTCAGCCCTAGGGGCGACCATGGCAGCCCTCGTGGGCCACCATGGTTGCGCCCGTGGGCGACCACGGTCAGCCCCGCCGCCGACCATGGCAGCCCTCGCGGGCCACCGTGGTTGCCTCCGTGGGCGACCTCAGTTGGGCCGGTTCGACTCGACCAGATTCGAGCTGAACCGACCGGTTCGCGAGAATTTAAAAAGCCCTAAAATTTAATTTTCAGATTTGGTTCGGTTTCGATAAACCAGCGAGAACCGGTTCAAAATTAAATTATTAAATTAAACCGTCCAGTTTCGATAAACCGGAATTTTTCCCACACTTAAGAAAGATCAAATTCAGAAAATTTTGTTTGTTTGATAAGCATGTTGAGTGTACACATGATCTTTGATAACATGATGTTTTCCACATGATGTATAACTAAGCCCTCTAGACTTGCATTTTAATTTCGGTTTTGCAACCTGCGTGTTGCTTAATTTTGGGTTGTAGTGAATACGGCCTGCGTGTCATGATTTGTATTTCATTTTATTTTACATAAATTTTGTAATCACGAAGACCGACACAAGAAACAAGTCAAGAGAAAGACTCGGATTGGAGGAGACTCGAAGCCAGTGGAAGTTCACAAGAATGGAGCAAGTCTGGATCTTGAAGACCAAGTCTTTAGGATCAGTATTGCTAGATTCTTAGGAACTTAGAATGGGCTTAGTTATACATATATTTACCGTTACATTTGTATGTTTGAATGTATGAATGTATGATAGTTTAAATATACAAGTTCATGTATGATTTGCTATCACCCACATGCAAAGATTAAAAACCGGTATTTAATCAGACTCGCATGTAACCTGCTAAGGGATCATCCTTGCATGAATTTTCAATTGATGATTCCAGATTAAGATTGTATCGATATGCAATCAGACTTTTATAATTCACTTAAACGCAAATAATTACAAGTCAAGCGTGATACCATTCAAGTTTGGGCAGTCAAAAGGGCTTTAACCCTATGGATGTCGGTACGCCTCCGCGTAACATTCATAGAGGAGAAGTTTGGATGAGATGGGCAGTTCTATGTGGGTGCGTGCGCCTCCGCGTAGTAGCCACATTAGTTATGTTCATAGTTCAAGCTTGGTAGACATGTCTATAATTGTCAGCTAGGGCTGACCTAGGGTATCAATATAGGGTATGTCGTGTACTTTTAGTACAAACCCTAGCCAGGAACTACATAGTCTTGTAGATGGATGTATTCCTACCTTGATGCTCTCAATTGGAGCAGTGAGCCCCTGTTCACTTCAATTGAGGGTATGATAGTGAAATAAATCACCATGGGTTCCATTCGATAAAATTCATGTAGCGGACGTTATGTAACCATGGTGATCGATGTAAGCTTTGATCTTAATGTAAATTCAACATGTTACCAACCTTTTGAATCTGAAAATTACCTCTATTAATCGATGAAAACACAAGCTTAGTGTTTCTCTATTAGGTCCACACAAGCACCATAACCGAAGAAGGTTTTCTCTCACACTTTTGCTATGAAATGATTTGAGAAGCTTGACAACAATGGTGGATGAGAGGGGAGAGAGAATTCGGCAATGAGGGGGAGAGGATGAGGGGAGTAGTTGCTGAAAATTAGAGACGATAATGGAAGATATATTGTAATTTTAATTTGTAAAATAAAATTGAATTTCAAATTAAAATTGCAAATCTATCCTTCATAAACTCTTATTTGCATTTGTTCCCATTCATAACTTAAATCCCCAAATGAGCTTTAAGCCCGTTTAACTAAAACCCAATTCAAACCCATTAACTTGAGTTCTAATTTCGGTTTAGACAAAACGGCTCAATTTCCCCGAATTGATTTCTTCAACCGTCGGGTTAAAACCTTAGGCCAAAAAACTACTGAATCGTTCTCAATTTTCATCCATAAGTGTTGTCATGTATCGTGCTTAATGCGTGTGACCCTCTAGGCTCACGAACAATTGGCAGACTGGTAAAATTACTATTTTACCCTTTCCATCATAAGTGGTCTCTAGCAAGACATTATGATTACCCAATGTTCGTGATTATCGATTATTCGACTTAACCGGTTATTGTACATGTCACAGTCCATTTATTAAACCGATATCCAGATTGATCAATAGGCATAGAATGGTCATCATAATTTATCAATCACTGTTTCTTGATATCTGAGATGACTTAAAACTGATACTAAGGTATTACCTGCACGACCGTGCTATTCCTTCAGTCATACTCATCAAGTGGCCTAAACGGATATCTTTCTCATACCGAAGTATGAGTGATAAATCCCTCATACGCCTTTCGAGTTCACTTGTGCAATAAATATCAAAGCCAATCGAAGCCGTTATGGTTACCCTTTTACAGATAACGTTAGACTAGGTCAAACTTAGGTATTCGTTACATAGTGTACACAAATACTCCTTGGTCTTAAGATATAATGACAAGCTACAATATGTGAGTATCTCATGACTTGATATATACAACATACTCACAATCGGGTTGTCCGATATCATCGACCTGATGATATCTATGATATAACTTCGGCACTCACTTTGCCATGATTAGAAGGAGTTAGTCTCATACTAATCGCTTCAAAAGAAGCTTCGCTGATCAGGGACTTTATCGAATGCAACTCTTTCTGATCTGCAGTTCTACTATAAGTGGTTACACACATTATGACATAGATCAAATTACATTTCGATATATTACTACAACACATTAGTAATATCATGCCTTTTATTATGTAAACTAATAATGTTCTTTACAATATAGATTGAGGAATTACATTGGACTAGGGCACAAACCTAACAATCTCCCACTTGCCCCTAGTTCCAACCTAAGTTCCAATCTACCTTGATAGACTTCATGTGCGCCTCATGCTTAGGCTGCGGTAAAGCCTTTGTCAAGGGATCAGCAACATTTTCATCAGTCGGTACATAAGTAATCTCCACATCACCGTTATCAATATATTCTCTGATAATGTGATACTTCCTCTGTATGTGTTTAGTTCTGTTGTGGAATTTGGGCTCTTGAGCTAATGCTATATTTTTAATGGAGTAGATAAGAATGTGTTTCGACTCATCAACACATGCACAAGTGCCAAAATAGTTAGAGTTATGCCCCAGTCCAATATAAAAGTGATCTATAGATGTAATGTTTTATCATATTTCCAAATAAATAAATCGGCATATATTACTAAAGTGTTGTAGTAATATATCGAATGTAATTTGATCTATGTCATTATGTGTGTAACCACTAATAGTAGAACTATAGATCAGAAAGAATTACATTTGATGAGTCCCTGATCAGCTAAGCTTTTTTATGAAGCGATCAGTATGAGACTAACTCCTTCTGATCATGCTCTACTGATCATGGCAAAGTGCGTGCCGGAGTTATATCATAGATACCATCAGGTCGATGATATCGGACAACCCGATTGTGAGTATGCTGCATAGATCCAGTCATGAGATACTCACATATCGTAACTTGTCATTATATCCTAAGACCAAGGAGTCTCTGTGTACACTATGTAACAAATACCTAAGTTTGACCTAGTCTAACGTTATCTGTAAAAGGGTAACTATAACGGCTTCGATTGGCTTTGGCATTTATTGCACTAGTGAACTCGAAAGGCGTCTGAGGGATTTATCACTTATACTTCGGTATGAGAAAGATATCCGTTTAGGCCACTTGATGAGTATGACTGAAGAAAGAGCATGGCCATGCAGGTGATACCTTAGTATCAGTTTTCAGTCATCTCAGATATCAAGAAACAGTGATTGATAAATTAGGGTGACCATTCTATGCCTATTGATCAATCTGGATATCGGTTTGATAAAAGGACAGTGACATGTACGATAACAGGTTAAGTCGAATAATCGATAATCACGAATATTGGATAATCATAATGTCTTGCTACAGGCCACTTATGATGGAAAGGGTAAAATGGTAATTTTACCAGTCTGCCAATTATTCGTGAGCCTAGAGGGTCACACGCATTAAGCACAATACATGACAATAATTATGGATGAGATTTGAGAACGATTCGGTAGTTTTCTGGCCTAAGGTTTTAACTAGACGGTCGAAGAAATCAATTCGAGGAAATTGAGCCGTTTTGACTAAACCGAAATTAGAACTCAAGTTAATGGGTTTAATTTGGGTTTTAGTTAAATGGGCTTAAAGCCCATTTAGGGTTTGAGATAAGAGAGGGGTTAAATGCAAATAAGAAGGATTAAAAGGATGGATAATGCAATTCTTATTTTGAAATTCAATTTAATTTCAAATTAAAAATCACATAATATCTATTCATTTTATCCTTGATTTTTTTAGCAACCTCTCCCTCTAATGGCTGAAAATTCTCTCCCTCTCTTCCTCCATTGTTGCTCTTGTTTTCTCTCAAAATTTCTAGCAAAAAATTAGAGAGAAAAACCATTTCAGTTGTGTGCTTGTGTGGACTTGATAGAGAGGACACTACGCTTGTGTTCTTGTCGATTTCAAGAGGTAAAATATCAGATTTTAATTGAGTTTATAACATGTTCAAATAGCATTAAGATCAAGTTTTAATCGATCACCACGGTTACATATTGTCCGCTGCATGATTTTCAATCTTTGGAACCCGTGGTGATATCTTTCAGTGGCCCCAGTGTTGTCACATTTCAAGCTTACCGGATCAGACGCTCGCGGCATTACATCTAATCCGGTTAGAAAGCTTCTAACCCATACAACTTCCTTAGGTGCTTCTGCTGCAGCTATGTATTCAGCCTCTGTTGTAGAATCGGCAGTTGTGGCTTCCTTGAAGCTCTTCTAGCTGAATGTTCCGCCATTTAACACGAATACAAATCCTGCCTGTGATTTGAAATCATCAGGAGTCGTCTGAAAACTAGGATCAACATATCCTCTGACTGCTAGTTCTCCATCCTTCCCACCATACACTAGGAATGCGTCCTTAGTTCTCCTTAGATATTTAAGGATACTCTTGACAGCAATCCAGTGCTCCTGGCCTGGGTTAGACTGATAACTGCTGGAACAACTTAGTGCGAACGAGACGTTCGGTCTTGTGCAAATCATAGCATACATGATGGATTCCACAGCCGAAGCATATGGGATCTTGCTCATTTTGCTTAGCTCATCAGGAGTCTTAGGACTCTGTTGTTTGCTGAGCTTAATGTCATGCCGCATGGGTAGGTATCCCTTCTTAGAATCAAGCATTGAGAATCTTCTCAACACTTTATCTATGTAAGTGCTCTGACTTAGGCCCAATATTCTTTTGGGTCGATCTCTGTAGATCTTGATGCCCAGAATGAAAGCAGCATCACCTAAGTCCTTCATCGAGAAGCATTTCTCTAACCAAGCTTTAACTTCAAGCAAGGTTGGGATGTCATTCCCGATGATCAGTATGTCATCGACATATAGCACTAGGAATACTATTTTACTCCCACTCGCTTTCTTATATACGAAAGGTTCACTTTTGTTTTTGATAAAACCGAATTCCCTTACGGCTTCATCAAAACGAATGTTCCAACTTCGTGAAGCTTGCTTTAATCCATAAATGGATGTAAGCACCTTGCAAATCTTTCCGGGATTCTCTGGATCAACAAAACCCTCGGGCTGTGTCATATACACATCCTCTTTTAAATTCCCGTTAAGGAAGGCGGTGTTGACATCCATCTGCCATATCTCATAGTCGTAGTATCATGCTATGGCTAGAACGATCCGGATAGATTTGACCATAGCCACGGGTGAAAAGGTCTCGTCATAATTGATACCTTCGATCTTAAGTTTATAGACCCATTTGCAACCGATGAGTTTTAGCGCAGGGGTTTGATCCACCAAGCGCTAGAGTTGGTTGTCAGACATGGATTTCATTTCCTCATTCATGGCGTTCTGCCATTTTTCGTAGTCTGGATTGGCCAAAGCTTGTCTGTAGGTTTCTAGATCATCCTGATCCACCAAAATCAAGTCATTTCCTTCAGTGGCCAGAAAGCCATATCTGATAGGAGTTTGACGAGATCTCTCAGACCTTCTTGGACCATCTGGAATAGTTGTGGGGATTGGTTCTTGATCAATGACCTCTTCTGGGTGCGGTATTTCTACATCGGGCATTGTGGGTTGTTCAGTACCTTCTTGAATTTCTTCAAGATGCACGACACTCACACTAGCTCTTTTGGAAATAAATTCCTTTTCCAAAAATACCCCTCATCGAGCAACAAAAACTTTGTTCTCGATGGGTTTGTAGAAATAGTACCCCCTTGTTTCCTTGGGATACCCCACAAAGACACACTTGTCTGATTTGGGTTCGAGCTTATCGCCTAGCATACGCTTGACGTAAGCTTCACATCCCCAAATATTAAGGAAAGCTAATAAGGGTTTCTTCCCGTCCCATACTTCGTATGCAGTGCTTTCCACTTCCTTTGTAGGAGCCCGATTCAATATGAATGCGGTCGTTTCTAGGGCATAGCCCCAGAAGGAGATAGGGAGGTCAGCCTGACTCATCATTGATCGAACCATGTCAAGCAGGGTCGATTTCTCCGTTCGGATACACCATTCATTTGAGGTGTTCCAGGCGGAGTCAACTCAGAGAGGATCCCACACTCCTTTAAATGACTGTGAAATTCTTGGTCCAAGTACTCACCGCCTCGGTCAGATCGAAGCGCCTTAATACTTTTACCAAGCTGGTTTTGTGCTTCGTTCTGGAACTCTTTGAACTTGTCAAAGGTTTCCGATTTATGTCTCATAAGATAAACATACCCATATCTACTAAGGTCATCAGTAAATGTAACGAAGTAGTGAAAACCTCTTCTGGCCTGAGTGCTCATAGGCCCACAAACATCGGAATGTATGAGATCCAGTAAGTCACTCGCCCTTTCACCTAAACCGGCAAAAGGTGCCTTTGTCATTTTTCCCATAAGGCATGACTCGCATCTCTCAATTGAAGTGAATTCAAACGGACTTAGAAGTCCACACTTGTGAAGTGTTGAGATGCGTTTCTGGCCTATATGGCCTAAGCGGCAGTGCCATATCACAGTCTGGTTTAAATCATCAGATTTAACCATTTTGTTACTAATATTAAAAATTGAGCTAGTGTCAGTGTTTGGAATATTAAGAATACATAAACCACTAACCAATGAAGCATTGCAATAAAACTTATTATTCTTGAAAATATTGAAAATTCCACTATCAATAGAAAAACAATATCCTTCCTTGTCTAGCAAGGAAACAGAAATAATATTTCTGCGAAACGCAGATACACAATGAACATTGTTTAGTAATAAAACCAGTCCACTGGGCAAACTGAGACTAATATCTCCTACAGCAGTTGTCAGGACTTGATTGCCATCACCAACTCATAGGTCTGCCTCGCCCCTGCTCACTTCTCTTCTACTTCCCAGAGCCTGCACATTAACACAAATGTGAGATTCTGCACCGAAATCAAGTACCCAAGAATCTGAAGTAGATAAATTGAGATTGAGCTCAATAACAAAAATACCTGATCCTGAAGATGTGGAAGCTCCACCCTTCCTAAGAAACAACTCATGTTTCTTACAATCCTTCTTCCAGTGCCCCTGTCCTTGGCAGTAGAAGCAGATGACAACCTTCTTAGGATTCTCAACAGCCTTTGGAGCTGTTTGACCGTTAGGTTGCCGAATCTTCCCTGCTAGGTGTATAGGGGCCTTATCCTTGCCCAGGCTGGCTTTCTTGAAACTCACTTGCTTGTTGACCATAAGAACCTCCTTTGTCTTGCCCTTGAGATTCTTTTCAGCAGTCACGAGCATACCATGAAGCTCTGTCACAGTCTTATCCATGTCATGCATATTGTAATTTCCAACGAAATCACGATATGTCTATGGAAGTGAATGCAGCACAAAGTCTGCAGACATTTCCTTGTCCGCAGGATGACCGAGTCAGGTCAAGTGTTCCAAAAGACGTTTCATCTTAAAGACATGTGGACTGACAGGAGCCCCAGCCTTCAGCTTGCAAGACATCAGTTCACTGAAAGTGTCGTATCTTTCGACACACGCTTTCTCTTTCAACGTTTTCTCGATCTCAGCCATACAGGCTTTGGGATCATCGGAAATGTCCAAGAACTGTTTCTGCAAGTCAGGCACCATACTGCCCATCATGATGCACTACACGTCGATCCGGTCGCTAAGGAATTTCTGGTAGGTATCCCTTAGCGCCCTTGAGGTGTTCAGTGCTAGTTCAGTAGGTGCTTGTTCCTGGGTAAAGATATAATCCTTACGTTCATGCTTGAGAACGAGTCTCAACTTCCGGTCCCAATCGAGAAAGTTTACGCCCTTAAGCTTATCATGCTCGATCAGTGACCTAAGCGCGCTGTTACCAGAA
Organism: Geranium rotundifolium; assembly: GCA_963920655.1. Taxonomy (NCBI): domain Eukaryota; kingdom Viridiplantae; phylum Streptophyta; class Magnoliopsida; order Geraniales; family Geraniaceae; genus Geranium; species Geranium rotundifolium. The sequence continues at coordinate 17,322,440 of OY987315.1, forward strand.
TGATTCGTGTTTGCCATTTTATATCTACACAGTAAACAAATTTTAATCAGTATTAATTAAAATTGAAGTTGGAGATTTAATTATAAAACACTTTCTGATTCTAACTTTAGAATCTGAACCAGGATCCCATCATACACTCAATTGAAGTGAACGGAGGCTCACTGCTCCAATTGAGTGCATCAAGGTAGGAATACATCCATCTACAAGACCATGTAGTTCCTGGCTAGGGTCTGTACTTGTAAGTACGTGGCATACCCTATACTGATACCCTAGGTCAGCCCTAGCTGACAATCGTAGACAAGTCTACCAAGCTTGAACTATGGATAGAACTAATGTGGCTACTACGCGGAGGCGCACACACCCACAAAGAACTACCCATCTCATCCAGACCTCTTCTCTATGAATGTTACGCGGAGGCGTACTGACATCCATAGGGTCAAAGCCCTTTAAAGTGCCCAAACTTGGATGGTATCACGCTTGACTTGTAATTATTTGCGTTTAAGTGAATTATAAGAGTCTGATTGCATATCAATACAATCTTAATCTGGAATCATCAATCGCAAATCCATGCAAAGATGATCCCTTAGCAGGTTACATGCGAGTCTGATTAAATTCTGATTTTAATCTTTGCATGTGGGTGATAGCAAATCATACATAAACTTGTATATTTAAACTATCATACATTCATACATTCAAACATATAAATTTAACGATAAAATATATGCATAGCTAAGCTCATCTTAAGTTCCTAAGCATCTAGCAACACTGATCCTAAAGACATGGTCTTCAAGATCCAAACTTGCTCCATTCTCGTGAACTCCCACTGGCTTCGAGCCTCCTCCAATCCGAGTCTTCCTCTTGACTTGCTTCTTGTGTCGGTCTTCGTGATTACAAATATAAATAAATAAAACGAAATACAAATCACGACACGCAGGCCGTATTTAATTAATTGAATTTTGAACCGGTTCCCGCTGGTTTATCGAAACCGAACCAAATCTGAAAACTAAACTTTTAGGGTTTCATATTATTTTCGCGAACCAGCCGGTTCAGCTCGAATCTGGTCGAGCCGAACTAGCTCAACCGAGGTCGCCCGCGGAGGCAACCACGTGGCCCGTGAGGGCTGCCGAGGTCGCCCGCGGGGCTGACCGTGGTCGGCCACGGGAACGACCATGGTAGCACGCGAGGGCAGCCATGGGCGCCCCTAGGGCAGACCCTGGTCGCCCGCGAGGCAACCATGGTGGCTGTCACGGGCTGCCATTGTCGCCCGCGTGGGCGAACCGTGGTCGCCCGCGAGGGCTGCCATGGTCGCCCGTAGGCGACCCTCGTTGGCCCTTGGTGCTGACCATGGTCTGGCCTAGGGCATTCCATGGTCCACCAAGGGTCTCGACCCTGGTCAGCCATGGCTCGGCCATGGCTAACCCGAAACACCCAAAAAAAATATTTTCCAATTTTCCAAAATCAATCAAATCTGAAAATTTTTCGATTCACATGCATGCTAAGGTGATGAGCACATATGAACTCAAAAAAAATTAAAATTAAACATGTTGAAAAAGTACATAACAACCTGGCTCTAATACCACTGAAAGATATCACCATGGGTTCCATTCGATAAAATTCATGCAGCGGACGTTATGTAACCATGGTGATCGATGTAAGATTTAATATTAATGTAAATTCAACATGTTACCAACCTTTTGAATCCTGAAAATTACCTCTATTAATCGATGAAAACACGAGCTTAGTGTTTCTCTATTAGGTCCACACAAGCTTAGTGTTTCTCTATTAGTTTTTCTATGAAATGATTTGAGTAGCTTGACACAATGGTGGATGAGAGGGGAGAGAGAATTCGGCAATGAGGGGGAGAGGATGAGGGGAGTAGTTGCTTAAAATTAGAGAAAATAATGGAAGATATATTGTAATTTTAATTTGAAAAATAAAATTTAATTTCAAATTAAAATTGCATATATAACCTTCACAAACTCTTATTTGCATTTGTTCCCATTCATAACTTAAATCCCTAAATGGGCTTTAAGCCCGTTTAGCTAAAACCCAAATCAAACCCATTAACTTGAGTTCTAATTTCGGTTTTGACAAAACGGCTCAATTTCCCCGAATTGATTTCTTCAATCGTCTGGTTAAAACCTTAGGCTAGAAAACTACTGAATCGTTCTCAATTTTCATCCATAATTGTTGTCATGTATCGTGGTTAATGCGTGTGACCCTCTAGGCTCACGAACAATTGGCAGACTGGTAAAATTACTATTTTACCCTTTCCATCATAAGTTGTCTCTAGCAAGACATTATGATTACCCAATGTTCATGATTATCGATTATTCGACTTAACCTGTTATCGTACATGTCACTGTCCTTTTATCAAACCGATATCCAAATTGATCAATAGGCATATAATGGTCATCCTAATTTATAAATCACTGTTTCTTGATATATGAGATGACTGAAAACTGATTCTAAGGTATCACCTGCACGGCCGTGCTATTCCTTCAGTCATACTCATCAAGTGGCCTAAACGGATATCTTTCTCATACCGAAGTATGAGTGATAAATCCCTCAGACGCCTTTCGAGTTCACCAGTGCAATAAATATCAAAGCCAATCGAAGCCGTTATGGTTACCCTTTTACATATAATGTTAGACTAGGTCAAACTTAAGAATTCGTTACATAGTGTACACAAAGACTCCTCGGTCTTAGGATATAATGACAAGCTACGATATGTGAGTATCTCATGACTGGATCTATGCAGCATACTCACAATCGGGTTGTCCGATATCATCGACCTGATGATATCTATGATATAACTTCGGCACTCACTTTGCCATGATCAGTAGAGCATGATCACAAGGAGTTAGTCTCATACTGATCGCTTCAAAAGAAGCTTCACTAATCAGGGACTTTATCGAATGCAACTCTTTCTGATCTACAGGTCTACTATAAGTGGTTACATTTCGATATATTACTACAACACATTATGATAACATTTGTGCCCTAGTCCAATTGGTATTAGCCTGTAAACGTCTATGTACAAATATCATCGTTTGTAATGTATAAATATAAACGGCTTTATATTACTTATGTGTTGAAGTAATATGTTAAGCATGATCTGATTTATGACCACTAAAGTAGTAGAACTATAAATCTGTGCGGATCACACTTAACGAGTCCCTGGTCAACCTATGCTTCCTTGAAAGCGACCAGTATGAGGATGGTTCTTAATGACGTAGTTCTACTTGTCATAAGGATGTGGGATCCTGGAACCATATCATAGATATCATGAGGTGATTGATATCGGACGACCCGCATTGAATAGTGTTTTCATAGATTAAGCCATAAACATATTCAGATGCGATAGCTTGTCACGACGTCCTTAGACCAAGGAGTCTTTGTGATCACTGTGCAATGAACGTACGGCTTTAACTTGCGCCAAACGCTTTCTGTAAAAGGATTGCTATGAAGGGCATGATTGGGTGGCGGAACGGGTTGCATGAGTGACACGAAAGACGGCTAAGGGATTTATCCCTCATACTATGGTATGGGAAAGATATCCGTTAGAAGGCCTCTTGATGGAGACTGAATGAGAGGAAAAGCATGGCCATGCAAATGATACGGGTTATCAGTCCTCAGTCATCTCGCATATCAAGTAACAATGATTGATTGAACAAGGGAGACGACTCTATGCCTTGAGATCAATCGGGATATATAGAGATAAAAGGATGGTGACTTGTACGCACAAGGTTAAGTCGAATCATCGATCATCGTGCACCTTGGGTAATCATAATGTTTTACTAGAGACCACTTATGATGGATCGGGCAAGAGCGAGTCTTGCGCCGATCTGCCAACGGTGGCATGAGCCTAGAGGGTCACACACATACAAGACGGATAACTTGAGACAAGGAAACATGGATGTTTCTTAAGGAGAAGTATATGGACAAAACTGGAGGTTTTGTGCCATAGGTTCGGTTTGAGAGAATAATTAGCGAATCAAGAAAAATTGAGTTTTTCGTCGATATCGCGTCGGACTTTGTTTGATAAGTAACGACAAAAAGGTCGGGAAACTTTTGGACGCGGCATGAGACAACACGGGAGGGCCCATTGGGCTCGGCCCATGAAGCCTCATGGCCGGCCCAATAAGGGCCCAATAAGGCCACATGGCCGGCCCACTTGGTGGGGCCATTGTGGGGGCCACACAACACCATGCTTAGTTGGTGGTTGTGGATTAAGAGGTGAGTGATTTAAGGGGTATGGGTTAAAGCACCTTTAAGCCCATACCAATCACTTTAAACCCATACTTGTGAGTTGGATGATGGATTAAATGCAAGACTTTGATTCATTAATCATTTAATCACAAAACACTCACAAAACCTCTCTCTCTCTCTTGTGTGGCCGGCCACCCCCTTGTTCTTCTCCTCCATCTTGCTCTCTTGTTCTTCATTTAATTGTTCTAGTAGGCAATTAAGTGAAGGATCTTGAAGATCATCCTCTTGGTGTGGACTTGCTTTAGAGAAGAAGATCCGAACGTTCTTCTTTATCGATTCAAACAAGACTTAAAGGTAAACATCTTGTGGAATAGATTTTGCTTTGGGATTTAATGGTTTAAATGTTCTTGGACAAGGTTTGGAGTAGATTATCTTTTTATTGCTTCCGCTATCACGATGACGATCTAGAACGCTCCAAAACCCTACACATTAGTAATATCATACCTTTTATTATGTAAACTAATATTGTTCGTTACAATATAGATTGAGGAATTACATTGGACTAGGGCAAAAACCTAACATATAGGATCCTGGTTCAGATTCTAATGTTAGAATTAGAACTAAAAGGCAAACACAACACAAAGGAGTAATAGCACACTGAGCGTCCAGATTGAGGACAGACTCAAGAGCGTGAATATCTCAGATTGGAATAGAAACTTGAGGCTTGTACTCAAGCATGAATGCAAGTAGTATATCTTTACCAAGGAACCTCCTGCTGAGCCACCGTTGAATGCCGCTAGGGCACTAAGGATACTTATCAAAGTTCCTTAGTAACCAAATCGACGTGTCATGCATTATGGTGGGCAGTAGGATGCCAGAGTTGCAGAAGTAGTTCAGGAACGTTTCAGATGACCCTCATACCTGTAAGGCATAGGTCAAAGAAATGTTCAAGGAGAAAGCTCGTTTCGAAATATATTGAAATTCTGAATCGTAGCCAAGTCAGGAAGTCGAACACAAAGTCTTTAACTTGTGTATCGACTTCTTGTGGAAACAGAAAGCGAAGTGATGGACAGATAATAATCACGACACCAGAGATGATTACCCAGTTCGGTGACTCCGCACCTACGTCTTGGGGCACTTTGCCAGTGGAAAGGTTTTTCACTATCAGGTAGTCAATAGTACAACTTCAAGCCCAACTAGCTATCACACAAGCTATTGTCCTAAGCTACTATATATCTCACCGTGAATTGCCTCGACCAGGAGCCTCTCCCCCTGTCTTTGAGATTCCCTCAATTCCACCCTTCGAGCAAGCCTATGCTCGGTGTCGTTGTCTTCTTGGACGGAGTTGTGAATCTTCAATCACAAACAAAAACCCTAACCGACCATGAACAGTTAGTCCTCGTGACTTAGTGTTTGATTGGAGCAAAGATCCGTTCTTAGCGAATATTCATCAGCCTCTCAACACGCCGATGGTGCACGGTTAAGAGCTCTAAGAAATCTTACAGGTGTTAGAACAAGAACGGATGATCTGCTAATGGGAAGCCAAGGGCTTTTTATAGCAGCTCACATTCCTAATCCCTCCTGGATTCGGAACAGGAAAGTCAGGCAAGTTGTTGCCGCCTTCCATGACAGCTGGAAGTCGTCTTGCCTGTTCTGACTTCCTGAATATATCAGGCAAGTATAGTTGACGCCTTTCGCTGACGTGTAACTGCCAGCTGGAAGTCGTCTGACTTGTCGACGTCACTTTCTTGCGCTCCAAGTCTTCGTGGCGTCTTTCTCCTTTCGCTCCAAGCTTTGTCGAAATAGGAAAGCTTTCAGTTCTTTCCTAATCTGTCTTGTAACAAGTCGCTCCACACATCATGCAACATGTTGCTCGACTTCTTACTTTTGCGCTAAAAAATCATGCCAACTATTAAACGTAGCAACAATCTCCCCCTTTGGCAATTTTTTAGGCAAACACCTTTTTGTAAGCCCATCGTCATCTTGTGGCAGTTACGCACAACAAGTGACTTATCTTGTGGCAGTTACGCACAACAAGTGATGTGACTTCTTTACTCCAAGCAGGCACATCGTCGTCACCTTGAGGCAGTTACGCACACAGCAAGTTTCGTGACTTCCGATGCGACTTCTTGTGCGGCTTCTTGTGTATCTTCTGGAGCAGCTTCTGGAGCTTAACTTCTTGAGTGGCTTCTGGAGCAGCGACTTCTATGTACATCTTTCGGCGCGACTTCTGGCGTAACTCCTGGCGTACATTTATCTCCCCCTGTTTGTCTAATAGTATTGCCAAAGGCAATCTCATAACTAAATTTGTCATATGGTGTACCTTCTTTGACTCTGGTCCAGCTCTTATTTGGCTACTACGAGGAGGCGCACGCATCCAAATAGAACCGATTACCTTATTCAGCTCGCATCCTGATGAATACTACGCGGAGGCGCACGCATCCACAGTAATGGGAGACAGAATGACTGTCACAAGGCGTACTATCGTTGTCTTCATCGGAGCCCGATTCAAAATGAATGTGGCCGTTTCCAGAGTCAAGTATTAGTTCAACTCTCTTCTGGCCTGAGTACTCATAGGTCCACATACGTCGGAATGTATTAGACTTAATAAGTCACTCGCCTTTCACATAAACCTGTGAAAGGTGCCTTTGTCATTTTGCCCATTAGGCGAGACTTGCATCTTTCAGTTTGAGTGAATTCAAACGGACTTAAAAATCCACACTTGTGAAGTGTTGAAATGCGTTTCTCGCTCATTAGGCAAGACTTGCATCTTTCAGTTTGAGTGAATTCAAACGGACTAAAAAAGTCCACACTTGTGAAGTGTTGAAATGCGTTTCTCGCTCATTAGGCAAGACTTGAATCTTTCAGTTTGAGTGAATCCAAACGGACTTAAAGTCCACACTTGTGAAGTGTTTAAGTGCGTTTCTCGCCTATGTGCCTTAAATGACAATGCAAGATTATAACTTGGTTTAAATCATTAGATTTAAGCCTTTTCTTATTTACGTTATAGTGATTAAGCTTACCAACGTAAATATCTGATCCTGAAGACGTGGATACCAACTCTTCTTCACATGATCCTTGTATTGCTTACAATCCCTTATTCCCGTGTCCTGGCTCATTGCAGTGATAACATATCTCCTCCAATTTGTCCTTAGAATTCACAGCAGTTTTGGGAGCTGCTTGAACCTTTGGACGCTTGGGGTGTCTGATCTGCCCTGCAAGGTGCCCATGAGCCTTACCCTTACCCAGATCAGCTTTCTTGAAGCTGATTTTCTTGTTGACCATAAGGACCTCCTTGGTCTTGCCCTTGAGGTTCTTTTCAGTGGTCACAAGTATCCCGTGAAGCTCTGTTAAGGACTTGTCCATGTCATGCATATTGTAATTAACTATGAAATCACTATATGTATCTGGAAGTGACTCCAACATAAGATTTGCAGCCATTTCAACCTGATCATCAAAACCGAGTCTGGTTAGATGTTACTGAAGACATTAAATCTTCGTGACATGGGGACTAACATGGCTCCAGCCTTATGTTTGCAGGAGTTAAGTTCTATGAAAGTATCATATCTTTTGACACGAGCTTTCTCCTTCAACATTTCCTTGACCTCTGCCTTACAGGTATGAGGGTCATCTGAAACGTTCCTGAACTGCTTCTGCAACTCTGGCATCCTATTGCCCGCCATAATGCATGACTCGCCGATTTGGTTACTAAGGAACTTTGATAAGTATCCTTAGTGCCCTAGCGGCGTTCAGCGGTGGCTCAGCAGGAGGTTCCTTGGTAAGGATATACTACTTGCGTTCATGCTTGAGTACAAGCCTCAAGTTTCTATTCCAATCTGAGTAATTCACGCTCTTGAGTCTGTCCTCAATCTGGACTCTCAGTGCACTATTACTCCTTTGTGTTGTGTTTGCCTTTTAGTTCTACATGGTAAAATTAATTAAGATTTAAGTTGGAGATTAAGTTATAAAACACTTGTCTGATTCTAACATTAGAATCTGAACCAGGATCCTATCATACCCTCAATTGAAGTGAACGGAGGCTCACTGCTCCAATTGAGTGCATCAAGGTAGGAGTGAATCCATCTACAAAACCATGTAGTTCCTGGCTAGGGTCTGTACTTGTTAGTACGTGGCATGCCCTAGCTGACAATCGTAGACAAGTCTACCAAGCTTGAACTATGGGTAGAACTAATGTGGCTACTACGCGGAGGCGCACGCACCCACACAGAACTACCCATATCATCCAAACCTTTTCTCTATGAATGTTACGCGGAGGCGTACCGACATCCATAGGGTAAAAGCCCTTTTGAGTGCCCAAACTTGGATGGTATCACGCTTGACTTGTAATTATTTGCGTTTAAGAGAATTATAAAGTCTGACTGTATATCGATACAATCTTAATCTGGAATCATCAATTGCAAAGATGATCCCTTAGCAGGTTACATGAGAGTCTGATTAAATTCCGATATTAATCTTTGCATGTGGGTGATAGCAAATCATACATAAACTTGTATATTTAAACTATCATACATTCATACATTCAAACATACAAATGTAACGATAAAATATGCATAGCTAAGCCCATCTTAAGTTCCTAAGAATATAGCAAAACTGATCCTAAAGACATGGTCTTCAAGATCCAAACTTGCTCCATTCTCGTGAACTCCCACTGGCTTCGAGCCTCCTCCAATCCGAGTCTCCCTCTTGACTTCATTCTTATGTCGGTCTTCGTGATTACAAATTAAAATAAATAAAATGAAATACACATCACGACACGCAGGCCGTATTTACTACAACCTAAAATTAAGCAACACGCAGGTTGCAAAACCGAAATTAAAATGCAAATCTAATGGGCTTAGCTAGCATCATGTGGAAAACATCATGTGATCAAAGATCATATTATCAATCAACATGCTGATCAAACAAATAAATTTTCCAAATTTTATCTTTCTTAAGTGTGGAAAAATTCCGGTTTATCGAAACCGGGCGGTTTAATCGATTAATTGAATTTTGGACCGGTTCTCGCTGGTTTATCGAAACCGAACCAAATCTGAAAATTAAATTATTTTAGAGTTTCCAAATATCCTCGCGAACCAACCGGTTCAGCTCGAATCTGGTCGAGCCGAACCGGCTCAACCGAAGGTCGCCCGCGGAGGCAACCACGGTGGCCCGTGAGGGCTGCCGAGGTCGCCCGCGGGGCTGACCCTGGTCGGCCACGGGAACGACCATGGTAGCCCGCGAGGGCAGCCATGGTCGCCCCAAGGGCAGACCCTGGTCGCCCGCGAGGCAACCATGGTGGCCCTCACAGGCTGCCATGGTCGACCCCAAGGGCAGACCGTGTCGCCCGCGGCAGCGACCATGGTCGCCCGAAGGCGACCCTCGTCGGCCCATGGTGCAGACCATGGTCTGCCCTAGGGCATTCCATGGTCCACAAGGGGACTCGACCTGGTCGGCCATGGCTAAGCCATGGCTAACCCGAAAAACCCCAAAAAAATTATTTTTTTTCCAATTTACATGCATGCTAATGATGAAGAACACATATAAACATAAAAAATATCAGATTTAAACATATACAAATAAACATATCAACCATGGCTCTGATACCACTGAAAGAGATCACCACGGGTTCCAAACGTTGAATATCATGCAGCGGACTTTATGTAACCGTGGTGATCGTAAAAAGCTAAAATCTTAATGCCATTTGAACATGTTATATACATAAATATAAAACTGATATTTACCTCTTGTAATCGACAAAAACACAAGTGTAGTGTTCTCTCTATCAAGTCCACACAAGGACCACAACCGAAAAAAAATTTCACTCAATATTTTGCTAGAAATTTTGAGAGAAAACAAGACAACAATGGAGGAAGAGAGGGGGCTGAAAATCAGCAATGAGGGAGAGAGAAAGGAGGGAGAAGTTGCTGAAAAATTCAAGAGATAATTGAATAGATATTATGTGATTTTAATTTGAAATTAAATTGAATTTCAAAATTAAAATTACATTATCTATCCTTTTATTCTTTCTTATTTGCATTTTTCCCCCTCTTATCTTAAATCCCTAAATGGTCTTTAAGCCCGTTTAACTAAAACCCAAATTAAACCCATTAACTTGAATTCTAATTTCGGTTTATTCAAAACGGCTCCATTTCCTCGAATTGATTTCTTCAACCGTCTGGTTAAAACCTTAGACTAGAAAACTACTGAATTGTTCTCAATTCTCATCCATAATTGGTGTCATGTATCGTGCTTAATGCGTGTGACCCTCTAAGCTCACGAATAATTGGCAGACTGGTAAAATTACTATTTTACCCTTTCCATCATAAGTGGCCTCTAGCAAGACATTATGATTATCCAATATTCGTGATTATCGATTATTCGACTTAACCTGTTATCGTACATGTCACTTTCCATTTATCAAACCGATATCCAGATTGATCAATAGGCATAGAATGGTCATCCTAATTTATCAGTCACTGTTTCTTGATATCTGAGATGACTGAAAACTGATACTAAGGTATCACCTGCATGGCCATGCTCTTTCTTCAGTCATACTCATCAAGTGGCCTAAACGGATATCTTTCTCATACCGAAGTATGAGTGATAAATCCCTCAGACGCCTTTCGAGTTCACTAGTGCAATAAATGCCAAAGCCAATCGAAGCCGTTATAGCTACCCTTTTACAGGTAACGTTAGATTAGGTCAAACTTAGGTATTTGTTACATAGTGTACACAAAGATTCTTTGGTCTTAGGATATAATGACAAGTTACGATATGTGAGTATCTCATGACTGGATCTATGTAGCATACTCACAATCGGGTTGTCCGATATCATCGACTTGATGATATCTATGATATAACTCCGGGACATACTTTGCCATGATCAGTAGAGCGTGATCACAAGGAGTTGGTCTCATACTGATCGCTTCATAAAGAAGCTTAGCTGATCAGGGACTCATCAAATGTAATTCTTTCTGATCTACAGTTCTACTATTAGTGGTTACACACGTAATGACATAGATCAAATTACATTCGATATATTACTACAACACATTAGTAATATATGCCGATTTATTTATTCGGAAAGATGATAAAACATTACATATGTAGATCACTTTTATATTGGACTGGGGCATAACTCTAACTATTTTGGCACTTGTGCATGTGTTGATGAGTCGAAACACATTCTTATCTACTCCATTAAAAATAGCATTGAGTGCACGAGAATTACCTAGGGCAGCTTCATCTTCTTCCATGCTCCACTCCTTTTCTGGTTTGATGCTCGTTTGATTTCAATGTGCATCAGCAAAGTAAGGTTCCTCCCATCCATTGATGATAGACTTCCAGGTTTTGTTGTCGATGGACTTCAAGAAGGCACACAATCGTGCTTTCCAATATCCATAGTTTGTTCCGTCGAGTATCGGCGGACGATTGACAGATCCTCCTTCCTTCGAATCCATATTAGCTACTCAGATTTATGCAGGAAAATCACCTAAGAGATTAAGGTGCCCCCTCTGATACCAATTGAAATTATGAATCGTAACCAAGTCAGGAAGTCGAACACAAAGTCTTTAACTTGTGTATCGACTTCTTGTGGAAACAGTAAGCAAAGTGATAGACGGATAATAATCACGACACCAGAGATGATTACCCAGTTCGGTGACTCCGCACCTACGTCTGGGGGCACTTTGCCAGTGGAAAGGTTTTTCACTATCAGGTAGTCAATAGTACAACTTCAAGCCCAACTAGCTATCACACAAGCTATTGTCCTAAGCTACTATATATCTCACCGTGAATCGCCTCGACCAGGAGCCTCTCCCCCTGTCTTTGAGATTCCCTCAATTCCACCCTTCGAGCGAGCCTATGCTCGGTGTCGTTGTCTTCTTGGACGGAGTTGTGAATCTTCAATCACAAACAAAAACCGTAACCGACCATGAACAGTTAGTCCTCGTGACTTAGTGTTTGATCGGAGCAAAGATCCGTTCTTAGCGAATATTCATCAGCCTCTCAACACGCCGATGGTGCACAGTTAATAGCTCTGAGAAATCTTGCAGGTGTTAGAACAAGAACGGATGATCTGCTAATGGGAAGCCAAGGGCTTTTTATAGCAGCTCACATTCCTAATCCCTCTTGGATTCGGAACAGGAAAGTCAGGCAAGTTGTTGCCGCCTTCCATGACAGCTGGAAGTCGTCTTGCCTGTTCTGACTTCCTGAATAAATCAGGCAAGTATAGTTGCCGCCTTTCGCTGACGTGTAACTGCCAGCTGGAAGTCGTCTGACTTGTCGACGTCACTCTCTTGCGCTCCAAGTCTTCGTGGCGTCTTTCTCCTTTCGCTCCAAGCTTTGTCGAAATAGGAAAGCTTTCAGTTCTTTCCTAATTTGTCTTGTAACAAGTCGCTCCACACGTCATGCAACATGTTGCTCGACTTCTTACTTTTGCGCTAAAAAATCATGCCAACTATTAAACATAGCAACAGATATAATACTTTCATAGAACTTAACTCCTGCCAACTTAAGGCTGGAGCCCTGTTAGTCCCCATGTCACGATAATTTAATGTCTTCAGGAACATCTAACCAGACTCGGGTTTGATGATCAGGTGGAAATGGCTGCGGATTTTATGTTCCAGTCACTTCCAGGTACATATAGTGATTTCATAGTAAATTACAATATGTATGATATGGACAAGTCCTTAACAGAGCTTCATGGGATGCTTGTGACCGCTGAAAAGAACCTCAAGGGCAAGAACAATAAGGTCCTTATGGTCAACAAGAAGGTCAGCTTCAGGAAAGTAGATCAGGGTAAGGGTAAGGCTCCTGAGCACCTTGCAGGGCAGATCAGACACCCCAAGCTTCCAAAGGTTCAAGCAGCTCCCAAAGCTGCTGTAAAGACTAAGGACAAAATAGAGGAGGTCTGCTATCACTGCAATGAGCCAGAACATATGAATAAGGGATTGTAAGTAATATAAGGATCATGTGAAGAAGAATGGGTATCCACGTCTTCAAGATCATATATTTACGTTGGTAAGCTTAATCGCTATAACATAAATATTTAAAGGCTTAAATCTGATGATTTAAACCAAGTTATAATATGGCATTGACATTTAAGGTACATATGCGAGAAACGCATTTCAACACTTCAGAAGTGTGGATTTTAAGTCTGTTTGAATTCACTCAAACTGAAAGATGCAAGTCTTACCTAATAAGCGAGAAACACATTTCAACACTTCACAAGTGTGGACTTTTAAGTTCGTTTGAATTCACTCAAACTGAAAGATGCAAGTTTCGCATAATGGGCAAAATGACAAACGCACCTTTCGCAGGTTTATGTGAAAGGCGAGTGACTTGTTAAGTCTAATACATTCCGACGTATGTGGACCTATGAGTACTCAGGCCAGAAGAGAGTTCAACTTATACTTGACTCTGGAAACGGCCACATTCATTTTGAATTGGACTCCGATGAAGACAACGATAGTAGACCTTGTGACAGTCATTCTGTCTCCCATTACTGTGGATGCGTGCGCCTCCGCGTAGTAATCATTGGAATGCGAGCTGAATAAGGTGATCAGTTCTATTTGGATGTGTGCGCCTCCGCGTAGTAGCCAAATAAGAGCTGGAATAGTCACAGAAGGTACACCACATGACACTCATTACGTCTCCCGTTACTGTGGATGCGTGCGCCTCCGCGTAGTACTCATTGGGACGGGAGCGGGATGAGATGATCAGTTCTATTTGGATGCGTGGGCCTTCGTGTAGTAGCCAAATAAGAAATGGACCATAGTCATATATGGTGTGGGAAACATCCTAGTATGTTTTTCCTAAATGATTTGGGTAGCAGAGATGCAGTCATCCAAATCAGACAAATGTTTCTTCGTAAGGTATCCTTAATAAACTAAGAGATACAACTTGTACATACCCAGCGAGTACAAAGTCTTTGTTGCTCGAGGAGGGGTATTGTTGGAGAAATATTTTATTTCCAAAACAGCTAGTGGGAGTCTCGTGCATCTCGAAGAAATTCGAAAGGATATGGAACAACCTGAAGCAATTCAAGAGCCTGCTATGCAAGATGTAGAAAATCTGGAGCCTCAGATGGTCGTAGATGAAGAATCAGTCCTTACAGAAATTCCAGATGGTTCAAGGAGGTCTGAAAAATCTCGTCATGTTCCAGACAGATATGGCTTCATAGCCACTGAGGGAAATGACTTGATGATTGTGGATCAGGATGATCCAGAAACCTTCAGACAAGCTTTGACCAGTCCAGACTACGAAAAATGGCAGAACGCCATGAATGAGGAAATGAAGTCCATGTAAGACAACCAAGTCTGGTGCTTGGTTGATCTAACCCCTGGGATAAAACCCATCGGTTCTGAGTGGGTCTATACGATCAAGACCGACATGGATGGAAATCCTCAGACCAATGAGGCTAGGATGGTTGTAAAAGGTTATCGTCAGATTCAATGCATGGATTATGATGACACCTTTTCACCAGTAGCAATGGTCAGATTGATCCGGATTATTCATAGCCATAATTATGGCAGCTGGATGTCAAAACCCCTTCCTTAGCAGGAACTTACAAGAGGGCGTGTATATCACACGACCTGTGGGTTTTGTAGATCCAAAGAATCCCGTAAAGATATGTAAGCTACAAAGATCCATTTATGGATTGAAGCAAGCTTCAGGGAGTTGGAACCTTCATTTTGATAAAGCCGTAAGGGAACTCGGCTTCATCAAAAACAAAAATGAGCCTTGCGTACATAAGAAAGAGAGTGGGAGTAATATTGTATTCTTGGTATTTATTCATCGGGAATGACTTCCCGACCTTGCTGCCAAAGCTTGGTTTGGGAAGTACTTATCGATGAAGGACTTAGGTGATGCTACATTTAATGTAGGCATCACGATCTCTACAGATCATTCCAAAAGGATTTTGGGCCTAAGTCAGAACATGCTGCTAAGTCAGAACATGTACATAGGTAAAGTGTTGAGAAGACTCTCAATGCTTGATTCTAAGAAATGATACATACCCATGATAGTCAGCAGGCATCAACTCGTAATAGTTATTACATATAGAGGTGATGTGGAGATTAAACACTATTCGACTGATGATAATATGGCTGATCCCTTGACAGAGGCTCAGCCGCAGTCTAGGCATGAGGAACATGTAGGGTCTATAGGAGTAGATCATAACTTAAATTGGAACCAGGGGCAAGTGGGAGATTGTTAGAGTTATGCCCTAGTCCAATGTAAAAGTGATCTACAAATGTAATGTTTTATCATCTTTCCGAATAAATAAATCGGCATATATTACTAATGTGTTGTAGTAATATATCGAATGTAATTTGATCTCTGTCATTATGTGTGTAGCCACTAATAGTAGAATTGTAGATCAGAAAGAGTTACATTTGATGAGTCCCTGATCAGCTAAGCTTCTTTATGAAGCGATCAGTGTTGGGGGGAAAAAGTGGCCTCCCCTCTCTCGCGCAACAACACGCGGTCGCGGCAAGTACAAATAAACCGGTAAGATACCGAGTCGAATCCACAGGGACTAATGAGGGTCGTAGGTTGTTTTGAGTGTTTGTATTTATTACCAACAAGTAAATAACAACATGATAATAATGGAAGTAAAGCGCCTAGGGTGCTAGACAAATAACAATGTAAATAAGTTTGCGAGTTTTAATTCCTTCGAATTGAATTTAATGTTGAGCTTATGTCTTAAGTGCCGACCTCGCCTTTCGGTAATGAGGTTAGCCTAATCCCGAGTCTCCTTGTGCCCTTTCGGTATTGAGAACAACTCGAGACCGCATTAGATCGACAATAATAAGCTAAGGGTTATTACGAGGTGCCAAGACACGGTCTTCAGCCTACAACCCTCGGTGGATGCTAGGTCCGGATTCTATTCCTTCCCTTTCGGTATCGGATAGAACTTCTCAAACACATATTGTAAAGCGTCAATTAAACAATACATGCATTCAAACAACAATCCACACAACAAAGTCTTAAATCCTAGAACAAATACCTCAATAAACTCAATAATCACATCACAAATGTCTAGCACCCATGGCAAAGGGATTTAGCCCTCAACCATGGTGCTCAATCCAACTATCATCATACAATCAACAAAATTAAACAACAACATCAAAATAAACTAGTAAATAGGGATAGAAATTGCTCTTGGTGTTCTTGAGCAAGATGAATCTTCAAGCTTGGTGGATTTAATGGTGGGAATCTCTCCAAAGCTTCCTTTCCTAGCTCCTAAGGTTGGTTCTATGGTGGAATCCACTCCAAAACTTCCAAACTGTCAAGAATAGATGAAGAACTCTTCAAGTTTGATGAAGAACAAGAGGTTGGAGCTCTCAAACTAAGCTCTATCCTCCACAACTCGTTTTTGGTCTATGCCCAACTCTCCACCCTCCAAAATATCTGATTTCTGCACTTTATTAGCAGTTTCACGCCTTAGTCACGATCTTGCCTTGGTAGGCACGATCGTGACTCAAATCGTGGGAGCCCACGGTAAGTTTCGAGCAAAATTCGGCAGAAAATACATTTAGGCACGATCGTGACCCTTTGAAATCTTCACCACTGGATTAGATCTTCACAATCCGCTCAAATCGACAAATTATGGGCCCCAATCGGACTCCGGACGAGAAATCTACACCACCGGAAAGTTTCAGCTGTTGTGCAGAACATTCTTAACCGATTTTCAGCTTCAATTATGCTCTAATTGTGTCTTGCACCTATAAAATGTCAAAAACATACAAAGGATCAAAAGTACCAAATTAATGGCTCAAGAAAGCCGAAACGAGGACAATTCGGTGCTCAAATGCGGGTCAAAAGTGTAATTGCGAGGTCACATTCGGACCCGCAACAATCAGTATGAGACCAACTCCTTGTGATCACGCTCTGCTGATCATGGCAAAGTATGTGAAGAAGTTATATCATAGATATCATCAGGTCGATGATATCGGACAACTCGATTGTGAGTATCCAACATAGATACCGTCATGAGATACTCACAGATCGTAGCTTGTCATTATATCCTAAGACCAAGGAGTCTTTGTGTGCACAGTGTAATGAATCTCCAAGTTTGACCTAGTCTAACGTTACCTGTAAAAGTGTAGCCATAACAGCTATGATTGGCTTGGTTATGAATTACATTGGTAAACTTGAAAGACGTCTGAGGGATTTATCACTCATACTCCGGTATGAGAAAGATATCCATTTAGGCCACTTGATGAGTATGACTGACGGAATAGCACGGCCGTGCAGGTGATACCTTAGTATTAGTTTTCAGTCATCTCAGATATAGAGAAACAGTGATTGATAAATTAGGATGATGATTCTATGCCTATTGATCAATCTGGATATCGGTCACACACATAGGATATGGATTTTGAGAGAAACGACGAAAGATTGGGAATTAGTTCGACGCGAGGCAAGAAAGGTCGGATAATTATTGGACCCGGCACGGGCCCACATGACCGAAGCAATTGGGCTTCAGCCCATGAGGCCCATGGTGGCCCACTTGTGGGTCCACACAATCATCCAATATTCTTGACAAGATGGGGATTTGCCGGTATGGCAAGGTATGGACAAGGTGTGGGCAAGGTATGGGCAAGGCATGGGCAAGGCATGGGCTAGTCATGGCTAGGCATGGGCAAGTGGGATTTGGTTTGCAAGGACGCTTTATGCCATGCTTCCATCACCAACTCATCCATCTAAGACCAAGAGAGAGAGGGCATTACGACATAACACACAAAACACAAAAGAAAGTCTTCCTCCCTCCCTCTTCTGGACTCTCGGCCGAACCCCATTAGGTGGCTCCCTTCCTCCATTTTTCTCTCAAGCTTCACACTATACTCTAGTAGGTAGTAGTGTGGAAGAATCATTCAAAATCATCCCATCCTTGTGGACTACTTTGGAGTTGAAGATCTCAAACTTTCTTCAAGTTTCGATTCGAGCAAACCAAAAGGTAAAGACTTGTGATTTCGTTTTTGGTGTGGGATTTAATGGTTTCACGATCTTGGACAGAGTTTGGGATGTAGGGATTTGGAGCATTCAAGATCACTGAGATAGCGCAAGCATAAACAATACACACTCCAAAAACTATCCAAGAACATGAACCATTAAATCTCAAAGAAAAATCTATTCCACAAGAGTTTACCTTTTAGTTTTGTTGAATCAAGAAAGAAGAACAAGATGATCTACTTCTCTAGAGCAAGTCCACACCAAGAGGATGATCCTTAAGATCCAACACACTTAGCCTACTATAACTAAAGTGTGAAGAACAAGAGAGCAAGGGAAGAGAGGAGAGGGGAGTGGCCGGCCAAGTAGTGAGAGAGAGAGAGAGAGAGAGAGAGAGAGAGAGAGAGAGAGAGAGAGAGATTTTTCACTTATCTGATTTTTGTCTACTTCATCAACTCATAAAGCTTGATTGATTAAAGTAACAAATGATGAAGGCATGGGTTAAAGGCAAGTCATCACCTAATCCCTTAAATCACTCTTCATCATAATCAACAACACCAACTAAGCATGGTGTGTGTCCCCCACACTTAGACCCACCAAGTGGCCGGCCACATAGGGCTTATTGGGCCTTGTTTGGGCCTTTGTTGGGCCAAGCCCAATGGGCTCGCCCATGCGGTCGCGTGTCGTGTCCAAAAATTATCCGACCCTTTGTCGTCACTTATCAAACAAAGTTCGACGTGACATCGACAAAAAACTCAGTTTTCTCGATTCGCTAATCATTCTCACAAAACCGAACCCATGGCCTAGAACCCTCAGTTTTGGCCATGTCTTGCTCCTCAAGAAACTCCAATGTTTCCTTGTCTCAAGTTATCCATATTGTATGTGTGTGACCCTCTAGGCTCATGCCATCGTTGGCAGATTGGCGCAAGAGATCTCTCTTGCCCGATCCATCATAAGTGGTCTCTAGTAAGACATTATGATTCCCAAAGGTGCATGATGATCGATGATTCGATTTAACCTTGTGCGTACAAGTCATTATCCTATTATCTCTAGACATCCTGATTGATCACAAGGCATAGAGTCGTCATCCTTGTTTAATCAATCATTGGTACTTGATATGTGAGACGACTGAGAACTGATAACTCGTATCACCGGCATGGCCATGCACTTCCTCTCAGTCACTGTCGATCAAGCGCCCTAAACGGATATCTTTCCCATACCGTAGTACGAGGGATAAATCTCTTAGCCATTTTTCATGTCAGTCATGCAATCCGTTCCGCCACCCAATCATGCCCGTTATTACAATCTTGTTACGGAAAGTGTTAGGCGCAAGTCAAAGCCGTACGTCGACCGCATAGCAATCACAAAGACTCCCTGGTCTAAGGATATTGTGACAAGCTATCGCATTTGAATATGTTCATGGCTTAATCTATGAAACACTATTCAAAGCGGGTCGTCCGATATCAATCACCACATGATATTTATGATATGATTCCGGGATCCCACATCCCTATGATAAGCAGAACTACATCATTGAGAACCATCCTTATACTGGTCGCTTCATTTGAAGCGTATATTGACCAGGGACTTGTTAAGTGTGATCCGTACAGATTTATGGTTCTACTACTTTAGTGGTCATAAATCAGATCATGCTCAACATATTACTTCAACACATAAGTAATACAAAGCCGTTTTATTTATTACAAACGATGATTAATATACATAGACATTTATAGACTACTAGCAATTGGACTAGGGCACGAAACTGCTATCATGGGATTCATATATTCTTGCTTCCGTTGCCATGGTGTTCTTGGTAGCCCTAAAGTTCCTACAAATACATCATGTGAACTAACTAAACATGTTGCACACACATCATGTGATCAAACAACTTCATGTTTTCAAACATATAAGTCAAATTTTATCCTTGTAATTTTAGTGGATCAATCTCACTCGATACTCGAAAGTCCCTATCTCTCTCGTGACATTGGAAATTAAGAGAATATTGTGATATTTTGAGTCTTGCTCCCAAAGAAAGAAATTAGTAATTATTTCCTTCCCTTTTTTTCTTTTAGGTTTCAACTCTCCATGAGCCTATAAATAGATGGCTTCGCTAGAGACGAAAACACATCAAAAAATACCCTACCCGACAACCTCTCTCTCTAGTTTTTCTTGCTTGATCCTCTCTACATCATGGTCCAGAGTCTGCCTACGATCGGCGTTGTATCCTGGGAGCGATTTTTCCATACGGGGGCAAAATTCGTCTCAAGGAAAGCGGATTACCGTGCCTCGTCGATAATCATTTCCTCCTTCTTCATCTGTCCAATACTGATTCACAAGTCAAGTAAATCTTACTGTATTGTGACGGTGATATTCAATAATAATAAAGTATTATTCATTGTGTTTGTTTTCTTCAATTGCTTTTATTATTGTATGTTTATTCAATAAATGCTTTCAGTTGCATGATTTGCATTTATGGACTAACCATGTATCTAACAATCTTGAGACGAATTTTTGTTTTGTAGTTTTTCCATAGACGCCTTCTAACCCGACGAACAGGTTATTATGGCGGAATTAATCTGATTTGACAATTGGTCAAACAGATTCGATAAAACGATTAACTCGAAACTTCTTAATATTTTGTTAATGAAGTTTGTTTCTAAGTGAAACTTTCAAGGAATATTTAGTTTGGCTCGACGTTTATGTTTAGCTCCGAATGAAGCACTTATGATTAGAATCAAGTTTTGACCAAAACTATAAAGTTGTAGAGGACGGAAAGAAGAATCCGAAGAAATTAATTTTGCAATTTTTGAATATCTGTAGCTCCCGCTACACTCTCCGTACAGTAACGTTTACTGAAAGCAACATGCTGAAATTTAATTGATCAATCATTGATTATGACCTTATTTATTAATTATGAATTAATGGGTTATCTAATGAGATTTTTATTATATGTTTTGTGTAGCAATTTATATACGATGAACAGATAAATACATATTTGGAATCATCCTGATAAGATTTCAATGGATCGTATGTGAGAAGACACACAAATAAGGAGACAAGAGAATGAGAGTTATCTCTTGAAGAGATAATAAACATGTACAAAGATAAGTTCTTTTCTCTCATATATTTTTATACACACGTACTTGATTTGTGTGAGATGGTTTTTGTATATATATATATATATACTCACTTATACGATTACAAACATGAGATGCTAATTTGTATGTGGTTATATGTTAAGATGAGTATGATAGCATTTGTGCCGTAGTCCAATTGGTATTAGCCTGTAAACGTCTATGTACAAATATCATCGTTTGTGATGTATAAATATAAACGGCTTTATATTACTTATATGTTGAAGTAATATGTTAAGCATGATCTGATTTATGACCACTAAAGTAGTAGAACCATAAATCTGTACGGATCACACTTAACAAGTCCCTGGTCAACCTATGCTTCCTTGAAAGTGACCAGTATGAGGAATGGTTCTTAATGACGTAGTTCTACTTGTCATAAGGATGTGGGATCCTGGAACCATATCATAGATATCATGAGGTGATTGATATCGGACGACCCGCATTGAATAGTGTTTTCATAGATTAAGCCATAAACATATTCAAATGCGATAGCTCGTCACGACGTCCTTAGACCAAGGAGTCTTTGTGATCACTATGCAATGAACGTACGGCTTTAACTTGCGCCAAACGCTTTCCGTAAAAGGATTGCTATGAAGGGCATGATTGGGTGGCGGAACGGGTTGCATGAGTGACACGAAAGACGGCTAAGGGATTTATCCCTCATACTACGGTATGGGAAAGATATCCGTTAGAAGGCCTCTTGATGGAGACCGAATGAGAGAAAAGCATGGCCATGCAAAATGATACGGGTTATCATTTCTCAGTCATCTCGCATATCAAGTAACAATGATTGATTAAACAAGGGAGACGACTCTATGCCTTGTGATCAATCGGGATATCTAGAGATAAAAGGATGGTGACTTGTACGCACAAAGGTTAAGTCGAATCATCGATCATCATGCACCTTGGGTAATCATAATGTTTTACTAGAGACCACTTATGATGGATCGGGCAAGAGCAATTCTTGCGCCGATCTGCCAACGGTGGCATGAGCCTAGAGGGTCACACACATACAAGACGGATAACTTGAGACAAGGAAACATGGATGTTTCTTAAGGAGAAGTATATGGACAAAACTGGAGGTTTTGTGCCATAGGTTCGGTTTGAGAGAATAATTAGCGAATCGAGAAAAATTGAGTTTTTCGTCGATATCGCGTCGGACTTTGTTTGATAAGTAGCGACAAAAGGGTCGGGAAACTTTTGGACGCGGCATGAGACAACACGGGAGGGCCCATTGGGCTCGGCCCATGAAGCCTCATGGCCGGCCCAATAAGGGCCCAATAAGGCCATATGGCCGGCCCACTTGGTGGGGCCAATGTGGGGGCCACACAACACCATGCTTAGTTGGTAGTTGTGGATTAAGAGGTGAGTGATTTAAGGGGTATGGGTTAAAGCTCCTTTAAGCCCATACCAATCACTTTTAACCCATACTTGTGAGTTGGATGATGAGATATATTGCAAGACATTATTTCATTAATTGATTAAGTCACAAAACTCACAAAAACCTCTCTTTCTCTCTCATTGTGGCCGGCCACCTTGGTGTTCTTCCTCCATCTTGCTCTCTTGTTCTTCATTTAATTGTTCTAGTAGGCAATTAAGTGAAGGATCTTGAAGATCATTCTCTTGGTGTGGACTTGCTTTAGAGAAGAAGATCCGAACGTTCTTCTTTATCGATTCAAACAAGACTTAAAGGTAAATATCTTGTGGAATAGATTTTGCTTTGGGATTTAATGGTTTAAATGTTCTTGGACAAGGTTTGGAGTAGATTATCTTTTATTGCTTCCGCTATCTCGATGACGATCTAGAACGCTCCAAAACCCTACAGTGGTATCAGAGGGTTGGTTACCCTCTTAATCTTTGTCTTGTTGAATTTATTTCGGTTTTGTGATTATTTTCATGCCAAAAGTTGATAACATGATTTTAATGCTTTTTGGGATATTTGCATGAAATATGTTACTTTTGAAAAATATATTAAATTTGGAATTTTTCGGAAATTATTGGATTTGTCGGGTCCGAGAAGAGACTCTCGGGGAGCCGGATCGGAGGTACCGGACGGAGGTCACCGGAGGCCGGGGAGGCCGGCGGTGACCGGGCCCGTCCCCACTCTCGGCCGAGGCCGAGAGTGGCGGCAAGCCGGGTTTGGGCCTTCCAAGGCCCAAACCGGGCCGTGCATGGTTGGGCTCGGCCCAATGGGCCCTCGGCCCATTGGCTTGGCCCAACTTGGTTCGTGTGTGGTGTTTGATCCATTTCACGAACCCACGATCCAATATTTCGAAAACTTTCAAAATTTGATCGGTTTCGATAAACCGTTTTTCGAAAAGGTCTAGTTTCGATAAACCCGACCAAGCAACTTGGCAAAAGAAAAACCGGAATTATTGCATATTATTTGATAACATGTTTGTGTGATAACATGTTGGATGATGTGATGAAATGTATGATGCTTTAGTAGCCCATTAGATTTATCGCTTTCACGGTTTGCATACCGTTAGTGTTAGCGTGTAATTATTCTTTTATTCGAGCCCATAAAGTGTAATTATTTTTTATCCGGTCTACGAACCGAGTATTAATTGTAATTATTACTCAAAGACGAGAAGGATGGAAAATCGAGCACGATGACGGTCTTGGAGGAAGTCCAAGAGCTAGTGGGAGCCCGAATGAGAAAGACGAGAAGATGTGAAGACTCGTAGATTCCTAAGATTAGGATGGGCTATAAAATGCATATTTAACGCTTTATGGTTGCTTGCTTGAATCATTTAAATTAATTGCATGGTTGCATGATTAGTTTATAAGTTTATAAGCGATCACCTCACATGCAAAGATTAAAAACAAACTTTAATTGTTTGCATGTTTAAAGCGTTGTGAACTATCACCACACGGGTTGTGATGGATGAGTTCAAGTTTGAAACGTATTTTGCATGGGTTGCAAATGACGGATTCAAATGAAGATAGTATGTGATACAATTAGAAACATCACAACACGGGTTGTTGGTGACGGATTCGTAATTGTACCAAATACTTTCGAATTATTAAACACAACCAAATTACAAGTTAATTTGAGTCAAGTGAGATGCCACCCTAATTCACACCCATGTAGAAACATTTTATCGGTGTCGTGCGCCTTAGCGGAGCATCGATCGAATGGGTTCTAGATGGGAATGGTAAACTTTGTGGGATGTCGTGCGCCTTAGCGGAGCATCTGCACAAAGTTAACTCGTTAGTGAAAGTTGGTTGACTCAACCACGATTCTTGGCCTGAGGTCGAGCTGGGGCATCGGAAGGGTAAGCCGTGTGTTTTACACATACCCTGACTAAGAGTTACACGGGTTGTAATTGGACGGATGTCCTACCTAAATAAGTCAATTGGAGCGGTGCGCCTTAGCGCACTTCAAATGACGAATAAGGGATCTTGGTTTAAAGATTCTAATTTTAGAATCTAATGGTTGGTGTTTAATTCGGATCTTCGTAAATTTATTCAACTATTCTGATTAAATTTACTTTCTTCGTGTAGAAATGGCTAGTAATTCAACAAATTCGTCTAATTTGTCATTGAGGACTATACTCGAGAAGTGTAAACTCAACGGAACAAATTATCTAGACTGGGACAGAAATTTACGACTTGTATTAAAAATGGAACGCAGGGAGTACGTCCTTGATAAGGCTATCCCTGAGGAGCCAGCTGCCAACGCAACAAGGGTCGTTAAGGATGCGTACCAGAAACACCTTAGCGACTCTATCGACGTTGCGTGTGTCATGCTGGGCTGCATGGAGGCGGACCTCCAAAAGCAGTTTATGGAGCTATCCCATGATCCGTTTGCAATGTTTGCACAGATCAAGGATATGTTCAAGGAGAAAGTACGTATTGAAAAATACACTGTTCTCCGAGAACTCATAGCCTGCAAGATGTCAGCAGGCAGCTCCGTAGGTCCTCACGTCCTACAAATGAAGGGGCATTTTGACCATATGACTAGTATCGGTATGTCTATGGAAAAGGAAATGGCAGCGGATTTTATTCTGCAATCCCTTCCTCATGCATATGGTGGGTTCGTCATGAACTATCACATGCATGATATGGACAAGACCGCGTCGGAGTTGCACAGCATGCTAGTAACTGCCGAGAAGAGCATAAGGGGCAGCTCGTCCAAAAATGTCTTCATGGTCAAGAAGGGACCCAGCTTCAAAGCTGTTGGTGGCAAGGGTAAAGGCCCAAGACACCTGGCAGGGAAGAACAGACGACCATTTATTCCTAGACCTCACATGCCCGTACAAGGCAAAGGGAAGGCAAAGGAGTCGGTCTGTTTCTATTGTCAAAAGCCTGGTCATTGGAAGAAAGACTGTCAGCAGTTGAAGGAGGATCAGAAGAAGGGCGGTGGGGCCGCCACTTCATCAGGTATTCCATTAGAGCTATATCTTTCTACAATAAATACCTGGGTACTAGATACTGGAGCTGAGTCTCATATCTGTGCCGATGTGCAGGTGTTACACAGTAGAAGAGATGGTGGGGAAAGCGAGGTGGACCTAAGAGTTGGGAACAATACCAGAGTTGCCGCAACTGCCGTAGGTTCTGTGAACCTTGCTTTGCCCAGTGGGCTTGTAATTGAACTAAATGATGTTTTTTGCGTACCTGCTTTCAGCAGGAATATTATCTCAATTTCTCTTCTAGAGAAAGAAGGTTATTATTTCAATATTAAAAACGGGTTTTTTGATATTATGCGCAACAACATATATTATGGCAATGCTCACACTGTTGGAGGATTATACATATTGAATATGCAAAACTCGAAATCCAACATGCTCTATAATATAAATGCTAAGAGGTTTAAAACTAATGATTTAGACCAAACTCTAATCTGGCATTGTCGTCTGGGTCACATAAATGAGAAACGCATCTCAGCGCTTCATAAGCGCGGACTTCTAAGTCAATTCGAATTCCAAGCGATTGAAAGATGCGAAGCTTGTTTAATGGGCAAGATGACTAAAGCGCCCTTCACTGGTTTAGGTGAGAGGGCAGGTGACTTATTAGGTCTAATACATTCAGACGTATGTGGACCAATGAGTACGCATGCCAGAGGTGGTTTAGGCTACTTTATCACATTTACTGACGATTTCAGTAGATATGGTTATGTCTATCTCATGAGACATAAGTCCGAAGCTTTTGATAAATTCAAAGAGTTTAGGACTGAAGTAGAAAACCAACTCGGAAAGAGTATCAAGGCACTCCGTTCTGATCGGGGTGGAGAATACTTATCCGAGGAGTTTCTTAGTTATCTTACTGAAGGTGGAATACTATCTCAGTGGACTCCGCCAGGAACACCGCAACTTAATGGTGTGTCCGAACGGAGGAATCGGACATTGTTAGATATGGTTCGATCAATGTTAAGTCTCACTGATCTCCCGATCTCCTTCTGGGGTTATGCTCTGCAAACGGCCGCTTTCATAATAAACAGGGCTCCGTCGAAAGCAGTGGAAGGGACATCATTTGAAAAATGGTACGGGAAGGAACCCGTTTTGTCCTTCCTTAAAATCTGGGGTTGCGAGGCTTATGTTAAAAGGTTGCTTGCAACCAAGCTCGAACCAAGATCAGATAAATGCACTTTCGTCGGATATCCAAAAGAAACAAAAGGATACTACTTCTATAAGCCGAGCGAAAATAAAGTTTTTGTCGCTCGAGGTGGGACGTTCTTGGAAAAAGAGTTCATTTCCAAGACAGTCAGTGGGAGGGCTATTCATCTAGATGAAGTTCTAGATGAGATGGTCACTCGGGAACCACGAGAGGACCCACTAGAAGAGGTAGAGCCAGAAGTGGTCATTGAGCAAGAACCAATAGCTGCAGTTAATGAGGACGGTCCGAGGCGCTCTGAAAGGATAAGTCATGCACCTGTCAGATACGGGTTCTTAGTAACTGAAGGTGATGGTTTAGTACTAGTGGACAATGATCCAGCTACCTTTCGAGAGGCTTTGGACGGAACCGACTCTGAGAAATGGCTGGACGCCATGAGGGAAGAAATGCAATCCATGTCAGATAATCAAGTGTGGGACTTGGTAGATCATACCCCTGATGTTAAGGTCATAGGGTGTAAATGGATCTTTAAAATAAAGATTGACATGGATGGCAAACCTCAGACCTATAAAGCGAGACTGGTAGCAAAAGGTTATAGACAAATCCACGGAATTGACTATGAAGAGACCTTTTCTCCAGTAGCTATGGTCAAATCTATCCGCATTCTTCTTGCCATAGCAGCGTATCACAACTATGAGATATGGCAAATGGATGTCAAAACCGCCTTCCTCAACGGGAGGTTAGCTGAGGACGTTTATATGTCTCAGCCTGAGGGTTTTGAGGATCCAAAGAATAAGGGAAAGATTTGCAAGTTGCTCAAATCAATCTATGGTTTGAAGCAAGCATCTCGGAGTTGGAATCAGCGTTTTGATGAAGTAGTAAAACAGTTTGGCTTCGTCAAGAACGATGATGAACCCTGTGTGTATAAAAAGGCAAGTGGGAGCAATATAATCTTTTTAGTGCTTTATGTTGATGACATACTGCTCATTGGTAACGACGTCCCTACCTTGCTCTTAACGAAGACTTGGTTAGGTGAGTGTTTCTCAATGAAGGACTTAGGCGAGGCCTCTTACATCTTGGGAATCAAGATATATAGAGACCGTGCCAAGCGGGTCTTGGGCTTAAGTCAAAGCACTTATATAGACAAGGTGTTGAGACGATTCTCAATGCAAGATTCAAAGAAAGGATTGCTGCCCATGCG
This sequence comes from Geranium rotundifolium, assembly GCA_963920655.1. Lineage (NCBI taxonomy): Eukaryota > Viridiplantae > Streptophyta > Magnoliopsida > Geraniales > Geraniaceae > Geranium > Geranium rotundifolium. The sequence continues at coordinate 17,350,505 of OY987315.1, forward strand.
TCATGGCATAAAGCTTAGCAAGAAGCAGGGTGCTGAGACACCTGCAGAGCTAGCAAGAATGAATGAGATCCCATATGCTTCGGCTATAGGGTCCATAATGTATGCCATGATATGCACGAGACCGGATGTCTCGTTTGCCCTAAGCTGTACCAGTAGACATCAATCCAAACCCGGTGAGGCACACTGGATTGCTGTCAAGGCGATTCTCAAATATTTGAGAAAAACCAAGGACGCTTTTCTTGTATACGGGGGCAGAAATGATGATCTCGTCGTCAAAGGATATGTCGACGCTAGTTTTCAGACAGACCCCGATGACTTTAAGAGTCAGTTGGGATATGTGTTTATGTTGAACGGTGGAGCATTCAGCTGGAAAAGCAAGAAGCAGGATACCATTGCCGACTCTACAACGGAAGCTGAGTACATTGCCGCATGTGAGGCGGCAAAAGAGGCTGTATGGATCAGGAGTTTCATGGCTGGGTTAGGTGTAATTAAAAACCCGTCTAACCCAGTAGACTTATATTGTGACAACACCGGGGCTATTGCGCAAGCTAAAGAACCCAGGGCACATAACAGATCCAAACATGTACTCAGAAAGTATCACATCATCCGCGACATAATTGCTAGAGGTGACGTGAAGATCCAATACGTTGCAACTGATGATAACACAGCCGACCCATTGACCAAGGCTCTTCCTCAAGATAAACATGAAAAACATGTTAGGTCAATGGGTATAGACTGGGACTTAGATTGGAGCTAAGGGCAAGTGGGAGATTGATAGCATTTGTGCCGTAGTCCAATTGGTATTAGCCTGTAAACGTCTATGTACAAATATCATCGTTTGTGATGTATAAATATAAACGCCTTTATATTACTTATATGTTGAAGTAATATGTTAAGCATGATCTGATTTATGACCACTAAAGTAGTAGAACCATAAATCTGTACGGATCACACTTAACAAGTCCCTGGTCAACCTATGCTTCCTTGAAAGTGACCAGTATGAGGAATGGTTCTTAATGACGTAGTTCTACTTGTCATAAGGATGTGGGATCCTGGAACCATATCATAGATATCATGAGGTGATTGATATCGGACGACCCGCATTGAATAGTGTTTTCATAGATTAAGCCATAAACATATTCAAATGCGATAGCTCGTCACGACGTCCTTAGACCAAGGAGTCTTTGTGATCACTATGCAATGAACGTACGGCTTTAACTTGCGCCAAACGCTTTCTGTAAAAGGATTGCTATGAAGGGCATGATTGGGTGGCGGAACGGGTTGCATGAGTGACACGAAAGACGGCTAAGGGATTTATCCCTCATACTACGGTATGGGAAAGATATCCGTTAGAAGGCCTCTTGATGGAGACCGAATGAGAGAAAAGCATGGCCATGCAAAATGATACGAGTTATCATTTCTCAGTCATCTCGCATATCAAGTAACAATGATTGATTAAACAAGGGAGACGACTCTATGCCTTGTGATCAATCGGGATATCTAGAGATAAAAGGATGGTGACTTGTACGCACAAAGGTTAAGTCGAATCATCGATCATCATGCACCTTGGGTAATCATAATGTTTTACTAGAGACCACTTATGATGGATCGGGCAAGAGCAATTCTTGCGCCGATCTGCCAACGGTGGCATGAGCCTAGAGGGTCACACACATACAAGACGGATAACTTGAGACAAGGAAACATGGATGTTTCTTAAGGAGAAGTATATGGACAAAACTGGAGGTTTTGTGCCATAGGTTCGGTTTGAGAGAATAATTAGCGAATCGAGAAAAATTGAGTTTTTCGTCGATATCGCGTCGGACTTTGTTTGATAAGTAGCGACAAAAGGGTCGGGAAACTTTTGGACGCGGCATGAGACAACACGGGAGGGCCCATTGGGCTCGGCCCATGAAGCCTCATGGCCGGCCCAATAAGGGCCCAATAAGGCCATATGGCCGGCCCACTTGGTGGGGCCAATGTGGGGGCCACACAACACCATGCTTAGTTGGTAGTTGTGGATTAAGAGGTGAGTGATTTAAGGGGTATGGGTTAAAGCTCCTTTAAGCCCATACCAATCACTTTTAACCCATACTTGTGAGTTGGATGATGAGATATATTGCAAGACATTATTTCATTAATTGATTAAGTCACAAAACTCACAAAAACCTCTCTTTCTCTCTCATTGTGGCCGGCCACCTTGGTGTTCTTCCTCCATCTTGCTCTCTTGTTCTTCATTTAATTGTTCTAGTAGGCAATTAAGTGAAGGATCTTGAAGATCATTCTCTTGGTGTGGACTTGCTTTAGAGAAGAAGATCCGAACGTTCTTCTTTATCGATTCAAACAAGACTTAAAGGTAAATATCTTGTGGAATAGATTTTGCTTTGGGATTTAATGGTTTAAATGTTCTTGGACAAGGTTTGGAGTAGATTATCTTTTATTGCTTCCGCTATCTCGATGACGATCTAGAACGCTCCAAAACCCTACAGAGTATGCTTCTTTGTAATATGTATATGTTCGTTATTATAATTGTAAGCATAGGATGCTATTATATTTATCTATATATAAATTAAAGTGTGTGTACCGGTGTTTTGATATATGTATACATACATGTATGTTACAGTTAATAATGAAAGAGATCACCACGGGTTCCAAACGATGAATATCATGCAGCGAACTTTATGTAACTGTGGTGATCGTAAAAAGCTAAGATCTTAATGCCATAAATATAAATATAAATCTCATATTTACCGCTTGTAATCGACAAAAACACAAGTGTAGTGTTCTCTCTATCAAGTCCACACAAGCACCACAACCGAAATGATTTTTCACTCAATCTTTTGCTAGAAATTTTGAGAGAAAACAAGAGCAACAATGGAGTAAGAGAGAGAGCTTATTTTTGGCCATTAGAGGGAGAGAATAAAGGGAGAGGTTGCTGAAAAAATCAAGGATAAAATGAATAGATATTATGTGATTTTAATTTGAAATTAAATTGAATTTCAAAATTAAAATTGCATTATCTATCCCTTTATTCTTTCTTATTTGCATTTGTTCCCTCTCTTATCTTAAATCCCTAAATGGGCTTTAAGCCCGTTTAACTAAAACTCAAATTAAACCCATTTACTTGAGTTCTAATTTCGGTTTAGACAAAACGGCTCAATTTCCTCGAATTGATTTCTTCAACCGTCTGGTTAAAACCTTAGGCCAGAAAACTACTGAATTGTTCTCAATTCTCATCCATAATTGTTGTCATGTATCGTGCTTAATGCGTGTGACCCTCTAGGCTCACGAATAATTGGCAGACTGGTAAAATTACTATTTTACCCTTTCCATCATAAGTGGCCTCTAGCAAGACATTATGATTGTCCAATATTCGTAATTATCGATTATTCGACTTAACCTGTTATCGTACATGTCACTGTCCTTTTATCAAACCGATATCCAGAGTGATCAATAGGCATAGAATGGTCATCCTAATTTATCAATCACTGTTTCTTGATATCTGAGATGACTGAAAACTGATACTAAGGTATCACCTGCATGGCCATGCTCTTTCTTCAGTCATACTCATCAAGTGGCCTAAACGGATATCTTTCTCATACCGAAGTATGAGTGATAAATTCCTCAGACGCCTTTCGAGTTCACTAGTGCAATAAATGTCAAAGCCAATCGAAGCCGTTATAGTTACCCTTTTACAGATAACGTTAGACTAGGTCAAACTTAGGTATTCGTTACATAGTGTACACAAAGACTCCTTGGTCTTAGGATATAATGACAAGTTACGATATGTGAGTATCTCATGACTAGATCTATGTAGCATACTTACAATCGGGTTTTCCGATATCATCGACTTGATGGTATCTATGATATAACTCCGGCACGCACTTTGCCATGATCAGTAGAGCATGATCATAAGGAGTTAGTCTCATACTGATCGCTTCATAAAGAAGCTTAGCTGATCAGGGACTCATCAAATGTAATTCTTTCTTATCTATAGTTCTACTATTAGTGGTTACACACATAATGACATAGATCAAATTATATTCGATATATTACTACAACAATTTAGTAATATATGCAGATTTATTTATTCGGAAAGATGATAAAACATTACATCTGTAGATCACTTTTATATTGGACTGGGGCATAACTCTAACATTCTCCCACTTGCCCCTTGTTCCAATTTAAGTTCTGATCTACTCCCATAGACCCTGCATGTTTCTTATGCCTAGGCTGCAGCTGAGCCTTTTTCAAGGGATCGGCCATATTATCATCAGTCGAATAGTGTTTAATCTCCACATCACCTCTATATTTGATAACTCTCACGAGGTGAAGCATGCTGAGTATATGTCTGGATCTGTTGTGGAATCTGGGCTCTTGAGCAATAGCTACGACACCTGTGTTGTCCCACAACCAACTTATCGGATCAGACGCTCGCGGCGTTGCATCTAATCCGATCAGAAAGCTTCTAATCCATACGGCCTCTTTAGCTACTTTTGTTGCAGCTATATACTCAGCCTCCGTTGTAGAGTTGGCAATTTTGGCTTGCTTAAAGCTTATCCAGCTGAAAGCGCCACCACTCAACACAAAATATATCCTGACTGAATTTTGAAGTCATCTGGATATGTCTGAAAACTAGCATCGACTTGTCCTTTGACTGCTAGTTCTCTATCTTCATCCCCATTCACGAAAATGCATCCTCGATCCTCCTCAAATATTTGAGGATGGCCTTTGACAGCAATCCAGTTTAATTGTTCGGGGTTAGATTGGAATCTGCTGGTACAGCTTAGTGCAAACGAGACTTCCAGTCTCGTGCACATCCTGGCATACATGCTGGATCCCACTGCCGAAGCATAAGGGATCTTACTCATCCTGCTCAGCTTATCAGGAGTACTAGGACTCTGTAGCTTGCTGAGCTTAATGCCATGACGCATGGGTATGTATCCTTTCTTAGAATCAAACATTGAGATTCTATACGCCCTTACGGCTCACTTTTGTTTTTGATAAAACCGAATTCCCTTACGGCTTCATCAAAACGAATGTTCCAACTCCGTGAAGCTTGCTTAAATCCATAAATGGATCTTTGCAGCTTACATATCTTCCCGGGATTCTTTGGATCTACAAAACCCACAGGTCGTGTGATATACACGCCCTCTAGTAAGTTCCTGCTAAGGAAGGGGTTTTGACATCCATTTGCCATAGTTATGGCTAAGAATAATCCGGATCAATCTGACCATTGCTACTGGTGAAAAGGTGTCATCATAATACATGCATTGAATCTGACGATAACCTTATACAACCATCCTAGCCTTATTGGTCTGAGGATTTCCATCCATATCGGTTTTGATCCTTTAGACCCACTCAGAACCGATGGGTTTTATCCCAGGAGTTTGATCAACCAAGCACCAGACTTGGTTGTCTTCAATGGACTTCATTTCCTCATTCATGGCATTCTGCCATTTTTCGGAGTCTGGACTGGTCAAAGCTTGCCTGAACGTTTCTGGATCATCCTGATCCACAATCATCAAATCATTTCCCTCAGTGGCTGTGAAGCCATATCTGTCTGGAACATGACGAGATTTTTCAGACCTCCTTGGACCATCTGGAATTTCTGTAGGGATTGATTCTTCATCGGCGACCATCTAAGGCTCCAGTACTTCTACATCTTGCATAGTAGGCTCCTGAATTGCTTCAGGCTGTTCCGTATCCTCTCGAATTTCTTCGAGATGCACGGGACTCCCACTAGCTGTTTTGGAAATAAAATATTTCTCCAAAATACCCCTCCTTGAGCAACAAAAACTTTGTACTCGCTGGGTATGTAGAAGTCGTATCTCTTAGTTTCTTAAGGATACCTTACGAAGACACATTTGGGTGATTTGGATGCCTGCATCTCTACTACCCAAATCTTTTAGGAAATACATACTAGAATGTTTCCCACACCATATATGACTATGGTCCATTTCTTATTTGGCTACTACGCGAAGGCGCACGCATCCAAATAGAACTTACCATCTCATCCCCCTCCCATCCCAATGAATACTACGCGGAGGCGCACGCATCCACAGTAACGGGAGACGTAATGAGTGTCATATGGTGTACCTTCTCTGACTCTGCTCCAGCTCTTATTTGGCTACTACGAGGAGGCGCACGCATCCAAATAGGACCGATTACCTTATTCAGCTCGCATCCTGATGAATACTACGCGGAGGCGCACGCATCCACAGTAATGGGAGACAGAATGACTGTCACAAGGCGTACTATTGTTGTCATCATCGGAGCCCGATTCAAAATGAATGCGACCGTTTTCAGAGTCAAGTATTAGTTCAACTCTCTTCTGGCCTGAATACTCATAGGTCCACATATGTCGGAATGTATTAGACTTAATAAGTCACTCGCCTTTCACATAAACCTGTGAAAGGTGCCTTCGTCATTTTGCCCATTAGGCGAGACTTGCATCTTTCAGTTTGAGTGAATTCAAACGGACTTAAAAAGTCCACACTTGTGAAGTGTTGAAATGCGTTTCTCGCTCATTAGGCAAGACATGAATCTTTCAGTTTGAGTGAATTCAAACGGACTTAAATTCCACACTTGTGAAGTGTTGAAATGCGTTTCTCGCTCATTAGGAAAGACTTGCATCTTTCAGTTTGAGTGAATTCAAACGGACTTAAAGTCCACACTTGTGAAGTGTTGAAATGCATTTCTCGCCTATGTGCCTTAAATGACAATACCATATTATAACTTGGTTTAAATCATTAGATTTAAGCCTTTTCTTATTTATGTTATAGCGATTAAGCTTACCAACGTAAATATCTGATCTTGAAGACGTGGATACCCACTCTTCTTCACATGATCCTTGTATTGCTTACAATCCCTTATTCTCGTGTCCTGGCTCATTGCAGTGATAGCAGATCTCCTCCAATTTGTCCTTAGAATTCACAGCAGTTTTGGGAGCTGCTTGAACCTTTGGACGCTTGGGGTGTCTGATCTGCCCTGCAAGGTGCCCAGGAGCCTTACCCTTACCCAGATCAGCTTTCTTGAAGCTGACCTTCTTGTTGACCATAAGGACCTCCTTGGTCTTGCCCTTGAGGTTCTTTTCAGCGGTCATAAGCATCCCATGAAGCTCTGTTAAGGACTTGTCCATGTCATGCATATTGTAATTTACTATGAAATCACTATATGTATCTAGAAGTGACTGCAACATAAGATTTGCAGCCATTTCAACCTGATCATCAAAACCGAGTCTGGTTAGATGTTACTGAAGACATTAAATCTTCGTGACATGGGGACTAACAGGGCTCCAGCCTTAAGTTTGCAGGAGTTAAGTTCTATGAAAGTATCATATCTTTCGACACGAGCTTTCTCCTTGAGCATTTCCTTGACCTCTGACTTACAAGTATGAGGGTCATCTGAAACGTTCCTGAACTGCTTCCTACAACTCTGGCATCCTACTGCCCGCCATAATGCATGACTCGTCGATTTGGTTACTAAGAAACTTTGATAAGTATCCTTAGTGCCCTAGCGGCGTTCAGCGGTGGCTCGGCAGGAGGTTCCTTGGTAAGGATATACAACTTGCGTTCATGCTTGAGTACAAGCCCTAAGTTTCTATTCCAATCTGAGTAATTCACGCTCTTGAGTCTGTCCTCAATCTGGACTCTCAGTGCGCTATTACTCCTTTGTGTTGTGTTTGCCTTTTAGTTCTACATGGTAAAATTAATTAAAATTCAAGTAGGAGATTAAGTTACAAAACACTTGTTTGATTCTAACATTAGAATCTGAACTATGATCCTATCATACCCTTAATTGAAGTGAACGGAGGCTCACTGCTCCAATTGAGAGCATCAAGGTAAGAATACATCCATTTACAAAACCGTGTAATTCCTGGCTAGGGTCTGTACTAAAAGTACACGGCATACCCTATACTGATACCCTAGGTCAGCCCTAGCTGACAATCGTAGACAAGTCTACCAAGCTTGAACTATAAATAGAACTAATGTGACTACTACGCGGAGACGCACGCACCCACATAGAACTACCCATCTAATCCAGACTTTTTCTCTATGAATGTTACGCGGAGGCGTACCGACATCCATAGGGTCAAAGCCCTTTTGAGTGCCCAAACTTGGAAGGTATCATGCTTGACTTGTAATTATTTGTGTTTAAGTGAATTATAAAAGTCTGATTGTATATCGATACAATCTTAATCTGGAATCATCAATTGCAAATTCATGCAAAGATGATCCCTTAGCAGGTTACATGCGAGTCTGATTAAATTCCGATTTTAATCTTTGCATGTGGGTGCTAGCAAATCATACATAAACTTGTATATTTAAACTATCATACATTCATACATTCAAACATACAAATGTAACGATAAAATACGCATAGCTAAGCCCATCCTAAGTTCCTAAGAATCTAGCAAAACCGATCCTAAAGACATGATTTTCAAGATCCAAACTTGCTCCATTCTTTTGAACTCCCACTGGCTTCGAGCCTCCTCCAATCCGAGTCTCCCTCTTGGCTTGATTCTTGTGTCGGTCTTCGTGATTACATATTAAAATAAATTAAATAAAATACAAATCACGACACGCAGGCCGTATTTACTACAACCCAAAATTAAGCAACACGCAGGTTGCAAAACCGAAATTAAAATGCAAATCTAATGGGCTTTGCTAGCATCATGTGGAAAACATCATGTTACCAAACCAATAATTTTTCCAAATTTTATCTTTCTTAAGTGTGAAAAAATTCCGGTTTATCGAAACTGGACGGTTTAATCGATTAATTGAATTTTGGACCGGTTCTCACTGGTTTATCGAAACCGAACCAAATCTGAAAATTAAATTTTTAGGGTTTCCAAATATCCTCGCGAACCAACCGGTTCAGCTCGAATCTAGTCGAGCCGAACCGGCTCAACCGAAGGTCTCCCGCGGAGGCAACCACGGTGGCCCGTGAGGGCTGCCGAGGTTGCCCGCGGGGCTGACCGTGGCCGGCCACGGGAACGACCATGGTAGCCCGCGAGGGCAGCCATGGTCGCCCCAAGGGCAGACCCTGGTCGCCCGCGAGGCAACCATGGTGGCCCTCACGGGCTGCCATGGTCGCCCGCGAGGGCTGCCATGGTCGCCCGTAGACGACCCTCGTCGGCCCATGGTGCTGACCATGGTCTACCCTAGGGCATTCCATGGTCCACCAAGGGACTCGACCTGGTCGGCCATGGCTAAGCCATGGCTAACCCGAAAAACCGCAAAAAAATTAATTAATTTTCCAATTTCCAAAATAAATCAAATCTGAAAAAAATTTCGATTTACATGCATGCTAATGATGAAGAACACATATAACCATAAAAAATATCAGATTTAAACATATACAAATAAAATTAACAACCATGGCTCTGATCTCTGATACCACTGAAAGGCATCACCACGGGTTCCAAACGATGAATATCAAGCAGCGGACTTTATGTAACCGTGGTGATCGTAAAAAGCTAAGATCTTAATGCCATTTGAACATGTTATAAACATAAATATAAATCTGATATTTACCTCTTGTAATCGACAAAAACACAAGTGTAGTGTTCTCTCTATCAAGTCCACACAAGCACCACAACCGAAATGATTTTTCACTCAATCTTTTGCTAGAAATTTTGAGAGAAAACAAGAGCAACAATGGAGGAATAGAGGGAGCTTATTTTCGGCCATTAGAGGGAGAGAATAAAGGGAGAGGTTGCTGAAAAAATCAAGGATAAGATGAATAGATATTATGTGATTTTAATTTGAAATTAAATTGAATTTCAAAATTAAAATTGCATTATCTATCCCTTTATTCTTTCTTATTTGCATTTGTTCCCTCTCTTATCTTAAATCCCTAAATGGGCTTTAAGCCCGTTTAACTAAAACCCAAATTAAACCCATTTACTTGAGTTCTAATTTCGGTTTAGACAAAACGGCTCAATTTCCTCGAATTGATTTCTTTAACCGTCTGGTTAAAACCTTAGGCCAGAAAACTACTGAATTGTACTCAATTCTCATCCATAATTGTTGTCATGTATCGTGCTTAATGCGTGTGACCATCTAGGCTCACGAATAATTGGCAGACTGGTAAAATTACTATTTTACACTTTCCATCACAAGTGGCCTATACCAAGACATTATGATTGTCCAATATTCGTGATTATCGATTATTCGACTTAACCTGTTATCGTACATGTCACTGTCCTTTTATCAAACCGATATCCAGATTGATCAATAGGCATAGAATGGTCATCCTAATTTATCAATCACTGTTTCTTGATATCTGAGATGACTGAAAACTAATACTAAGGTATCACCTGCATGACCATGCTCTTTCTTCAGTCATACTCATCAAGTGGCCTAAACGGATATCTTTCTCATACCGAAGTATGAGTGATAAATTCCTCAGACGCCTTTCGAGTTCACTAGTGCAATAAATGCCAAAGCCAATCGAAGCCGTTATAGTTACCCTTTTACAGATAACGTTAGAGTAGGTCAAACTTAGGTATTTGTTACATAGTGTACACAAAGACTCCTTGGTCTTAGGATATAATGACAAGTTACGATATGTGAGTATCTCATGACTGGATCTATGTAGCATACTCACAATCGGGTTGTCCGATATCATCGACCTGATGGTATCTATGATATAACTCCGGCACGCACTTTGTCATGATCAGTAGAGCATGATCATAAGGAGTTAGTCTCATACTGATCGCTTCATAAAGAAGCTTAGCTGATCAGGGACTCATCAAATGTAATTCTTTCTGATCTATAATTCTACTATTAGTGGTTACACACATAATGACATAGATCAAATTACATTCGATATATATTCCTACAACACTTTAGTAATATATGCCGATTTATTTATTCGGAAAGATGATAAAACATTACATCTGTAGTTCACTTTTATATTGGACTGGGGCATAACTCTAACAAATGTATCTAATATATATATATGATTCGGTTAAATTATATATATATATATATATATATATATATATATATGTGTGTGTGTGTGTGCGCATAACCACGATTTAATGATCATGTATGTGTGCTAAGAACGATTATGCATGCTTATTAACCTATAGATGTATGTGTATATTTATGTATATGCTAAGGGCGATATTCACATTCATGTGCTTATATTATAGATTAATATATGAATATGCTTGCTAAGTGTGAGATGAGTATATGTATGTGTGTATGCCAAATTTACTGAATGTGGCGAGATTCTTATGTGGTGTTGTAAATTGGACGCGTGAAATTGCACATTAATTGAGATGATATGATTTGACATAATTGATCAAACAAGATGATGACCTAATTTATTCAATTGATGAATATAATGGTCTAGCATTGCTCGATGCATGATTAATCGACTATGTTTATTTTTATGGAACACGTAAGAACGATTCAATCAATGTTACTATGTAATCGATCCGTTTCCAAGTGAAACATGTAAAGACGATTAACATAGAGCAATGATGTGATCCTCTAACTCAGTTGATCCTGCTTTATTTATAGAACACGTAGGAACAACTCCAACCAGGTTTCAACGTACAGGAACACGCTTGTTGTGTAGGGGAACTACCTTCGTCTATAGGTAAAATCTAACGTTATGTGTAGTAGAACTTTGTTCTTTACGGGTAGAACCTGACTTCTGTGTAGTAGAACTTCGTTATCATCAGGTATAACTAGACTCTATGCGTTGTAGAACTACGCTCCACCAACGCGAGATCTGAATTATTTGTTCTATGTGAACACGTTATTTAATTTGATCTAATTTTTGTTATTCGTTGTATCAGATATGGTTGAAAAAACGGGAAAGCAACTAAACCAATGCTGCCAGCCGATATGTTACTAAAATAGTGGAGGTCTAGAGGGATCCCACAAAAGAGCAAGAAACCTTAAGGAGGTGTTGCCAAGAAACCCAAGTCTAACGGGAAGTGCTTCAATTGCAAAAAATAAGTGCTTATGTCTTCCGAATGCAGGATGGTGAAGAAAGGCAAAGAAGGTTGAAGCTAACGTTGTCATGACACAAGAGATGTATGACATCAATTTAAGTGCTAAGTTGAAATTTTGAAATTATATATAATTTCAGTAAATTTCAAAGTCATGAATAAGGTATGAGAATCGTTTCTTATATTTATGTCCTTAACTCACTTGAATACCTGTACAGTAGAAACACGTTCATGCATGTTCTAATGATAGTGGAAACACGTTCTACTAAATATGGAAACACGTTTCATTGATAAGGAAATTAGTTCCACTCATATGGAAATATATTCCACTAAGAACGGAAAATATTCTCTACTCATATGGAAGTACGTTTCAATGATATTAAGAGATACGTTTCACAATAATGGAAACATGTTCCATTTATAATGAAAACACAAACCGAGCTGTTTCCAAATATAATGACAACAAGTATATAATACTTAAGCAAATTATTCTTTGGAATAATATGGTCTTAATTATTATATACTGTGATGTTAATTTAATTTGATTCGGGTCATAGATGAACATACACGAACAAATTGAAAAACTCCAGTGTTAATTTTGAATAACATGGTTTCTTACGAGAAAAATATAAATTGAGTTCTTATGATCCAACTCTATTTGAGATTACGAAAAGGATATATTGAACAGTATCAATGCTTTAATTGATACATGTAGAGTTTATTCTATGCATAAACATGTATGAACGATTATTTTAAAGATTATTAATTAATTGATTCTACGAGACATGTAAGATAGATTAAACAACGTTTATGTTTCTTTGTGAAACACGTGAGATCAACCTAAATAGAATTTATTGATTGTAGGTCGGTATGATCCATCATGTTCAAGAACATAAAGGACAACACCGAATGATCTTTGCGATCAACGAAAAAACATGTGAATAAATTGAATGTTTTCAATTATTCATCTAGAATGTGAGGAATTGAATTAGAACAATCATTTTCATTACGGGAAAACGTTGAATTGTCTAAAACTTGATATGTGAAATTGAAATTAAAAATTTTAATTGATCAATTTCATGAATGCTTTTCGGAAAAGAAGTAGTTCTGCGAAATGTCACTCACATATCGAACATTCGCAAAGGAATTGTATCCGGCAGCCTCTTAAGCTCACAAGGCGTTAAGATGGTGCAAGGCTAGAATGAGTTTTAACTAAGTAAGGGATGTATGTGGAGAATGAATAAGTCATTTTATGCAAGTCTAGAGTGAGGAATATATTAAGAGGGACGCTTCTTATGTTTATTTCAATAAGTCATTTATGGATGACATGTACACTTGGACAAGTTAACTACGAAGCGATGTGTATGGTAATAAACAGAAAATTCCTAAATTCTAAGTTTGAATCTATGATGAGTCAAAAGCAAAGAGATCTTCTTTCCTTATGTCGCAAAGAAAAATGTCTGATTTAACCTATAATGGGTTGTCACGATACATATGGGGGGAAACTCTATGTTAATTAATAACCTCTTCAATAAGGTAACCTCGCAAGAAATCAGACAAGATACTGTAGAAATTATGGAAAAGAAACGAACTTTCCAATAATTGCCTAAAGATGTGGGGGTACCTTGCCAAGGTAACAAACCTTTACAAGAGGTAATGAATTAGATCCAAAATGTTGGACAGTATTTTTATTGCATATTCTTTGCATAGTGGTATCGGTTCTTGGTGTATAAATCAAACGGATTCCGAAATATAGAAGAACACGATAATGGAGTTAAACAATGCTTAGTTCATTGAACATGTGTGTCCATGAGAAATTGAATCGTAAAAATACTAAGGTATGTACAAGGAACCCATAACTATGAACTACACTATGCAAGAGAACATGCCGTCCTAGAGGTATACTCTTCTGCTTGTTGGATATCTAATGTAAGGGATGCCAAAGACAAGAGAGGAAACGTCTCAACCCTAGCAGGAGAAGTTGTGTCATGGAAATCCTCACGACAAACGATGATAACCAAATTAACATGTAAATCTGAGTTTGAAACTTTGGATAAACGATGATATTCCTAAATGGCGAAAGCTTGTGCCTAAACTATGTGTGCATTGTGATCACCAGGCAACTATTTGTAGTGCACAGAGCTTGGGGGTAAGGGTAAAGATCGACACATGCGTCGTTGACATAACATCGTTAAACAATTGATCTGTACGAGAATTATCTATGTTGACTTGATAAGGTCAAATGATAATACTGCGGATCCGCTAACCGTTGGTTTAAATAGAGATCACATCGAAAGAAATGTGGCTCAAACCCATATAATTAAGGCGTCATGTGAAGGAAAACCCAACCTAGTTGACTAGAGATCCCAAGATCTAGGTTCAATGGGACAACCTAATTGCATGAACCTTGTGTGGTCACTGTGGGGGCAACCCCGAGACCATTCCTATGATATCAAATAGTGACATAATAATGGATCAGGTTAAGCTATGCTTTTAATGATACTTTGTGCATCACGAAATTGACCAAAAGATATCACCTATGTGAGGGTGAAGTGGGGTCGCTTCAAAAGAAAATTATGGGGCTTAGTTCTCTTAAGCTCTTGCAGAACCAGGAGGTGTTCATGACCATAACGAGCACAACCATGAGAATCTAACAACCGTTTTCATTGATATCTATATGAAGTATATGATCTCTTACGCTAAATGAGAGGAGTTCAAGGACATCGCGTCTACTCATCTGTCAGGAAGATAAGTATACTTTTACTAGGAAAGTTCAAAGGGGGTAACCTACTTATCTTATGCAGATATCGACTGTAGAGAGTAATCACCACGTTGAAATTATTACACGTTCAATTTCATTCATGTGGGGGATTGTTGGACAAATTGATGAAAATGGCAAAAGTTGACATATGTGTTAACTAATGAATGGGTCAACTTGAGCCGTGATTTTGGAACGCTTTGACTTGGCCTAAAATGATGTGAAACACGTTTACATAATCTAGGATATGAGAGCTTTTCAACAGTATATCACGAGCTCTAAACGAACAAGAGGAGAATGAGAAATTGAACCTCAAAGATGACCACTTGAAATGATGTTGTAGAGAAAATGAGTCGTGCAGAAAATTTGATAGCCGTAATTATTTTCTTATGCCCAAAATAATTCTTTCCAATTTGTAAATAGGGAATAATATTTTTCAATATTTAATTCGGAAATAAGTATTTTCCAAATTAGTAAATTTGGGAATAAATATTTTTTCCAAAATCATGAAAAGAAAATAATATTCTCTAAATTATAAATTGAGAAATAATGTGGTCATATTATGCCATTAAAACGAAAAGTCTCTTAATTGGAAAGTAAGAGAATATTTTGATATTTTGAGTCTTTCTCCCCAAGAAAGAAATTAGTAATTATTTCCTTCACTTTTTGCTTTTAGGTTTCAACTCTCCATAAGCCTATAAATAGATGGATTCGCTAGAGACGAAAACACATCGAAAAATATCCTACCCGACCACCTCTCTCTCTAGTTCTTCTTGCCTGATTCTCTTTACATCATGGTTCAGAATTCGCCTATGATCGGTGTTGTATCATGGGAGCGATTTGTCTATACGGGGGCAAAATTCGTCTCAAGGAAAGCGGATTACCGTGCCTTTTCGATAATCGTTTCCTCCTTCTTCATCTGTCCAATATCGATTGACAAGTCAATTAAATCTTATTGTATTGTGACGGTAATATTCAATAATCATAAATCGCATTGATGAATTAATTCGAAAATTTAGAGAAACAATTGGAGATTAATCAGTCAAATCTGACAACTTTTAGAACAGTAATTATAAATGTAATCTAACACAGTAACTTAATGTTAAACTATATCATAATTTCAGTTTTCATTTAGTTAATAATTAACTCCATCAATATTTAAATGTGCGCCTAACTTACTGAAACTAATACCTCCAAAATGTGTGATTGGTACTTCGCATTAAAAATAAATGAACAGTTACTTGTTTTGAACATCTCATTTAAAAACTATTATGTTTTGGATTAGGCAGAAAAGTATACGAGTTTCGACATTCAAAACAACCTAACTTTGTTACAAAGCAGCCGGTCCCACTTATTTTATTAGGAAATAGCTTAGTGATTATGCTAAAGCTATAGCTACTTGAGGAATAGACGTCCAATTGTATCAATACGACAAAAACTTAATAATCCCATTCTGTTTAAATTAGACTAGGAATTTTTGAAAATTGAAGCAATATTTGAATGAGGATTTAAGATTTCAATCTTACTGGAGTTAGGGTGTTTATATTGGAAACGTTAGGTTCTGCAAAGTGAGTCAGTGTTGTTGACACTTTGATATGGGGCCACAGAACACACACCTTTAACACATGTTTCCACGACATGCTTGCTTACTTCTCATCTATTTAAGATAAGAATCAAAGACGCTGAATCCATACACACATACATTATTAGATATCTCAAGACTCACTCTCTCTCTCTATCATTCACGGCGGCTCCTATGCCTTCCTTAGATGTGCATTTCTTGGTTAATGAGAAACACAAGGAGGCTGAGTGGAAGATCCAAGACATAGAGTCACTGTGTGAACACACTGGCACCACCTCTTTCTTCAACACTTGTTTCAATGCCCTCAACGCCTTGTCAGGTATATACTTGATTGTTCTATCAACGACTTGCGTTGAAAAGATGTAAATTATGTATCTTACTTCACATATTTTCTTACCTTCAGGTGTCGGTATACTTTCAACCCCTTATGCACTCGCATCCGGAGGGTGGTGGAGCTTGATACTCCTCTTCACCATGGCTCTCGTTGCGTTCTACTCTGGCTTATTGATCCAAAGATGCATGGACGCCGATCCTGACATCAGAACATACCCCGACATAGGCGAATGCGCCTTCGGTCACATTGGAAGGAAGGTCATATCAGTCTTTATGTATACAGAGCTTTACTTGGTAGCTACAGGCTTCTTGATCCTAGAAGGGGACAACCTCAGCAACCTATTCCCCGATTTCAAGCTTGAATTAGGCGGATTCGTTACCATTGATGGGAAGCAAGGCTTTATCATCATTATTGCTCTGGTTATCTTGCCCTCGGTTTGGCTAGACAACCTCAGCGTTCTCGCCTACATCTCCGCCAGTGGAGTGTTGGCTTCTGCTATCATTCTCGTCTCAATTTGGTGTGCTGGTGCTTTTGATGGAGTCGGGTTTCACGAGAGAGGTACTCCGACGCCACCTCGTTTGAATGGCATTCCTACTGCTGTTAGCTTGTACGCCTTCTGCTATTGCGCTCATCCCGTTTTTCCTACCTTGTACACCTCTATGAAAAATAAGAGACATTTCCCAAATGTGAGTTCCAGCTCGACTTGGAGTTTTTATTTTATTTTATCAGCAAGTTCTGTATTAAGATTTTGGTTTGATTATGTTATAATGAAACAGACAACGCTAAACTTGAGATTCTTACGATTCCTTTAAATTATTCTTAAGCTCGAGTTGGACTTGTCCTTAATTTATATTCATCTTCTGTCCTCGTTGAACTCATCTTCTCGTTATTGTACATTTTTCAGGTGTTGCTTTTGTGCTTTATCTGCTCTACAGTGTTTTACGCAGCAATGGCGGTGATAGGGTATTTGATGTTCGGGTCAGGTGTGCAGTCACAGGTTACTCTGAACCTCCCCATCGAGAAACTTAGCTCGAAAATTGCCATATACACAACTCTCATCAATCCCATATCGAAATATGCACTTATGGTGACACCAATTGTGAATGCTGTCAAAAGTCGGATCCCGTTTTCGTACAAGAAAAGGCCATTGAATTTGATAATAGGTACCATATTGGTGGTGAGCACTGTCGTTGTGGCCCTGGCCTTACCGTTCTTTGGGTATCTGATGTCGCTGGTTGGGGCATTTTTAAGTGTGACCGCGTCGATCATATTGCCTTCGCTATGCTACATGAAGATTTCGAGCAAGCACGAGAAGTTGGGGTGGGAAATGGTGATCACCGGTGTGATAGTAGGAATTGGTGTTGTGGTTGTGATATTAGGTACTTGGACATCTCTGTTACAAATTATTGGAGAATTGTAATATTACACAACTATTTTTGTAGATGCAATTACTATAACGTCAACTAAACTTCTTATTCAAGCAATTCATTGTAATGTGATTTTTGAGAACTTAGGACTTCTCTGTGTCAATTGAGGGCTTGCCTGAAATTCCCTTTATTTTCCAAATACAGATACAGTAGACAACAGTTTATATAGAATTGCAATTATGTAATTAAACCACACAGTTTATAATTGTTTGTTTTGTTAGGTATTGTACAGTATTATTAACGAATTTCGAACATTAATAAAATTATGAGGATACATGAACTTTTACTAATTACTCGATACAAACTCGAGAATAGTCGAAGCGTGTTGGACACTTTCCTTAAAGTGTATTTGCTCTCCCTAGGGTGTTGGAATCAATGAGCGTGCACCTCCTATGATACAACGACTTCGAATCTAAAGAAAAAAAAGGGGGGTCGTACCATTGTTCAATTAGGAAAAATTTGATATCTCGAAATTGAGAAAGAGATAGTGCTCCTTTGGGAATGCAGGAGTGGAAGATCTTATTTGGGGAGCGGGTGGTCATTGAATGAGTGCGTGTGGGTAAAGGTTGCGGCCAATCTTGGGAAGTAGGTGGATCGGCCAAGGCATAGTGTGGTGGCTGAGCTTGGTAAGGAGATTAAATTGATATTAGATATCAATCTATTCCACAGATATTTGGAAGATAGTTGGATAGCTTGGTTTTTGTTGTTGGTTGACAAACACACATCGGTCATGCTAAAATATATGTATGTAACATGAGCCCGAGTAAGTGCTGCGGTTTTTTTCGTCGTTCTTTGTTTTAGGGGGTGCACTATTCGTGGGGCGTAGCCAAGGGGTTTACGGCGTCGAGTTTTGATCTCGATACGCAAAGGTTCGAATCCTTTCGTCCCAGGCAAATACAAAATCTATTTGTATTTGTAGTTGTCCAGTGAGGTATCTTAACAATTCGGGAAGGGTGTCGATAACACCGTACACCAAAGGTCTAGTTGCGGCGAACTTGAACTTGTGTGTCCTTGATGCGGGCCCGATGTGCCATTACATTTACACTTCTGTCCCGCATTTAAGCACCGAATTGTCCTCCTTTCGGCATTTTAGAGCCAATATTTTGATATTTTTGATCCTCGGTGGGATTTTGACCTTTGTAGGTATTGGAGCCTAATTGGAGCATATTTGGAGCGAGTTGGAAGCGATAGCCGACATGGCCTGCAGCCCAAGCAACTGGAGAAATTAAAAAAATGAAGAATCTCACGATCATGAAATTATCAGTCACAATCGTGACCACCAAGAAGACGATTCCAGGAGCCGTGTCACGATCACCAACCTGATCGTGGCAAATCGGCGTTGCAACGACAAAAAGGTGATGCCACGATACTGTCACGATCGTTGCATGTTCGTGACAAGAAGATGACAAAGAAGGCCGTCACGATCGTAACACGGTGGCGAGACGATCGGTACTTGAGGAGAAGAAGGTGTCACGATCGTGACAACCCATGTAACGATCGTGACATAGGCGCATTCTGACGGCAATTAAAAAAGGGTTGTCACGATCGTGACAAGAGGTGTCAAGATCGTGACAAAGTTGGAGAACTGCTATTTAAAGTGCGAAAACCCTAATTTTCAGAAAACAAACTTACACACAATCAGATTTTGAGAGGGTTTCGGCCACCTAGAGTTTTTTTAGAGAGAAAGGGCTCCAAAGTCCTCCCTTGGACGCCATTTTTGGTGCTCAAGGAAGGGTTTCCACCACCACCGCCATGGGAAGAAGAGGAGGCAAGAGGCTACTTGGAGAAGCTAGATTGGAGGGTTTTGAGCTTCCCAACACCCATATTTTTGGGTTTGGGTTTGTAATTTCCTTTCTTTGTCTTGAATCTAGTTGTTTCTTGTAGATGAATGCTTGAGCACCAAGATTTGGGGTTAAGAACCCTATGTCATGGGAGCTAAACCTTGATTTCAACTTAAAATTTGATATTTATGATTAATTAATTAATTGTTGCGTGATTAAATTGTGTTCTACTTTGCTATGCATGCCTAAATATGAAATCTTGTGATTATTAGTGAGAGCTGGTGATTGCTTGCATGATTATTCTTGTTTTAGCTCACGTCACTCCCAGAGGTTCAAGTGTGAGCGAGTATAGGTAGAATCGAGGTGTCGGTGCTTGGCGCCCACACCTTGGACCAAAGATTGTTGGGCATTCAAGCCGTCGAGGAGTTAGTCGTAACATCCCGGGAGTTTATCTAACTCCAACACTTTGCCTTCACCAATGTCGAGAGACGCTGACGATATTTGAACATAGGTCCAATTTACATGTGATAAATTGATTGATTGATTGTGAATTTCTTGTAATTGAATGAGTTTGATATTTATGCAAGTTCGTTTGAAATCTACTTTGTGCTTCTTGTCGTATGCTAACTTTTATCACTTTGCATATGATCTTTTATCGTGGATCGATTCCGAGAGGAGCTTGCTACGGTTGATATAGGTAGATTTGTGGGATCAGCTCGTAGAGAACTTTCCCTTGGACCAAAAATTGTTGGGCATTCAAGCCGTCGAGGAGTTAGTCGTAACATCCCGAGAGGGTCGCTAACTCCGACACATTGCCTTCACCAATGTCGAGAAACGGTGAGGGTATTTGAACATAGGCTAAATGAAATGCATGTTAGTGTCTATGTCGTTTGATTGCTTGATAGTCTTGATCATGATGTTAGCTCCTTAGGTTCTCGAATTCTTAACTTCCGACCAACCACCTACGATCCGCCCCACATTTACTTTCTTGCACTAGTTTTATAGTAGTTATAGTCGTGTGCTTAGTATAGTTAGTTTAATCTCCCCTTCTTGCGTAATTTACTTTTCGAGTCGTGTCGGGAGAGAAGGCACGAAATGCCCAATTAGGAAACCCTTATTTGGTCCTCGAGAGTTTGAAATTGTAAAGCCGGAAATTTATAAATTTACTTGATAGACGACCGTGCTCTGATGCGTGTTAGTCAGGGAAGTAAGTGACGAGTGAGTGGCGGTGCGCCCAAAACCACGTGTCCGCTACCCGGGCATCAAGTTGGCGCCGTTGTCGGGGACCAAACAGTTGATTAGTTTGATAATTTGTGTTTTCTTTTCCTTTTCCAAATTCATTGCATATCATTTGGTTGTATACCTTAATTGTGTGCACTACTTGACCTTGTGCTCTAACTTTTTCCCTCTAAGTGTTGCCATGAGTCTTGGATCCTAGTAAGGGCCGAGGAGGTAACGGGAGAAAGCAAATCAAGAAAGGTGCAAGATGGGAGAAGTCTTGAAATTCACCACGAGGTGATGAATCTTTTGAAGAGTTTGAGGTGGCCGAAGTGCCAAGACTAGCTAAAGGGGTCTAAGGAGTTCGAGAGGCCAAGAATTAAGACTTTCCGTGGAGCCAAAGGGGCCAAAGTGTCACCACTTGCTAAGAGGCCAAAAGAGTTCAAGAGGTCAAGAAAGTGCTACCGCTACATAAAAGAGCACTCAAGGTCGACTCTCCTCGAGAGGTTGACAATAGAGGAGAGGACGGAAAACCCTCCAAAAAAGCTTGAAGTGGCCGAAGAGCCAACATTTGCTAAAAAGGCCTAAAGAGTTCGATGGGCCAAAATCAAGTTCTACCACAACATTGAGGAGCACTCAAGGTCGGCTCTCCTCAAGAGGTCGACAAGGAAGAAGAAGAAAGGAAGGAGCGAACGGTTATGGAGAAATTGAGGTGATATCTCTCCTTGGTTCTTCGCATCAATTTCCTTATTTTGATGCATGATGTTTGCACTTTTATGATCAAGTGCATGCTTAATTGTGATTTGTATTTTTACCTCTTGGTGGAAACTTTTATTGCTTGTTTAAAAATTGTGGTTTTTGAAATATTCAAATTCCTCGTGCTTGATTGTTTGGGTTGTAGCTCTTTCGCTTCCTTAGGAGAGAGCTCTTTTAGGAACTTGATTTTTCATTGTGGCTTGGTCTTCTCAAGAGGCCATCTCGTCTAGCTAAAGACGTTAAAGAAACGTCCTAGTGTGGTGTGTACAAAGTACACACCACACTAGGACGTTTTTTCTATTTTTAGTGTAGCTTGAGGTCTAGTAAGTATCTTAAGTGTGGTGTGTACACGCCACAATTGAGTTTTTTTGTGTGTAGGGGCTAATCGGGCTTCAAGTGTGGTGTGTACTTCGTACACACCACAATCGAGTCTTTTTATTTTTTGTTTGTTTGTACTGTTTCTAAGAATTTTGGTAGTGACTCTTGTAGTCTTGCATGTTAGTCAAGAGCCACTTGCATGCTAAAAATGAAATTTTTGATATTTGGGCAAGGATTAGTGTGTTGGTATTGCCATTGATGTGTTGGTAGGATTGTTTATGCTTAGCTATGTGTAGTTTTCAAAGATGATATTGCCATTGATGTGTTGGTAGGATTGTTTATGCTTAGCTATGTGTGGGTCAAGAAGTTTTATGAATGCTTTCGTGTGAAATTGATATGAATTATTTTGATCTACCCTTGCTATCACCCAATGCTCACATAGTAGCCATGTATCCTACCTAGGTGTTTAGAGTCCTGTTGATGATGTCGACCGTTTAGGACCAACTCGGGGAGAGATTCCGTACTCCATCATTGGACCGTTTGAGCCGAAAAAAGCTACCTTGACATTTTATCCTTAGTACCCTTTCGAGCCAAAAAGTCGTATAGGAACAGGAAAGGGTTAAACATTTTCGGGGAAATTGGCTTTGAAAAATGATTTGCTCAACCACAATGGTTCGAGAAAAATGTTTTATGAAACTTGATTTGAAAATGCTTACGACTATGATCCTCAGAGTTGGGAAAAAGAAGAAAAAGATAAGTACAAAAAAAATTGAAAAAAAAATAAATGAAAAAAGAAAAGAAAAAGAAGTGAAGTTGAGAATGAAAGCCCAAGTCCGAACAATTTTGATCTTTAAAGCAAAATTGAGCATTTCAGGTTTTAAAAGTAAAATTTTGCAAATGTTAAACATTTTTACAATAAGAGACATAAATTAGGAAGAAAAAGGGAAAGGAATTGAGTGAAATGAGGGGTAGAATATCTTTTAGAACAAGAACACTCGGGGAGCGATTATGTAATTGAGGTCGTGAGGATAAAAGCAACTTTGTGGTGGTGCACCATTTAGCCGTTTTAATTTTGTAAAACTCCAACCCCAGTCTAAGCCTAACGTTACAAGCCATCTGAACGAGTCCTACAACATTGGAATCGCCCGGGACCCTAGATTAACCCGAAAGCGTGGAAAACTCGGGTCGAGTATATTAATTGGATAGCTTGATATTTAGGTAGGGAATATGTGTGAACGCATGTGTGTATCATTGATAGCGAGGTCCTAGTGAAAAGATGATTTGTGTTTCTCGTTAAACTTTGATATTCATATGATTCCTTGAGCCCATATGTCTTTTCATAAACAATCATTAATGATATGTCAATGGTTCTGAAAACTATTGCCCTATAAGTGCTCTAACATGTGTTAGGAGTCAAAAATGAAAAGATGTTGTTTTTAGTGTGTTCGTTTTGTTTTATTGTTTTTGGTTGTGGGTCTTGGACGTGAAAATTTCGGGAGAAGTCGAGCTCTCCCCAAGTAGGTTGGCCACAGGGTACCTAACTCGACAATTCTGTGCTCTATTTTCTTTTTTTTTCTTATCGAGAACGATAAGGTCTTAAGTGTGGGGTATTGATGCGGGCCCGATGTGCCATTGCATTTACACTTCTGTCCCGCATTTAAGCACCGAATTGTATTCGTTTCGGCATTTTAGAGCCAATATTTTGATATTTTTGTTCCTGGTGGAATTTTGTCCTTTGTAGGTATTGGAGCCTAATTGGAGCAGATTTGAAGCGAGTTTGAAGCGATAGATGAGATGGCCTGCAACCCAAGAAACTAGAGAAATAAAGAAATGAAAAATGTCACGGTCGTGAAATTATCAGTCACGATCGTGACAACCAAGAAGATGATTCTAGGAGCTGTGTGACGATCACCTACCCGAACATGGCAAATCGGCGTTGCAACGACAAAAAGGTGATGCCACGATGCTGTCACGATCGTGGCATGTTCGTGACAAGAAGACGACAAAGAAGGCCGTCACGATCGTGACACGGTGGCGAGACGATCAGGACTCGAGGAGAAGAGCGTGTAACGATCGTGACATACGCGCCATTCTGACGGTAATTAAAAACGATTTGTCACGATCGTGACAAGAGGTGTCAAAATCGTGACAAAGTTGGAGAACTGCTATTTAAAGTGCGAACACCCTAATTTTCAGAAAACACACTTACACACAATCAGATTTTGAGAGAGTTTTGGCCACCTAGAGTTTTTTAGAGAGAAAGGGCTCCAAAGCCCTCCCTTAGAGGCCATTTTTGGTGCTCAAGGGAGGGTTTCCACCAGCACCACCATGGAAAGAAGAAGAGGAGGCAAGAGTCTACTTGGAGAACCTAGATTGAAGGGTTTTGAGCTTCCCAACACCCATGTTTTTGGGTTTTGGTTTGTAATTTCCTTTCCTTGTCTTGAATCTAGTTTTTTCTTGTAGATGAATGCTTGAGCACCATGATTTCAGATTAAAAACCCTAGATCATGGGAGCTAAACCTTGATTTTGACTTAAACATTGATATTTATGATTAATTTATTAATTGTTGCGTGATTAAATTGTGTTCTACTTTGCTATGCATACTTGAATATGAAATCTTGTGTTTATTAGCGAGAGCTTGTGATTTCTTGCATGATTATTCTTGTTTTAGCTCACGTGACTCCGAGAGGTGCAAGTGTTAGCGGATATAGGTAGAATCGAGGTGTCGCTGCTTGGCCCCCACACCTTGGACCAAAGATTGTTGGGCATTTAAGTCGTCGAGGAGTTAGTCGTAACATCTCGAGAGGGTATCTAACTCCAACAAGTTGCCTTCACCAATGTCGAGAGACGGTGACGCTATTTGAACATAGTTCCAATTTACATGTGATAAATTGATTGATTGATTGTGAATTGATGAGTGAATTTCTTGTAATTGAATGAGTTTGATATTTATGCATGTTTGTTTGAAATCTACTTCGTGCTTCTTGTCGTATGCTAACTTTGATCACTTAGCATATGATTTTTTATCGTGGATCGATTCAGAGAGGAGCTTGCTACGGTTTGAAGGAATTCAGTGGGTTCCATAGAGTGAATAACATGCAGCGGACAAGAATCTAACCATGGATTTCGAAAACAAGATCTTATGTGATAAAAAATTCAGCAAATATTATGAATAAACGAATCAGGAAATTACCTTTGTGAATCAATCAAACACAAAGAATATTTGTTCTCTAGATAGTCCACTTAAGCACAACACCTAAACCAAAGATTCTACACAAAAATTTACTAGTTTTGAGTGTAGAAGAATAACAAAAAACCCTAGCTATGGTGGAGAGAGGGAGGGTCGGCTAGGAGAGATAGAGGGGGCTGAAAATAAGAGAGGATTAGGGTTAAGAATTAAGTGAAAAAATCTGATTTTATTTATTTTTATTTTTCACATAACTAAACCCTTAAAAAATCTCTTAATTAAACTTAAGCCCAATCTCAATTAATATGGAGAATGGGCATCAAGCCAAATTAGCTAAAGTATAATTAAACCCATTTACTTTGGGTTATAATTAAACGGTTTAGCTAAACCGGTCCAATCTCTTTAATCTGATTTCCTCAATCGTCTGGTTATAAACCTAGGCCCGAGATCAACCGAATCGTTTTTAATTTGATTAAATTGAAAGGCAGATTCTCCCAATTTCCATCCAAGTCTGTTTTTGCTCAAAGTGTGTGACCCTCTAGGCTCACGACCCGTTGGCAGATTGGTAAAATTACTATTTTACCCTTTCCATCATAAGTGGCCTCTAGCAAGACATTATGATTACCCAACGTCCGTGATTATCGATGATTCGACTTAACCTCTTATCGTACATGTCACTATCGTTTTATCATACCGATATCCAAATTGATCAATAGGCATAGAAGCGTCATCCTAATTTATCCTCATATCTAATGTGATTTGATCTAACTCCTTGTGATCACGCTCTACTGATCATGGCAAAGATTTGCCGGAGTTATATCATAGATATCATCAGGTCGATGATATCGGACAACCCGATTGTGGGTATGCTGCATAGATCCAGTCATGAGATACTCACATATCGTAACTTGTCATTATATCCTAAGACCAAGGAGTGTTTGTGTACACTATGTAACAAATACCTAAGTTTGACCTAGTCTAACGTTATCTGTAAAAGGGTAGCTATAACGACTTCGATTGGCTTTGGCATTTATTGCACTAGTGAACTCGAAAGGCATCTGAGGGATTTATCACTCATACTTCGGTATGAGAAACATTTCCGTTTAGGCCACTTGATGAGTATGACTGAAGAAATAGTATGGCCATGCAGGTGATATCTTAGTATCAGGTTTCAGTCATCTCAGATATCAAGAAACAGTGATTGATAAATTAGGATGACCGTTCTATGCCTATTGATCATTCTGGATATCGGTTTGATAAAAGGACAGTGACATGTACGATAACAGGTTAAGTCGAATAATCGATAATCACGAATATTGGATAGTCATAATGTCTTGCTAGAGGCCACTTATGATGGAAAGGGTAAAATGGTAATTTTACTAGTCTGCCAATTATTCATGAGCCTAGAGGGTCACACGCATTAAGCACGATACATGACAATAATTATGGATGAGAGTTGAGAACAATTCGGTAGTTTTCTGGCCTAAGGTTTTAACCAGACGGTTGAAGAAATCAATTCGAGGAAATTGAGCCGTTTTGACTAAACCGAAATTAGAACTCAAGTTAATGGGTTTAATTTGGGTTTTAGTTAAACGGGCTTAAAGCCCATTTAGGGGTTTAAGATAAGAGGGGGTCATCTGCAAATAAGACGGATTAAAGGGATAGATAGTGCAATTTTTATTTTGAAATTCAATTAATTTCAAATTAAAAATCACATAATATCTTCCTTTTATCCTCAATTATTTTTCAGCAACTTCCTCCCTCATTCTCTCCCCCTCATTGCTGAAAATCCTCTCCCTCTCGTCCATCATTGTTGTCTTGTTTTCTCTCAAAAATTCTAGCAAATTTTTGAGTGTAAAATCTCTTCGGTTGTGGTGCTTGTGTGGACTTGATTGAGAGAACACTACACTTGTGTTCTTGTCGATTACAAGAGGTAAATATCAGATCTTTAATTATGTTTATAACATGTTCAAATAGCATTAAGATCAAGTTTTTACGATCACCACGGTTACATAAAGTCCACTGCATAATATTCATTGTTTGGAACCCGTGGTGATCTCTTTCTCCGCCTTGTAGGTCTCTTCCTTTTTCTTCTTCCTCGAGTTCTCTTTCTTCAATCTCCACCTACCTTTCACTTTTCTCCTCGAATCAATCCATCTTCCTCATTTTTTTGTCAATTTATTTTGGGTAGTTGATAGGATCGGATTTTATATTCATTCTCGAGTCAAATGTCCTCATTTTTAATCCTAATTTGCCTCTAATCTCATAGGTTTAGTGTATATTATCCCCCATTTACCTCACATGTGTGTTGAGTGTATTTCTTGTGAAAATAAGTCATTTCGGGTCAAAAACGAGCAAAATATCAAGTAGCCGAGTCCCCTAGACGAGTCCCAAGACTTGACTAATTATTTGGGGGATTCGGCCAATAAAAACGGGTGAAACAAAAGATAGGAGAAGGAAAAACATCAGTAGCCGAGTCTGAAAGAGATCACCACGGGTTCCAAACATTGAAAATCATGCAGCGGACAATATGTAACCGTGGTGATCGTAAAAGCTTGATCTTAATGCTATTTGAACATGTTATAAACATAATTAAAATCTGATATTTACCTCTTGAAATCGACAAGAACACAAGTGTAGTGTCCTCTCTATCAAGTCCACACAAGCACACAACCGAAATGGTTTTTCTCTCTAACTTTTTGCTAGAAAATTGAAAGAAAACTTGAGCAATAATGGAGGTAGAGAGAGGAGAGTGTTTTCGGCAATTGAGGGAGAGAGAGAGAGGGGAGTTGGTTGCTGAAAAATTCAAAGGATAAGTTAATAATAGATTATGGTATTTTTAATTTGAAATTAAATTGAATTTCAAAATAAAAACTGCATTATCTATCCTTTTAATCCTTCTTATTTGCATTTAACCCCTCTCTTATCTTAAACCCTAAATGGGCTTTAAGCCCATTTAACTAAAACCCAAATTAAACCCATTAACTTAAATTCTAATTTCGGTTTAGTCAAAACGGCTCAATTTCCTCGAATTGATTTCTTCAACCGTCTGGTTAAAACGTTAGGCCAGAAAACTACCGAATTGTTCTCAACTCTCATCCATAATTATTTTCATGTATTGTGCTTAATGCGTGTGACCCTCTAGGCTCACGAATAATTGGCAGACTGGTAAAATTACCATTTTACCCTTTCCATCATAAGTGGCCTCTAGCAAGACATTATGATTATCCAATATTCGTGATTATCGATTATTCGACATAACC
Source organism: Geranium rotundifolium (assembly GCA_963920655.1). Taxonomy (NCBI): domain Eukaryota; kingdom Viridiplantae; phylum Streptophyta; class Magnoliopsida; order Geraniales; family Geraniaceae; genus Geranium; species Geranium rotundifolium. Next base: position 17,379,101 of record OY987315.1, read on the forward strand.
TGTTATCGTACATGTCACTGCCCTTTTATCAAACCGATACCCAGATTGATCAATAGGCATAGAACGGTCATCCTAATTTATCAATCACTGTTTCTTGATATCTGAGATGACTGAAAGCTGATACTAAGGTATCACCTGCATGGCCATGCTATTTCTTCAGTCATACTCATCAAGTGGCCTAAACGGATATCTTTCTCATACCGAAGTATGAGTGATAAATCCCTCAGACGCCTTTCGAGTTCACTAGTGCAATAATTGCCAAAGCCAATCGAAGCCGTTATAGCTACCCTTTTACAGATAACGTTAGACTAGGTCAAAATTAGGTATTTGTTACATAGTGTACACAAAGACTCCTTGGTCTTAGGATATAATGACAAGTTACGATATGTGAGTATCTCATGACTGGATCTATGCAGCATACTCACAATCGGGTTGTCCGATATCATCGACTTGATGATATCTATGATATAACTCCGGCACATCTTTGTCATGATCAGTAGAGCGTGATCACAAGGAGTTACTCTCATACTGATCGCTTCAGAAGAAGCTTAGCTGATCAGGGACTCTATCGAATGCAACTCTTTCTGATCTATAGTTCTACTATAAGTGATTACACACATTATGACATAGATCAAATCACATTAGATATATTACTACAACACGTTAGTAATAATATGCCTTTTATTATGTAGAATAATGATGTCCGTTACAATATAGATTGAGGAATTATTTTGGACTAGGGCACAAACCTAAAAGAGTCTGACTCGGCTACCTAACTACTCTAGTGATTGACCTTTCGTTAGCCATAACTTCTTTCTTTGAAGGTTGATTGAGCTGAAATTTGCACCATACTAAAGAGGACTTGGAGCACTCCAAATTTTGTAAAGAAAGTTTTTGCATTGAAGGTTTCGTTTGAGAGAAATGGACTCTTCAACCTGACTGACTTGGAGAATCCAGGAAAACACGTTTTGTGCCCAAATTTAATCTTTGCTCCCGGTTAGCGTTTCCCTATAAATACAACCTTAGGGCTGCGAAAATAAGAGGTTCCACGCGTTAGAGAGCAATAGCAGTGAAGAGGTGATGAGGGAGAGATCGAGAAGAGGAGATTGAAGAGAGACGAGCCCGATTCGCATCGGATACATCATTTGGAGGTTCTCTTGATTCTTTCTCGCTCTAGGATTATTTGTTAGGATTAGTTTACTTTAATTTTGTGTATTAGTTATGGATTGGATTTGATATTAGATTGAGGTTTATCTTGATTATTATTGTGTTTTTGATCCGATACTTGTTTTCCATGAGCTTGAATCATGTTTATGAGTTGAAATACGTTAAATATGGCTAAGATGGGGTTGATTAACTAAATGCATGTTCGGGAATAGAATTATGGGGAACAATTGGGTTTAGGATTGATTTCATGAACTTGCAACTGGGAATTTCGGATTAAGGACTTTAATTGTAACTTAGTGCTCCACCTCCCGGGAAGGCTTGGTAGTGATTGAATCCAAGGAGAAAGGTGATACAATCGAACAAGGTAGATTAGAAAATTTTGGGCATGGACTTACATAACTCGTGTTCCTACGGGTACAATTTATGACCATATGGTACCCACCCGAAAGTTAGTCGGTCTCATAGGTTTTTAAGAACTAATTATTCTACGAATTTATTTAGGTGTCACGACCTAGGATCACTTTGAGTAGTTAGACCTTTCATTGCCCAGTATGGAGGATGTTATGCTAAACCAGAATTCGACAACACTTGTGATGGAATAGGTAACTATTTAATTGCATAAAATTGGATATAGACTTAACTCTTGAATTCCCTGGATTCCGTTATATCATGAGCATTCTTAGCATTGTTGATACGTTTGTGATTTGAATTTTGTTGTATGATTCCCATTGTGTTTGCTTCGTTTAATTTAGTACTTAATATTTTTAAAACCTGTTATTTTATCTTATTCCTGCCTGAACGTGCTAATCGTTGCAGGTGATGCGTGGCCTTTCGATCCCTTTTAAGGTCTATAAACCCCACATCTTAAGCTTGAATTGCCTCGTAGCGACTATGTTAGAGCCAATTCATGAGAAATTTTACCCTTGGTGTTTTTTGAGTTTTATCACAGTTTTAGAGGAAAAGATCAATAATTTTGGGATCAGAAGGTCGAGGCTTGCGCAAGAAGCAACTAGAAGAATTTAAACTTGAAGGCAAGTCACGATCATGAGAAAGTGTGTCACGATCGTGTAAAATTCTGAAATTAAATTGAGTCAACCTGTGGCTAGGCACGATTCGAGGAAGGACGGAGGAATGACCGCGACGAGGTGAGTCACGATAGTGAAATTTTTGGTCCCGATCGTAAACAATTCGAAGAATTAATTGAAGACAACCCGTAGGCAGACACGAAGAGCATCACGAAGTCGAGACGATCGCGACAGAGAGATTGTCACGATCATGACACATTTGGCCACAATCGTGATACAATTTGAATTCGAAGACAATCGTGACGTGAGGAGCCAAAGACCGTGGCGTTGACCAAGTGCAGAAGTAGTCCTCCACGCCAAGACACGATCGTGCCATGATCGCGCCATATTTTGTGTCACGATCATGACACCAAATGACACGATCGTGATACAACCAAATTCCATCATCTGTAAAAGGCCCTTTGACATAAGGATCCACACAACTCCCCATTTTTCACCTACCATCCATCCTATCAGTAGTTTTCACTAAAAATATCCCCTTTGCCACTCACCATCTCTATAGAGCTTGAAGGTGAAGTTCTTCATCAAATCTCCATCTTCCAAGCTTAAAGTTGGGTTTCTCGAAGTTATTTCCTCCTTCACCACCAAGAAGAAACAAGGAGTTTACATCTCACCAAGCCAAGAAGATTTGAAGAAACTTGAAAATCATCTATGTCCACCATGGAGTTTAGTTTGCTTTCCTCTTCTTCTTCCTTTGTAGTTATTTGTTTTACCATGACTTTTGCTAGATTTGAGCACCAAGGTTTTGGGCTAAATACCCAAAACTATCGATGCTAGACTATTTGGTATTTATGTCATTTGAAGTTCCCTTTTAATATTTTCTTGTGAGTGGTTAGTTTACTTTATGGAGAATGCATGTGTATATTGCTTGATTCTAGCTTCTTTGATTGTAGCTCATGAATTATGCCCGAGAGAGGCTTTGTGAGTGTATGCTTATATTCTAGGTATATGCATGTTGTAGCTCGAGATTGATTCCGAGAGGGGCTTTTAAGAGTGGATCTAAGTAGACTCGGGGGATCGACGCTTGGCGTGATTTCCCTTGGTTGAAAATGGTTGCTCTTAATGCGGTTTAGGGTGAGTAGTAATATCCCGAGAGGGTAGCTCACTCAAGACTAGACTCTTCCCAATGTCGAGAGACGGGTTCGGTTTTTAAGACTTGCATCACCATATTACATGCATTTCTATTGATTGTGTTCCTTGGATTGTCATTTTGTCGTCTGTCTAGCCCCGTGGTTGCTAGTTTCTAATAAATTCATACCGCGTTTCTTGCTTGCATGCTTGTTTCCAACATTTCTAATCTTTTTTGTTAGAATATTGTAATATTTTTCATATTTTATATTTCCTATATTTTATTCCTATTATATTATGTATTAGGGTTTCCTATCTAGTTTGATCCATTCTCTATATAAAGGGCTCTCCTCTATTGTATTTATCATCATCAATAATATTCTCTACACTATTTCTATCATGGTATCAGAGGAATGATCGATCCTAGAGTCGATTCTACAATTATTTCGTTTTGCCCACTCATCGATGATTTATGATTATGATGGGTGGGCAAGTCAATCCAATCAATTAGCTTTCGCAATCATCCATGCGCCAACATCCACCATCCAGTACAATCATCGCCCATCCAACACCGTTATCCGCGATCATTCGTCATCTGTCATCCGCGATGTCATCATCATTTAACATCCGTCATCCAGCATAATAGTTCATTATCATCATCATCATCATCATCATCATCATCATCACGTGCCTTTAAGCACCTATCTATATCTACAAGTGCCTCCATGCACCTATCTTCAAGTGTCTCACGCCACCTTCTACAAGTGTCTCACGACACCTATCTCCAAGTGTCTCACAACACCTATCTACAAGGGCCTCAAGACACCTGTCTACAAGTGTCTCACGACACCTAATTTTCAACATATTCAAGATATTCAAGATACTCAACCTTTTCCAAACTCAATTCACCGATTTGAGTTTGAGGGGGGGCTGTTAGAATATTATAATATTTTCCATATTTTATATTTACTATATTTACTATATTTTATTCCTATTATATTATGTATTAGTGTTTCCTATTTAGTTTGATCCATGCTCTATATAAAGGGCTCTCCTCTATTGTATTTATCGTCATCAATAATATTCTCTACACTATTTCTATCAATTGTCAACGTTTAAGTCTAGATACGTGTGCGAATTAGAAACTTGTGTGATAAACGATAGTTCGAATCAATCCCCAACAAGTTGTGTCATTTAAATATATTTTTACACCCGGTTCAACCTTTATTACTAGCATCCACATGTTGTTCTTCGTGGGAACGATATTGTGGTCTAAAACACCAACACTTAAACCTTGACTACACCGAAAGCGCCTGAAGTTTGGGCGGACGTTAGCAGGCTAGTGCCCGTTGGCTACTACCTCCTCATGGGATCAATATTCGGGACTTTATTGAACGCCATATATTACTTTATGACCGGTGCACTTGCTGTACAGTTGGGAGTGGGTGAGGTTCGCTTTTTGAAATCTCCTCCCGTTAGTGTTCTTCGTCAATTTCAATTTTTTTATTCATTTCGCTATCTTCTTAACATGCTAATGTGGATTCTATTTTTTTGTTTCAGTTTACTTTAAGTATCATTTCATTCTATTATCAAGCACGGGCATTGCTAACTATTCATAATCCACATAATCATTGTTCAGTTGATGTTTTCACGAGCCGCGAGAAAATCGCGGTATCTTTTTTATCTATATATTTTCATGCTTTCACACGCATAGTTTGTCTCTCTTCTTGCTTCACCGGTTTTTTTTTAATATGTTGACTTGTTTTAGGTTTATGTTTTTTAATATTATTTAGGAGTGGCAAAGAAAGCAATTAGAGAGGAGAGAAGAGGGTGAGGAAGAGAGGTACGAGTGGCGGAGGGTAGGAGAAAGGCAAAACGTGCGCAATGGCATACATTTGAGAATTTGAATGTCAATAAGTGGTACTTTGGTCATTTTGTACTGAAACTTAATGGTGTTAACTTAGAATTAAACTGCAATTTAGTGAGCAAAGATAAAATATTCTTAAGGGGTAATTCCATGTCAGTACCCCAAGTTTGCCCCATTTTCAAATTAGTACTTAAGTTTGAAAAGTTTTTTGCCGGTACCCTAAGTTTAATTAGTTGCAGATAAGTACCTAATCTGTTACCGTAATAGAATTGGGATGTGAAAATACCAAATTGCGGTTAATCATAAAATATGTTAATCGTAAAATATGTTATCGTTTATTAATTAGTTTATTATCGGTTAAAAATTAATAAAATAAATAATCTGTTAATCATAAAATATCAAATCGAAGAGAATCAGAAGATAAACAACTTTGAAGAATAATATTAATAATTAATATTATTTAATTATTAATTATAAAAATTATTAATAACTAAAAAAATTATTTAATTACTAAAATTCTTCAAAGTTGTTTATCTTCCGATTTTCTTCGATTTGATATACTATGAGCTCGAAACAGAGGTCATATGAGAGAGGTATTAAATTCAAAAATTTCAATGTAATATTAATTATTATAAGCATTAGTGGCATTTTGGTCTTTTCACATCTCATTTCTGTTAGATTTAACAGATTATGTACTTATCTGCAACTAATTAAACTTGGGGTACCGGCAAAAAACTTTTCAAACTTGGGGTGCTGATATGAAAATGAGGCAAATTTGGGGTACTGACATGGAATTACCACTATTCTTAACTAACCTCTCATTGAAAAAAAGGTATAGTTATGTGAGAATGATGTATATTCAACTTTGATTATCAAAGGTTATCCTTAATAATTATTACGGATAATCCCAAATGGGTACAGCTGCAACTAGGCGTTTCTTGGATAGGTCACCAAATATATTTTTAATTTGACAAATCACCTAAAATGTTTTTTTTCTCTCTCTATTACTTTTTTTATTCTCTAAATTGAGGAAATGACCAAAGTACACTTCTATTTAGCATTAAATATTATTTTTAGTTGATATTACCATAATGCCATTGTTTTAACTTCAAAAATGTCATTAATTTCCATTATGTGTATGCCTCCTCTTTAAAGAGACTCAGGCGAACCCCCTCTCTTGAAGATTCTGCACGAGACCTATTCTAGGGCAAACTAGTCATCGTCTTACACATAGGGGTACCGGTGATAGTTACGAAGACGACGAATGTGTTGCTGAGGCTGAGAAGGCGGTGGTTGAGTGTGTCAAAGATGGCGATGTTGGCGTAGGAGTGGGTGAAGCTGTTGTCGTAGAAGAAGATGATCACAAGGACAATTTTCGTTGTGATGAGGGACTTCTCGAGCTCAACGAGGACCCATTAAGCCTTAGTCTCCAACACCGACCGGTAAACCCGGTGGAGGAGTCTGATGGCCAGAGAAGATTGTAAGGTATCTTGAAATTGGATATCAAAACCCATGTTCAAAAGAACTACTCTCTAACAAAAGGAAAATTCAAAATCATACAACATTTGATTCCAAAATTTTTAAATTGCATAGGAACGATGAATCAAAATTGAAAAAATGGATGCTCAACATTTAAGTATGAAGGATCTTGGTGAGGGTCTGAAAGGACCTCATATCATCGTCCTTGACCCCATTTTGTTAGAGTTATGCCCTAGTCCAATATAAAAGTGATATACAGATGTAATGTTTTATCATCTATCTGAATAAACAAATCGGCATATATTACTAATGTGTTGTAGTAATATATCGAATGTAATTTGATCTATGTCATTACGTGTGTAACCACTAATAGTAGAACTGTAGATCAGGAAGAATTACATTTGATGAGTCCCTGATCAGCTAAGCTTCTTTATGAAGCGATCAGTATGAGACCAACTCCTTGTGATCACGCTCTACTGATCATGGCAAAGAATGTGCCGGAGTTATATCATAGATATCATCAGGTCGATGATACCGGACAACCCGATTTTGAGTATGCAACATAGATACCGTCATGAGATACTCACATATCGTAGCTTGTCATTATATCCTAAGACCAAGGAGTCTTTGTGTGCACTTTGTAATGAATCTCCAAGTTTGACCTAGTCTAACGTTACCAGTAAAAGGGTAGCCATAACGGCTGTGATTGGCTTGGTTATGAATTACATTGGTGAACTCGAAAAACGTCTAAGGAATTTATCACTCATACTCCGGTATGAGAAAGATATCCGTTTAGGCCACTTAATGAGTATGACTGAAGGAATAGCACGACTGTGAAGGTGATACCTTAGTATCAGTTTTCAGTCATCTCAGATATCAAGAAACTGTGATTAATAAATTATGATGACGATTCAATGCCTGTTGATCAACCTAGATATCGGTTTGATAAAAGGACAGTGACATGTACGATAACAGGTTAAGTCGAATAATCGATAATCACGAACGTTGGGTAATCATAATGTCTTACTAGAGACCACTTATGATGGAAAGGGTAAAATAGTTATTTTACCAGTCTGCCAACTTTTAGTGAGCCTAGAGGGTCACACGCATTAAGCACTATACATGACAAATAAGCATGGATGGAAATTGGGAGAATCAGGTTTTCAATTTAGTCAAATTGAAAACGACTGCAATTAAGAGTTTAACAGGGTAATATATGTAATTAATTGATTTTGAAATTCAAATCAGATTTTTTTTGGTTTTAATATCAAATTAATTGCAAAATATTTTTTCTTATTTTTCTCTCTAATTTTTGCACCCTTCCCCTATTCCTTCTCCACTTTGGCAACTCCCTCATGAACTATTCCTCCATTATTTTTGTCACATAATTCTCAAAACATTCAATAGCAAGAGTGTGAGAGAAAATCGATTCGTGGTTGTTGTGCTTGTGTGGACTCAATAGAGAAACACTACGTTATGTTTTAATCGATTGACAAAGGTAAATTTTTAGATTTAAAAGTTTAAGAACATGCTGAATTTTTCATTTAGATCTTCATCTCTTTCGATCACCATGATTACATAAGGCTCCGCTGCATGAAATTAACGTTTGGAACCTATGGTGATACCTTTCAGTGGTATCAGAGCATGGTTGTTATGAATTTTATTCAACATGTTTAATTCTGAAATTTTATTTTTGTTTATGTGTTCATCACTTGAGTATGCATGTTATTGAAAAAAAATCAGATTTAATTGATTTTGAAAAATTGGAAAAATAATTTTTTTGGGCTGTTTTGAGTTAGCCATGGCTAACCAGGTTCGAGACCCTTGGTGGACCATGGAATGCCCTAGGTTAGACCATGATCGGCACAAAGGGCCGACCAGATCGCTTACGGGCGACCATGGTAGCCCTCGCGGGCGACCATGGTCGCTGCCGCGGGCGACCATGGTCGCTGCCGCGGGCGACCATGGGAACCCTCGCGGGCCACCATGGTTGCCTCGCAGGGCGACCAGGGTCTGCCCTAGGGGCGACCATGGCAGCCCTCGCGGGCCACCTTGGTTGCTCCCGTGGGCGACCACGGTCAGCCCCGCGGGCGACCATGGCAGCCCTCGCGGGCCACCGTGGTTCCCTCCGCGGGCGACCTTGGTTTGGCCGGTTCGTCTTGACCAGATTCGAGCTGACCGGCCGTTTCGCGAGAATAATTTGAAGCCCTTAAAATTTAATTTTCAGATTTGGTTCAGTTCAAAATTCAATTATTAAATTAAACCGTCCAGATTCGATAAACCGGATTTTTTTCCACACTTAAGAAAGATAAAATTTTGAAAATTTTGTTGTTTGATAAGCATGTTCATTGTTCACATGATCTTAGATAACATGATGTTTTCCACATGATGCATAGCTACGCCCTCTAGACTTGCATTTCAATTTCGGTTTTGCAACCTGCGTGTTGTTTGGTTTTGGGTTGTATTAAATACGGCCTGCGTGTCGTGATTTGTATTTATTTATTTTATTCAAATTTTTAATCACAAAGACCGACGCAAGAAGCAAGTCTAAAGGAAGACTCGAAACTTGGAGGAGGCTCGAAGCTAGTGGGAGTTCACAAGAATGGAGCAAGTCTGGATCTTGAAGACCAAGTCTTTAGTATCAGTATTGCTATATTCTTAGGAACTTAAGATGGGCTTAGTTATGTATATATTTACCATTGCATTTGTATGATTGAATGTATAAATGTATGATAGTTTAATATACAAGTTCATGTATGATTTGCTATCACCCACATGCAAAGATTAAAAACCGGTATTTAATTAGACTTGCATGTAACCTGCTAAGGGATCATCTTTGCATGGATTTGCAATTGATGATTCCAGATTAAGATTGTATCGATATGCAATCAGACTTTTATAATTCACCAAAACGCAAATAATTACAAGTCAAGCGTGATAGCATCCAAGTTTGGGCACTCAAAAGGGCTTTGACCCTATGGATGTCGGTACGCCTCCACGTAACATTCATAGAGAAAAGGTCTGGATGAGATGGGTAGTTCTGTGTGGGTGCGTGCGCCTCTGCGTAGTAGCCACATTAGTTCTATCCATAGTTCAAGCTTACCTGACTTGTCTACGATTGTCAGCTAGGGCTGACCTAGGGTATCAATATAGTGTATGTCGTGTACTTTTAGTACAGACCCTAGCCAGGAACTACATAGTCTTGTAGATGGATGTATTCCTACCTTGATGATCTCAATTGGAGCAGTGAGCCTCCGTTCACTTCAATTGAGGGTATGATAGGATCATGGTTCAGATTCTAATGTTATAATCCAACAAGTGTTTTATAACTTAATCTCCAACTTGAATTTTAATTAATTTGACCATGTAGAACTAAAAGGCAAACACAACACAAAGGAGTAATAGCGCACTGAAAGTCCAGATTGAGGACAGACTCAAGAGCGTGAATTACTCAGATTGGAATAGAAACTTGAGGCTTGTACTCAAGCATGAACGCAAGTAGTATATCCTTACCAAGGAACCTCCTGCTAAGCCACCACTGAACGCCGATAGGTCACTAAGGATACTTATCAAAGTTCCTTAGTAACCATATCGACGTGTCATGCATTATGGTGGGCAGTAGGATGCCAGAGTTGTAGAAGCAGGTCAGGAATTGTTCAAGGAGAAAGCTCGTGTCGAAAGATATGATACTTTCATAGAACTTAACTACTGCAAAATTAAGGATGAAGCCATGTTAGTCCCCATGTCACGAAGATTTAATGTCTTCAGGAACATCTAACCAGACTCGGTTTTGATGATCAGGAGGAAATGGCTGCGGATTTTATGTTGCAATCACTTCTAGATACATATAGTGATTTCATAGTAAATTACAATATGTATGATATGGACAAGTCCTTAACACAGCTTCATGGGATGCTTGTGACCGATGAAAAGAACCTCAAGGGCAAGACAAATGAGGTCCTTATGGTCAACAAGATGGTCAGCTTCAAGAAAGCTGATCAAGGTATGGGTAAGGCTCCTGAGCACCTTGCAGGGCAGATCAGACACCCCAAGCGTCCAAAGATTCAAGCAGCTTCCAAAGCTGCTATGAAGACTAAGGACAAAATTGAGGAGGTCTGCTATCACTACAATGAACCAGGACAATGGAAAAAGGGATTATAAGTAATACAAGGATCATGTGAAGAAGAGTGGGTATCCACGTCCTTAGGATCAGATATTTACGTTGGTAAACTTAATCGCTATAACGTAAATAAGAAAAGGCTTAAATCTGATGATTTAAATCAAGTTATAATCTGGCATTGTCATTTAAGGCACATATGCGAGAAACGCATTTCAACACTTCACAAGTGTAGACTTTAAGTCAGTTTGAATTCACTCAAACTGAAAGATGCAAGTCTTGCCTAATGAGCGAGAAACGTATTTCAACACTTCACAAGTGTGGACTTTAAGTCCGTTTGAATTCACTCAAACTGAGAGATGCAAGTCTCGCCTAATGGGCAAAACGACAAAGGAACCTTTCAAAGGTTTATGTGAAAGGCGAGTGACTTATTAAGTCTAATACATTCCGACGTATTAAAGAGGTGATGTGGAGATTAAACACTATTTGACTGATGATAATATGGCCGATCCCTAGACAGAGGCTCAGCCGCAGCCTAGGCATAAGGAACATGCAGGATCTATGGAATAGATCAGAATTTAAATTGGAACCAGGGGCAAGTGGGAGATTGTTCGAGTTATGCCCTATTCCAATATAAAAGTGATCTACAAATGTAATGTATTATCATCTTTCCGAATGAATAAATCGGCATATATTACTAATGTGTTGTAGTAATATATCGAATGTAATTTGATCTATGTCATTACGTGTGTAACCACTAATTAGGTAGAACTGTAGATCAGAAAGAATTACATTTGATGAGTCCCTGATCAGCTAAGCTTCTTTATGAAGCGATCAGTATGAGACAAACTCCTTGTGATCACGCTTTACTAAACATGGCAAAGTATGTGCCGGAGTTATATTATAGATATCATCAGGTCGATGATATCGGATAACCAGATTGTGAGTATGCAACATAGATACCGTCATTAGATACTCACAGAACATAGCTTGTCATTATATCCTAAGACCAAGGAGTCTTTGTGTGCATTGTGTAATGATTCTCCAAGTTTGACCTAATCTAACGTTACCTGTAAAAGGGTAGCCATAACGGCTGTGATTGACTTGGTTATGAATTACATTGGTGAACTCGAAAGACGTCTAATGGATTTATCACTCATACTCCGGTATGAGAAAGATATCCGTTTAGGCCACTTGATGAGTATGACTGAAGGAATAGCACGACCGTGCAGGTGATACCTTAGTATCAGTTTTCAGTCATCTCAGATATCAAGAAACAGTGATTGATAAATTAGGATTACGATTCTATACCTATTGATCAATCTGGATATCGGTTTGATAAGAGGACAGTGACATGTACGATAAAAGGTTAAGTCGAATAATCGATAATCACGAACGTTTGGTAATCATAATTGATATTCTGATCAGCTAGTCGTGCAAGATGCCACACACAATGTTTCGTAAGAAGCTATAACTTTGTACTAACTTCTTGTGTAGATAATGCAGGACAGTAAATATAAAGCTATAAACAATGACACAGCAGATTGTTTACCCAGTTCGTTGCAACGTCACCTACGTGTGGGGGCTCCCAGCCTAGTTGAAAGATTTCACTTATCAGTAATTCGTCAGAACATACAAGTACCTGTGATCAACCCTAGATCTATACTTTATGCTACGTCTTACAGTGCAATCTATCTCAGGGTCTCCTCCTGAATCAAAGACTCCGTCTTGATTCCACTCTTCGAGCAATAGCCTTGCTCTGTCAGTTCAAGTCCTCGCACAACTTGTTGGTTGCGTGCAGTCTTCACTCTCGCAATCAGTAAACCCTCAATCACCTAACTCTCAATAGTTATGTGATGCACAATATCCTAAGCTCAATCTGCAATTTCTCAGCCCGCAAACCTTCACGTCTAAGAACCTTGCAAATTGTTGCTAGGAAACAAATAAAGAACCACACGATTGCTAAGGGGGTAGCCTAAGCTTTTATAGCAATCGAGGATGAGTACTAACCCTAATGGGTTTCCTCTTAAGCGCCGTCTTTCTTCTTTCCAGAATCGGAGTCGTTCTGGAATTTCCTAATCGTCTTCTTGCTTTTCTACCGAAACTGCACTTTCCTGATTTCTGTCGATCAGGATGTTTGCCGAGACGCCGTCAACAATGTTACACACGATGTCGTAGAAGATGCTTCGACATTCTTTGTAACATGTTCTTCAGTTCCTTTAAAAATTAGCCAATCTCTAAAATCGTCGTAACTGCAATCTCCCCCTTTGGCTATTTTTAAGGACAACATTCTTCTTCTCATTTTGCGTCGTATTTGTCGTCGATGCACACGATCGGCAGTCATTAAGTCTTTGTTTGCGTTTCGCGTCTCGTAACGTCTTTTGCGCATAGTGTGTGTCTTCCCGTCATCTCTATCTTTCTTGGATCATCGCGCGGATCTATCTTACTCTTACTCCCCCTTGCTGTCTCAAAAAGAGCCAAAATTTAAACAAATATTTGTAACAAATCAGGGCAATAAGAAACAAATCCAAACTTAACTCACACTTACTCCCAATCAACAGTCGAGAGTGAGTGTGAAACAGTGTTCACCAAAAATTACAAAATAAAGATGTTCAGTTGTTCGGTAATCAGAAAGTTTATGAAATTAAACAGAGCTGCTGCTAGAACTCGCAGTCTCTTCTTCAGTCGCTTCAGTGGAGTCATCTTGAGTAGATTCTTCTGGATCATTTGGCAGAGAGGTGGTGTCATCATCTTCAGAGCCAGGAGGGGACATGGACCTTAGCAGGTTGGCACAATGTGTTCGTCGCTGGGAGGGATGCTTCAGGGCTGTCTTCAGATTGACAATGTCCTTGTCAAGCACGGCTATCTCTCTTTCAAGCATAACTGCATCCCTGCTGGTGGTCTTGGTTGGAGGGGCGGCACTTGTGGCTCGACTGGTCGTTGCCTTTGCTTCTGGCCTGACAAGATCAGGAGCATGCTTGCCCTCAAACAGGTTGTGGCTCACCACAATCTGTCCTCCGCGTTTGCCAACCTTATCCGTTGTTTTCAACACTCCGGGGTGTTGATGTACAAGCAGCTCAGAGATAAGGGAAGGAAAAGGAATATGTATTTTTACAACAAGTGATCTGGCATGTCGGATAAGATGATCAATAACAAATTGCCCAAAATCAAGTGTAGACCCAGTACCTATTTGGAAGATGAGTATCGCCAGCTCTAGTTTGATAGAAGATGCGTGTGTGGAGGGAGCCCAATTTGCTACTCCGATGCGAAAGAGAATGGAGTACTTAGATGTAAGGTCTGATGCTGCCACAGTGCCTTTGGTAGGCCACTTTCTGCTTTTGTCTCCGGTAATCTCACGGAGTACCTTGTTCAGGTCAGGTGGAGGCTCAGATCGAACACGCTTTCTCCCCAGGAAGTCATTTATGATCTCAGAGGAGATGTTGAAGCGAATGCCTCTGACATACACTTTCTCAAAATCCGGATCATCTGGAGTACCAAACCAGTAGGCAAATTGGCAATAAATTTCTTGACCAAGAGGGGATAGTGGTTACCGATGTTTGTGACGGTCTTCATAAGCTCTGCCTGCTCCAGAAGTTGGACAATAGCTTCTAGTCCCAGCAGTTCTGATGACAGGGTCTTCTCGGGGTACGCCGTTCTTTTGAACACGAATTCCCACCATTTGGCACCGTCCGCAGAGTGAAATGACACGTTGTCATAAGGAATACTCAATGAGTTCTTGTCCTTCTTCAGGCCTTCTTCCTTCCTTGCTTTCCTTGTGGTAACCTCCTCTTCATCATCATCAGTTGCTTCATCCACTAATCTCCTTTTGGGGACACTTTTCTTCCCTTTTTCCTTGACGGACATCTTCTTCTTTTTGTTGCTGGGGCCTCCATCATCTTTCACCTCCTTCCTCTTCTTGGTTTCCTAGAGTTTTCAACCATCACAGCTAGACTTTCATTTTCTTCAAGTACCTTCTTCTTCAGGGATGACAACATCGTGTGTGCTGCCTCAGTAGCATCTTCTGTCGCATCGTCTCTGGCATCCAGAAGAATTTCTTCTGTGTTATTTGTGGCGACACTATTTTCCTTTTCAGTTTCTTCCTCGGCTTCTTCCGAGTCAGCGACTTCTTCTTCTACTAGAGCCTCCTTTGTGGCTTCAGGAATGACATTTGTTGCAACTTCTTCCTCTCCTTTTCCTTCAGCAATGCGCTCCAACCCATGACTAACCGGGGTCAAGTCTTTCTCTTCTCCTCCAGGATTAATAAGTTTCTCCACCACACCTTCTTGAGGTGGTTCTTGGTTTTCCAGAAGCGACTCCAACAAGTCACTATTTTTGGAGGTATCGGTGTTTGAAATAATGGAAGATTCGATACCTGGGACATTTGTCGGTACTGGAATAGGAACAATCTGCATGGAGGCTTCTCGACTTCCTTGGCCAAGATCAGTCTCCCTTTCTGGCCCTGTTAGGTCTGTCATGGAGAATAGAGAGCTTCCGGTTCGAGATCGTTTAGGAACTCGAGAAAAAGTGGGCATTGGGGCTTCTTCCGGTGAGGTTTCTTTGGGAGATTCTTCAGCTCTCTTCAGCGTCTTTGGTCCTTTGATTCGGACTCCATGCTTGTTGGTTTTTTGGATTGCTGCTCTTGGAGCTTTTGGCTTCTCCTTTCTTGGGTTCGGATCATTTACTCCCAGTGGCCTTCTTTGGTGCTAAGGTGCTTCGAGTTTTCACCATATCTGTGATTTTTCGTTGCAGAGTGTGAAGGTGAGGGAGATGAGAGCGAAAGCGAGAAGGGGCAGACTAGGTTTAGATTTTGAAAACAGGTTGATTCAAATATGTTAAAGTCCGAGCGTATCTTTTGTGACCTTTCCTTTCTTTTTATGGGCTTTTGGTATGCTGGCCCAATGGCATATGTTGGGATTTTGGACCGGTTCATGAAGAGGCACCAACTAACTCCTCTTAACCGTTTCTGCAACTTCTATTGCTCGTTGATGGTGCACAGACCGAGTGATGATCTGAGGTACTCAAATCTGCTCGCGTCTAATGCCTTTGAGAAAATATCAGCAAGTTGCTTCTCTGTATGGATGTGCTCTAGGATGATCTTCTTATCTTCGACCAACTCTCGAATGAAGTGGTGTCTAATGTCAATGTGTTTGGTCTTACTGTGTTGGACAGGATTTTTGGAGATGTTGATGGCACTGACATTATCACAATATAAAGTCATGGCTTCCTGTCTGACATTGTATTCGACTAACATCTGCTTCATCCATAGTAGTTGTGTGCAGCTACTCCCAGCAGCAATATACTCCGATTCGGCAGTGGAAAGGGCAACACAGTTTTGCTTTTTACTAAACCATGATATGAGGTTGTTGCCAAGAAAGAAACATCCTCCAGATGTGCTTTTCTTATCCACTGTGTTTCCAGCCCAATCGGCGTCACAAAACCCCACTAGGGTAGAGGATGTGTCGAATGAGTATAATAAACCCAAGTCTGTAGTCCCAGAGATATATCTTATAATTCTTTTAGCTTGGGAGAGATGACTAACCTTGGGATTAGCTTGATATCGTGCACATACTCCTACAGAGTAGGCAATATCTGGCCGACTCGAAGTAAGGTAGAGAAGACTACCGATAATGCTTCTGTATAGGTGTTGGTCGACGGCTTCTCCTGGATCATCTTTAGTTAGCTTGATATGTGTACCTGCTGGTGTCCTTTTATGTGAGGCTTTCTCTAGCCCAAACTTCTTGACAATATTCTTTGCATATTTGCTCTGAGATATGAAGATGCTATCTTTTAGCTGTTTGATTTAGAAGCCTAGGAAATAGGTAAGCTCACCCACCATGCTCATCTCGAATTCTGATTGCATCTGTTGAATAAATTGCTCTACCATCCTTTTTGACATCCCTCCAAAGACAATGTCATCGACATATATTTGAGCTATCATCAAACTCCCGTCCTCATTCTTCACAAATAGAGTCTTGTCGACTCCCCCTCTAGTGTAGCCGCTTTGAATCAGGAATTTTGTGAGCCTTTCATACCAAGCCCTTGGTGCTTGTTTCAACCCATAGAGAGCCTTCTTTAGTTTATACACATGATCAGGAAAGTGAGGATCAACAAATCCTTTGGGTTGTGACACATATACTTCTTCATTGAGGTCCCCATTTAGGAATGCACTTTTGACATCCATCTGGTAGAGCTTTATCTGTAGATGGCATGATATCCCTAGTAGGAGACGGATTGCTTCAAGCCTTGCTACATGAGCAAAGGTCTCATCGAAGTCGACTCCCTCAATTTGAGTATACCCTTGAGCAACCAACCTGGCTTTGTTGCTAGTGATGTTGCCAAGCTCATCGGACTTGTTTTTGAAAATCCATTTTGTGCCAATGATATTTCCTTCACTTAGTTTGGGCACAAGTTCCCACACCTGGTTCTTCTCAAACTGAATTAGTTCCTCTTGCATAGCATTGACCCAATACTCATCATTGATGGCTTCATTGATATTTTTGGGTTCAGTCTTTGAAACAAAGCAAATATTGCCTATCACCTCGTTGTAGTCTTCAGGAGTTTTTGATCGAGTCCGTATGCCTTCATTCAGGTCTCCAATCACTCCAGAGATAGGATGATTTGTCTGGATTCTTCGCGAGGGATTCTTGTTGCTGGTTTCAGGAACTATTTTATCGTTATCGACATTTTGACTAGCATCTTTGTTTTCTGATTTGCTGCTAGCATCTTCTCTGACATCAGTAATAGCATCCTTCCTAACATTGTTGGGAGGATAGGCTCCGTCTTCGTCTGTTGCATCTTCTGAGGCATCTTGACAGTCATCATCAACAACAACATTGATTGATTCCATCATGGTTTTGGTTCGTTTGTTGAAGACTCGGTACGCGTGACTATTCCTTGAGTAACTAAGGAAGATGCCTTCATCACTCTTTGGATCAAGCTTTCGACGAGGCTCTCTATCGGCCAGTATATAACAAGTGGATCCAAAGATATGGAAGTACTTAACATTGGGCTTTCTCCCCCTCCATATTTCATAATGAGTTACTGACATACCTGGTCGGAGAGTGACTCGATTGTGGATATGGCAAGCAGTGTTAAGTGCTTCTGCCCAAAAGTGAGTTGATATGTCCTTGGCCAGCATCATAACTCTAGCCATCTCCTGTAGAGTCTTGTTCTTGCGCTCCACAATGACATTCTGTTGGGGAGTGATTGGTGCAAAGAATTCATGAGCCATCCCTTTTGAGTTGCAGAAATCTACAAATTTGCTATTTTCGAACTCTCGACCATGATCACTACGAAGGCAGATTATTTTGCCAATTGTCTCTCCTTTTTCTCGTTGGACATGGATGCACAGATTTTTGAAGATCGAGAAGGTGTCTGATTTGTCACGAGGGAAGTCAACAAAAGTGTATCGTGAGTAATCATCTACACATACAAAGACATATCGTTTTCCTACAAGGCTTTCAACTTGCATTGGTCCCATGAGGTCAACATGTATCAGCTCAAGTACTCGAGAGGTGGTGATATGCTGTAGCTTCTTGTGTGACATCTTGGTTTGCTTACCTATCTGACATTCTCCGCAGATCTTTCCTTCCACTATTTTCAGGTTCAGAATTCCTGTAATCGCCTGCTCGGAGATTTCCTTCTGCATACTTCTAAGATTTAGATGTCCAAGCTTTCTGTGCCACAGTTTGGTTTCTTCTGTTTTGGAGACAAGGCACTTGGCTGCTTCGATATATGTTTCGGGCGACCAGATGTAACAATTATCTGTTGAGCGAACTCCTTGTAGGATAGTGACTTGATCGAAGTCTTTAACTATACAGGCTTCTTTAGTGAATTTTACTTCTGAACCCTAATTACAGATCTGGCTGATGCTAATCAGGTTTGCCTTAAGTCCTTCTACAAGTAATGCTTCAGTCAGGCAAGTGGCTCCTGCATGCTTGAGTACTCCTTTTCCAATGATTCTAGCTCGAATCCCATCTCCAAAAGTAACATAGCAGTTTGTATATAATTTGAGATTGGAAAGAAACTCTAGAGTACCTGTCATGTGTCGAGAACATCCACTGTCGAGATACCTGTCCTTGTTTGTTGATGCACTTAAGGATGTATATGCAATATTAGCTCGATAGACTAGGTTCTTAGGTCTCCATTCAAGGCGGGATGTCTTCTGAGGAGTTGAGAGATGCCTTTGACGTCTCTTTTGTTGTAGCTGAGCTTGCTTCCTCCCAAGAAGTTGAAAACAAAAAGGTCTTATGTGACCTTGTTGACCACAGTAATGACATATCCATTGATATTGATAAGCCGGTCTTCTGTAGTATTGTTGTCTGCGTGGAGGATGTCTTCTGACAGTTGCTTGACAAGAACATGTTGTAGACAATGTCATGGCATTTGTTGTAGGTCGTCCTGTAGGATGTGTTGGGGCATCCAGTGGTTTTTGTCAACCATGGCTTGTTGTGGGACAAACTTCGTCACTGCTGTTGATGGGATATCGTGTGTGTACCCTAGTCCCGTCGTATGCTTTCCCACTGATAAAATCTTGTCAAGGCTTTCTGTGCTCAGATTCATCATCTTTACCGATTTAGTCATAAGACTAATTTCTCCATTAAGTCTAGTGATTTCGCGTTTTAGCTCCACGATCGTTTCTAGAAATCTAGACTTGTCGTTGGTAAGACTGATAATCCGTTCACCTTGTTGATCAAGTATCAGAGTTTCCTTGATCCATCTGGTATGTAAGCCTTTGTATGCCTCGACTAGTTGCTCCTTAGTCCAATTCTCATTTGGAGTTGGATGGTGGTGATCATCATTGATATTGGCATGATTATCAATGTTACATACAGGAGTAGTAGTAGTGAATGCAACAAAGTTGCTTACCTCTTCAGATCCACTATCTTCATTGTCATCATCTGATAGGGTGGCATTGTAACCTCGTTTTTGTTGTTTGAGGAAATTTGGACATTCTCTACGGAGGTGGCCGAATCCTTCACATTCATGACATTGAAGTCCTTTGTTTTTGTTGTTTTCTTCCCCACTCCTGTTTGGTCTGTCAAGACTTCCTCCTATTTGAGCTTTTTGTGGAGTTTTGTTTCTGGCATTTGTTGTGACATTCCATCCACCCATTCGACTGAATCTTCTCATGACTTTGTTGTAATTTTTCATGAGAAGGGCCATTGTACCATCGATGTCTTCGTCAGAATCAGATCCTTCAGGATCTGGTTGCTTGTGTGTTGAGCTTTTGAAAGCAACTCCTTTGTTCCTTTTGTCGATGTTAGGCAGAGACAATTCATAGGTCATTAGAGACCCCATCAGCTCATTAAATTTCAAGATCTTGAGGTCATGAACTTCCTCAATTGAAGTGATCTTCTTCTTAAACCTAGGGCTAAGAGCACCCAGGGTTTTCCTTACTAATTTTTCATCAGACATTGGTTCTCCCAGAGAATAGGATTCATTGGCTAGGTCACGAATACGAACATTGAATTCTGCAATTGATTCGTCTTCTTTCATGATGAGGGCTCTAGAACAGGTGGTCGATTAATGGATCCTCCTTCTCTGGTATTGTCCATCTTCATCAAAATATTTGTTTCAGGAACTCACCTTAAGCTGTAGGTGCCTCCTCTGATACCGATTGATATTCTGAGCAGCTAGTCGTGCAAGATGCCACACACAATGTTTCGTAAGAAGCTATAACATTGTGTCTGACTTCTTGTGTAGATAATGCAGGACAGTAAATATAAAGCTATAAACAATGACACAGCAGATTGTTTACCCAGTTCGGTGCAACGTCACATATGTCTGGGGGCTCTCAGCCTAGTGGAAAGATTTCACTTATCAGTAATTCGTCAGAACATACAAGTACCTGTGATCAACCCTAGATCTATACTTTATGCTACGTCTTACAGTGCAATCTATCTCAGGGTCTCCCCCTGAATCCAAGACTCCGTCTTGATTCCACTATTCGAGCAATCGCCTTGCTCTGTCAGTTCAAGTCTTCGTACAACTTGGTGGTTGCGTGCAGTCTTCACTCACGCGATCAGTAAACCCTCAATCACCTAACTCTCAATAGTTATGTGATGCACAATATCCTAAGCTCAATCTGCAATTTCTCAGCCCGCAAACCTTCACGTCTAAGAACCTTGCAAATTGTTGCTAGGAAACAAATAAAGAACCACACGATTGCTAAGGGGGTAGCCTAAGCTTTTATAGAAATCAAGGATGAGTACTAACCCTAATGGGTTTCCTCTTAAGCGCCATCTTTCTTCTTTCCAGAATCGGAGTCGTTCTGGAATTTCCTAATCGTCTTCTTGCTTTTCTGCCGAAACTGCACTTTCCTGATTTCTGTCGATCATGATGTTTGCCGAGACGCCGTCAACAATGTTACACAAGATGTCGTAGAAGATGCTTCGACATTCTTTGTAACATGTTCTTCAGTTCCTTTAAAAATTAGCCAATCTCTAAAATGGTTGTAACTACAATAATGTCTTGCTAGAGAGCACTTATGATGGAAAGGGTAAAATAGTTATTTTACCATTCTGCCAACTATTTGTGAGCCTAGAGGGTCACACGCATTAAGCACGATACATGAAAAATAAGCATGGATGAAAATTGGGAGAATTTAGTCAAATTGAAAACGATTTGGTTTATTTCTGGCCTAGGGTTTTAACTAGACGGTTGAAGAAATCAAGTTGAGGAAATTGAAATGATTTATCTAAACCGAAATTAGAACTCAATTTAATAGGTTTAATTTGGTTTTAGTTAAACGGTCTTAAAGCCGATTTAGGGTTTTAAGTGATGAATGGGGAAAACTGCAATTAAGAGTTTAAGAGGGTAAGATATGTAATTAATTTATTTTGAAATTCAAATCAGATTTTTTTTTTAATTTCAAACTAATTGCAAAATATTTTCTCTTATTTTTCTCTCTAATTTTGGCAACATCCCCCTATTCCCTCTCCACTTTGCCAACTCCCTCATGAACTATTCCTCCATTGTTTTTGTCACATAATTCTCAAAACATTCAATAGTAGGAGTGTGAGAGAAAACCGATTCGTGGTTGTTGTGCTTGTGTGGACTCAATAGAGAAACACTACGTTGTGTTTTAATCGATTGACAAAGATAAATTTTCAAATTGAAAAGCTTAAGAACATGCATAATTTTTCATTAAGATCTTCATCTCTTTCGATCACCATGGTTACATAAGGCTCCGCTGCATGAAATTAACGTTTGGAACCCATGGTGATCCCTTTCACATTTATGTCTCTTTTTTCCCCGAATTTGAGTAGTTTTATAGCTTTTATTGCATTTTAGAGATCTAATAGTGTTTTTGGGGGTATTGTGCTGGTTTGGGAGTATTTAGATGTCTTTTTGGAGGAAGCGGTAATGAAAGAATTTTGACAATCATCTTGACAAGAATTTTACTGAAAGAGATCACCACGGGTTCCTTTCGATAAATATCATGCAGCGGACGTTATGTAACCACGGTGATCAATGTAAGCTTTGATCTCAATGTAAATTCAACATGCTATATATAACTTTTGAATCTGAAAATTACCTCTTCTAATCGATGAAAACACAAGCTTAGTGATTCTCTATTAGGTCCACACAAGCACCACAACCGAAGAAGGTTTTCTCTCAAAGTTTTTGCTATGAATTTTTGAGAGAAGCTTGACAAAAATGGAGGATGAGAGGGTGAGAGGATTCGGCAATGAGGGGGAGAAGATAAGGGGAGTGGTTGCTTAAAATTATAGAAAATAATGGAAGATATATTGAAATTTTAATTTGAAAAATAAAATTGAATTTCAAATTAAAATTGCATATCCATCCTTCATATACTCTTATTTGCATTTGTTCCCATTCATCACTTAAATCCCTAAATGGGCTTTAAGCCCGTTTAATCAAAACCCAAATCAAACCCATTAACTTGAGTTCTAATTTCGGTTTAGACAAAACGGTTCAATTTCCTCGAATTGATTTCATCACCCGTCTAGTTAAAACCTTAGGTCAGAAAACTACTGAATCGTTCTAAATTTTCATCCATAATTATTGTCATGTATCGTGCTTAATGCGTGTGACCCTCAAGGCTCACGAGCAATTGGCAGACTGGTAAAATAACTATTTTACCCTTTCCATCATAAGTGGTGTCTAGCAAGACATTATGATTATCCAATGTTCGTGATTATCGATTATTCGACTTAACCTGTTATCGTACATGTCACTGTCCTTTTATCAAACCGATATCCAGATTGATCAATAGGCATAGAATGGTCATCCTAATTTATCAATCACTGTTTCTTGATATCTGAGATGACTGAAAACTGATACTAAGGTATCACCTGCACGGCTGTGCTATTCCTTCAGTCATACTCATCAAGTGGCCTAAACGGATATCTTACTCATACCAAAGTATGAGTGATAAATCCCTCAGACGCCTTTTGAGTTCACTAGTGCAATCAATATCAAAGCCAATCGAAGTCGTTATAGTTACCCTTTTACAGATAACGTTAGACTAGGTCAAACTTAGGTATTCGTTACATAGTGTACACAAAGACTCCTTGGTCTTAGGATATAATGACAAGCTACGATATGTGAGTATCTCATGACTGGATCTATGTAGCATACTCACAATCGGGTTGTCCGATATCATCGACCTGATGGTATCTATGATATAACTCCGGCACGCACTTTGCCATGATCAGTAGAGCATGATCACAATGAGTTTGTCTCATATTGATCGCTTCAGAAGAAGCTTAGCTGATCAGGGACTTTATCGAATGAAATTCTTTCTAATCTATAGTTCTACTATAAGTGGTTACACACATTATGACATAGATCAAATCACATTAGATATATTACTACAACACATTAGTAATATTATGCCTTTTATTATGTAGAATAATGATGTCCGTTGCAATATAGATTGAGGAATTATATTGGACTAGGGCACAAACCTAACAATCTCCCACTGGCCCCTAGTTCCAACCTAAGTTCCAATCTACCCCCATAGACTTCACTTTGCGCCTCATGCTTAGGTTGCGGTAAAGCCTTTGTCAAGGGATCAGCAACATTATCATCAGTCGGTACATAAGTGATCTACACATCACCGTTATCAATATATTCTCTGAAATGTGATACTTCCTCTGTATGTGTTTAGTTCTGTTGTGGAATCTGGGCTCTTGAGCTAATGCTATGGCCCCAGTGTTGTCACACAAAAAGCTTACCGGATCAGACGCTCGCGGCATTACATCTAATCCGGTTAGAAAGCTTCTAACCCATACGACTTCCTTAGCTGCTTCCGCTGCAGCTATGTATTCAGCCTCTGTTGTAGAATCGACAGTTGTGGCTTCCTTGAAGCTCTTCCAGCTTAATTCTCCGCCATTTAACACGAATACAAATCCTGCCTGTGATTTGAAATCATCAAAATCTGTCTGAAAACTAGCATCAACATATCCTTTGACTGCTAGTTCTCCGGCCTTCCCACCATACACTAGGAATGCGTCCTTAGTTCTCCTAAGATATTTAAGGATACTCTTGACAGCAATCTAGTGCTCCTGACCTGGGTTAGATTGATATATGCTGGTACAGCTTAGTGCGAACGAGACGTCCAGTCTCGTGCAAATCATAGCATACATGATGGATCCCACAGTCGAAGCATATGGGATCTTACTCATTTTGCTTAGCTCATCAGGAGTCTTAGGACTCTGTTGTTTGCTGAGCTTAATGCCATGCCGCATGGGTAGGTATCCCTTCTTAGAATCAAGCATTGAGAATCTTCTCAACACTTTATCTATGTAAGTGCTCTAACTTAGGCCCAATATTCTTTTGGGTCGATCTCTGTAGATCTTGATGCCCAGAATGAAAGCAGCATCACCTAAGTCATTCATAGAGAAGCATTTCCCTAACCAAGCTTTAACTTCAAGCAAGGTTGGGATGTCTTCCCGATGATCAGTATGTCATCGACATATAGCACTAGGAATACTATTTTACTCCCACTCGCTTTCTTATATACGCAAGTTGCACTTTCGTTTTTGATAAAACCGAATTCCCTTACGGCTTCATGAAAACGTATGTTCCAACTCCGTGAAGCTTGCTTTAATCCATAAATAATCTAAGCAGCTTACAAATCTTTCCGGGATTCTCTGGATCAACAAAACCCTTGGGTTGTGTCATATACACATCCTCTTTTAAGTTCCCGTTAAGGAAGGCGGTTTTGACATCCATCTGCCATATTTCATAGTCGTAGTATGCTGCTATGGCTAGAATGATACAGATAGACATGACCATAGCAATAGGTGAAAAAGTCTCGTCATAATCGATACCTTCGATTTGGCGATAACCTTTCGCAACCAGTCTAGCTTTATAGGTCTGAGGTTTTCCATCCATGTCGGTCTTAATTTTATAGACCCATTTCCAACCAATAGGTTTTATCCCAGGGGTTAGATCCACCAAGCGCCAGACTTTGTTGTCGGACATAGATTTCATTTCCTCATTCATGGCGTTCTGCCATTTTTCGGACTCTAGACTGGCCAAAGCTTGTCTGTAGGTTTCTGGATCATCCTGATCCATCAACATCAAGTCATTTCCTTCAGTGGCAAGAAAGTCATATCTGATAGGAGCTTGACGAGATCTCTCAGACCTTCTTGGACCATCTGGAATAGTTGTGGGGATTGGTTCTTGATCAATGACCTCTTCTGGCTCCTGTATTTCTACATCCGGCATTGTGGGTTGTTCCGTACCTTCTTGAATTTCTTCAAGATACATGGCACTCCCACTAGCTCTTTTGGAAATAAATTCCTTTTCCAAAAATACCCCTCATCGAGCAACAAAAACTTTGTTCCCCCTTGTTTCCTTGGGGTACCCCACAAACACACACTTGTCTGATTTGGGTTCGAGCTTATCGCCTACCAGACGCTTGACGTAAGCTTCACATCCCCAAATCTTAAGGAAAGCTAATAAGGGTTTCTTCCCGTTCCATACTTCATATGGAGTGCTTTCCACTGCCTTTGTAGGAGCCCGATGCAATATGAATGCGGCCGTTTCTAGGGCATAGCCCTAGAAGTCGATTAATTGAATTTTGGACCGGTTCTCGCTGGTTTATCGAAACCGAACCAAATCTGAAAATTAAATTTTTTAGGGTTTCTAAATATCCTCGCGAACCAACCGGTTCAGCTCGAATCTGGTCGAGCCGAACTGGCTCAACCGAAGGTCGCCCGCGGAGGCAACCACGGTGGCCCGTGAGGGCTGCCGAGGTCGCCCGCGGGGCTGACCGTGGTCGGCCACGGGAACGACCATGGTAGCCAGCGAGGGCAGCCATGGTTGCCCCTAGGGCAGACCCTGGTCGCCCGCGAGGCAACCAGGGTGGCCCTCACGGGCTGCCATGGTCGCCCACAAGGGCAGACCGTGGTCGCCCGCGGCAGCGACCGTGGTCGCCCATAGGCGACCCTCGTCGGCCCATGGTGCTGAACATGGTCTGCCCTAGGGCATTCCATAGTCCACCAAGGGACTCGACTTAGTCGGACATGGCTAAGCCATGGCTAACCCAAAAAACCCCAAAAAAAAATTATTTTTCCAATTTCCAAAATAAATCAAATCTGAAGTTTTTTTTTCGATTTACATGCATGCTAAGATGCATAACACATATAAACATAAAAAAATATCAGATTTAAACATGTAGAAATAAACATAACAACCAGCCTCTGATACCACTGAAAGAGATCACCATGGGTTCCAAACGATGAATATCATGCAACGGACTTTATGTAACCGTGGTGATTGAAACTAGCTTAGATCTTAATGCCATTTGAACATGTTATAAACATAAATATAAATCTAGTATTTACCTTTTGTAATCGACAAAAACACAAGTGTAGTGTTCTCTCTATCAAGTCCACACAAGCACCACAACCGAAATGATTTTTCACTCACAAATTTGCTAGAATTTTTGAGAGAAAACAAGACAACAATGGATGAAGAGAGAGGGAGAGTTTTCGGCAATGAGGGAGAGAGAAAGGAGGGGGAAGTTGCTGAAAAAAATCAAGGATAAATGAGTAGATATTATGTGAATTTAATTTGAAATTAAATTGAATTTCAAAATTAAAATTGCATTATCTATCCCTTTATTCTTTCTTATTTGCATTTGTTCCCTCTCTTATCTTAAATCCCTAAATGGGCTTTAAACCCGTTTAACTAAAACCCAAATTAAACCCATTAACTTGAGTTCTAATTTCGGTTTAGTCAAAACGGCTCAATTTCCTCGAATTGATTTCTTCAACCGTCTGGTAAAACCTTAGGCCAGAAAACTACTGAATTGTTCTCAATTCTCATCCATAATTGTTGTCATGTATCGTGCTTAATGCGTGTGACCCTCTAGGCTCACGAATAATTGGCAGACTGGTAAAATTACTATTTTACCCTTTCCATCATAAGTGGCCTCTAGCAAGACATTATGATTATCCAATATTCGTGATTATCGATTATTCGACTTAACCAGTTATCGTACATGTCACTGTCCTTTTATCAAACCGATATCCAGATTGATCAATAGGCATCGGATGGTCATCCTAATTTATCAATCACTGTTTCTTGATATCTGAGATGACTGAAAACTGATACTAAAGTATCACCTGCATGGCGATGCTCTTTCTTCAGTCATACTCATCAAGTGGCCTAAACGGATATCTTTATCATACCGAAGTATGAGTGATAAATCCCTCAGACGCCTTTCGAGTTTACTAGTGCAATAAATGCCAAAGCCAATCAAAGCCGTTATAGTTACCCTTTTACAGATAACGTTAGACTAGGTCAAACTTAGGTATTTGTTACATAGTGTACACAAAGACTCCTTGGTCTTAGGATATAATGACAAGTTACGATATGTGAGTATCTCATGACTGGATCTATGCAGCATACTCACAATCGGGTTGTCCGATATCATCGACCTGATGGTATCTATGATATAACTCCGGTACGCACTTTGCCATGATCAGTAGAGCATGATCACAATGAGTTAGTCTCATACTGATCGCTTCAGAAGAAGCTTAGGTGATCAGGGACTTTATCGAATGCAATTATTTCTGATATATAGTTCTACTATAAGTGGTTACACAGATTATGACATAGATCAAATCACATTAGATATATTACTACAACACATTAGTAATATTATGTCTTTTATTATGTAGAATAATGATGTCCGTTACAATATAGATTGAGGAATTATATTGGACTAGGGCACAAACCTAACATTTACAAAATTATAGTTTGTCCCCACGATATGCCACAAGGACGAGGAACGATCGTTGCATGGAGGGTAGTCGTGATGATTGTGATAATGGGGTTATAGAGGCGACGCACCGGCGTGACGGATCGTTACTAAAACTAGATTTATGTGAGTGTGTCAGGACCGTAACAAAGCGCACCTCTTCTAGGGGTTTTGGGAGCTCTTTCTCTCTTCTTTCAGCCTTATCCGTGGAGATTTATGGTTGCCCTCAAGACATCACAATCCACCACCATGATTTGGAGCTCAACATCAAGAACACCAAGATTTTGGAGACATTTTGAGGGGCTCCTCTGTTCAAGTCCTTATGGGTGTTTGAGTTTAGGATTTTTCTACCTTTTCTCTTTATTTTGTTGATGGATTATTGCCTATGATGCCTTGTGTAATTATTGAATTCTATTCTAAAACTATATTTTTGTATATTTGAGTTATTATTCATGTTTGTTGGGTTTGACATTATGTGGGTTTCTTTTCGTGCTTATTGTGTTCTTGCCTAGATCACAAAAATAATCTTGGATTAGGTAAATCCAATTTTCAATTTATTTCTTTTTCATTTAGTTTGTGAAATGACAAGTATACCCTTAAACTTATTTTCATATTTGGGGTACAATTTTCATTTTACATTAAATAAATAATTGACATTGGAATATGTTAAATTTTTTAATAAAGCGTAGTAAAATGAAAAAAAAATTGGTTAGAGTACTGTACAGACAAAAAATAAGTTAGGTATAGTAAACTGAAAATAACTAATAATTAGATATAATAAATGGTCACTTTCCCGAGTTTCATTGCTTCTATGTGCGCTTGAATTTTGTTTTCATTATTTTCTTGTTTCAGTGTCACACCAGAAGTTTTGTGATTGTGATTTGATTTATGATTTGATTTGAGTTCTTGGGAACATTTAACTATACTAGTTTTTCACTTTCATACCCTAACTATTTTTTCCTTTCTTTAGTACCCTAACTATCATTTTGAGACAACTTACTCCTAAAATATAAAAAATACCTAAACTACCCCTAGAATTGAAATTGTTTAAAAGACTAGAATTGAATTGGTTCAATTTGTTTTTTTTTTAAAATTAAAAAATTGACTCATCTTCTTCTTCGTGGACCTGATGCTCGCCTCCGGCCCCTCTGATACTCACCTCCAATCTCAGCCACCGGCGATGATGACAAATCGAAACTCACTTGCCGAAAAAATGTAGCTCACTTACTTGCGGAAAAAAGGGAAGATGTGAGATCGAAAAAATGGACCTCATCGCCGAAAAAAATGGAGCTCGCATACTCGTCGGAAAAAATGGAGGAGGTGAGCTCGAAAAAATGGAGCTTGCTCGCAAAAAAAGGGAGCTTTCTAACTTGCCGGGAAAAATGGAAGAGGTGAGCTCAAAAAAAAGGAATAAAATTGAAGAGGTGTCCAAATCATTTCTATGTAATCTTCTGTTTAGCAATGAATGACATTTACATTATTATTGTGTTATGATAATGTGTCAAGCGATAAAATTGAAGAGGTGTCGTTAGTGTTGACACAAGAACAACAGAACCTTTAAATATTATCAAGTTATGCTTGACGGATCCCTTGTCAAATGTTTATCTATAAGTGACTAGTGTGATGATGACTTAAGGTCAAGTCTTGCTGATCAAGGTAGTGGGACTACCAAAGTCATATCACGGATATCATCTTGAGGATGATATTGGATGACCCGAGGTGGAGTATGGCGCAAAGTTTTAGTCACCAACGGATACTCTGTTGTCGTGTGATCACTGCCTTAATACCTTGGAGCGAGTGGCTCACATGCATGTCACACCATTAGTTTGACATGTCCTAACCTTGTCTGTAACAGGGCAGCAGTAACGAACATCGTTGGCCATTGGACGGACTGTAGTGGGAGCGCATGTTGCGTCCGAAGGGATTTGTTTCCCCACAGTGAGACGTGGTGAAGGGTATGGTTCAGTGCTCCTTGATGAGTCTGACAGATGAAGTGTGCGGCCGCACCAATACGTATATGTCAACTCGGAATTCGAAGAACTTGATCGAATACATGAGTATGACGACTCTATGCCTCATACGATCTCATACGCCTTAAAGCAAACAAAGGGTTAATGGTATAGGTGACAGATAGAAGATATCAAACCGATCGATACACTCGTGAACATTGGGTAATCACTACGTCTTACTAGAGGCCAATGGTGATGGATCGTGTGAGATGGATTCTCACGCCGATCTACCAATGGGTCACAGGCCTACAGGGTCACACGCCAGTAGCGAGACCGAAGCGACTCGAAGGGACTCAAGAGGTTCAAAGAAAGTGGTGTGGGAATAATTGTAGTGGGATGTCGATCGACACCTTGGAGGTATCAATCGACACGGCCACAAGGAGGTGTCGATCGACACATAGGTCTAGCACTGAAAGGGAGTGTCGATCGACACCTTTCATGCGGGAAGGGTTTCGATCGACACCTATGGCGGGTGCTGAAAACCAAGTGGCCCTCCCCAAAGCCTGTATAAGGAGGCTTTGGGTGAGAGCCTCTCCTAATGATATCAAGCAATATTAGCTACACCACCCAAGAAAAGGCTCTAGCTTTCACATCCGGGAGCTAGGGCAATCGAGTAAGGAGGGTCCAGTGACGGTCTAGTAGCTTTTAGGTGGATTCAAGCTTCACAAGGTCGAGCTCGGTGTGTGTGCACTCCTAGAGGACGGTCCCGAGAATTTGTCTTCGAATCGGTTGATTCTAGCTGTCAGAGGTAAAGTCTCAACCTTTACTCTTGATAATGATTCATCCAGTTGTTGGCAAGGATCCATCGTAAGGGGTTCGGGTAGATTTTATGGTACTGAAATGTTCATGACATGTGGAGGAATTTATATAGATTATACATTTTTCTTCGTTGCATTGTTAGCTTTGTCTACTAATTTTATATGAGTCTTTATATAGATTATATATGAGTCTTTCTTTTTTTGCAAACTATTTTTTCTCCTTGATCAATTTGAAAATGATTTGCAACAAGTGGAAATGAATAGAGATAGGAAAGTTTTCGTCTGTTAAAGAAATGATAACAAGATTTATTGAAAAATGGAAAATCTCAATTTAGTGTGTGGTTTAGTATACATATGATTTAGCTACACCTAACTTCGAAATTTCTCTTTAACATTAATCAAGTTTCATATCATCTCACTTTACCTTATTTAATTTTTTTTCAAACTTTAAGATGACAAAATACTCATATTTGGCTTTCAATATCTTATAGCCATGCAATTTTTATTTCATCTACCCATATAGTTTATTGATTTTTACAGTTTTACTGACTTAAACTTCGAGCGGTACAAGAAAAATAGTTGATTAAAAATGTTGGTTAGAAGATTCTGTAGTCGGTTAGAAGCTAGGTCAAAATTTTTGCTAAAAATTGCTTGTACAAAAAGTTATTTCCAGTAGCAACTTTAACCACCAAATTTTGTAAAACTTTTCATTTTAGAAAGACGTATTTCTTGTGAAGACCTAAAAGTTTCTTGAAGTCGTTAAGGGTGCAAAAATCATCAGTTTGTATGAGCGGGTGAAATAAAAAATGACATTATTGTTACAACATGAAAGTTAAATAGGTAAATTTTAGTTCTTTTGTAACTTTAAAAAAATGTAATTAAATGAAACACGCAACCTTTTCCTAAATTACATCATAAACTCTATCTGTCCGTAAATCAATCCCAACCCTCCCAACGGTCTCGACCCTTCGACCTCACAACCAACAATGTAATGCTCAACTACTGAACATGTCAATTTAATTGTATTAAATTGATATTTTTCCCATTCAAAAATAACTGAACAAAGGAAGCAGTAACAAAATAATTGTTAGAGAATAAAAAAACCAATTTAAAGATAGTTTTGTATAAATGGTATATGTTTATGTTATTACGATGATTAGTTGGCTTATTTGTTAGTCAAGAAAAATGTTAAGCATATGATCAGGAAAGATTTCAGGATATATGTTGTATCATCTCGCTTGACATCCTGTACGTCGAAACAGTACATAGTTTCCTTAAATATGAAGATATTCGGTGATTGTGAATCTGGAAAATCTCCAGCTATGTACAATACTTTTGGGAATTCTTGATTGTGGGATGACACTGGAAAGCTTCCTGCCATGATAGAGATTCTGCAAAAATATTTGGCGACTAGGATTTGGGAAACCAAGATCTCTCGGATTAAGGAAACCCTATTGCATTATGGTAGTCATTTTGTAAAATGCTATAAAAGCCAAGGCTCCACCCATAACAGCAGTTGGCTTCTTCGAGAGAACATACAGAGTTCTTAGATGTAAAGGACTTGCGGGTTGAGAGGCTCTGTATTCTTCGAAGGACATTGTGTATCAATACCAAAATCGAAAAATCGTGTGTGAGTGATTACGATTTTTGTGTGTATGCGTGACTGAAGCGTCACGAACAAGTTGAACAACGACTTGTGACATTCGAACAAGGAGAGTGCTCGTAGAGTGGAACCAAGATGGGGTCTTGTATTTAGGGGGAGTCCCTGAGATAGGTTTGCACATGTAATAGTAGCATAGGGTAGTGATGTGTGTGGTGATCACCGATACTTGTATGTTGTGAATTATTACTTTATAGTGAAATCATTCCACTGGCAGAGTGCCCCCAGACGTAGGTGAGCTAGCACCGAACTGGGTAAACATTTTGTGTGTCGTTGTTTACTGTTTTTATTGTTATTGTCCATATCTGGTTACCGACAAGTTGTGAAGAACATTGTCTTAACATCTTGTCTAATTCGGCTAATCAGAATTTTAGTTTAGTTGTACTAAATATAAGGAATGACAGCATGTCAAGTTCGAAGAAAATTTCTCCCTATACGTACTAGGCTCGTTCACTCACCTCGGGTATCTGACCAGCTCGCATACTCCTTTACCCGAGCCGTTTAATACTTGACATGTGTGAGTATTTTCTAATATCTCATACCCGACTCGAAATTAAGTAAGTATTTCATTTGAAAAATAAAAATCAACAATTTTATTCTTCAATCAATCCAATTCATCAAACAATATATCAATATTTTAACCAATTCATTTACCAAACAATATTAAAAAACTCAAAATTAATGTTTTATATGCAAATTGTCCACAATAAAATTCTCAAACACATGAGAATTATCCATAAAGGTGTTTTAAGGTAGGATTGCTGATTTATTGAGAAACTAACCCGTCATCACGCCGGACAGCTGAAGCAACATTGGTGGCACCTGCACCGCACTATCATTTCATCTACTGTTAATTAAAACATACATGACTAATTCATGAACCACAGAGTTACAAATATGACGAAATAAAGAGATGGAAAAAATACGACGACAATCATTAATGATGCCCCCAAAAAATTCATGCCTTGTTTCCTGAGTCGCATATGATACACCACCCTAAGGCAATCAGATTCTATCACCACCTCCGACTAGTTGTTCCCCTTTTCCCAAGAGAGGGCTCCCTAGACACCCACGACCTCCACGTGTTCTTAGTGGAGATGTTCTGAGAAGTGTCTACAAAGAGCCCCTACAATCCGGCCCTCTGAATCTCTGCATACAACCACTACACTCACAAACTCCCTCTTAGCGTCCACGCCCCGTCAACGTTTATCTTTAAAACACCTGACTCGGTAGGGCCCCAAGCTGTCCTAGACGTGGGTTACCCTGGGTCAAAATGGCTATTGGTGGCCTGGCTACAACCCAGAATGTGTGGTACCCCTTCATCAACGCTGATGCCCTTGCAACAGAATGAATTCCATGGGTTCCATAGATTTAATTACATGCAGCGGACAAGAATCTAACAATGGAATTCGATAATAAAATCCTATGTGAAAAAATTTCAGCAAGCATTATGAACATTCAAATCTGAAAATTACTTTTTGGGAATCAAACTCAAAGAATATGTGTTCTCTAGAACGTCCACACAAGTACAGTACCTAAAATAAGGATTCTACACACAAATTTATTAGTTTCGTGTGTAGAAGAATAGCATAAACCCTAGCTATGTAGGAGAGAGGTAGGGGCGTCTAGGAGAGAGAGATGGAGCCGGAAAAGAGAGGGTTAGGGTTAGGAAATTATGTGAAAAATCTTATTTTTATTCATCTTTATTTGCACATAATTAAATCCCTTAAAGTTCTCTTAAATAAACTTAAGCCCAATCTCAATTAACATCAAGAATGGGCTTGAAGCCCAATTAGCTAAAGTTTAATTAAACCCATTTAATTTAGGTTTCAATTAAATGATTTAGCTAAACCGGTCAAATCCCTTTCATCTGATTTCCTCAACTGTCTAGTTATAAACCGGGGCCAGAAATCAACCGAATCATTTTTGATTTGACTAAATTGAAAAGCGGATTCTCCCAATTTCCATCCAAGTCTGTTTTGCTATATATTGTACTTAAAGTGTGTGACCCTCTAGGCTCACGACCCGTTAGCAGACTGGTAAAATTACTAATTCACCCTTTCCATCATAAGTAGCCGATAGCATTTGTGTGCCCTAGTCCAATTGCTAGTAGTCTATAATTGTCTATGTATATTAATCATCGTTTGTAATAAATAAAACGACTTTGTATTACTTATATGTTGAAGTAATATGTTGAGCATGATCTGATTTATGACCACTAAAGTAGTAGAACCACAAATCTGTACGGATCACACTTAACAAGTCTCTGGTCAATATACGCTTCAATTGAAGCGACCAGTATGAGGATGGTTCTCAATGATGTAGTTTTGCTTATCATAGGGATGTGGGATCCCGGAATCATATCATAGATATCATGAGGTGATTGATATCAGACGACCCACTTTGAATAGTGTTTCATAGATTAAGCCATGAACATATTCAAATGCGATAGCTTGTCACAATATCCTTAGACCAAGGAATCTTTGTGATCGCTATGGGGTCGACGTACGGTTTTGACTTGCGCCTAACGCTTTCCGTAACAAGATTGCAATAACGGGCATGATTGGGTGGCGGAACGGATTGCATGAGTGACACGAAAGAAGGCTAAAGGATTTATCCCTCGTACTACGGTATGGGAAAGATATCCGTTTAAGCCGCTTGATCGAGAGTGACTGAGAGGAAGTGCATGGCCATGCCTGTGATACGAGTGTAGGGTTTTGGAGCGTTCAAGATCATCGAGATAGCGGAAGCATAAACAAAAGCAACTCCAAACCTCATGGTATTTGGTTCAATTCATGGGTATTTTCGATCAATTCATTGGTATTTTGGAAAAATGGTCCACAAGTACCCTGAATTTTGGTTCAATTCATGGGTATTTTTGAATTATTGTCCCAAAATGAACTTCAGGTATGGAAAAAAGAGAAAAAAAATGTTAGGGTAAGAAAGTGTCGAAAGTGTATATTTAAGTGCACAAAAGTGTCCTTTTCCCTTGAATCAATAAAGAAGAACTATGTGATCTTCTTCTCTAGAGCAAGTCCACACCAAGAGGATGGTCTTCAAGATCCTTCACTAAAAGCCTACTAGAACAATTAAGTGAAGAACAAGAGAGCAAGAAGAGAGGAGAGAGGGAGTGGCCGGCCTTGGAGAGAGAAAGTGAGTGATTAATTGTCTTGATATTTGTCTACTTCATCAACTCATAAGCATGGGCTACTAAAGTGACAAATGATGAAAGCATGGGTTAAAGGCAAGTCATTACCCATACCCCTTAAATCACTCACCTCTTAATCAACAATCACCAACTAAGCATGGTGTGTGGCCCCCACCCTTGGACCCACCAAGGTGGCCGGCCACTTGGGCTTATTGGGCCTAATATGGGCCCTTGTTGGGCCGGCTAGGTGATCTCATGGGCCGAGCCAATTGGGCTCGCCCATGTGGTCACGTGCCGTGTCCAAAAGTTGTCCGACCCATTTTGTCGTTACTTATCAAACAAAGTCAGACGCGACATCGACGAAAATCTCAGTTTTCTCGATTCGCTAATTATTCTCTCAAACCGAACCCATTACCCAAAACCTTTAGTTTTGTCCATGTATTGCACCTCAAGAAACGTTAAGGTTTCCTTATCTCAAGTTATCCGTCTTGTATATGTGTGACCCTCCAGGCTCATGCCACCGTTGGCAAATCGGCGCAAGAGATCTCTCTTGCCCGATCCATCATAAGTGGTCTCTAGTAAGACATTATGATTACCCAAGGTGCATGATGATCGATGATTCAATTTAACCTTGTGCGTACAAGTCACTATCCTATTATCTCTAGACATCCCGATTGATCACAAGGCATAGAGTCGTCATCCTTGTTTAATCAATCATTGTTACTTGATATGTGAGATGGTTGAGAACTTATAACCCGTATCACTGGCATGGCCATGCTCTTTCTCTCAGTCACTCTTGATCAAAAGGCCGGTATAAATCCCTTAGCCGTCGTTCGTGTCACTCATGCAATCCGTTCCGCCACCCAATCATGACCTTTATTGCAATCCTGTTACGGAAAGCGTTAGGCGCAAGTTAAAGCCGCACGTCTAAGCTATCGCATTTGAATATGTTCAAGGCTTAATCTACGAAACACTATTCAAAGCGGGTCATCCAATATCAATCACCTCATGATATCTGTGATATGGTTCAGGGATCCCACATCCCTATGATAAGCAGAACTACATCATTGAGAACCATCCTCATACTGGACGCTTCAATTAAAGCGTATATTGACCAGGGACTCGTTAAGTGTGATCCGTACAGATTTATAGTTCTACTACTTTAGTGGTAATATATCATATCGTTAAGTAATACAAAGTCGTTTTATTTATTACAAACGATTATAAATATACATAGACATTTATAGACTACTAGCAATTGGACTAGGGCACAAAAATGCTATCAACGAGTTATCAGTTCTCAGTCATCTCGCATATCAAGTAACAATGATTGATTAAACAAGGATGACGACTCTATGCCTTGTGATCAATCAGGATGTCTAGAGATAATAGGATAGTGACTTGTACGCACAAGGTTGAATCGAATCATCGATCATCATGCACCTTGGGTAATCATAATGTCTTACTAGAGACCACTTATGATGGATCGGGCAAGAGAGATCTCTTGCGCCGATCTGCCAGCGGTGGCATGAGCCTAGAGGGTCACACGCATACAATATGGATAACTTGAGACAAGGAAACATTGGTGTTTCTTGAGGAGCAAAACATGGCCAAAACTTAGGGTTTTAGGCCATGGGTTCGGTTTTGTGAGAATGATTAATGAATCGAGAAAACTGATTTTCTCGTCGATATCGCTTCGGACTTTGTTTGATAAGTGACGACAAAGGGTCGGATAATTTTTGGACACGACACGCGATCGCATGGGCGAGCCCATTGGGCTCGGCCCATGAAGTCACTAAGCCGGCCCAACACAGGCCCAAACAAGGCCCAATAAGCCCTATGTGGCCGGCCACTTGGTGGGTCCAAGTGTGGGGGCCACACACCATGCTTTGTTGGTGTTGTTGATTATGATGAAGAGTAATTTAGGGGATTAGGTGATGACTTGCCTTTAACTCATGCCTTCATCATTTGTTACTTTAATCAAACAAGCTTTATGAGTTGATGAAGTAGACAAAAATCAGATAAGTGAAAAATCACTCTCTCTCTCTCTCTCTCTCTCTCACTACTTGGCCGACCACTCCCCTCTCCTCTCTTCCCTTGCTCTCTCGTTCTTCACACTTTAGTTGTAGTAGGCTAAGTGTTTTGGATCATAAGGATCATCCTCTTGGTGTGGACTTGCTCTAGAGAAGAAGATCATCTTGTTCTTCTTTCTTGATTCAACAAAACTGAAAGGTAAACTCTTGTGGAATAGATTTTTCTTTGAGATTTAATGGTTCATGTTTTTGGATAGTTTTTGGAGTTTGTATTGTTTATGCTTCCGCTATCTCGATGATCTTGAATGCTCCAAATCCCTACAGTGGTATTAGAGGCTGGTTCACCCTCTTAATCTTCGTTTTGTTGAACTTGTTTCGGTTTTGTAATATTTTATATGCCGTATTTATTGATAACATGATTTTAATTCTTTTTGGGATAATTGCATGAAATATGCTAATTTTGAAAACTATATTGAATTTGGAATTTTTCGGATTTTTATAGGATTTGTCGGGTCCGAGACGGGACTCTCGGGGAGCCGAATTAGAGATACAGGACGGATGTCAAAGTTTCTTAGTAACCAAATCGACGAGTCATGCATTATGACGGGCAGTAGGATGCCAGAGTTGCAGAAGCAGTTCAGGAACGTTTCAGATGACCCTCATACCTGTAAGGCAGAGGTCAAGGAAATGCTCAAGGAGAAAGCTCGTGTCGAAAGATATGATACTTTCATAGAACTTAACTCCTGCAAACTTAAGGCTGGACCCTTTTTAGTCCCCATGTCACGAAGATTTAATGTCTTCAGGAACATCTAACCAGACTCGGTTTTGATGATCAGGAGAAAATGGCTGCGGATTTTATGATGTAGTCACTTCTAGATACATATAGTGATTTCATAGTAAGTTACAATATGCATGACATGGATAAGTCCTTAACAGAGCTTCATGGGATGCTTGTGACCGCTAAAAAGAACCTCAAGGGCAAGACCAAGGAGGTCCTTATGGTCAAAAAGAAGGTCAGCTTCAAGAAAGTTGATCAGGGTAAGGGTAAGGCTCCTGAGCACCTTGCAGGGCAGTTCAGACACCCCAAGCGTCCAAAAGTTCAAGCAGCTCCCAACGCTGCTGTGAAGATTTAGGACAAAATGTAGGAGATCTGCCATCACTGCAATGAGCCAGGACACGGGAATAAGGGATTGTAAACAATTACAAGGATCACGTGAAGAAGAGTGGGTATCCACGTCTTTAGGATCAGATATTTACGTTGGTAATCTTAATCGGTATAACGTAAATAAGAAAAGGCTTAAATCTAATGATTTAAACCAAGTTATAATATGGCATTGTCATTTAAGGCACATAGGCGAGAAACGCTTTTCAACACTTCACAAGTGTGGACTTTAAGTCCGTTTGAATTCACTCAAACTGAAAGATGCAAGTCCTTCCTAATGAGCGAGAAACGCATTTCAACACTTCACAAGTGTTGACTTTTTAAGTCCGTTTGAATTCACTCAAACTGAAAGATGCAAGTCTCGCCTAATGGGCAAAATGACAAAGGCACCTTTCACAAGTTTATGTGAAAGGCGAGTGACTTATTAAGTCTAATACATTCCGACGCATGTGGACCTATGAGTACTCAGGCCAGAAGAGAGTTGAACTAATACTTGACTCAGGAAACGGTCGCATTCAATTTGAATCGGGGTTCGATGAAGACAACGATAGTACACCTTGTGACAGTCATTCAGTCTCTCATTACTGTGGATGTGTGCGCCTCCGCGTAGCATTCATTGGGATGTGAGCTGAATAAGGTAATCAGTTCTATTTGGATGCGTGCGCCTTCGCGTAGTAGCCAAATAAGAGCTAGACCAGAGTCACAGAAGGTACACCACATGACACTCATTACGTCTCCCGTTACTGTAGATGCGTGCGCCTCCGCGTAGTATTCATTGGGATGGGAGCGGGATGAGATGGTCAGTTCTATTTGGACGCGTGCGCCTTCGCGTAGTAGCCAAATAAGAAATGGACCATAGTCATATATGGTGTGGGAAACATCCTAGTACGTTTTTCCTAAAAAGATTTGAGTACCAGAGATGCAAGCATCCAAATCAGACAAAATGTGTCTTCGTAAGGTATCCTTAAGAAACTAAGAGATACAACTTCTATATACCCAGCGAGTACAAAGTCTTTGTTGCTCGAGGAGGGGTATTTTGGAGAAATATTTTATTTCCAAAATAGCTAGTGGGAGTCTCGTGCATCTCGAAGAAATTCGAGAGGATACGGAACAGCCTGAAGCAATTCAGGAGCCTGCTATGCAAGATGTAGAAGTACTAGAGCCTCAGATGGTCGCCGATGAAGAATAAATCCCTACAGAAATTCTAAATGGTCTAAGGAGGTCTGAAAGATCTCGTCATGTTCCAGACAGATATGGCTTCACAGCCACTGAGGGAAATGACGTGATGTTGGTGG
This sequence comes from Geranium rotundifolium, assembly GCA_963920655.1. Lineage (NCBI taxonomy): Eukaryota > Viridiplantae > Streptophyta > Magnoliopsida > Geraniales > Geraniaceae > Geranium > Geranium rotundifolium. The sequence continues at coordinate 17,419,194 of OY987315.1, forward strand.
ATCAGGATGATCCAGAAACCTGCAGACAAGCTTTAACCAGTCCAGACTCCAAAAAATGGTAGAATGCCATGAGTGAGGAAATGAAATCCATGTATGAATACCAAGTCGGGTGCTTGGTGGATCAAACCTCTAGGATAAAACCCATCGGTTCTTAGTGGGTCTATAGGATCAAGACCGACATGGATGGAAGTCCTCAGACCAATATGGCTAGGATGGTTGTAAAAGGTTATCGTCAGATTCAATACATGGATTATGATGACATCTTTTCACCAGTAGCAATGGTCAGATTGATCGGGATTATTCTTACCCATAACTATGGCAGATGGATTTCAAAACCCCTTCCTTAGCAGGAACTTACTAGATGGCGTGTATATCACACGACCTGTGGGTTTTGTAGATCCAAAGAATCCCGGAAAGATTTGTAAGCTGCTTAGATCCATTTATGGATTAAAGCAAGCTTCACGGAGTTGGAACATTCGTTTTGATGAAGCTGTAAGGGAACTCGGCTTCATCAAAAACAAAAGTTAGCCTTGCGTACATAAGAGAGCGAGTGGGAGTAATATTGTATTCTTGATATTTATTCATCGGGAATGACATCCCGACCTTGCCACCAAAGCTTGGTTAGGGAAGTACTTATCGATGAAGGACTTAGGTGATGCTACATTTAATGTAGGCATCAGGATCTCTACAGATCATTCCAAAAGGATTTTGGGCCTAAGTCAGAACATGTTGCTAAGTTAGAACATGTACATAGGTAAAGGATACATACCCATGCGTCATGGCATTAAGCTCAGCAAGCTACAGAGTCCTAGTACTCCTGATAAGCTGAGCAGGATGAGTAAGATCCCTTATGCTTCGGCTGTGGGATCCATCATGTATGCCAGGATGTGCACGAAACTGGAAGTCTCGTTTGCACTAAGCTATACCAGCAGATTCCAATCTAACCCCGGCTAATTACACTAGATTGCTGTCAAAGGTCATACTCAAATATTTGAGGAGGACCAAGGATGCATTCCTACTGTATGGAGATGAAGATAGAGAACTAGCAGTCAAAGGACAAGTCGATGCTAGTTTTCAGACATATCCAGTTGACTTCAAAATTCTGTCAGGATATATTTTGTGTTGAGTTGTGGCGCTTTCAGCTGGATACGTTTTAAGCAAGCCAAAATTGCCAACTCTACAACGGAGGATGAGTATATAGTTGCAACAAAAGCAGCTAAAGAGGTCGTATGGATTAGAAGCTTTCTAATCGGATTAGATGCAACGCCGCGAGCGTCTGATCCGATAAGCTTGTTGTGGGACAACACAGGTGCCGTAGCTATTGCTCAAAAGCCCAGATTCCACAACAGATCCTAACATATACTCAGCAAGAATCACCTCGTGAGAGTTATCACATATAGAGGTGATATGGAGATTAAACACTATTCAACTGATGATATTATGGCCGATCCCTTGACAGAGGCTCAGCCGTAGCCTAGGCATGAGGAACATGCAGGGTCTATGGGAGTAGATCATAACTTAAAATTGGAACCAGGGGCAAGTTGGAGATTGTTAGAGTTATGCCCCAGTCCAATATAAAAGTGATCTACAGATGTAATGTTTTATTATCTTTCCGAATAAATAAATCGGTATATATTACTAATGTGTTGTAGTAATATATCGAATGTAATTTGATCTATGTCATTATGTGTGTAACCACTAATAGTAGATCTATAGATCAGAAAGAATTACATTTGATGAGTCCCTGATCAGCTAAGCTTCTTTCTGAAGCGATCAGTATGAGATTAACTCCTTGTGATCACGCTCTACTGATCATGGCAAAGTATGTGCCGGAGTTATATCATAGATATCATCAGGTCGATGATATCGGACAACCCGATTGTGAGTATGCTGCATAGATCCATTCATGAGATACTCACATATCGTTACATGTCATTATATCCTAAGACCAAGGAGTCTTTGTGTACACTATGTAACGAATACCTAAGTTTGACCTAGTCTAACGTTATCTGTAAAAGGGTAGCTATAACGGCTTCGATTGGTTTTGGCATTTATTGCACTAGTGAACTCGAAAGGCGTTTGAGGGATTTATCACTCATACTTCGGTATGAGAAACATATCCGTTTAGGCCACTTGATGAGTATGACTGAAGAAAGAGCATGGCCATGCAGGTGATACCTTAGTATCAGTTTTCAATCATCTCAGATATCAAGAAACAGTGATTGATAAATTAGGATGACCATTCTATGCCTATTGATCAATCTGGATATCGGTTTGATAAAAGGACAGTGACATGTACGATAACAGGTTAAGTCGAATAATCGATAATCACGAATATTGGATAATCATAATGTCTTGCTAGAGGCCACTTATGATGGAAAGGGTAAAATGGTAATTTTACCAGTCTGCCAATTATTCGTGAGCCTAGAGGGTCACACGCATTAAGCACGATACATGACGACAATTATGGATGAGAATTGAGAACAATTCAGTAGTTTTCTGGCCTAAGGTTTTAACCAGACGGTTGAAGAAATCAATTCGAGGAAATTGAACCGTTTTGACTAAACCGAAATTAGAACTCAAGTTAATGGGTTTAATTTGGGTTTTAGTTAAATGGGCTTAAAGCCCATTTAGGGATTTAAGATAAGAGAAGGAACAAATGCAAATAAGAAAGAATAAAGGGATAGATAATGCAATTTTAATTTGTAAATTCAATTTAATTTCAAATTAAAATCACATAATATCTATTCATTTTATCCTTGATTTTTTCAGCAACCTCTCCCTTCATTCTCTCCCTCTAATGGCTGAAAATTCTCTCCCTCTCTTCCTCCATTGTTGCTCTTGTTTTCTCTCAAAATTTCTTGCAAAAAATTGAGTGAAAAACCATTTCGGTTGTGTGCTTGTGTGGACTTGATAGAGAGAACACTACACTTGTGTTCTTGTCGATTACAAGAGGTAAATATCAGATCTTTAATTATGTTTATAACATGTTCAAATAGCATTAAGATCAAGTTTTTATCGATCACCACGGTTACATATTGTCCGCTGCATGATTTTCAATCTTTGGAACCCGTGGTGATCTCTTTCAGGGGCATCAGAAGGATAAGCCGTGTTCTTTTGCACATACCCTGACCAAGAATTACACAGGTTGTAATTGGATGAACGTCCTACCCAAATGGGTCAATTGGAGCGGTGCACCTTAGCGTACTTCAGTTAACAAATCAGGGATCTTGGTTTAAAGATTCTAATCCTTAGAATCAAATGGTTGGTGTTTAATTCGGATCTTCGTAAGTTTATTCAACTTTTTTGATTAAATTTACTTTCTTCGTGTAGAAAATGGCTAGTAATTCAACGAACTCGTCTAATTTGTCATTGAGGGCTATACTTGAGCAGTGTAAACTCAATGGAACAAATTATTTGGATTGGGACAGAAATTTGCGACTTGTGTTAAAGTTGGAACGTAGGGAGTACGTCCTAGACAAGACTATCCCGGTGGAGCCAGCTGCCAACGCAACGAGGATCGTTAAGGATGCGTACCAGAAACACCTTAGTGACTCTATCGACGTTGCGTGTGTCATGCTGGGCTGTATGGAGGCGAACCTCCAGAAACAGTTTATGGAGCTATCCTATGATCCTTTTGCTATGTTTGCACAGATCAAGGATATGTTCAAGGAGAAAGTACGTATTGAAAAATACACTGTTCTCCAAGAACTCGTTGCGTGCAAAATATCAGCAGGCAGCTCCGTAGGTCCACACGTCCTACGAATAAACGGATATCTCGATCATCTAACTAGTCTCGGAATGACTATGGAAAAGGAGATGGCTGCAGATTTCATTCTGCAGTCCCTTCCTCATGCATATGGTGGATTTGTCATGAACTATCACATGCATAACATGGACAAAACTGCATCGGAGTTGCACAGCATGGTAGTAACTACCGAGAAGAGCATAAGGGGTAGTGCACCCAAAGGTGTTCTTATGGTGAAGAAGGGATCCGGCTTCAAAGCTGGTGGTGATAATGGAAAAGGCCCAATGCACCTGGCAGGGAAGAACAGACGATCTTTTGTGCCTAAACCTTCCGAACCCATAAAGGGCAAGGGGAAGGTAAAGGAGTCAGTCTGTTTCTACTGCAAAAAGCCTGGTAATTGGAAAAAGGACTGCCAGCAGCTGAAGAAAGATCAGAAGAAGGGCGGTGTGGCCGCTACTTCGTCAGGTATTCCATTAGAGTTAAATCTTTCTACTATGAATACTTGGGTACTGGACACTGGAGCTAAGTCTCATGGCTGTGCGGATGTGCAAGTACTGCGTAGTAGAAGAGATGTGGGAGAAAACGAGGTGGTCCTTAGAGTTGGGAACAACGTGCGTGTTGCCGCACCTGCCGTGTGTTTAGTTGATCTTGTTTTGCCCAGTGGGCTTGTAATAGAACTCCTAGATGTGTTTTGCGTACCTGCTTTCAGCATGCTTTCAGCAAGAATATTGTATCAATATCCCTTCTTGAAAAAGTAGGTTATTATTTTGATATTAAGAACGGGTTTTTTAATATTATGCGCAATAGCATGTATTATGGAAATGCTCACACAGTTGGGGGTTTATACATATTGAATATGCAAAACTCCAAATCCAACATGTTCTATAATGTTAATGCTAAGAGGTTTAAAACTATGATTTAGACCAAACTCTAATCTGGCATTGTCGTCTAGGTCACAAAAACGAGAAACGCATCTCAGCGCTTCATAAGCGCGGAATTTTAAGTCAATTCGAATTCCAAATGATAGAAAGGTGCGAGGCTTGTTTAATGGGCAAGATGACTAAAGCGCCCTTCACCGGTACAGGTGAAAGGGCAGGTGATCTATTTGGTCTAATACATTCAAACGTATGTGGACCAATGAATACACCAGCCAGAGGTGGTTTAGGCTACTTTATCACATTTCCTTCGATCGATGTTAAGTCACACTGATCTCCCGATCTCCTTCTGGGGTTACGCTCTACAAACCGCCGCGTTCATAATAAATAGGGCTCCGTCGAAAGCAGTGGAAGGGACATCATTCGAGAAATGGTAGAGGAGGGAACCCATTTTGTCTTTCTTGAAAATCTGGGGTTGCGAGGCTTTTGTAAAACGGTTGCTAGTAACCAATCTCAGATAAGTGCACTTTCGTTGGATATCCCAAAGAAACAAAGAGATACTACTTCTATAAACCGAGCGAGAACAAAATATTCGTGGCCCGAGGTGGGATATTCTTGGAAAAGGAATTTAATTCCAAGACAGTCAGTGGAAGGACTATTCATCTTGATGAAATTCTGGATGAGATAGTCGCTCAGACACCACTAGACGACCCCTTAGAAGAAGTAGATCCAGAAGTGGTCGTTGTGCAGGAACCAATTGTAGGGTTTTGGAGCGTTCAAGATCATCGAGATAGCAGAAGCATAAACAAAAGGAACTCCAAACCTTGTCCAAGAACATAAACCAATAAATCTCAAGGCAAAATCTATTCCACAAGAAATTTACCTTTTAGTCTTTGTTGAATCAAGAAAGAAGAACTATATGATCTTCTTCTCTAGAGCAAGTCCACACCAAGAGGATGATCCTTAAGATCCTTCACAAAGAGCCTACTAGAACTAATATGTGAAGAAAAAGAGAGCAAGAAGAGAGGAGAGAGGGAGGTGGCTAGCCACTAGAGAGAGAGTGAGTGAGAGTGAAAATGAATTCTTTTGATATTTCTCTAGTTCATCAACTCATAAGCATGGGTCATTAAAATAACAAATGATGAAAGCATGGGTTAAAGGCAATTCATCACCTAAACCCCTTAAATCACTCTCCTCTTAATCAACAACACCAACTAAGCAGGGTGTGTGGTCCCCACACTTGGACCCACCAAGGTGGCCGGCCATGTGGGCTTATTGGGCCTTATTTGGGCCCTTGTTGGGCCAAGCCCAATGGGCTCGCCCATATGGTCGCGTGCCGTGTCCAAAAGTTATCCGAACCTTTTTGTCACTACTTATCAAACAAAGTCCGACGCGACATCGACGAAAATCTCAGTTTTCTCAATTCGCTATTTATTCTCTCAAACCGAACCAATGGCCCAAAACCCAAGGCAGATGGGTCTGTCTGGAAACTAGCGTCGACATATCCTTTGACGACTAGATCATCATAATTTCTTCCCCCGTATAAAATAAAAGCGTCTTTGGTTTTTCTCAAATATTTAAGAATGGCCTTGACTGCAATCCAGTGTTCCTCACCGGGTTTGGATTGATGTCTATTGGTACAGCTTAGGGCAAATGAGACATCCGGTCTCGTACATATCATGGCATACATTATGGACCCTATTGCCGAAGCATATGGGATCTCATTCATTCTTTTTAGCTCTTCAGGTGTCTCTTCACACTGTTTCTTACTAAGCTTTATGCCATGACGCATGGGCAACAGTCCTTTCTTTGAATTATGCATTGAGAATCTTCTCAACACTTTGTCTATATAGGTGCTTTGACTCAAGCCCAAGACCCGCTTGGTACGATCTCTATATATCTTGATTCCCAAGATGTAAGAAGCCTCGCCTAAGTCCTTCATTGCGAAACACTCACCTAACCAAGCCTTTGTTAAGAGAAAGGTAGGGACGTCGTTTCCAATGAGCAATATGTCATCGACATAGAGCACCAAAAAGACTACTTTACTCCCATATGCCTTTTTAAACACACAAGGTTCATCATCGTTCTTGATGAAGCCAACCTGTTTCACTACTTCATCAAAACGTTGATTCCAACTCCGAGATGCTTGCTTCAAACCATAAATTGATTTGAGCAACTTGCAAATCTTTCCCTTATTCTTTGGATCCTCAAAACCCTCAGGCTGGGACATATAAACGTCCTCAGCTAACCTCCCATTAAGGAAAGCGGTTTTGACATTCATTTGCCATATCTCATAATTATGATAAGCTGTTACGGCAAGTAGAATGCGAATAGATTTGACCATAGCTACTGGAGAAAAGGTTTCCTCAAACTCAATTTCGTGGACTTGCCTATAACCTTTTGCTACCAGTCTCGCTTTATAGGTCTGAGGTTTGCCGTCCATGTCTATCTTTAATTTAAAGATCCATTTACACTCGATGACTTTTACGCCAGGGGTTTGATCCACCAAGTCCCACACTTGACTATCTGCCATGGATTGCATTTCTTCCCTCATGGCTTCCAGCCATTTCTCAGAGTCGGTTCCGTCCATGGCCTCTTGAAAGGTAGCTGGATCATTGTCCACTAACACCAAATCATCACCTCCAGTTACTAGGAAACCGTATCATATAGGTGCATGATTTGTCCTTTCAGACCGCCTTGGACCGTCCTCATTAACTGTAGCTATTGGTTCTTGCTCAACGACCACTTCTGGCTCTACTTCATCTAAGGGGTCGTCTAGTGGTTCTTGAACGACTATCTCATCTAGAACTTCATCAAGATGAATAGTCCTCCCACTGACTATCTTGGAAATAAATTCCTTTTCCAAGAATATCTCACCTCGGGCGACGAATACTTTGTTATCGCTTGGTTTATAGAAGTAGTATCCTTTTGTTTCTTTTGGATATCCGACGAAAGTTAACTTATATGATCTTGGTTCGAACTTGGTTGCAAGCAACCATTTTAAAAAAGCCTCGCAACCCCAGATTTTCAGGAAGGACAAAACGGGTTCCTTCCCGTACCATTTCTCGAATGATGTCCCTTCCACTGCTTTCGATGGAGCCCTATTTATTATGAACGCGGCCGTTTGTAGAGCATAACCCCAAAAGGAGATCGGGAGATTAGTGTGACTTAACATTGATCGAACCATATCCAACAATGTCCGATTTCTTCGCTCGGACGCACCATTAAGTTGTGGTGTTCCTGGAGGAGTCCACTAAGATAATATTCCACTTTCTGTAAGATGACTAAGAAACTCCTCGGATAAGAATTCTCCACCCCAATCAGAACGGAGTGCCTTGATACTCTTTCCGAGTTGGTTTTCTACTCCAGTCCTAAACTCTTTGAATTTATCAAAAGCTTCGGACTAATGTCTCATGAGATAGACATAACCATATCTACTGAAATCATCAGTAAATGTGATAAAGTAGCCTAAACCACCTCTGGCTGGTGTACTCATTGGTCCACATACGTCTGAATGTATTAGAACCAATAGATCACCTGCCCTCTCACCTATACCGGTGAAGGGCGCTTTAGTCATCTTGCCCATTAAATAAGCCTCGCATCTTTCAATCGTTTGGAATTCGAATTCACTTAGAAGTCCGCGATTATGAAACGCTGAGATGCGTTTCTCCTTTATGTGACCTAGACGACAATGGCAGATTAGAGTTTGGTCTAAGTCATTAGCTTTAAACCTCTTAGCATTAATATTATAGAGCATGTTGGATCTCGAGTTTTTCATATTTAATATGTATAAACCTCCAACTGTGTGAGTATTTCAATGAAACATGTTACTGCGCATAATATTAAAAAACCCGTTCTTAATATCAAAATAATAATCTTCTTTTTCAAGAAGGGATATTGATACAATATTCCTGCTGAAAGCAGGTACGCAAAACACCTCAAGGAGTTCTATTACAAGCCCACTGGGCAAAACAAGATCAACCGAACCCACAACAGTTGCGGTAACACGCACGTTGTTCCCAACTCTTAGGTCCACCTCGTTTTCCCCCACATTTCTTCTACTACACAGTACCTGCACATCCGCACAAACATGATACTCAGCTCTAGTGTCTAGTACCCAAGCATTTATAGTAGAAAGATTTAGCTCTAATGGAATACCTCACGAAGTAGCGGCCCCCCCGCCCTTCTTCTGATCTTCCTTCAGCTGCTGACAGTCCTTTTTCCAATGACCAAGCTTTTGGCAGTTGAAACAGACCGACTCCTTTACATTCCCCTTGCCCTTCATGGGCATGGAAAGTTTAGTAATGAAAGGTCGTTTGTTTTTCCCTGCTAGATGCATTGGGCCTTTACACTTATCACCACCAGCTTTGAAGCCGGATCCCTTCTTTACCATAAGAACACCTTTGGGCGCACTACCCCTTATGCTCTTCTCGGCAGTCACTAACATATTGTGCAATTCCGATGCGGTCTTGTCCATGTCATGCATGTGATAGTTCATGACGAACCCACCATATGCATGAGGAAGGGATTGCATAATAAAATCAGCAACCATCTCTTTTTCCATAGTCATTCTGAGACTAGTTAGATGATCGGTTGTCCCTTCATGCGTAGGACGTGTGGACCTACGGAGCTGCCTGCTGACATTTTGTAGGCAATGAGTTCTCGGAGAATAGTGTATTTTTCAATAGAACATATCCTTGATCTGTGCAAACATTGCAAAAGGATCATGGGATAGCTCCATAAACTGCTTCTGGAGGTCTGCCTCCATGCAGCCCAGCATGACACACGCAACGTCGATAGAGTCGCTAAGGTGTTTCTGGTACGCATCCTTAACAACCCTCGTTGCGTTGGCAGCTGGCTCCACCGGGATAGCCTTGTCTAGGACGTACTCTCTGCGTTCCATTTAACACAAGTTGCAAATTTCTGTTCCAGTCCAGATAATTTGTTACATTGACCTTACACTTATCAAGTATAGCCCTCAATGACAAATTAGACGATTTTGTTGAATTACTAGCCATTAATACACGAAGAAGTTGAATAAATTTACGAAGATCCGAATTAAACACCAACCATCCGATTCAACACTTCACAAGTGTGGACTTTAAGTCCGTTTGAATTCACTCAAACTGAAAGATGCAAGTCTTGCCTAATAAGCGAGAAACGCATTTCAACTTGGAGGTCTCCCTCGAAGCAGCCCGACATCACATACGCCACATTCCCAGAATCGCTAAGGTGCTTCCTGAATGCATCCTTAACGGCCCTTATGGCGTTAAGTGTTGGTTCCTCAGGGATAGCCTGGTCACATACGCCACAAGTCGTAAATTTCTGTCCCAGTCCAGATAGTTTGTTCCATTGAGATTACACTTATCAAGTATAGCCCTCAATGACAAATTAGACGAGTTTGTTGAATTACTAGCCATTTTCTACATGAAGAAAGTAAATTTAATCAGAAATGATGATCAAATTTATAAAGATCTGAATCAAACACCAACCATTCGATTCTAATAACTAGAAGCTTTAAACCAAGATCCCTGATTTTTCAATTGAAGTACGCTAAGGTGCAACGCTCCAATTGACTATTTGGGTAGGACATTTTTCCAATTACAACCTGTGTAATTCTTGGTCTGGATATGTGCAAATGCACATGGCTTACCCTTCTGATGCCCAAGCTCGACCTCATGTCGAGAATCGTGGTCGAGTCAACCAACCTTCACATATGCATCAGTTTTGTGCAGATGCTTCGCTAAGGCCCATGACATCCCACAAGGTTGACCATTCCATTAGAACCCATTCTATCGGTGCTCCGCTAAGGCACACAACACCGAGAGAATGTCCCTACATGGGTGTGAATTAGGGTGGCATCTCACATGACTCAAATTAATGTGTGATTGGTTGTGTTAAACAATTCGAAAGTATTTGGCACAATTAAGAACCCGTCATCAACAAATTGTGTTGTGACGTTTCTAATTGTATCACATACTATCTTCTTTTGAAGGCGTCATTTGCAACCCGTGCAAATACGCTTTAAAATGAACCCATCCATCACAACCCATACGATGATGGTTCACAACGCTTTAAACATGCAAATAAATAAAAACGGTTTTTAATCTTTGCATGTGAGGTGATGGCTTATAATCACACAAGCTAAGAATGCTAGCATACAAACTATCATTCAATAATTCAAGAATGCATTTAAAGCGTTTAAATATGCATCAATATCCCATCCGAGAATACCAGAAGGCGTGGATCCACCACCCTTCTTTACATCATCCTCGAACTTCTTGCAGTCTCTTTTTCAATGACCGGGCTGTTGGCAGAGAAGCAGACTGATTCCCTTTCCTTTTAGCCTCCCTTACTTTAGGAGGTTTAGGAACCCGAGTGAGTCTCATCTTTACCGCCGCTTGCAGAGGGGCTTTACCCTTATCACCTCCAGCTTTTATGCTAGGTCCCTTTCTGACCATTAGAATATCCCTTGGTATAAGCTTGACGTTCTTCTTAGCCGTTATATGCTTTCATTGCAACTCTGAGATGATCTTGTCCAAATTATGCATATTATAGTTCATAAAGAACCCAACATAAGCATGAGGAAGGGATTGTAGAACGTAGTCTACAATGTCTTCTCCTGTCCCATCCCAAGACTCGGTCTTGTCAGGTGTTCGAGATGTCCCTTCAACTTTAGGACGTGAGGACTAACAGAGCTACCTGCTGATATTTTGCAGGAGAGGAGTTCTTTGAGAATGTCGAATCTTTTTATCCGAGCCTTCTCCTTTAACATAACCCTTATCTGCGCCTGGAACAGTTCCATAAACTGCTTTTGAAGGTCTCCCTCCAAGTAGCCCAACATCACATACGCTACATTTCAAGAATCGAGAAGGTGCTTCCTTAATGCATCCTTAACGGCCCTTATGGCGTTAAGTGTTGGTTCCCCAGGGATAGCCTGGTCAAGAACGTACTCCCTGTGTTCCAACTTTAACACAAATCGTAAATTTCTGTCCCAGTCCAGATAATTTGTTCCATTCAGCTTATAGTTATCAAGTATAGCCCTCAATGACAAATTAGACGAGTTTTTTGAATTACTAGCCATTTTCTACACGAAGAAAGTAAATTTATTCAGAAATGAAGAATAAATTTACGAAGATCTGAATCAAACACAAACCATTCGATTCTAATAACTAGAATCTTTAAACCAAGATCCCTGATTTGTCAACTGAAGTACGCTAAGGTGCACCGCTCCAATTGACCCATTTGGGTAGGACGTTCATCCAATTACAACCTGTGTAATTCTTGGTCAAGGTATGTGCAAAAGCACACGGCTTACCCTTCTGATGCCCCAGCTCGACCTCAGACCGAGAATCGTGGTCGAGTCAATCAACCTTCACATATGCATCAGTTTTGTGCAGATGCTCCCCTAAGGAGCACGACATTCCACAAGGTTGACCATTCCATATAGAACCCATTCTATCGGTTCCCCGATAAGGCGCACGACACCGAGAGAATATCCCTACATGGGTGTGAATTAGGGTGGCATCTTACATGACTCAAATTAATGTGTGATTGCTTGTGTTTAACAATTCGAAAGTATTTGGCACAATTACGAACCCGTCATCAACAAATCGTGTTGTGACGTATCTAATTGTATCACATACTATCTTCTTTTGAAGCCGTCATTTGCAACCCGTGCAAACACGTTTATCGAACATGTTATCAAACAAGATGCAATTTTCCGGTTTTAACTTTGCCAAGTTGCTTGGTCGGGTTTATCGAAACTAGACCTTCTCGAAAAAGCGGTTTATCGAAACTGATCAAATTTGAAAATTTTCAAAATATTCGATCGCGGGTTCCTGCCACAGATCAAACACCGTGCACAAACCTATTTGGGCCCAAACCTAATGGGGCGAAGCCCATTTGGGCCAAGCCTAAACTCACGGCCTGGTTTGGGGTTTGGAAAACCCAAACCTGGCTTTCCGCCACCCTCGGCCTCGGCCAGGGCAGGGACGGCCCCGGTCACCGCCGGCCAACGCCGGGCTTTGCTGACCTCCGCCCAGTACCTCCAATTCGGCTCCTCGAGAGTTCCGTCTTGGATCCGACAAATTCAATAAATTTTGAAAAAATCTAAATTTAACATATTTTCCAAAATTAAATTTTTCATTGAATAATTAAACCCACATACAAAAAATAAATGATGGAAACACAAGGGCATGTCAAACATCGAAAAACCGAAATAACAAACAAGGATCTCGAAGTGGTAGACCGGCTCTAATACCACTGTTGGGTTCCGGGGCATCCAATGTAGGGTTTTGGAGCGTTCTAGATCATCGAGATAGCAGAAGCATTTAAAAAAAGCAATTCCAAACCTTGTCCAAGAACATGAACCATTAAATCTCAAAGCAAAATCTTTTCCACAAGAAATTTACCTTTAGGTCTTTGTTGAATCAATAAAGAAGAACTATAAGGTCTTCTTCTCTAGAGGAAGTCCTTCTCGTAATGCCTATTAGAACAATTAAGTGAAGAACAAGAGAGCAAGAAGAGAGGAGAGAGGTGTTAGAGTTATGCCCCAGTCCAATATAAAAGTGATCTACAGATGTAATGTTTTATCATCTTTCCGAATAAATAAATCGGTATATATTACTAATGTGTTGTAGTAATATATCGAATGTAATTTGATCTATGTCATTATGTGTGTAACCACTAATAGTAGATCTATAGATCAGAAAGAATTACATTTGATGAGTCCCTGATCAGCTAAGCTTCTTTCTGAAGCGATCAGTATGAGACTAACTCCTTGTGATCACGCTCTACTGATCATGGCAAAGTATGTGCCGGAGTTATATCACAGATATCATTAGGTCGATGATATCGGACAACCCGATTGTGAGTATGCTGCATAGATCCAGTCATGAGATACTCACATATCGTTACTTGTCATTATATCCTAAGACCAAGGAGTCTTTGTGTACACTATGTAACAAATACCTAAGTTTGACCTAGTCTAACGTTATCTGTAAAAGGGTAACTATAACGGCTTCGATTGGCTTTGGCGTTTATTGCACTAGTGAACTCGAAAGGCGTCTGAGGGATTTATCACTTATACTTCGGTATGAGAAAGATATCCGTTTAGGCCACTTGATGAGTATGACTGAAGAAAGAGCATGGCCATGCAGGTGATACCTTAGTATCAGTTTTCAGTCATCTCAGATATCAAGAAACAGTGATTGATAAATTAGGATGACCATTCTATGCCTATTGATCAATCTGGATATCGGTTTGATAAAAGGACAGTGACATGTACGATAACAGGTTAAGTCGAATAATCGACAATCACGAATATTGGATAATCATAATGTCTTGCTAGAGGCCACTTATGATGGAAAGGGTAAAATAGTAATTTTACCAGTCTGCCAATTATTCGTGAGCCTAGAAGGGTCACACGCATTAAGCACAATTCATGACAACAATTATGGATGAGAATTGAGAACAATTCGGTAGTTTTCTGGCCTAAGGTTTTAACCAGACGGTTGAAGAAATCAATTCAAGGAAATTGAGCCGTTTTGACTAAACCGAAATTAGAACTCAAGTTAATGGGTTTAATTTGGGTTTTAGTTAAACGGGCTTAAAGCCCATTTATGGATTTAAGATAAGAGAGATAATAAATGCAAATAAGAAAGAATAAAGGGATAGATAATGCAATTTTAATTTTGAAATTCAATTTAATTTTATCTATTCATTTTATCCTTGATTTTTTCAGCAACTTCCTCCCTCATTCTCTCCCTTTAATGGCTGAAAATTCTCTCCCTCTCTTCCTCCATTGTTGCTCTTGTTTTCTCTCAAAATTTCTAGCAAAAATTAGAGTGAAAAACCATTTCGGTTGTGTACTTGTGTGGACTTGATAGAGAGAACACTACACTTGTGTTCTTGTCGATTACAAGAGGTAAATATCAGATCTTTAATTATGTTTATAACATGTTCAAATGGCATTAAGATCAAGCTTTTTACGATCACCACGGTTACATAAAATCCGCTGCATGATATTCATTATTTGGAACCCGTGGTGATCTCTTTCAGTGGTATCAGAGCCATGGTTGTTATGTTTATTTGTATATGTTTAAATCTGATATTTTTTATGTTTATATGTGTTCTTCATCATTAGCATGCATGTAAATCAAAAAAATTTCAGTTTTGATTGATTTTGGAAATTGGAAAATTAATTATTTTTTTGGGGTTTTTCGGGTTAGCCATGGCCGACCAGGTCGAGTCCCTTGGTGGACCATGGAATGCCCTAGGGCAGACCATGGTCAGCACCATGGGCCGACGAGGGTCGCCAACGGGCGACCATGGCAGCCCTCGCGGGCGACCATGGTCGCTGCCGTGGGTGACACGGTCTGCCCTTGCGGGCGACCATGGCAGCCCGTGAGGGCCACCATGGTTGCCTCGCGGGCGACCAGGGTCTGCTCTAGGGGCGACCATGGCTGCCCTCGCGGGCTACCATGGTCGTTCCCGTGGCCGATCACGGTCAGCCCCGCGGGCCACCGTGGTTGCCTCTGCGGGCGACCCTCGGTTGAGCCGGTTCGGCTCGACCAGATTCGTGCGAACCGGTTGGTTCGCAAGGATATTTGGAAACCCTAATAAAATTTAATTTTCAGATTTGGTTCGGTTTCGATAAACCAGCGAGAACCGGTCCAAAATTCAATTAATCGATTAAACCATCCGGTTTTGATAAACTGGAATTTTTCCAAACTTAAGAAAGATAAAATTTGGAAAAGTTATTTGTTTGATCAGCATATTGATTGATAATATGATCTTTGATCACATGATGTTTTCCACATGATGCTAGCTAAGCCCATTAGGTTTGCATTTTAATTTCGGTTTTGCAACCTGCGTGTTGCTTAATTTTGGGTTGTAATAAATACGGCCTGCGTGTCGTGATTTGTATTTTATTTAATTTATTTTAATATGTAATCACGAAGACCGACACAAGAATCAAGCCAAGAGGGAGACTCGGATTGGAGGAGGCTCGAAGCCAGTGGGAGTTCACAAGAATGGAACAAGTTTGGATCGTGAAGACCATGTCTTTAGGATCGGTTTTGCTAGATTCTTAGGAACTTAAGATGGGCTTAGCTATGCATATTTTATCATTACATTTATATGTTTGAATGTATGAATGTATGATAGTTTAAATATACAAGTTTATGTATGATTTGCTATCACCCACATGCAAAGATTAAAATCAGAATTTAATCAGACTCGCATGTAACCGGCTAAGGGATCATCTTTGCATGGATTTACAATTGATTATTCCAGATTAAGATTGTATCGATATACAATCAGACTTTTATAATTCACTTAAACGCAAATAATTACAAGTCAAGCGTGATACCATCCAAGTTTGGGCACTCAAAAGGGCTTTGACCCTATGGATGTCGATACGCCTCCGCGTAACATTCATAGAGAAAAAGTCTGGATGAGATGGGTAATTCTGTGTGGGTGCGTGCGCCTCCGCGTAGTAGTTACATTAGTTCTATCCATAGTTCAAGCTTGGTAGACTTGTCTACGATTGTCAACTAGGGCTGACCTAGGGTATCCGTATAGGGTATGCCGTGTACTTTTAGTACAGACCCTAGCCAGGAATTACATGGTTTTGTAAATGGATGTATTCCTACCTTGATGCTCTCAATTGGAGCAGTGAGCCTCCGTTCACTTCAATTGAGGGTATGATAGGATCCTGGTTCAGATTCTAATGTTAGAATCAGACAAGTGTTTTATAACTATCTCCAACTTAAATTTTAATTAATTTTACCATGTAGAACTAAAAGGAAAACACAACACAAAGGAGTAATAGCGCACCGACAGTCCAGATCTAGGACAGACTCAAGAGCGTAAATTACTCAGATTGGAATAGAAACTTGAGGCTTGTACTCAAGCATGAACGCAAGTAGTATATTCTTACCAACGAACCTCCTACTGAGCCACCGCTAAACGCCGGTAGGGCACTAAGGATACTTATCAAAGTTCCTTAGTAACCCAATCGACGTGTCATGCATTATGGTGGGCAGTAGGATGCCAGAGTTACAGAAGCAGTTCAGGAACGTTTCAGATGACCCTCATACCTGTAAGGCAGAGGTCAAGGAAATGTTCAAGGAGAAAACTCGTGTCGAAAGATATGATACTTTCATAGAACTTAACTCCTGCAAACTTAAGGCTGGAGCCCTGTTAGTCCCCATGTCACGAAGATTTAATGTCTTCAGTAACATCTAACCAGACTCGGTTTTGATGATCAGGTTGAAATGGCTGCAAATCTTATGTTGCAGTCACTTCTAGATACATATAGTGATTTCATAGTAAATTACAATATGCATGACATGGACAAGTCCTTAATAGAGCTTCACGGGATACTTGTGACCACTGAAAAGAACCTCAAGGGCAAGACCAAGGAGGTCCTTATGGTCAACAAGAAGATCAGCTTCAAGAAAGCTGATCTGGGTAAGGGTAAGGCTCCTGGGCAACTTCCAGGGCAGATCAGACACCCCAAGCGTCCAAAGGTTCAAGCAGCTCCCAAAACTGCTGTGAATTCTAAGGACAAATTGGAGGAGATATTCTATCACTGCAATGAGCCAGGACACGGGAATAAGGGATTGTAAGCAATACAAGGATCATGTGAAGAAGAGTGGGTATCCACGTCTTCAGGATCAGATATTTACGTTGGTAAGCTTAATCGCTATAACGTAAATAAGAAAAGGCTTAAATCTAATGATTTAAACCAAGTTATAATCTGGCATTGTCATTTAAGGCACATAGGCGAGAAACACACTTCAACACTTCACAAGTGTGGACTTTAAGTCCGTTTGAATTCACTCAAGCTGAAAGATGCAAGTCTTGCCTAATGAGCGAGAAACGCATTTCAACACTTCACAAGTGTGGATTTTTAAGTCCGTTTGAATTCACTCAAACTGAAAGATGCAAGTCTCGCCTAATAGGCAAAATGACAAAGGCACCTTTTACAGGTTTATGTGAAAGGCGAGTGGCTTATTAAGTCTAATACATTCCGACGTATGTGGACCTATGAGTACTCAGGCCAGAAGAGAGTTGAACTAATACTTGACTCTGGAAACGACCGCATTCATTTTGAATCGGGCTCCGATAAAGACAACGATAGTACACCTGGTGACAGTCATTCTGTCTCCCATTACTGTGGATGCGTGCGCCTCCGCGTAGGATTCATTGGGATGTGAGCTGAATAAGGTAATCAATTCTATTTGGATGCGTGCGCCTCCGCGTAGTAGCCAAATAAGAGTTGGGCCAGAGTCACAGAAGGTACACCACATGAGACTCATTACGTCTCCCGTTACATTGGATGCGTGCGCCTCCGCGTAGTATTCATTGGGATGGGAGCGGGATGAGATGGTCAGTTCTATTTGGATGTGTGCGCCTTCGCGTAGTAGCCAAATAAGAAATTGAGTATAGTCATATATGGTGTGGGAAACAGTTTAGTATGTTTTTCCTGAAAGATTTGGGTAGCAGAGATGCAGGCATCCAAATAAAACAAATGTGTCTTCGTATGGTATCCTTAAGAAACTAAGAGATACAACTTCTACATACCCAGCGAGTACAAAGTCTTTGTTGCTCGAGGAGGGGTATTTTTGGAGAAATATTTTATTTCCAAAATAGCTAGTGGGAGTCTCGTGCATCTCGAAGAAATTCGAGAGGATACGGAACAGCCTGAAGCAATTCAGGAGCCTGCTATGCAAGATGTAGAAGTACTGGAGCCTCAGATGGTCGCCGATGAAGAATCAATGAAATTCCAAATGGTCTAAGGAGGTCTAAAAGATCTCGTCATGTTCCAGACAGATATGGCTTCACAGCTACTGAGGGAAATGACGTTATGTTGGTGGATCAGGATGATCCAGAAACCTGCAGACAAGCTTTAACCAGTCCAGACTCCGAAAAATGGTAGAATTCCATGAGTGAGAAAATGAAATCCATGTATGAAAACCAAGTCGGGTGCTTGGTGGATCAAACCTCTGGGATAAAACCCATCGGTTTTGAGTGGGTCTATAGGATCAAGACCGACATAGATGGAAGTCCTCAGACCAATATGGCTAGGATGGTTGTAAAAGGTTATCGTCAGATTCAATACATGGATTATGATGACATCTTTTCACCAGTAGCAATGGTCAGATTGATCCGGATTATTCTTAGCCATAACTATGGCAGATGGATTTCAAAACCCCTTCCTCAGCAAAAACTTACTAGATGGCGTGTATATCACACGACCTGTGGGTTTTGTAGATCCAAAGAATCCCGGAAAGATTTGTTAGCTGCTTAGATCCATTTATGGATTAAAGCAAGCTTCATGGAGTTGGAACATTCGTTTTGATGAAGCTGTAAGGGAACTTGGCTTCATCACAAACAAAAGTGAACCTTGCGCACATAAGAGAGCGAGTGGGAGTAATATTGTATTCTTGATATTTATTCATCGGGAATGACATCCCGACCTTGCCACCAAAGCTTGGTTAGGGAAGTACTTATCGATGAAGGACTTAGGTGATGCTACATTTAATGTAGGCATCAGGATCTCTACAGATTATTCCAAAAGGATTTTGGGCCTAAGTCAGAACATGTTGCTAAGTTAGAACATGTACATAGGTAAAGTGTTGAGAAGATCTCAATGCTTGATTTTAAGAAAGGATACATACCCATGCGTCATGGCATTAAGCTCAGCAAGCTAAAGAGTCCTAGTACTTCTGATAAGCTGAGCAGGATGAGTGAGATCCCTTATGCTTCGGCTGTGGGATCCATCATGTATGCAGGATGTGCACGAAACTGGAAGTCTCGTTTACACTAAGCTATACCAGCAGATTCCAATCTAACCCCGGCCAATTACACTAGATTGCTGTCAAAGGTCATACTCAAATATTTGAGGAGGACCACGGATGCATTCCTAGTGTATGGGGATATAGATAGAGAACTAGCAGTCTAAGGAAAAATCGATGCTAGTTTTTAGACATATCCAGTTGACTTCAAAATTCTGTCAGGACATATTTTGTGTTGAGTTGTGGCGCTTTCAGCTGGATAAGCTTTAAGCAAGCCAAAATTGCCAACTCTACAACGGAGGCTGAGTATTTAGTTGCAACAAAAGCAGCTAAAGAGGCCGTATGGATTAGAAGCTTTCTAATCGGATTAGATGCAACGCCGCGAGCGTCTGATCCGATAAGCTTGTTGTGGGACAACACAGGTGCTGTAGCTATTGCTCAAAAGCCCAGATTCCACAACAGATCCAAACATATACTCAGCAGGAATCACCTCGTGAGAGTTATCACATATAGAGGTGATATGGAGATTAAACACTATTCAACTGATGATAATATGGCCGATCCCTTGACAGAGGCTCAGCCGTAGCCTAGGCATGAGGAACATGCAGGGTCTATGGGAGTAGATCAGAACTTAAAATTGGAACCAGGGGCAAGTGGGAGATTGTTAGAGTTATGCCCCAGTCCAATATAAAAGTGATCTACAGATGTAATGTTTTATCATCTTTCCGAATAAATAAATCGGCATATATTGCTAATGTGTTGTAGTAATATATCGAATGTAATTTGATCTATGTCATTATGTGTGTAACCACTAATAGTAGATCTATAGATCAGAAAGAATTACATTTGATGAGTCCCTGATCAGTTAAGCTTCTTTCTGAAGCAATATGAGACTAACTCCTTGTGATCACACTCTACTGATCATGGCAAAGTATGTGCCGGAGTTATATCACAGATATCATCAGGTCGATGATATCGGACAACCCGATTGTGAGTATGCTGCATAGATCCATTCATGAGATACTCACATATCGTTACTTGTCATTATATCCTAAGACCAAGGAGTCTTTGTTCAAATGGCATTAAGATCAAGCTTTTTACGATCACCACGGTTACATAAAGTCCGCTGCATGATATTCATTGTTTGGAACCCGTGGTGATCTCTTTCAAGAGGGCACTTGGCCGGCCAAAGAGAGAGAGAGAGAGAGTAGATGTGAGTGAATGAATTAATTCCAAGATATTTCTCTACTTTATCATCTCACAAGCATGGGTCTAAAAGGTGAAAGCATGGGTTTAAAGGTGTCATTACCGATACCCCTTAAATCACTCACCTCTTAATCAACAATCACCAACTAAGCATGTTGTGTGTGGCCCCACCCTTGGACCCACCTAGGTGGCCGGCCATGTTGGGCTTATTGGGCCCATGTTGGGCCGGTCACGTGACCTCATGGGACGAGCCCAATGGGCTCGCCCAAGTGGTTTCGTGCCGTGTCCAAAAGTCGCCCGACCCTATTTGTCATTACTTATCAAACAACGTTCGACGCGACATCGACGAAAAATCTCAGTTTTCTCGATTCGCTAATTATTCTCTCACACCAAACCCATAGCCCAATCCTTCAGTTTTGTCCATGTATTGCTCATCAAGAAACGTTAAGGTTTCCTTGTCTCATGTTATCCGTCTTGTATGTGTGTGACCCTCCAGGCTCATGCCACCGTTGGCAGATCGGCGCAAAAGATCTCTCTTGTCCGATCCATCATAACTGGTCTCTAATAAGATGTTATAATTACCCAAGGTGCATGATGATCGATGATTCGATTTTACCTTGTGCGTACAAGTCACTATCCTATTATCTCTAGACATCCCGATTGATCACAAGGCATAGAGTCGTCATCCTTGTTTAATCAATCATTGTTACTTGATATGTGAGATGGCTGAGAACTGATAACCCGTATAACTGGCATGGCCATGCTCTTTCTCTCAGTCACTCTCGATCAAGAGGCCTTAACGGATATCTTTCCCATACCGTAGTACGAGGGATAAATCCCTTAGCCGTCTTTCGTGTCACTCAAGGAATCCGTTCCGCCATCTAACATGATATCAATCACCTCATGATATCTATGATATGATTCCGGGATCCCTCATCCCTATGACAAGTAGAACTACCTCATTGAGAACCATCCTTATACTGGTCGCTTCTATTGAAGCGTAGGACTCGTTAAGTGTGATCCGTACAGATTTATGGTTCTACTACTTTTGTGGTCATAAATCAGATCTTGCTTAACATATTACTTCAACACATAAGTAATACAAAGCCGTTTTATTTATTACAAACGATGATAATTATACATAGATATTTATAGACTATTAGCAATTTGACTAGGGCACAAAAATGCTATCATCCAAAACACGTTCATAGCAGCGGAAGCGACCTATAAACTGCCCCAAATCTGCACAAGATCGACTACTAGGTTAGATCCTTAGGAAATCGAGTTTTCGGGTTATACCTCGAAACTGTCCAGAAATAGATTCTGCAGAACCATCCTCTTCCCGGCCTTGTAGCTCCCAAACAAACTCTCCTTTGGAAAATCAGTATTTCACAAAAGTTGTAGCCCTTCGACTTATCTTTCCAACTCCGCCAGTTTCAGGTCGATCGGAGCTTGGACGAAGCGATTATATCTCACACAATGTCGGTCTCCGAAACTGAAAAATCATGACAGTTTCTCCATTCTTGCTTGGATCACCAAGAAACCACCGAGAACACCATGAATGGGAGGAATGGGCTTGAACCTCTTCAAAGG